>OY728150.1:968980724-970180724 GCA_963277665.1 Viscum album
TTATTGGATATGTTGAAGATCTTTCACCACGATTAGAAGATTATATTCCGAGTTTCCAAAGACACTAAACTATTAAGGTCCTTATGTGTGTGTTTTTGTAATGTACTATGTATTCCTAAAATGTAATGTAATGTCCATGTAATTCAAGATTAAGGTCTCTATAGTCATCCAGTTAGAAGTCACCTCGAACTCTACAGCAGGGGGACTTGGGGGTCCTAATGTGGAGGCACCAATAGTAAGGTGTTCTTTCTTCGGGTTATCATAATATCTCAAAATGGTGAGTTCAATGACTCTCTGGTGCGCCACATGACTAATCGAATCATGATAGTCCAGTTCTAAAAGAGATGTGGCCAAGCTAGCCAATGCATCGTCCTAACCATTCTGTGAACAAGGGATATACTTATCTTCAGGCTAAGATGGGAACTTGGCCATCAACTGGCGGGTACATTCCAATAGTGGTACAAGCTCTAGATTCCTAACAACATAGTAACCGTTTATCTACTTTATGACCAGTTTAGAGTCCCCCTTCACATGAAAATGGGGAAAATCTATCAGGAGGGACAGCTCGAGACAGTGATGAGAGACTGGTACTCTACCTCATTCTTGGTACAACCTTCTAACAATAGGAATGAGTATGGAAGAATGGATAATGCTGGTGGGATGAAGATGATACCTACGTCCACTATGTTGAGTCTGAGTTCATTGAGTCTTCTACCATTAGGGCTTACGTTAGCACCCTCAAAGTGCATTTTACACAAAAAATGACTTGTTCTACTAAGAGGATTTCCTCATTAGGGAAATAAAGATCCATAGATTGGTTCGTGGGAGCTGGTTATGCTACAATGAAGTCTGCCAATTCTTGTCCCTTGATGGATTCCCAACAAACAAACCTGATGTTTAATTTTTAGAGGATCACTACCCACCGATCTAGAAGGACTATCAACATAAGACAGTTCATTCATTTACTTCATAGGGTCCACACGTTACACTATTTGTATCTCATGATGCTGCAAGTAGTGTCGTAATGTCCCCAATGGGAATAATAGTGTAGGGAAAATTTTCTCTGTAGAGGAATATATGGTCTCTATATCGAGGATCACACAGCTGAGAGATTATATAATATTTTTTATTCCTATGTTGACTTTCCTAGGGAGAAAGAAACCAATTAATCGATCCAGAGCAGTCACGTAAATAACCAGTGGCTTTCCCGAAACGGTTGGCATCAGGAAATGAGTTTGTAATAGGTACTACTTGATTTCCTCAAAAGTACACTGATAATCCTCATCCCACAGATAATCTGCATATTTCTTCATGAGCCGGGAAAAGGGATTACACGTCCCATCTAGATTGGAGGCGAATCAGTGTATATAGGCTAAGTGGACTTGAAAAACTTAAAGCTCCTAGATATTGATTGGAGGAGGCATCTGGCTGATGGCCTTGATATTCTGCAAATCGATCTCGATGCCTCTATATCTGAAAATAATTCCAAGAAACATTCCGAAGGTGAACCAGATGTCACATTTCAAGTGGTTCATTTTTAGATGGTGAGATAGGATGATTTTGAACAATTTCTATAGATCATTGAGATGGTCCTATAATTGGCAAGATTTGACGACTAGATCGTCCGCATTGCATTCCACCAATGTCCCTAGAATCAGAATAAATATTTGATTCATGGAACCCTGATAGGTGGAACCAACATTATTTATAAGTAAGGGCATTACCTGGTAGAAAAAAATACCTTTTGGATAACTGAAGGCTATATATTCTTCATCCTCGGGGTCCATTTGGATTTGGTTATACTCAGAATACCCATCCATGGAGGAGAGGGCCTAGAACCCAGCGATGTAGTCAATAAATAATTCTGTCACTGGAAGGGGAAAATCATCCTTTAAACATTGATGAATGATATCCTAGATATCGATGAAGACTATGATATGTCTGTTCTTCTTCCTAACAGGAACAATATTCGCTAACCATATGGGGTGTTGGACCTCCTTCATAAAGGTGGATCTGAGGAGTTTATCAAACTCAGCCTCTACCATGGCACCACGAGAAGGTTGAATCTTTATGGGAGGTTGTTTGAACCCGCGATGATATAATGGAAGACTGAGGCGGTGGATGGAGGCCTAAGGATCTAGTCCTTGAGACTCTTGTGCTTCTGAAACCATAACAACAAATTTTTTCAACCAGTCCCATATGGCCTTCATCCAAAGGGGCCACACATGATAATTTTGAAATAGTGGTGGCGCGTCAGCTTGAGCTGGTTTATCCTGTCCTAGTGAAACAAGAAATTATGATGTGTTGTCTTCGCAATGGGGTGGGCATCCCGATCCCTTATGGGAGTAGAGGTCTCTAGAATCACCCAATACTAATTTGTGTATGAATACGAGGTGATATTTTGGAATAACCTACACTTGGGATGGTTTTTCAACATCATTTCAGAATCAAAGAAGCATTTCCACAGATCTAGGGTCATAGCCTCCAATCAATGGATCGAAAAAAATTTAGGCATCATCTAGGTCTGTCCATGGGTCATTGGCATTCGTTGAGTGTTCAACCACCTTAGCCTAGATATGATTTTCCATTCTCTTGTAATATTCAACTTCTAGGTAGAGGTCATCACAATAGGAAAAGGGAGACGCTCCACCTTTGAGTACACCCACTAAACCATCAAGGGAGTACATATGGTATTGGTCATAAGAAGAAGTGATTGTCGCATGTAGGTGGAGCTATGGCCTACCCATCAATGCATTGTAGGTGGTGTCCTACGAGACAACCATGAACTTAGTGCTGGATACCAGACAACTGAAAAAATTTCATTAGGCATATCATGTCTACCAGATTCTATTCCATCTTTTCATAACCTTGAGGGTCTCAGATCATCCTTAGAGAACCATATCATTCGAAATTTCTAGGTTAGGATAAGGTTGATCCAAGAACCTATGTCGACAAGACATTGTTGAAACTCTATTCCATTGAACTGGCTAGTGATGTACAGTGGGAAGATGTGCCCATGTTTGGGAAATCCTTAATCTTCTTCGAATAAAGAGATGATGGCTTGACATTCTGTGTGCTCGACTGCCTCATTATGGAAGGCTTCTGCAGGTGATACCTCTGTCTAAAACTGGAGGGGGAATATTAAAGCCTCGATAAGTGCTTCATGCATATCCACTGAAAGAAAAATATCCTCGAGTATAGAGAGCCTCATAGGGTTGGTGGTGAGATGTTTAATATCATCATACTTCTAGGACAAGCATTAACTTCTCCTGAAAGGAGGTTGCTTTGTCTTTGGAGGCATGGATGACCCTTCCGGCTGAACCAATGGCTAATTGGTGCTGGGATTGTCCCATTTCATTCTAGGTGAAACTCATGGATCAATTACCGGATGGGGGACACATATTTGAGGTTAGTTCATGATAGAAGATGGATGTTCATGGTGCAGTCGGGGTGGCTCCACCTAATCATGTAGCACAAACAACGGCGAAGCCAGACCTAATAACACCAGATGAGAAGGCTGTTCATGATAATATCTATACTCGGCATGTTGTCTAGTTTCGGTGGCATGAAAACCTAGGATAAAAGTGTTGAAGAATGTATTCTGAAGACCCATGTAGCCATGGATTCGTCGATGCTGGTGATGGATGGGGACGTTGGGAGGATTCGTTTGGTGATCCTCATCAACAAGAATCATGTTGGGGTTTACCAGTTCCATGGGGTTAACCAACGTATACCCTTGGTCATAACATGAAGAATCCACCACCCCTGGAAGAATTATGTGGGTAATCATCATCTCTGGTGGCATTAAGTCATTGATTGTACGAGATGACGATGGAATCAGTGGGGGGATTTTATTCCCTTGATCCGATGATACATGACCTTCTAAGGAGAGGAAGACTAAGATGTCGACGCAGAAGTTGAGGTTTGGGGTTTCATGGAAAGATTTGAAGACTCAGTTCAATTCAAACGTTCACAGATAATGACATGGGAATGGGTGACTACCTTACAAGCCATCCAGTCATCATATTTTTGAGATTCGCGGTTAGGAACCTACTGCCACTCACCTTCACTGCCACTATCACCGTTAGGATATATGAATACACGTGCCACTTATGACAGTGCATGGTCTCACCTGACTATGTTTTTATCAACCTGGTCTAGAGGAAAGTATTTAAACATAGATCACTTCTTGAGGGTGTTCCCTAGGATTCAGTTATAGGTGTAGTATTTAGGTCGGTTAGTGTGATCCACCTCTTTGGGACTACTGTATTCTGTTAACCTTAGAATCCCATGTTCCAAGGTGCATTGAAAGTAACTAGGGACATCATCTTTTTTGAATCATTAGATCTGATTCTTTCTATCTAAGAAGGGGGATTTGGGAGCACGGCCCTAACAAGGGGCTGGAGGAGCCTGCTGAGGAGTTGAAACCTTGTTATCTCACCTGGGTGGTGGCGGCGCATTACACATGGGTTTTGGTTGATTCCTAGGTGGTTGCTGCTGAGCCGGACGTTTTGTCTATGGTGGAGGGCCTATGTGATGTTGTGGAGGAAGCTCCACTGGAAATAACTATAGTTCCCTGGTGACCTCTATCTGTGGTAATCTGGCAGTCTTGGCCTTAGAGGCCCATCTCACAAGAAATAAAGGAGGCAGCGGACATGCCTTCCTAGCCTTCTGCAAGGCATCCTCTTGATGTTGGGCCTTATTAGAGGAATACTGGAATCTCATGGGGTAATTCTAGGTGACAAGAGAGTCAAATAGTTCAGTTTTTACATTCCCCACAGACATTGTAAACAACTATTCCTAGGTCAATAACATGTCTACGGAATAGAAAATTCCTTTCCACTTTGCGACGAAGTCTACGGCGCGCTCTTCAGACCACAACTTGCACTTAAATAGGTCTGTAATAATCGTCTTCTGGGTGGTAGATCTGAAATGGTAATTAAAATGCCTACACAGATCTTCTCAACCAACAATTATTCTTATGGGTAGCTAGCTGTACCAGACAAACGCAGGCCCATCCAATGTTTGTATGAAAAAGTAGTGTTTTGCGGCCTCCTGCAACCCTGGAGTTCAAATCAATGGTCCGTACTTAGAGATGAAGTGGTTTAGATGCTACAATGGTTCATCCATCCCATTAAATAGGGGAAATGTAGGATTTTTGAAATAGAGGGTTATTGGAATATCATCCACCCAAGCCAGAAATGAATTTTCATTAGGTGGAATTGGAAACTATCGACTTTCAAAAGCCTCGAGGTGCACAATGAGTGTCTCCATCAAATCATCTGGGTGGGGATTTCTATCCTGAAGTGAATCCCATACCACTAGTGCATTGGAATGTTTTTAAACATAATAAGAAATCCCAACAGCTTGTGGAGTGGTCGGTAGGAAATTATGAGTATTTCTAGGAGAACAACCAGTGGATTGTCTTGGGGAGCCTGAGTCGAGTCCCAACGATTATAGCATCGCATAGGTGGATTTCATGATACATACCATGTCCTCATTTCAGAATCGCTGGCATCTATCATGTCTATGTGGGCAGGATGGTATGGGTCACCCAGAGGCAACTCAATGGGGGAATTTGTACCTACCCCTACTACCCCGGTTTAGGATCATTGTAGTTTGGTCACCACACTGAATCATGTTTATTAAAGAGGTAATTGACCATCATTTTGTGCTCATTGAGTTGTTGAAACAATGTGGTGTTTTCAGTATCATCTTCTGTCTTCTGAACTGATCCATATGGTTTAGTGGGATTGACGACCCCATGATGCTCTTTTCCCTTATTGGGATTCATTCCAAGGGATAATGAATTAGTATCTACGATAAGACCCAATAAATATCTTTACTAGAGAGTGATCATTCCCGTTGTATGAAATATGGGTGACACTCCCTTTGGGAGGTAAGTCCTCTTCAAGTAGCTATAGCTCGTTCTCTCCAACTAGTAAGTGGTCCATGTTAACTGTGAATCTTCATAAAGTAATATCCCCAATATCGCCTAGGAAGTCGGGGTAACACCAAATATAACTGAAATTAAAAGCAGCATACTTCCCCCAACTATGGACTTGAACATTGGGGGAAGTCTCATTGATAATCATGTGTAGTACCTTGAACCTCCGAATTCATTATTGCTGGAGGGTATGATGGTAACAGAGTGACTCAAGGCACTGTGTCGGAAAGAGCATATCAATTTCGACCATGCGGCATTGCTGGCCAATATATTCAAAGTGTTCTTAACTCATGGGGAAAGCCACTAACTGATAACATAGACAGAAGTGTGTTGCCCAAAGGGTTTGGAAAAAATACACGACTTCTTCTTGGGTAAGAAGTTCTTGCGCACTGATGTTTATTCTGAACATCACTTTGAAATGATCTATTGAAAGGATGTCCCACAAGATCTTTACATCAAACATGGGATCTGGCCCTTGGTTTACCCAATAATCATCTGGTTTCGGCTGTAGGACTGGTAACGACACTGAAGCAGACCACTGAGATGGTAGATTAGACGGTGGAGAATATGGAGAATAGGATGACAAGCAACCGCATCTTAGGATATCCTGTGGCGAATGCAATGACTGATCCAACACATCATGATAATACGAACTATTGATCACAGCGTCCGGTGTAGGGGATATATTTACTAATGGTGGGTCATGATGTTGTTCATCCTTTATTAGTCCCTAGAATCACTCTCCATGATCTCTGGTTGAGGTAGAGAAATAACCTATTTACAATAGTGAGGATTCCACAGTGAGGCCCTAGAAAGAGGATAAATCTTCCTCCTCTTAAATGTATCAGTGGAGGGAGGTGGGAATCTAGTGGACCTCAAATTCTAGAATTATATGGATGATACACATCATTCCTTCCCAGGCCCTCAATAGATATGATCCTTTGAGGGTTCCATTTCCAAATCGCATTCATCCTCGTAATCTGAGAAGCAGACGCACTTAATTCTTCCCCGTGATGGTTTTTTGGAAAAGTATCAATTTTTGACTCTAGGAGGACCTTCATCCGAACTAATGCGGGGGTGGAGAGGAATTATTCTTGGTTGAGCTAGGGTACGAGGAATACCATAAAGATGTTGAAAGGATCACGGGGAGGGCCTCCACATCCACCAGTTGATGCATGGAGGGAATCTCCACTGGAAATGATGGATAGGGTATGACCTCCACTAGAACTAGTAGGAGCCTGGGCAGAGCCTCCATGATTGTTTCCTATGACAAGGACAGTATGAGGAGGGTCCTAATACTAGTCAAGATAAACAAGAGTAGGACCTAAATTTTGAGTTCCAATGAAGCGACGCAGACACTCGCTTCATTGATTGTTGTGACGAGGAGGGCCTTCATCGGTTGGTATAAGAACAAGAGGACATCCCCCACGCTAACAGTTGACTGAACATGTAGTATCTTTGCATTTGAAACCTATGACAGGAGGAATGGTTCCCTACATGAGGTCATAGGTGTGGAAGAGGATTCTGTACTGGGTGCCAATGCAGTGGGGAGGACCTTCGCTCGGATTTATGATGGCATGGGTAGGAACTCCATGCTGTGATTGAGAGTGAGATGGGTCTGCACTCTCATTGGGGGTGGCATGGGGATGACCTCTGTACTAGATTTCATTATTGTGTGTTGTCCCTCGATGGACTCCACCTATATGAACAACCAGGAGAGTCATCCCAACCTACCTGTTGGTTGGTTGGGGCCTCGATCTGGGATGGGCATATAAGTGCCCCTTCTTAGTATGAACGATGTGTTGGCGGTAAGACCATTTGGTGGCACGGGCCACTGTAGCCATTGATGATAATGATTCCCCTTGGAGCGCATCCTCCTTAGCTTGTTCCCAACGTTGGTGTCAGGTTAACTGGACTGACGCCGGTGGTGTAAGTGCATAACTCACCTACTCCTCAACCTATGGGGAAAGGTTGCAGCACTGATGTGTCCAGGTGGGAGACCTCCTTGGTGGCCCATAGGAACGGATTACATTCGGTCTGGCTTTGATATCCCTCACCTCACCAACATTGGGGAGGGATTCCTCAAAGTGAATCGGGTAGAGGCTTCCCAAATGGTTGTAGGTCAATGTGGGGAGCAGTGGCTCCCTGCGTAACCCTTGGGGGTGGTGGTGATAGTGAGGTGTTGAAGCCTCTATGTCCTGTCTGGCCATATACTAGGTTAGGATAATCCCCTCTTCCTCGTATCATCGAATGAGGTCATTAATGACCCTCCTCTAAATGATTTTAGATTGGGAGATAGGGTGTGGGCTCTCATTATCATTAGATGAGGAGGAGTTTGAGAAAGAGATGAGGCCACACAGGATTTCTGCATTGACAATGTCTTGGCACTTGCATTGGTGGGTGGGTGGTAATTTATCTATTGTAATGGTATATCAGGTCGTGCAAAGTTGGGAGATTAAACCATTAGTTCTAAAAAAAGGGAAGTGATGTCGAGTGACCCAGTTCCATTATATCTTCCATGGTTGGTATGAAATATCTACACTAACAATGTCACAGAATGGGATGTCCATTGTTCATCTACCTTTATCTCTGGCGAATTTCACGCTAGGCCTACAATTTTCATGGCAGGACCTGGCATCAGATACTTGGATCCAGTGACATGCTAATCTACTGATGTCTCAAACACTACTAATCACCACATTGATGAGAATAGATTCACGTCGGGTTCAACATTTTTTCTACTGATTCTTTCGTCGGGGCGCACATCCGTCACTTGGAGGACGCACTGCAATGTTTCCCTACATTCCCGATTTCCAATGGTGGGCTGCATCTATTTCTTATTCAGTGATATTTTCTACACGATCGAAATTATATGATGGAATCTTGGTTCCTCTATTCTTGGATTCCACCTCAAAACTCATTTCCTTGTCTGGGCCTCTCTTTAAGATTAAGGCATTTTTACTTAATATCAATCCCTATGCCATATGATTTTGAACACTAATTAATTATGTTGATTATGTTTAAACATTCCAATCGGTCAGGACAGGGAAGCAACCTTCGGTCAGGGGAGTAGTCATGTTGGAAATCATTGGCATGTCTAGACACAGGAACAATGATGATTATGGGTTTCATCCCCTTTTTATAAGATTTCTCAAAGGCAAGGAAGCACGAGGCTTTCCAAATCATATGTGTTGAATTATAGGACATAGGAATTTCTTTGAGGTTATCCTCAACATCCCATGTTTAAATCAGGGTATACCACGAGTTTAATGTCTAGTGGAGACAGATCTGACAGATTGGAACACAAATAATAGTGGATCAGATGGGTGTAACCCTAGGAGGGAGTACCTGAGAGTCATACTAGACAGGAGAATCAATACATCCAATGAATATAGATCTGAGGATGATTGGGTCCCTATAAAATAGATTATAGAGTTTTACATTACCCAAGATTGGGCATTAGGGGGTTTTTTTATGTACCCAATCATGAGAGACAGGGATGAAAACCCCATTATTCAAAGGGGTGATGAATCAGGGTGTGTGAAAACGACAGTGACATGAAGTAATGTTGTGGATTACACGTGTTTAGTGGTATATCACAAGAGGATCACTCTTGATTAGATGGTTATAGATTTTGTAAGGCTTATGCATGGTTAGATGCCCAATTACTGCTTGGAGTAGTGAGAATGTGGGTGATGTGATCTCACAAGGATCTGGCAGCCTGACTAAGAATCAGGATGAATATGAATGGTTGGGAGAAGTAAATGGAGGATGAGACAGAACTTATGTGAGGAAGACAATTATTTTGGGCTTGAGCCTTGAAAAGGCCACCTATGTATCCCCATGTCAGGGAATAAAATTCCACATAGTTCGGTGGGACGATGGGACACCTGAGGAGGTGGCCTGTGAGAATGGACCCATGGACCAGACCCACATGAAGTAGAACCTTCAGGTTGGGGCATGATCATCCTGAAACACAAATGCTCATGGGAAATTCCAGGATGAAACAAGAGCATTGGGCTTGGTACTTAGGGATGATTACTACATATCCCTATGGAAGAGAGTCAATGTCGATGTATTTCATGATGGGGGGCATAGAATCAGGTTGTACACATAGGAAAAAAACCTGACAATATTTCAGGGCTTATGCGTGGTAAGAAGCACGCATTGGTCTGATACCTGATGGGTGGACTAGATATGTGGGTCCCAAAAATGGGGAATACAATGGCTTACCACATATTTGGGACTACAATAGCTTTCCATCGATTGAGGATCACAATGCTTTACCGTCGATTGGGGATCACAATGTCTTTTAATCGATTGTGGATCGAATGGTTTACTGTTGATTGGGGATCACAGTGGATTAACTTCAATTGGGGATCACAATGGCTTACTGTTGATTGAGAATCCCAATAGGTTATAGTTGATTGGGGTTAAACCTCAGGGAGGATTCCTATGTACCCTTCATAAGAGATAGGGATCAAAGACCATGATGTTAGAATTGGTAAAATATAACGTCTTGCAGGATGAAATGGTGTGTAAATTGTAATGTCATGTTGGATGATGGCGGCCCAACGTGCAGTGGGTGGGACCAATGAGTATTGGTCCTAAACCTTAGCGGGGCTTCCTACGTATCCTTCCTGGATAGGGGAAAGAATCAACATCCATGTAGTTTGGAAGGGAGGATACAGTTTAGCATTGTGTAGGACGAAGGTGAACCGACGTGAAGGGGGTCAGTATGGTTAAGCGTTTGGCATGAACCTCGGGGAAGATTCCTACATACCTTTATCAGATAGAAGCAAGGATCAATGTCTACATAGTTTAGTGGGGTCTGGGGATTACATGATAAGGCGACCAAATAAAGATGTCATGGTCAATGCTAACTCTAACCCCACATGAGTATTTCTCGGTGTATGAAACAAGAGGTAGAAAATACCTAATGATCACATCATGAAAGGTGAATCTGCAGAAGGTGGAGTGTGACTTAAACGTGGTTACTGGACACATGGTTAGCAGTTCAAAGAGTAAACAGGGGCTTATGAGTGGTTAGCAGGCTAGGTAGATGGAGATTGGGACTTACTCCATGATGGAGGCCTGATGGCGACAATTCCCAGTGGAAGAGGGATGTGGTAATGAAGGTCCTGGTGCCCATCTCTCCTCTAGTCATTAGCATAATATAATAGAGGAGGATAAGAGATGTTACCTCCCAAAATTAAGGCTAGGGTCTTTCACCATGATGGTCACCCTTCCCCAAGGACATATTCTACTCCTTGAAAGAAGATCTCATTCCATGTGAGGAAGATCTCACATTCATGGTGACGAGCGGGCGTGGAGAATGTCATAGGTTGGTGCCCCGCGTGTATCGCATCGGGAGAACCAATCATTTTACTTCATGTGATTAGGAAAATGGTTCTTGGCGGTTTAACATCCTATAGCTCGGACGATGTGGGTTTACTCAGCACCCCTTTGTCTTATATAACTAATACCCACCCACCCATGGAGAAGGTAAGGCATCGACAATGTCCTTGTGTGGAGATACTATGGAGTGATCCAATGAGCAGATAACATTATCATGGTTATGAAAAGAAGCTATAGTCGTTAGTGCTCCAATAAAAATAAGAATAATGCTAAGAAACGCAACGTAAAGAACTACCCAGGGGCCTTGAAAACACTTAATACAAACCTGGAGGGTCGTATCGGAGAAGGGTGTGTAACATAGGTGTTTTGTGTGTAAGAAGCACCCAAAGATGGTTTCCAGGAAAGAAAAATTGAAAACACACGCAAAGGGTGCACACAATGAGATTTCATTGTGTGAAACATGGAGGGATTTCGCACAACAGGTTTGAAAATGAATGTTGTTGCATGCAATAAGCTAGGATTCCAAAGATAAGGGAGGTTCATGCGCAAATTGGAAGAGCTTTGCATGCAAGTGTAAGATGTTTTCAAGTAAGTAGAATAGGTTTTCAAGAATGTGGAATGTTTTTCGGTGAAAATGAATTATCAATAAAGGAACTGGGCGAGGGTAAATCCCTAGTGGTCCTGCATGAAGGCGGACTCCTGAGAGACCTGTCCTGAAAAATTATGTACCAAAACACCATCTTTTGCGCACAAAAGATATGTATAATGCATAGGGGAGATAGTTCGAATTCTGTAGACACTATAAGGGAGTGGGTTCCCTTATATTTATAGACGATCAGGGGCAGTGGGTTCACATAGAATTCAACATGTGTGGAAACCCATCTCATTTGACAGATACATGAGACTTTCCATGCCGGTGTGAAAAATACATCCAGGTCGCGACAATTTTGCGCGCTGGGAAGCAGTTTTATGTGAACCCCTCAGATTTTTCACGTGGCCTTCTGGACCATCCTAGAATCGGTTTTGGATTCTAAATATGCCTTCGATTTTCCCAAGAATTCCTACCTAACACCTTCGGCAGATTTCGGAATACACACCTATCAATGTAAAAAGAAACACATCATTATTGGACACTAATGAGATAAGAGATATGATGATCCTATGTGTGTGAATCAATAAGAATAACCACGTTATAATATCTTTTTAATCTAACACCAAAATTAAGAAATAATATTAAAGGATAGAAAATCAACAATTTTTTAGGCTTCATAAAGGATTGTTTTCCAAATTTTTGACAAAAATATTCCAAAAAATAATTAGAAAAATTGATTTAATCATAAATAGAATGGATAAATTGATTAATTTGGATAATAATTATTGAAAAAGTAATTAATGACCCTATATTTACCCCATATGTGTTTAAAATTGAAATATTAATTATATGATGATGTAGGACGATGTTTAATATGATTCAAAGCTAGATTGACCACTTCCATGACCTCACAGTGGCCTACATGACACCATTTTGATCTAACACACCATTTCAAAATAGTTATAAATATTGCAGGACCCCAAAATGTAATACATTTTCCTCACTATGAACTATTCCATGATCATGACGGGGTCTCTCAGGCCACGGTTTGTAATGTCCACCCATGAGATCCATGTTGTGTTACCTCATATTTCCCCTTGTAAAAGAACTATTTTGCTGAAAATTTTATTGATAATAAATGACATAATTTCCTCACATTGTGATAAATATGTTCAATTATAAAATATTTGGGATTAGATCATTCATTTTCAAATTGGATGAAAAATCCAGTTTTACCCTTTTAAAACTCACTGTAGTATTTCGAGCATAAATATTTTAAGCTACAATATTTGGGATTTTTTTGTAATTTTGTTCCTGAATTAATGGGATACAAAATCTATTTATGACACGGGAGCTGGATCGGGCAATTGTGAGGAGTAAATGGGCCATGAAGACAAAGACGGACCGAACTATCCAGATTGGACATCACTTCACCATTTGGGTCGTCTCTTCTTCATCTAGGCCTCAATGAAGCCCTAATTTTGAGGTAAGCTCGGGGACATGATTATGCACAACTCATACTTCTATAAATCTGGACAATTCAGGTGTTTTGGAGGTAAACTAGGTGGTTCAATTGGGATTAAAATATTTTTCCGAATTTCCCTTTCACATTTAATAAATTTATGTAACTATAGCCCTCAAAAACTCTATTTAAAGGGAGTTTTCACTCTCTCGGAGGGATGGTCGAGGATTTGGGAAGGTGTGGCCGAAAGGGTGTCTCTTGGGAGCCCCTCACAACTATTGTAAGAAGTAAGGATTTTTGCAATCCTCTCTTCCAAAAAGGCTATCCTCTCACACCTCCTCTTTGTATTTCTTTTCATTCATGTTTGTATCTTGAATTTTTCATCAAATAATCTTCTGTATTATTCCCTTTTCTTATTTTTTAATCTTAATAATTTATTTTTGAATCATGGGTGGAGACAAGATTGTGTTCTACCCTTTCAATTCTTTTCTCATGCAAAACGTCTCCACGATGACCACACCACCCATAGAAGAGTAGTTTTTTAGTGATTGATCTATCTTCTACCATCTTCATTTAATTATTTGGAATCATTGAGAAAATTTAATTCAATTAATATGATACACGAAATGTTTCTTTAAATTATTATAAACTAAGAAAGAAATTGAACAATTAACACAAAAAACAAGCGAGGTCGAGATTTTGTGTAAATTGTGAGAGCATGATCTTAATCGATAATAAAAGACCACATGGGATAAATTTGTAGATTTCAATTATAATCCCTAAATAAAATTCATCTTCATTTATATAATGGATATATTACCTAATTAACCATTGACCATAAGATAGCCTTAGAACAACAATCAAATTAGGGTGTTGCGATTGCGTGTTCTGAAGCTAGCCAAGGGTTTAAGTAATTTCATCTTTGTGGTTAAGTTAACTCTCGTAGGCTTTGTCTTAGTGAAAATGCCACTGGCCCATGAAGAAGGGGGTTGGGATGTCTTTAGTTCCAATTAAATCTACCTCACCATAGTTTTCAATTCTTCTAACTTGGTATCAATCAAATTACCCTCAAGAGAAGATGGACTTACCTAATGTACTCCCCTGACATGTGGTGTACCTCTATCGCCAAATTGTTGGGATTTTTCGGCCATGTTTTTGATCAATGCATGTGTGGCTACTGGTTTCTTTTCCACAAATTCCCCTCCTTCTACGGTATCCACCATGCTCCACTCCATAGGTGTGAGTCCTTCATAGAAGTACTGAATGAGGAGTTGCTCACTTATTTGGTGATGTTGGCAGCTTGCACACAACTTCTTGAATCGCTCCCAATACTCATACATTGACTCCCCTTGTTCTTGCTTAATCCTAGAGATCTATTTACTAATGGAAGTGGTCCTTGATTCTGGAAAAACACTTTGCAAGAAAAGACGTTTCAAATCATTCCAACAGGTTACATCTTCAGGTTGTAAATAATACATCCAATCTTTCGCAGCTCCATCAAGTGAGAATGGGAAAGCTCTTAATTTGATTTGGTCTTCAGATACATTTTTTGGTTTCAAGGTTGTGAAAAACACATCAAGAGGAGGTGTGAGAGGTAGAGTTAGATCGATTACACCTTTTAAAATATTTTATAAAAAAACATCTTCTCGTTGTGCTTTCTTAATTAACTTACATTTCAAAATTAAAAACAAAAAAATACAATAGCTCAACGATTTGAGGTTTGCACAATGCCTTACTTATTCCAAGTGTTTTGAGGGGATCCCAAGAGACACACTTTCAAAAAAAATTCCCAAAGCCTCTAACATCCCTCCCAAAGAGTGAAAACTCTCTTTAAATAGAGTTTGTGAGGGCTAGGGTTACATAACATTATTAAATGTGAAAGGGAAATTCGGCCAAATATTTTAATCCCACTTTCACCGCATAGTCTACCTTCAAAACTCATTAATTGTACGTCCTTAAAGAAGGATGAGTTGTGAATAATCATTTCCCCGAACTTCCCTCAACATTTGGGCTCCATCCATGCCCTGATGAAGAAGATACAACCCAAATGGTGAACTGATATCCAATCTGGATAGTTCAGTCCATCTTTGTCTTCATGGACCATTTACTCCCCACAATTGCACGATCCAGCTCTCATTTCCTAAATAGAATTTGTATCCCATTAAGTCAGGAACACAATTTCAAAATTTTAATTCAAAATAATTTACATAACAATATTTATGCTCAAAATACTATAGTGAATTTTAAAATGGTAAAACTGGATTTTTCATCAAATTTGCAAATGAATGATCTAATCCCAAATATTTCATAATTGAACATATTTAGCACAATGTGAGGAAATTATTTCATTTATTATCAATAAAATATTCAACAAAATAGTGTTTTATCAACTCCCACACACTTACCCTTTTGCACTCCAGGTCAAAACCTCATATCAAGTAAACATCAATATCAAATCAAAACTAATTTTAAAACACATATCCTTGAGATCAAACAATTACACACCAAGAATAAAAAGATATATTTCCTCATAAAAACCCATTGTTTAAAGTTCTCCATTTATATAATTAAATATATTTCCAATTCTTTTATCCTCCCATGCACAAAACATTACCTCGCATGAATTTTCTCTTATCACACAAATGTCAATTTTATTGCAATGTCTTTCTCATCCAAACTCATAAAAGGGTCACCATAGTCTTGATAAATTCATACATCACCACGTTATTTGAGTCAAGGACATAAGTTTATCATGGGGAATTTTTAGGGTTGTTCTTTGTATTTCAGTTGGTAGGATTTAGATGTGAAAAATTCTGAGGCTGAATGAGGTGGGCTTGACTCTTTTTGAAGGAAAATTGCATTAATCTAATTTTCACTTAAATATGGTCTCCTCCTCGATCTAAATAGAATCGATTCATGTTCATCATCATGAAAAATAAAATAATGTTCACACCATTCAACATTTCACCAGTAAAAATGTCAATCTTCTCGAACATTATTTTCTTAAAAGCTCCAGATAGGCACAACTTTCCCCCTCTATTAGAAGCCCCAGAAAGGCATAGCTTCTTTTATCATGAAAGATTCTGAAAGGCACAAATTTTAATATAATGTTTATCTTAATCAGTAAAAACATCTCTTTAGAATTCAATTTTTCACCCTAAGTATCACAAAATGTGGTAGCACAACACAAGATAGCTTCCCCCACACTTAAGCTCAACTAGATTATGTAATTTCACTTCAAGAGTTGGTTGGATAGGGGAAATTGGTTTGTAATGTGGCTGACTTAATAGGATGTGAATGGATTCTAAGGGATAAAAAGATTGAATGTTCATGGTAGGCCATTATAAAAAAATATTCTTTGAAATAGAGGCTTTAATACCAAAAAAATCTATCAATCATTCAAACATAAGTACCTCAAACCCTCATGTTTTGACTGGAATAAATCAGATTTTGGTTAATTCAAGCATGGATTGGTTCTCTCAAGAAGTGAGGTGAATGTAAAGAATAAAAAAATAATGGGTTATAAGCCTCACAGGAAAGTGGTTTCAAATATTAATACAGTGAGATGTGTCATGGGATTCAAAATTTAGTGTACTTTTCATTAAGTTACTAAATATTTGAACTTGAAAAAAGTCATTTATACATACATTTAAGCTTTGTTTCAAGGGATAAATTGTTTCAATTATTTATATGTATTTAAAAATTGCGATGAGAATCATTTCAGCTCAAAAGTTTCAAAAACACACCGAAAATTGAAAAATAAATGCAAAAAATTTGAAAATCACACAAATTTTTTTGTTTTTTTTAAACCGGAAAAAACTTTAAATTACTAAACTAATTGGTTCCCTCCCCCACACTTAAAATATTGCATTGTCCTAAATGTGAACCCATGAGATGATATGTGCAGATGAAATGCATAATTTTATTTAGGACATGTAATATAAAATTGAAAGGGTTAGGAACAGCCTGATATTCTCAAGTGATGATGGGGTTATGCAGTTTAATGAAATCAACTACATCGGTAGAATGTTCCTCGAATGTATTTCTTCAAACTTTTCCCATTTACTGTAAAGCTCCTTTTAGTGTCCTCTTTTGTGAACTCCACTGCACCATAAAGAAAAAGATTAGACACAACATAAGGAACTAACCATCTAGAATGCAACTTACCCTGCATCAACTTTAGTCATGAACTATAGAGTAGGACTTTATCTCCAATAAGAAACTCCCTTTTCTTGATCATGTTATCGTGACCTTCTTTTGATCATTCCTTGTAGAGCCGTGAGTTCTCATATGATGATATTCAAATCTTCTCAAGATCATGAATTTTCATCTTCCGTTGAATTACAGCTTGGGAAAAATCCATGTTGCATTTCTTTATAGCCCAATGTGCTCGATGCTTCACTTCCACTAGGAGATATCATGCTTTCCCAAAAACAAATCGAAATGGGGAAATACCAATGGGGGTCTTGAATGTTGTCCTATAATCCCACAACGCATCATCCAAGCGCTTTCTCCAATCCTTCCTATTTGGCTGCACCGTTTTCTCCAAGATTTGTTTCAACACACGATTTGAAACCTCAGCCTGGCCATTTGTTTGGGGGTGGAATGGTGTTGATGTTTTTTGTGTCACCCCATACATTTGAAGGAGGGAAGAAAAATTCCTATTAAAAAAATGTGTCCATTGGTCCCTGATGATGGTCTTTGGTAATCCAAACCTACCAAAAATTTGAGACTTGAAAAAATCCACTACAACATGAGAATCATCAGTCCTGGTGGCCTTGGCCTCCACCCATTTACTCGCATAATCGACAACAAAAATGATATATCATAAAAAAAATGAACTATGAAAAGGGCCCATAAAATCAATTCCCCAAACATCAAAAATCTCACAGAATAAAATGGGTTGTTGGGGAATCTTGTGTCTCCTTGAAAAGTTTCCAGTGTGTTGGAAATGATAGCATGACTTAAAAAACACATGGGAATCATGGAATAAGATAGGACAATATAATCCAGAGTATAAGACATTTCTAGTAGTAACTTGGGTGTCCAAAGTGTCCACCACAAGCAAGTGTATGACAGAAATGCAAAACAGACTCAAACTCATGATCGGGAACACACCTCCTAATGACATGGTCACTACACACTCACCAGAGGTAAGGATCATCCCACACATAAAACCTATGCTCACTTTTTAATTTTTGGACTTGATGATTCTTTAGGATTACTGGGATTTTAGAGGAAACAATGTAATTAACTAAATTAGCATACCAAGGATGCATACCTAAGATGGTATTGAGATACTCATCGGGTGAAGTGTCCTAAAGTGGTACCTTGTCCAAGGTGCCACCCTCTAGTGTGTGAGTAGGCCTACTCATGTGGTCTTCCAAAAAATATCTGACCCCTTCTTGTCCTTTATCCTGATGTCAAACTCTTGAAGAAGGTGCATCCAACGGATAAGTCATGGCTTTTTCATCTGGCTTCTTTAGGAGGAACCTCAAAGCTGCATGGTCAGAAAAAAAACAACTACTTTAGATCCCAATAAATATGAACGAAATTTATCTAAAGAAAATATAACAACAAGAAACTCCTTTTCTATTGTGGTGTAGTTTGATTGGGCAGAATCCAACATCCTCGATGCATAAAAAATCAAATTTGAACTTCCCTCCACCCTCGGAGATAAGACAACTCCAACCGCGAAGTTGGACGCATTACACATAATCTCAAATGGAAGTTCCAATAGTGGGGGTTGTATGATCGGTGTAGTGGTCATACACTTCTTTAGCTCATCAAAGGAAGTCCTGCAATAATCATCAAACAAAAAATCAGAATAATTTTGAAGTAATCGTGACATAGGAAGAGCAATCTTACTAAAATATTTGATGAAGCACCGAAAAAATCATGCATTCCCTAGGAAAGATCTAACATCACGCACACATGAAGGATAGGGTAAGGATGAAATAATTTCTACCTTAGAAATATCAATCTCTATCCCATGTTTTGACACTGTATGCCCAAAGACAATGCCATGCTCTACCATAAAATGACATTTTCAAAGTTTAGGACCAGATTATTCTCAATACAATGATTCAATACCTTTCCCAAACTATTTAGACATTCATCCAATGAGGATCCATACACTGTAAAATCATCCGTAAATACCTCCATGCAGGTCTCAATAAAATCAGAAAAAATACTCACTATGCATCTCTGGGAGGTACATGGGGCTTTGAAAAGTCCAAATGGAATCCTCTGGTAGGCAAATGTGCCAAAGGGACAGGTGAATATTGTCTTCTGCTGATCCTATGGAGCTATAAGAACAATAAAATATCCAGAAAATCCATCCAAGAAACAATATTGAGTCTTCTCAGCTAGTCTCTTAAGCATCTGATCAATGAATAGGAAGGGGAAATGGTATTTTAGAGTGGAATGATTTATTTTCCTATAATCAATACACACACACCAACTATTTTGTACCCTCATTCAAACTAACTCATTTATTGATGGGCGCCCTCAAATGATTAGTGGTTTTTGGGGTGCTTAGGTGTAGTAGAGTGGCTGACCAAGGTTGTTTTTCAGAGGAGGAAGTAAATTTATACAACTTCTTAAAGGTTTTATGAAAATAAAATAGAATATAATTTAAAAAATACTAGAAAGTATGGGGGTTTATTTATAGTTTATAAATATAGAAGAAGTTTTCTAGAAGAAGATTGTATTTATTTTTGTTTTTAATTTTGAAATGAATGATAATTAACAAATCACAAAGAGAAGATGTTTTTTTTAGAAAATATTTTAAAAGGAATAATCGATCTAACTCTACCTCTCATAGCTCAACTTGATGTAGTTTTCTCAACCTTGAAACCAATAAATGTATCTGAAGACCAAATCAAATTACGAGCTTTCCCATTCTAACTTGATGGAGCTGCGAAAGATTGGATGTATTATTTACCACCGAAATATGTAACTTGTTGGAATGATTTGAAATGTCTTTTCTTGTAGAGATTTTTTCCAGCATCAAGGACCAATTCCATTTTTAAAGAGATCTCTGGGATCAATCAAGCACAAGGGGAGTCAATGTATGAGTATTGGGAGTGATTCAAGAAGTTGTGTGCAAGCTGCCCACATCACCAAATCAGTGAGCAACTCCTCAAACATATTTTCTTTCATGTTTGTATCTTGATTTTTTATTCAAATAATCTTCTGTGTTCTTCCCTTTTCTTCTTATTTTAATCTTCCTAATTGGTTTGGAATCATGGGTGGAGATGAGATTGGGTTTTACCCTTTCAATTTTTTTCTCATGAAAAACATCTCCACGATGACCACACCACCCATGGAAGAGTAGTTTTTTAGTGATTGATCTATCTTCTACCCTCTTAAATTAATTATTTTGAAACATTGAGCTACTGAAATTTAATTAATATGATCAATGATTTTTTTTTAAATTATTAGAAACTAATCAATCAATTGAACAATTAACACAAAAACACACGAGGTCGAGATTTTGTGTAAATTGTGAGAGCACGATCTTAATCGGTAATACAAGACCACACAGGATAAATTTGTAGAGTTAAAATATAATCCCTAAATACAATTCATCCTCATTTCCAGAATGGATATGTGCTCTAATTAACCAATGACCATAAGTTATCCTTTTAACAACAATCAAAGCAGGGTGTTGCGATTGCGTGTTCTGAAGCCAGCCTAGGGTTTAAGTAATTTCATCTTTGTGGTTAAGTTTACTCTCGTAGGGTTTGAGGGTTAACAAATTAGGGGATCATAATTAAGTGGATATTGATTTAAATGATGATGATTAATAATTAAATGAAAAGTAAGAGTTAGATCGATCACGCCTTTTAAAATATTTTCTAAAAAACATCTTTTTGTTGTGATTTGTTAATTAACTTACATTTCTAAATTAAAAAAATACAATCTTTTTCCATCAAACGTCTTCAATATTTATAAACTATAACCAACCCCCATCCTTTCAAGTAGTTATTTTATTCTATTCTATTTTATTTTTAGAATACCTTTAAGAAGTTATTTTAATTTACTTCCTCTATTGAGAAACGACCTTGGTCAACCACTCTGCTGCACCTAAGCACCCGAAAAACCACTAATAATTTGAGGGATCCCATGACATCCCTCTTTTAAATTGGCACCGTTTCTGGGGAGGCAAGTAATTATTTCAACTAATTAGAGGTATTTGTTTTATTTTACATTTTATTCTCTTCCTCTCTTATTTCTTCCTTCTTAACCCAATCTGGGTTTTTTCTTCTTCTTTTATTTTCTTATACTTCTTTGTGGACCATCAACTCAAACTTATTATTTTTATTTTACCGTGGTATAATTTATTTCTTTACATTTTTATTTGATTTATGACATGAACTAATCCTGAAGATCTCTTAGATCTTGACCCTAAGATTGAATGTAGTCTTAGGGTTCGAATCAGACATTCTCAGTCTATGGGATGTTTCAATATTCAACCAGTTGGAGAATTCCTCCATGTTCAGAACATTGAAATTGGAAGAAATTCAAATTAAACCATAAAACCTGAACCAATGGCTCAGAATAATGGATACGAACATAATAGAACCATTCGATAATTGGTTGCACCTGATATTAACTATCAACCAAATTGTATTGCATACCCAAATCTTGAATCAGACTTTGAACTGAAATCTGGATTAATTTATCTTCTTCCAAAATTTCATGGCCTCTTAGGCGAGGATCCCAATAAACACCTTAAAGAATTTAATGTGGTTTTCTCAACCTTGAAACCAAGAAATGTATCTGAAGACCAAATCAAATTAAGTGATTTCCCATTCTCACTTGATGGAGCTATGAAAGATTGGATGTATTATTGACAACCTGAAGATGTAACTTTTTGGAACGATTTGAAACATCTTTTCTTGTAGAGATTTTTTCCAACATCAAGGACCACTTCCATTCGTAAAGTGATCTCTAGGATCAAGAAAGCATAAGGGGAGTCAATGTATGAGTATTGGGAGAGATTCAAGAAGTTGTGTGCAGGCTTCCCACATCACCAAATCAGTGAGAAACTCCTCATTCAGTACTTCTATGAAGGACTCATGCCTATGGAGAGGAGTATGGTGGATGCCGCAGCCAGAGGGTCATTGGTGGACAAGACACCAGTATCATCACGTTCATTAATTGACAAGATGGCCCAAAACACCCAAACATTTTGCGATAGAGGTACACCATATGTCAGTGGAGTAAATCAGGTAAGTCCATCTTCTCATGAGAGTCATTTGATTGATACCAAGTTAGAAGAATTGACAACTATGGTGAGGCAGAATGCTTTGGAACATATGATATCCCAACCCCCTCCTTCAATGCCCTGTGACATTTTCACTGAGACAAACCACCCAACTGATTGTTGCCTACAACTACAAGAAATAGAAGATTGTGCAGCAGTGTTCCCTGGGAGACCATATCATCAACAACAACAACAACCATATCCCCAAAAGAAGTTTGATCCAACATACAACGAATGGTGGATGGATCAATCAGACATGAGGTATGGCTTTGGAAAACAACAAAGGCCACCCTTGCAACAAAACTTCCAGCATCCCCCACCTTACCAACAGGGATTCTGATAACCCGAAAGAAGATTTGAAGCCCAAGCCTCAACAAGTCAACAACAAGGGAATTCTCAACCAAAGGTAGATTCTAACACTGATGATATTTTGAAGAAAAATGTTCTTAATCATCAAAATGAGTTAAAGAGTCAGGGTTCAGAGCTGAGGGAGTTGAAGACTCAAATGAGCCAGATTTCCACCACCCTCTATGAACTTGTAAGTAATAATTCCGAAAATATACCTTCCCAACCTACTCCAAATCCCAAGGGGAATGTCAGTGCCATCACATTGAGAAGTGTGAAGCAAATAAATATACATCGGAAACTATTGTTCCACCTGGATTCACCTCAAATCTTTAAGAAGCCCAATTCCATATCAACTGATGGGAAACCCAAGGATAAAGATAAAGGTAAGAAAAAGATTAATTATGTTCCTCCTAAACCTCTTCATTTTCCAAACAGGGTTGTTCAAACCAAGAAGATGGCTGAAGATGCAATGAAAAAGAAGTTTTTGGACATAGTCAAGTGTGTGGATATCAATATTCATATACTTGAATCCATTAAGAAAATTCCAAGGTATGAGAAATTCTTAAAAGAACATTATACCAAATGAAGAGGGATCAAGAGAAATGAAAGGATAAATCTTGGAAGGAATGTGTCAGCACTCAGTACACCAACTCTAGCAATGCCAAAAATGTGCAGGGATCTAGGGACATTCACAATCCCATGCACCATTGGGTAGTTGCACTTTTATGATATACTATGTGATTTGGGAGCTTCCATAAATGTGATTCCTCACTCTGTATTCTCTTCTCTTCAGGTTGGTGAGCTAAAACCGATGAGAGTAGTGGTGCAGTGGGCGAATAGAGCTACGACATATCCAACAGGAGTCCTTGAGGATATACTTTTCTGGGTAAGATACATGATCTTTCAAGTATATTTCCACATGCATAACATGGAGGATGATCAGGTATGATCTCATACCCCCATTATCATAGGTAGACCATTCCTCAAAACTGTAAAAAATACCGTAAATGTCAATGATGTTACACTTTCCATGTAATTTGGGGATGAAGTTGTGATATTTAATGTTATGGATTCCATGAAGTACCCCTTAGAGGATCATTCTGCATTTGTTATCTCCCATTTTGAACTGCCAAGTAAAAACACCATGGAATTGGATTGTCCTAAGCTTTTGTAGATTAGGAGTATTGGTTCTAGTTTGATGTCTAATAGTACTTCCACAACTGTTTCTAAGGAACAATAATCTCTACGATTTGATTTTGAAATGGAATCATATTCTGATTTTGATCATGTGAACTCTAATAATGACATGGATGTTGAGTATGCTGATGGATTTGATTCTTTATTCTCATTTTGATGATGTATATTCTGATACTGATGCAATTTGTGCACATATATCAGTTCCTTATATTACCCCATCCATACACCACCCCCTACACTGGAACTCAATCCATTGAAACCAAATCTCAAATACTCATACTTGTTATGTGGTGAGAAATTGCTTATTATCATTGCTAACAATCTCCCTTTTGAACATGATGAAAAACTTTTGAATCTTTTGGGGGAGAACATCAGGGAAATCGGGTGGACCTTGGCTGACATATCAGGTATTATCCCCTCCATTTTCATGGATAAAATTATTTTGGAGGATGAGGCTAAAATGGTGAGGCAACCACAAGGGAGACTCAATCCAACCCTTTTGGAGGTCGCTAAAAAAGAGGTTAAAAAATTGCTCAAGGCAGGTATAATCTATCCCTATTCAGATTCTCAGTGGGTATGTCCTATTCATGTTCTGCCTAAGAGAAGTGGTGCTACTGTTGTTAAAAATGAGAAAGATGAGTTAGTTCCAATGAGGGTAAAAAACAGTTGGTGTATGTGTATTGATTATAGGAAACTAAATCATTCCACTCGCAAAGACCATTTTCCCCTCCCATTCATTGATCATATGCTTGAAAGACTAGCTAGGAAGACACACTGTTGTTTCTTGGATAGATTTTCTGGATATTTTCAGGTTCCTAGAGCTCTGAAGGATCAGGACAAGACTACATTCACCGGTCCCTTCGGAAAATTTTCCAACCGGATAATGGCATTTGGAATTTTCAACGCCCCAGGTACCTTCCAGAGATGCATGGTGAGTAGTTTTTATGATTTTTTTATGACCTTCATGGATGTAATTATGGATTATTTTACAGTGTATGGATCCTCCTTTGATGAATTTCTAAATAGTTTGAGAATGGTATTGAATCATTGTATTGAGAAGAATATGTTCCTGAACTTTGAAAAGTTTCATTTCATGGTAGGGAATGACATTGTCTTAGGTCATGTAGTGTCAAAACATGGGATAGAGGTTGATAGATCTAAGGTAGACGTTATTTCATCCTTACCCTATCCTTCATGTGTGCATGATGTTTGATCATTCCTAGGGAATGCAGGATTTTATCGGTGCTTCATCAAAGATTTTAGTAAGACTGCTCTTCCTATATCACAATTACATCAAAAGGATTCAGATTCTGTGTTTGATGATTCTTGCAGGACTTCCTTTGATGAGAAAAAGAAGTGTCTGACCACTCCACCAATCATACAGCCCCCACAGTGGGACCAACCATTTGAGCTTATGTGTGATGCGTCCAACTTCGCGGTTGGAGCTGTCTTATCTCAGAGGGTGGAGGGACGTTCACATGTGATTTCATATGCATTGAGGACGTTGGATTCATCCAAATCAAACAAAACCACAATAGAAAATTAGTTTCTTGCTATTATATTTTCTTTAGATAAATTTATTTCATATTAATTTGGATCTAATGTAGTTGTTTTTTTCTGAACATGCAACTTTGAGGTACCTCCTAAAGAAGCCAGATGCAAAGCCATGAATTATCCATTGGATGCTCCTTCTTCAAGAGTTTGACATCGAGATAATGGACAAGAAGGGGTCAGAGAATTTGGTGGCAGACCACATGAGTAGGCTTACTCACACACCATAGGGTGACACCGTGGACCAGGTACCACTTCGGGACACTTTCCCCGATGAGCATCTCTATACCATCTCAGGCACGCATCCTTGGTATGCTGATTTAGTTAATTACATTGTTTCCTTTAAAATCCTAGTAAACATGAAGAAGCATCAAGTCAAAAAATTAAAAAGTGAGTCTAGGTTTTATGTGTGGGATGATCCTTACCTCTGGAGCATGTGTATTGACTAAGTCATTAGGAGGTGTGTTCTCGATCGTGAGTTTGAGTCTGTTTTTAATTTTTGGCATACACTTGCTTGTGGTGGACACTTTGGACCCCAACGTACTGATAGAAAGGTCTTAGAATCTTGATTATATTGGCCTAGATTATTCCATGATTCCCATGTGTTTTGCAAGTAATGCTCTCATTGCCAACACACTGGAATCATTTTATAGAGACACAAGATGCCCCAAAAACCCATTTTATTCTGTGAGATTTTTGATGTTTGTGTAATTCATTTTATGGGCCCTTCTCTTAGTTCATTTGGATTCTTGTATATCCTTTTTACTGTCGATTATGTGAGAAAATGGGTGGAGGCCAAGTCCACCAGGACTGATGATTCTCATGTTGTAGTGTATTTTTCAAGGCTCAAATTTTCTACAGGTTTGGAGTACCAAAGGCCATCATCAGTGACCAAGGGACACACTTTTACAATAGAAATTTTACATCCCTCCTTTGAATGTATGAGGTGACACACAAGACATCAACACCATACCACCCCCAAAAAAATGGTCGGATGAGGTTTCAAATTGTGAGTTGAAACAAATCTTGGAGAAAACCGTGCAACCAAATATGAAGGATTGGAGCAAGCACCTGGATGATGAGTTGTGGGATTATAAGATAGCATACAATAACTCCCCTGGTATATCCCCATTTCGGATTGTTTTTGGGAAATCATGTCATCTCCCAGTGGAAGTCGAGCATCGGGCATATTGGGCTATAATGAAATGCAACATGGATTTGGCCCAAGATGGAATTCAAAGGAAGTTGCAAATTCAAGAGCTTGAGGAGATTCTACTATCATCATATGATAACTCAAGGATCTACAAGGAAAGGTCAAAAGAAGTTCATGATAAAATGATCCGGAAAAGGGAGTTTCTTATTGGAGAGAAAGTCCTACTCTACAGTTCACGACTGATGTTGATGCCTAGTAAGTTGCCTTCCAGATGGTTAGGTCCTTATGTTGTGTCTAATGTTTTTCCTTATGGTGGGTGTAGATCACACAAGAGGACACTGGAAGGATCTTTACTGTCAATGGGAAACATTTGAAGAAATACATCAAGGGACATCCTACCGATGTAGTTGATTTCATCAAACTGCATGACCCCATCATCACTTGAGAATATCAGGCTATTCCTAACCCTTTCACTTTTATATTACATGTCCTAAATAAAATTATGCATTTCAGGTTCACATATCATCTCATGGGTTCACATTGAGGACAATGCAATATTTTAAGTGTGGGGGAGGGAACCTTTTAGTTTAGTAATTTCAACTGATTTCCGGTTTAAAAAAAACAAAAAACAATTGTGTGATTTTCAAAATTTGGACGTTTATTTTTCAATTTTCGGTGTGTTTTTTAAACATTTCAGCTGAAATTATTCTCATCACCATTTTTAAATCCATATAAATAAATGAAACAATTTATCCCTTAAAACTAAGCTTAAATGAATACTAAAATGACTTTGTTTCAAGTTCAAATATTTAGTAATTTCATGAAAGGTACACTAAATTTTGAATCACATGCCACATCTCACTGTCTTTATATTTGAAACCACATTCCTGTGTGGATTATAAACCATTATTTTCATATTCTTTACATTCACCTCACTTCTTGAGAGAACCAAACTGTGCTTGATTTGACCATAATTTGATTTATTCCAGTCAAAACTTGAGGTTTTAAGGTACTTATGTTTAAATGATTGAAGAATTTATTTTGTATTAAATCCCTTATTTCAAAGAATCCGTTTTTATAATGGCCTACCTTGAAAATTTAATCCATATAGCACTTAGAAGCCATGAATGGCCTATTAGGTCATCCACATTACAAGCTAATTTTCCCTATCCAACCAACTCCTGAAGTGAAATTGCATAATCTAGTTGAGCTTATCTATAGGGGAATCTCTCTTGTGTTATGCTAGAACATTTTGTGATACTTCGGGTGAAAAAATTGAATTCAGAAGAGATGTGTTTACTACTGAAGAAAAACACTATATTGAATGTTGTGCCATTCTGGAGCTTTCATGATAAAATAATCTATACCTTTCTAGAGCTTCTAATAGAGGGGGAAATCTGTGCCTATCTGGAGCTTTTAAGAAAATAATGTTCGAGAAGACTGACATTTTTACTGGAGAAATGTTGAATGGTGTGCACATTATATTATTTTTCATGATGATGAACATGAATAGATGATATGTCGATTGAGGAGGAGACTATATTTAAGTGAAAATTAGATTAATGGAATTTTTCTATAAAAAGAGTCAATCCCTCCTCATTCAGCCTCAGAATTTTTCACATCTAAATCCTACCAACCGAAAGCCACAAAACAACCCTGAAAAGTCCTCATGATAAACTTATGTCCTTGAATCACATCAGGTGGGAATGTAGGAATTTATCAAGCCTATGTTTACCCTTGTATGATTTTGGATGAGAAAGACATTGCAAAAAAAATGGCATTTGTGTGATAAGAGAAAATTCATGCGAGGTAAGTGTTTTGTGCATGGGAGGATAAATGAAGTGGAAATATATTGAATGATATAAATGGATAACATTAAATAATGGTTTTTTATTAGGCAATATATCTTTTTTTAATTGGTGTGTAATTGTTTGATCTCAATGATATGTGTTTTAAAATTGGTTTTGATTCGATATTGATGTTTACTTGATATGAGGTTTTTCCCTGGAGTGAAAAAGGGTAAGTGTCGGGGAGTTGATAAAACACTATTTTGTTGAATATTTTATTGATAATAAATGACATAATTTCCTCAAATTTTAATAAATGTGTTCAATTATGAAATATTTGGGATTAGATCATTCATTTTCAAATTTGATGAAAAATCCAGTTTTACCCTTTTAAAATCCACTATAGTATTTCGAGCATAAATATTGTTATGTATAATATTTTGACTTAAAATTATGTAATTGTGTTCTTGGATTAATGGACTACAAATTCTATTTTGGACATGAGAGCTGGATCGTGCAAATTGTGGGGAGTAAATGTCCCATGTAGACAAAGATGGACTGAACTATCCAGATTGGAAAACACTTTACCATTTGGGCTGTATCGTCTTCATCCGGGGCCGGATGGAGCCAAAATTTTGAGGGAATCTCGGGGACATGATTATGAACAACTTATCTGTCTATATGGCCGGCCAATTCATGCGTTTTGGAGGTCAACTATGCGGTGAAATTGGGATTAAAATATTTGACAGAATTTCACTTTCACATTTAATAAAGTTATGTATCCCTAAACCCAACAAACTCTATTTAAAGGGAGTTTTCACTCTTTTTGAGGGATGGTTGGGGAATTGGGAAGGTTTGGACTAAAGGGTGTCTCTTGTGAGCCCCTAACAACTCTTTTTAAGAAGTATGTCTTTGTGTAAACCTCTCTTCCAAAAATTCTCTCCTCTCACACCTCCTCATTGTATTTCTTTTCTTTCATGTCTGTATCTGGAATTTTTCATCAAATAATATTTTGTGTTCTTACCTTTTATTCCTCAATTAATCTTACTAATTGGGTTGGAATCAAGTGTGGAGATGATATTGGGTTCTACCCTTTTAATTCTTTGCTCATGCAAAACGTCTCCACGATGACCAAACCACCCATGGAAGAGTAGTTTTTTAGTGATTGATCTATCTTCTAACCTCTTCATTTAATTATTTTGAATCATTGAGGTAATTTAATTAAATTAATATGATAAATTAATTGTTTTTTAAATTTATTATAAACTAAGAATGTAATTGAACAATTAACACAAAAACCCGTGAGGTCGAGATTTTGTGTAAAATCTGAAAGCGCGATCTTAATCGGTAATACAAGACCACACCTGATAAATTTGTAGAGTTCAAATATAATCCCTAAATACAATTAATACTCATTTATAGAATGGATATGTTCTCTAATTAAGCACTGACCATAAGCTACCCTTAGAACAAAAATCAAAGAAGGGTGTTGCAATTGCGTGTTTCAAACCTAGCCTAGGGTTTAATTAATTTCAACTTTGTGGTTAAGTTAACTCTTGTAGGGTTTGAGGGTTAAAAAATCAGGGGATCATAATTAAGTGGATATTGATTTAAATGATAATTATTAATAAGTAAATGAAGAGGTAGAGTTTGATCGATTACACCTTTTAAAATATTTTCTAAAAAACATCTTGTCGTTCTGCTTTGTTAATTAACTTACATTTCAAAAAAAAACAAAAAAAAATAGAATCTTCTTCCAGAAAACTTCTTATATATTTAAAAAATATAAAACCCCCCATCTTTTACTGTAGTTTTTTTAATCTATTCTATTTTATTTTTATAATAACTTTAAGAAGTTGTTTTAATTTACTTACTCCTTTGAGAAACGACCTTGGTCAGCCACTCTGCTGCACCTAAGCACCCCAAAAACCACTAATCATTTGAGGTCTCCCATGACAGCGCTATTTCACCCCTCTACCTATTTTATATTATGGGAAACCATCTATTTGACCCCACTATGGGGATTCAAATTTTTTCCTAAAACCCCCTAACAACAAAATTCAATCCATTATATTACATAAAATTCTCACTCATGCTTTGAATAACCTAAAAATTATAAAAATTGACTAACAAAAATTCTTTAAATACATTAAATATATTACTATGGATTAAAAAATAAGGCATTAAAATATTTTAATATTTTTAAAATATCAGTTTTTCCTCTCGATCATGTATAGATAAAAGCCACCACTCTTTTATTCAACGCAATTCATGAGATCCTTAAATACAACAATCCCAAACCAATTTTTATAAAAACATCCCTCTCCATAGTCCATATATCCTAGTTTTATCATAATAAAAACCCATTAAGGCTTCATGTGTAACCATATAATGTTTCTCTGAATAAGTGGTATAATTTTTAAAAAGGTATTGTCCTTTTATTTCTTGTCTTACCTCCTTCATGCCTATAATAGCCACTATGATATGATTAATTATTTATCTAAAATATATTTATATTTTATTATTTTTATCATATTATTCATTTTCATATATTTTTCTATAAAATAGAATATGTAAACAACTTTTGAGCATGTGTGAAAACTACAACATCTCGAAGATGATGTACATCATTTTCACTAATGAATCATCATGATGGAAATAATAGCATGTTGAAATTTAATAATATTATATATATTATATATATTTCATTATAAAATGTTAAATAAATATTTTTATTTTTTTCATTAAATGAAAAATGAAAACATTACCCACTTATATGTGTGGGATACAACCTCACAGACCAATAAATTTTAATTATCATGACTGTCTCACATAGATATTATATATTTGTGGATTTTAAAATGTTATATGATATTTATGATATAAATATTATTTTCTATAGATAAAATAGTAGTTACAATATTTCTATACTTCTCTATAAAAATTGTAATGATACTGATGCATACGTGTGGACTAACATCTCCATGTTGCAACACCATTCATTTTTCATAACCAAATTTCACTGTTTTCTAAAAAGGAATAATTAATTTATAAAATTATTTACCAAAGTATTATTAACATTCTTGAAATAATATTATCATGATCTCGTAGACCATATTAAAACTAAAAATTTCATTTCTATCTTATGAAATAAACATCATCAATATATCCAATGTTAACTTGATAAATTTTGTGACTATGTGTGACATGATAATAATTGATAATAATGACTAATAAAATGATAATTTACATTAAAATGTTTCAAATAATGTAAATAATTTTCATAACCTTGTTATTAATGAATTTTAATAACGTGCGTGACATTCTAGACTCATGGTAAGGGACATTCTATCTTTAAATTAAAAATTTAAATATTTTTAAGATTTCATTCTCATGTATTTACTCAATGTACATATTTTATCAGATATGTGTTAATATTTATCCAAATAATTTAATATTTTATTTTACTAATCATGTGAATTATTATAAAGTCTTACTATTGATATTTTTTTTATCAAATTTCACATGAAATGTATGAATTTCAATGAAAATTACAAGAGAAATCCTTTTTAATGTATACAATGTCTTACAATTTCCTAATTCCCCAATAGATAATATATTTTTGTGTCACAATTCATGATCTTGAGTTTACATCAAAAAAGCATTCTTCCCTTTTTTATAGGTGTAATATTTTTGAAAATGTGGTTTTAATGGAAAGGGATATATTATTATATAAAAATATCTTACTTATGGGTTTAAAATTATTTTTTAGGACATTGATTTTGGAAATGAACGAAATTATATGATTCATGTACTTTATATTACTTGTACATTTTTTATGATGACATTTAAACCACATAGATATCTGAAATTCATTGGGTAATGATTATTGTTGGTAAGAGTGGATTCTCAAGATGGGAGAGAATTGAGTTCCAATTAAATTTTTTGTTAAAAATATTGTCTATTAAAATCCCCCAATTTATAAAACACGTTAAACTGTAGTGAATTTATATAGATTGTAAATGTTCACTTAGCTTCTCAAAGATTGATTAGGTCTTAGTGAATTTAACCACAAGATTAAACTAACTTTTGAAAATAACCTATTGATTTACAATAAGTGTAAACACAAGCTAATTTAACTATCAAAGTAACTTTAAAATGGTTTTTTATTTCAAAGAAACAGCAGAAGAATATAAAAGATGTATGTAGTATACTTTAAAATTAAAATAAATATACACAACCGATAGAACAAGAGGTTCAGTCTCAAGCTGAGACATAGTCCTCTAAAATTTATATAAATTTGATCCACACCCTAGATCAGGGTTAACAACATTTTAGAAAACAATCCAGGCCACGTAGGGACCTCTACCACAGTTCTTCATGGGAAACAACCCAAAGACCAGGCCACCCAAGGACCTCTTCCACAGTTGTCGTGGGTAAACATGAGTAAGAAAATTTGGCTTGAGGATTTTGATATTCTCCAGTTCAGCATATGAGACAGTGTGTGTAAGATATACAGAGTACACCACACTTATCAAAAATAAATAAACAAATCACTTAGAGAGAACAGATAAGAGTTTATAAAGCTCTAGTGATTAGAAATACATCTCTAGACTCGTTTGATTCAATAGAAATGCTTTTGAGTCCTTCTCTGGGTTTTCTGTTGAAAAATAGAGTGTCGTAGTCTAGGTTTTTTTCTACAGAGTGAAGATGTTATCATGACTTGAGTTCCTCCAGTAGTGTAGGATTTCACGTGTTAGAACTTCTTTGAAGATCATTTAATGTATTCTTCACAGTTGTGCTCATGATTGTTCTTCAGTTCAGTATAGAGCACTTCACTTGTATTGTAGAATGTATGTCAAGGCGACTTCTCATTTTTACTACAGCTAAGACTTCTTTTTATTCCATGAGCACTGGCAGTAGGAATGAATCCCTTTCCATAAGTACGAGGTATGGTTTCCTGACATGCCAACAACTATCATTAAATAACATTAATTTAATTAAATACATCAAATATGACCGTTAGGATTATTTAATTAATATTGACAAAAAGTTAAGAAACGGTGTCACAGTGATTATGTAAACTGTGTCTTCTTCACTGTATGTGGTTCACGGTGTGTGCTTCACGGTATGTGCTTCATGGTGTCTCCATGTCACGGTGTGTCCTTCACGGTGTCTAGGTCATGGTGTGTCCATCACGGTGTGTGGTTTACGGTGTGTCCTTCACGGTGTCTCGGTCACGGTGTGTCCTTCACAGTGTCTGGGTCACGGTGTGTCCTTCACGGTGTCTGGGTCACGGTGTGTCTGTTTGACTGTAACTGCGTCTTGCTCAAAGTCTATCTCACTGTTTCTACCATTACGGTGTCTTTATACTTAGAAAAATATCTGTATTTAGACATAAAAAGTAATATGAAAAATATGGATTAATCATAATTATTACATATTAAGAGAATTTAAAACATTAATATAAAGGCTTGATAATATAAGAGAGATTTGTGATCATGAATAATACTTGTAAATAATTAAATGAGTAAATAACATCAATAAGATTTTCTATCATTAAAACATGATGTGTAGTTATTATTGAGATTGGAGAGCATTAACAATAACAGGATTTGTGATCATTAAAACATGATTAATACATGATGAGTCCAACAATCTCCCCCTTTTTGATGATCACAAATCATGTATAGTCAAAATATAAATGAAATGAAACATTAAAGAGACTAGCATATTAGAATAACAAAATTAGAGATTAATATATTCAATAATAACAAATCTCACTATAGTACTGATACTTTGACTTTGTCTCCCACTTTTGGGATTATCAAAATGTAGAGAGAAATGGAAGGAAGCACTGCATTTTTCAGTAAGAAGATTCAGAATAAAACATAGAGGGGAAATACAAATAGTAAACAACAAAAGACATCCCATCAAAAAGAAAACAGCCCCTGAAGTCTTCAGGGGTAAACCTTTTCCTTGCATTTATCAGCAGCAGGAGCTGGGGCTGATGTAGAAGAAGGAATACATGTGGTAGATAGAGAGGGTAAGGGTCGACCTTCAAAAATAGATGGAGCCAAAGTAGAAGCAGTAGAAGATCTAGGCTGTGGTTGGTCAAGAATGACTGGGCGGATATGAGAAAGGGCATGGATGACTGACATGGAAGTTGAGGCGAGGGCAGTTAGACCACGTCTAAGGGGTGCAGCAGCTGGAGAAATAATAGAAGTACTCTTCACATGACGATACTGCTTTAAAATATTTATGAAATCATTAATGATTTATCCACCATATTGCATAGCCTTTTCAAAGTCGTCCTTATTCTCCATGAATTTTTCTAACAATATGGTGAACTATGTCAGATTCTGAACTTGCGCTTTAAACGCTTGAGTCCCTAGAGGGATTTTTAGGATCTCCATAAGATACATGAAGTGATTTTTCATGTCACTTTTAGATAAAATCCGGATAAGATAAAAAACTATCTTCTTGGTGATCTCCTGTTGAGCATCATTGTCTATCTTAGAATGGATCTAGACAAGATCAAGTGCTCTATCACTGTTCTTCATAACTTCTCCCAGAGGAGACAGATCTAAACCAATGAAAGAAATTTGACGTTTTTCCTTGATTATGGATCGAAGCACAGAATCATCCAAAGGAGGTGTGGAGGTCTGACCAGAAGCAGGAGAAGCTTTTATAGCTAGGGATAGAACATTGAGCTGTTTTAAAACTTTTTGCAGGCATCCAGTGTACTCATCTCTGAGCTTATTCAGATTTTCCACAAGCTCTCTCATGTGTTCCATCATTTTTGTGTGTCTTTTTCCAATCTTCTCATTATAGGACAGTAGATATGGATGAACTTGAGACAAAATATCTCTAGAAAGTTTCGGATCAGTTGGTTCAGGAGAAGCAGCAACATGTGCAGGGGAAGAAATAGGAGCAGGCATAGGCTCTGATCTTAAAGACAGTTCTGATAGCAGGTTTTCCACCAAACCTTTCAAATTTGCAACATCAGCACTAAAAACCTATTTTCACCCCCGAATTCTTGAATCTCACGGATCATCCATGGATGAATATGCAATATAATATTTTCCAGTAGAATTGTGGCATCTTCTTGACTTAACTGAGTCACCGGACGAGGTTGAGTGGATAAAATCTTCTCAACACCAGCCAATATAGTCTCTCCAAAGGCTTTCAAATCATCCTTAGTTACAAAAGAGTGTTGCTCGAGTAAGAGTTCAGGTGAAGGTAGTGGAGTAGGTTCTTGTTGCAGTTCAGAGTCAACTTTAGACACAGATTCTGATTTAGATTGAGGCTCTGGATGTGGTTCCGGTTCTGGTTTTGGATGAGCTACATACTTCAGTTGAAACAAATAAGAAAGATCTATACCAGTTTTAGTCACTTGCTCTGACTCACTCACATCATAAAAACATGGAAATTCATACCGAGTGTACACAAAATATGTGACAGTAGGTTGAGATGCTTCAGCAGATCTAACTTCTATAATCTCAAGGTTTTGATGTTATTCCCCCTCAAAATGTGCTTCCATTTCAGATTCTTGATGCTTAGGAATTGGTTCATGATCCACGAGATCATCTATAATCTCTTCAGAAAACTCATGCTTTTCCAGCTGAAAGGAAATTTCTATACTCTCTTCAACAGAGGGTATATACTATGGAATCGATTGTTCCACTGGTTGTGCTTCCAGACGTGATTCTTTTTCAATAGGGATATCCTCTTCAACAGGATCTGTCTCCACCATTTCATTCTGCTCTAAATCAGGAAAGACCAATTTTCTTGCAGCAAAAGGATGAGTTTCTGGATTGACATCCTCACTAGTAGAATGAGCATCTTATTCTCTAAAACCAACAATAACTTCCTCTATTGAAAGAATTTCAACAGGAACATCAGTAGGGACATCAGTCCATTCTTTTTCAATAGAAGCTGCTTCCCCTTGTGGTATTTCATCCTCTTTTTTAGGTGGTACTTCAGCTGCCACTTCCTCCTCTTCTTTTTATTCTTCTGAATACTCAGCCACTTCATCTGGTTCCAAACCAGGATCAGCTAGGTTCTTAGGTCTTCTTGGATAATCAACAGGATTAAACTTCTTATACAATTTATCATTATCCTCAACCCATTGCTTCTTCCAGGGGTTCCAATTAATCTTTATCCTTCTAATTATAGGCTTGGATAAGCAGAAATCAAAGTCCTCTAGCTTTTCTTTATTCGGTCCAACCATTACTTTGGAAACTAGCATGGCTGAAATCATCCTTGAGTAAAACAAGGATGTGGATTTGGAAGTGACTTTAATCAGCTCACATATATGGATAATAACATATTTTCAAATATTGATCTTATGGCCATTCTTCAACAGGTGAATCAGGAACACATCCTGATACTTCATCAAAAAAATCCATTTTTATTGGACTAATCAAATTTTGAACAAATTTGAATAGTATTATTGTCTCCCCATCTAACTCAGCAGCTATGGCCCTTCGCTTGGTTCTATTTCCAGTCAATAATTCCAAAGCATTCTCTAGGTTAAATATGTTGGTTGTTGGAGGAGGGTCTCTCTGGTAATCATTACACACTCCTTCATGTGGAATACTAAATCTTGCGGCCCACATCTTCGAAGAGAAATAACACTTCTAACCATTGATCCAGCTGGTCACCATAAAGCATTCTCCAAAATCAAAGGAAAACTTCACATATTGGTAGAATTGAGATACCAATATCAGGTAAATCAGTCTATCTTTTCTAGAGAACCATTTAAACCATCCTTGTTGTCTTAAGATTTTTAGTATTAAAGAATTACTAGACAACAGCCACTCAGGGAAAACCTCTTTTTCAGGAACTACGGTACGGTTAACATGGTTTGGGTTCAGGGGTCCTTCAGGTGCTATCCTCGGTATCCTCTTCTGTTTCTTAGAGCGGCGCTTCTCAGACAAGGGTGAAGACATACGCTTCATCCTAGGCATCCACTGAAGATTCAGGCGAGATAAGAGATGGTTTTCAAGGATGAGAAGATTCAGTAGAGAGTTCAGGTAAAGAATCTAACGAAACCCTTATGTTTTATCATTTGGGAATGTCAAACATCATAAAAACAAAATACCGGGAAATCAAATAGCGGTGAAATAAAAATTACAGGGATACGGGATAAAAATAAATGCATAAATAATCTTCACGATGAGACCATGAGTAGGCATTACGGTGTGATGAAAAACAGTCATCACGGTGAGAAGGTGACCATTATATGCAGTCATGGTGCGACAGTGAGTGAATTGTTCTATCACGGTGAGACAGTTAAGTGACAGACCATGAGTACAAGGTGTTAAACTGTGAGACTGTAAGCATGAAGTAGTAACTTAAAAACAGTGAGCATGAAACCGTAAAGTAAAATACAGTAAACTATTAAACATTATGATCAGTAAGGTATATATTTATGATTAATCATACAAAGATCATATATTATGTAGTCTAATATCTCATAATTTAATGATTTAGTGAATATATCAGCAAGTTGATATTCAGTACTAATGAATTCCAAAGTGATATCATATTTTTGATAATGATCCCTCAAAAAGTGATGTCTTACATCAATATGTTTTTTCCAAGAATGTGAAACAAGATTCTTAGAAATTTTAATAGAACTTGTGTTGTCACAATTTATTGGGACATGTATGAATTGATATCCATAGTCTAGTAATGTGTTTTTCATCCACAAAATTTGTGCTCAACAACTGCCAGAAGCTATGTATTCAGCTTCTACAGTAGATAATGCAAAAAAAATTTGTTTCTTACTACACCATGATACTAGTGACTTGCCTAAAAGGTGACATGTTTTAGAGGTGATTTTTCTATCTAACTTACATCCAACAAAATCAGCATCAGAATAACTAACTAGTTCAAATGATTGTCCTTTGGGATAGAACAGTCCTAAATTGGGAGTATGCTTGAGGTATCTGAATATTCTCTTCACGACATTTATATGTGACTCTTTAGAGTTTTCTTGAAAATGAGCACACATACATACCCTAAACATAATATCAGGACAACTAGCAGTCAAGTAGAGTAGGCATCCAATCATTCCTTTATAAGTGGTTTGATCAACAGATTTACCATCTTCATGAAGATCTAACTTACAGGTGGTACTCATGGGAGTGTCACTACTTTTTGTGCTATCCAATCCAAAACTTTTTAAATGATATCTAGTATATTTACATTGAGTTAAAATAATTCCATCATCATTTTGAAAGATTTGAAATCCAAGGAAAAATTTGATTTCTCCCATTAGACTCATTTCAAATTCGTTTTGCATCATTTTATAAAAATATGTACATAGGGAATTTCTTGAAGATCCAAAAATAACATCATCTACATAAATTTGTAAAACTAAAACATCTTTAGAAATTCATATTATAAAAAGAGTAAGATCAGCTATAACTTTTGTAAAACCTTTAGAAATTAGAAAAGTACTTAATCTGTCATACCAAGCTCTTAGAGCTTGTTTTAAACCATATAAATATTTTGATAATTTGAAAATATGATTTGGAAAATGGGGGTTTGAAAATCCAGGTGGTTGTTCAACAAAAACCACCTCAGCAATATGTCCATTTAATAATTCACTCTTGACATCCATTTGATATAGTTTGAAATTTAGATGTGCTGCATAAGCAAGTAAAATCCTGATGGATTCTAATCTGGCTACCAGAGAAAAAGTCTCCTCACAATCAATTCCATCCTCTTGACTATAGCCTTTTGCAACTAATCTAGCCTTGTTTCTAACTATATTTCTAGATTCATCTACTTTATTTCTAAACACCCATTTAGTGCCTATGGTAAAGGTGTCCTTAGGTCATTCTACTAGTTTCCAAACTTTTCAAACTGATTGAGTTATTCTTGCATAGAAATTACCCAAAATTCATCATTAATAGCATCATCAATGTTTTTAGGTTCATGCTGTGAAAAGAAGGCTTGATGTTCAACTTGATTTCTAAGAGAAGCTCTTGTCTGTGTCCCTCTATCAAGATTACCAACAACAGAATCTAAAGGATGATTCTTTAGAGTTCTAGTTGATCTAGTAAAGGTAGGACTAGAAATTTCAGGTTCATCTATAGGTTCAATTTCATTATGAGTAGATTCTGAAATATTTCCATAATTGGTTGTCTTTATAGCAGGTTCTTTAGATTTTTCATTATGGTTCAAAATAGATAAATCATCTTCAAGATTTTCAAGAGATGACTTGGGCTCATGTGGATCAGTTTCATCAATTTTGATGTGAACAAATTCTTCCACACATTTGGTTCTCTTATTAAAGACTCTATAAGATTTTCAAGTTAAATAATAACCAAGAAAAATTCCTTCATCACTCTTAGAAGAAAACATTCCATGATTATCCTCTATATTGAGAATAAATACTTTACAACCAAAGACTCTAAGGTAACTAACTTTAGGTTTTCTATTGTTCCATAACTCATATGGGGTCTTTATGAGAACAAGTCTTATCAAGACTCTATTAGTGATATAACAAGATGTATTCACAACCTCATCCCAAAAGTAAATAGGCTGGTCATATTCATTAATCATAGTTCTAGAAATTTCTTGCAGGGTTCTATTTCTTCTTTCTACTACACCATTCTATTGAGGTTTCATAGGAGCATAAAAGTTATGACTATAGCCATTGTGTGAGAAATAAGATTCAAAGTCTTGATTTTCAAACTCACGACCAAGATCACTTCTTAGGGTTTTAATCTTTAGTCCACTAAGGTTTTCTACAGGCTTGGAGTATTTAATAAAGTAAGAACAAGCTTCACTTTTGTGAGCTAAGAAGTATACCCAAGTATATATAGAAAATTCATCTACTAGAACCTAGTCATAGTTCTTCCCATTTAAGGTAGAAACACTAGATGGTCCAAATACATCCATGTGAACCAACTTGTGTGGTTGAGAAGTTGAAACTTCCTTCTTTGGTTTGAAATAGATTTTGTGTTGCTTTCCCTTTTGACAGGGATTACACACTTTTTCATTTGGAAACTCAATTTTGGGTAAGTCTCTCTATCTATGTTCTTCCTATTCAGTTTTATAAGTGAGTGTATATTGCAGTGTCTTAATCTCCTATGCCATAACAAAGACTCTTTATAAAAAGCATTTAAACAATTAACATTTTGTTTAGATAAAGAATTCAGATAAACAACATAAATATTCTCATTTCTCAAAGAAGAAAATACTAAAACATTTTTAGAATTAAAAACATTACAAGAATCATTTTCAAACATGATATTAAAACCATCATCACACAATTTGAAAATACATAACGATTGTATTTAATTCCATCAAAAAATAAAACTTTATAAATTTAAACTGAATTAGTGTTACCAATTTGGCCTAGGCTGATGATATTTACTTTAGAATTCTCACCAAAGTGACATAGCCTCGATCAAACTTTATTAATCTCTTGAAGCATGAGTAATCCCCAGAAATATGTATTGAACATCCAATGTACAAATACCATGTCTTCTTTTGGGATATATTCAATCCAGTTTCCTACAAAACAGTTTTAGATAGAATATGATTTTGGTACACAGATCTTCTTGGGTCCAGATAGGTTAGCAACCAATGATTTTGGTACCTAAATTTGTCTTATGGGTTTCATATAATTTAAAGAATCAAAATATTTTGAGAGATAAACTCTATTTAATTTATAACTATGTGAATAACTAGTTGAAACATATGAATGTCCAGAACTAGAACTAGCAATATTCTGTCCAGATTTAGGAATAAATCAATTCTTAGTAATCTGTCCCTGTCCAAGTTTGTATCCTATTCCAGTAGTGTATTTAGGTGCCACTTGATTTCCTAGAATTTGAGTTAGAGTTTTCTTTCCATTTGTGAACTTATCTAAGTCCTTTCTAAGTTGTTCCTTTGACATTTTCAGTTTAGTGTTTTCCATTAAAAGTTGAGCATTTTTCTCTTTTTCAATAGTGGGTTCAATTTTAACAGTTTTAGTGAGAGCATGTTGTTTCGTCAATGATTTTTATTTATCCTTAAGTTAATTTCATGTCCCTTCCAGCATATTATAGTATTCAAATAATTCCTCACTAGTCATGTTTTCAGAATCCGAATCAGATTCAGTTCCAGAATAATAGGAATTTAAAGAATGAGTATCTAAGGTTACCTCAGATGTGTTTGTAATGAAACACAAGTTGGCACGATTCTTTTCAGAATCATACATTTCAGATTCACTTGTTCTGTCTTCAGAAGCACTCCAGGTAGCCTTCATAGCATTCTTTTACTTACCTTCCTTGTAATCATATTTCTTTTTGAATTTTATCTTTGGGCGGTCTGCTTCAATGTGTCCTTTTCTTTTGCACTCGTAGCAAACGACTTCATCACTTTTATCTGTATTTTTCCAGTCCTTCTTCCAATGTCCCTTATTGTCATACTTTCCCTTGTAATTTGATTTTCTGAAAAAGTTCTTCTTCCAGTAATTTTTTTTAAACCTTCTGGCTATTTGAGCCATTTCAGAATCACTATCAGAGTCTGAACTTTCACTTGTTGAACTGTCAGTTTGTATTTGAGCTATTTCATTGTCCTTACTCTTTGAAGCAGTAGTCTTTAAAGCCACTGATTTCCTTTTTGGTTCATCATCTTCTTCTTTATTCACCTTGAATTCTTCCTCATACATCATAAGCTTACTAATGAGTTCTTTGAAAGGTAGAGTAGCAATGTCACATGACTCTTTGATTGAAAACGATGTGCCTCTCCATCGGTCTGGTAGACACCTAAATATCCTCATAATTTGTTCCATTGCTGGAACAGCCTTTCTGAGTGAACTCATTGTATTGACTATCTCATTCAATCTGAGATACATATCAGAAATAGGTTCATCAGTATTTATTTTAAAATTTTCATATTTAATAGTATAAGTATTCAATCTCATTTCTTTAAAAATGGTTGTTCCCTCATGAGAAACACCTAAAGTATCCGAAATTTCATAAGCAGTTTTACATGCAGATATTCTGTTAAATTCCTCATCTCATAATGCACAATACAAACCATTCATATCTTTATAGTTATTATTTTAAGTAGTCTTTATAAGTTCATCCCAAGTTGTTCTTTCGGTTTATGGAATTTTATATTGAGAATCTATAGCAGTCCAGATATCAAAACCCATATTTCAAAATGAATTTTCATTTTCAGTTTCCACTGGGCATAGTTTGTACCATTAAAGAAAGGTGGTCTGTTGGTAGCAGAACCCTCTAGACTATTATCCATAACTATATTTTAGAAAATAGTTTTAAAGAGATAAAATTTAGAACTAACAGAAATTTAATATCTTTAAAGATGAAACTAAAATCACAGTTGAAAAAATGGGTGTTTTGAAAATCTGTGTAAATAAAAACAACCTTTAACAAAAAAACCTTTGATACCAAATGTTGGTCGGAGTGTATACTCAAGAGGGGGGGGGGGGTGAATTGAATTCGAATTAAAATTTCTGTTAAAAATATCGTCTATTAAAATCTCCCAATTTATAAAACAAGTTAAACTGTAGTGAATTTATACAGATTGTAAATGTTCACTTAGCTTCTCAAAGATTGATTAGGTCTCAATGAATTTAACCACAAGATTAAACTAACTTTTGAAACAAACCTGCTGATTTACAATAAGTGTAAACACTTTCTAATTTAACTATCAAATTAACTTTAAAATGGTTATGTATTTCAAAGTAACAGAAGTGGAATATAAAAGATTTATGTTGTTACTTTAAACTTAAACTAAAGATTCACAACCGATATAATAAGTGGTTCAGTCTCAAGCAGAGACTTAGTCCTCTCAAATTTATATAAATTTTATCCACAGCCTCGATCGGGGTTAATAACATTTTACAAAACTGTCCAGGCCACACAGGAACCTCTACCACAGTTCTTCATGGGAAACAACACAAAGAACAGGCCACACAAGGACCTCTTCCATAGTTGTCATGGGTAAACTAGAGTAAGAAATTTTTTTTTTGAGGATTTTGATATCCTCCAGTTCAGCACATGAGAAAGTGTGTGTAAAATATACAGAGTACACCACACTGCTCGAAAATAAATAAACAAATCACTTAGAGAGAACAGATAAGAGTTTATAAAGCTCTAGTGATTAGCAATGTAGCTCTGGACTCATTTGATTCAACAGAAATTCTTCTGAGTCCTTCTCTGGATTTTCTATTGAAAAATAGAGTATTCTAGTCTAGATTGTGTTATACAGAGTGAAGATGTTCTCTTGACTTCTGTTACTCAAGAAGTGTAGGATTTCATGTGTTAGAACATCTTTGAAGATCATTCAATGTCTTTTTCATAGTTGTGCTCAGGATTGTTCTTCGGTTCAGTACAAAGCACTTCGCCTGTGTTGTAGAATGTATGATGAGGCGACTTCTCCTTCTTACTGCAGCTGAGATTTCTTTTTACTCCATGAGCACCGACAGTAGGAATGAATCCCTTTCCATAAGTACGAGGTATGGTTTTCTGACATGCCAAAAACTATCATTAAATAACAATAATTTCATTAAATACATCAAATATGACCGTTATCATTATTTAATTAATATTGACAAAAAGTTAAGAAATGGTGTCAAAGTGATTATGTAAATTGTATCTTCTTCACAGTATGTGGTTCACGGTGTGTGCTTCACGGTATGTGCTTCACAGTCTTTCCATGTCGCGGTGTGTCCTTCACGGTGTCTGGGTCACGGTGTGTCCTTCATAGTGTCTGGGATACGGTGTGTCCTTCACGGTGTCTGGGTCACGGTGTGTCCTTCAAGGTGTCTTGGTCACGGTGTGTCCTTCACGGTGTCTGGGTCACGCTGTGTCCTTCACAGTGTCTGGGTCACGGTGTGTCCTTCACGGTGTCTGGGTCACGGTGTGTCCTTCATGGTGTCTGGGTCACGGTGCGTCCTTTACCGTGTCTGGGTCACGGTGTGTCCTTCACGTTGTTTGGGTCACGATGTGTCTATTTGACTGTAACTATGTCTTTCTCACAGTCTGTCTCACCGTGTCAACCATTACGATGTCTTTATACGTAGACATATATATGTATTTAGACTTAAACAGTAATATGTAGAATATGGATTAAGCTTAATTATTAGAGAGTAAAAGAAGTTAAAACATAAATATAAAGGCTTGATAATATTAGAGGGATTTGTGATCATGCATAAGACTTGTAAATAATAAAGAGAGTAATTAACATCAATAAGATTTGTTATCATTAGAACATGGTGTGTAGTTATTATTGTGATTGGAGAGGATTAACAGTAATAGGATTTGGGATCATTAAAACATGATTAATACATGAGGAGTCTAATAATTATGTTCCATATATAAATATCTAGGAATTGAAAGATTATGTTGTTCCAATTATAAGTCTTATTATAATTGTTATATGAAGATAATGTCCCAAGTCACCTACATGACTTCTCTATGATTGAAAATTTGTTTTCATGAAACTATATAGATATCATAAAGTCTGATATTGCCTTTTTGTGTTCATGATTGAGTATTCCCTTTTCAATGTAAAAGGCATATAATTTAAAAACTGTTTTCAATTTTTTATCATGTTTTCTAAAAAACCTTCATGATTATGATTTTTATTTTTTTACATAATGTGTTTGAATAAAAAAAATTATGTGAAGAAAAACCCATGTGTATATAAATTAATATTTGAGCTAAATTATTTTTTTAAAAGAAACTCTATTATACGATCTCGTCTCTTTGAAATGGTTTTTTTTATTTTTCTATTTTTTACATCACATTTTGATCTTTTTAATTTCATTAAATAGTTTAAAATTCTTTATATGAATTATGAATTAGTTGTAATATTTATGAAGTAATTTGGAAAACCATGAATTTTTTTTACTGAAAATAAAACATTTTTCATTTTAAAAGTATATTAAAGAAGAAATCGAAACTCATTTTTAATCTATAAATTATTTAGAATTGGGTTTATAAGAATTTTTTATATTATTATTATATAAACAATATTAAATTTCAAAAGTGTTATAGAATTATGGAAAATTAATTCATGTTTTAAATTAAATTATGGGTTGAATAATTATCAGGTTTTTGTAGTTAGTTATAGATTAATGTTTAAATATATTCCATGGATGGTATAATGAATTTAAGTGAAATTAAGAGATTATAATTTATTGTTATATTAAGATAGATTTTTAAAATTACCATATTTCTTAACATAATTTTTTTGTTTATAGTGTTATTCCATAAAAGAAATTGGGAATTTGATGAAGAAATGCAAGAAGGGAAAAATATCATTAGAAATTAGAAGCCTCTAATGGTTGGAATTAGAATATAGTAATTTTTTTTTATTATGACTGTAAAACTAAAATATTTTAATATATTTTTACCTTTTAAAAAATTTAATTTAATTTTTATTTATATAAACACACAAAATTTAATTTAAATAAATTGTAATATACTACTAAAATATTATTATTTAACGTGGAAGTTTTTCATTAGTGGTTGGATTTGTGGGTATGACTAGGACAAAATAAATTATTGGAAAATTTATGGCATTCACATGCATAAAATGAACTAATTTATTATCAAATGATTAGAAATGAAAATGAAAATATTTTTGATTTTAAAAGATGTATTTCACTAAAAAAAATTATGTGAATTGTGTTTTTAACAATATAAGTTACTTAAATCTCTATTGGTGAATGATTTTAATGATATATATATATATATATATATTACATGTACTGCCCTGATAGTTTATGAGAATTATATTTTTTTAGGTCTTATGTTATATGCAACATCAAAGGAATCTTTCACTATACACAGCAGTAGCTTGGCTTTCTTTACATGCAATCACAACCTTCCACGATAGCATGTGTTGTACGCAATACCGAGTTTCACTAAAAAACGATATGCTATTAAAATATTATATAAAGTAGCCATTATGAATAGTAATACCCACTTATTGAAATTTAATAAATTTTATCTTTCAAAATGGAATTCATTTTTGGATTAGGAATATCGAAATTAGCCTCGGGTGAAATTTTGGTATTTTTATGAAAACATTCAATTTTTTATGAATAGTGAAAACACCGAGTTATTGGTTAAAAATGACTTTTTAGTTAAATAATAATTTATTTTATTTAAATTTATTTTAAGTTAAAATAGATACATAATACTTATATAAGTTCAATGTAATTCATTTGAGTTATTTTATAATAATTTTAGATGTATAATAATTTTATTGAACGTTTCACCGTATTTTACCCACCTCCAAGGAGCATTTGAAATTGAACATAAAACATAATGTTACAACATCTGTGAGTTGAATTTTGAAAATCTGAGAGACACGGTTATTATCAAAGAGTAAAATTTTGTTCAATAAGATAATAATAATTTTGGGTGAATAGTAACTATTTAGTTTCATTTACCACGGTTAAAAGTAAATAGGGTAATTAAGGGTAAATATTATATTATTATTACCCTAACACATGTCCTAATTCTATTGTATGATTGTAATTCGACCAAAAACAACCTTAGGAATAAAATATTACCCTTTAGGGCCACTTGGATTAGATTAGGACCCTTATTATTATTTAATTTAAAGAAGTGTTAAAAGAGTTAAAATCAATGTTTAATAAGTAAAAGATTTTTAATATAGGGCTATACATAAGATAAATTCAACTATAAATATTCATTAGAAATATAAAATTTTTTCCTACATAATGGTATTTTATTTATAATTTTTAGACATTAAATAATTTAATTTATTTATGACACAATGATGATGCAGTAATTACCTTATTAATGAAATATTAACATAATTGATGTTATAAAAACCCAAATAAATGTAATCTGAGACTTTTTATGAATTAAACTAATTTTATAGGTTAATATGACATGTTATTATTGATTTAATTAACTTTTTTAGAACTAATCATGCTATTATTATTTTTACAAAAATCATTTACCAAATAGTTTCAAAATTGATGTAAAATAGTTTAAAAAAAATTTTATATTATTAATTGTTATTCTATTCCTAAAAATCTATGGATTGACCAAATGACTTAGATAAGTCTATATATATTAATAATGATCCAATTGGGGTTTATTTTGTCTTGTTATTTTAAGTTCATTAACCATATAGTGTAAGAAAACAAGAAGACACGGTAAAAGTTAAATTATTTAACTTAGAGCTAAATCTAAATGATAAGGTTAAAATAATAACCTAAACTTGTCTAAAACCTATTGGTTTAGAGTATTGTAACCCATACCCACTTTAGCTTCTAAATAAATCAATTCTGAGCTATTATAAACCGAATATGACTTTATTATAAAATAATATTTTATGTTTTTCCTAATGTTCCTCTCTCCTCCCTTATAAAAGGGAACTTCCTCCCTCTCCTCCTCACACAATTTTGAGCCTTAAATCTCGGCCAAACCCTTCCTATTTCCCTTCTCAACATACCTAGAAACATACTAGAGGTCCTGGTATTCTTCAAAGACCAATTGTCGTGCCCTAAAATGAGGTTTCAAAGAGGCATGTCGAAGAAGAGGTAATATCCATTACCGATTCTTTCAAATTTATTTCTTCTTCTACTTTCTCTTCTTTAGTTATTTTAATATGAATTAATAAAATCAGAATCAATCATATACTGATATGTTATTATAAATATGAAACAACCCTATTTCACCATCTATCCATCCTACGAAAAACGAAATCAGCGCGCGTGCGTACGTACAGAATACCGTCTCCACGCCGTGGTGTAATCAGGTTTCCACCACCACCTTACTTGGATCGGTATAATGGTGTAAGAATAACTATATATGATTATTGTAAAGTTATATTGATTCTAATCTAGTATACGTATACTTCAATAAAATTCTACTATCATTGGAACGATATCATCGCTCGTGCGTACGTACGGCCTACCGCCTCCACGATGTGATGCGACTCGTTCAACATGATATTCATTGAATAATGATAAAATAAATGAATTTAATGAATAAATATGATATATATTACACTAATAAAATTCTGTAAATGAGCTATCTATAACCTAAAAATATTTATAAGAATGTATTTTACAAAACATGCATAAGAACATAAAGCAATGAACACCCGGATAACAAGTAGCAATGAAATATTACTAATAAGAAGATAAGAATATGACCATATATGATATAATAACAATTAATATGGTAATTTAATAAGTCAATGACATTATTTAAATCATTATACAGGAGTTTTAGATACATACAAAACAAATCGGACCTAAGGTAAGGGAAAATCTCACAATCTCATTTTTATCTGATATTGTTTATACTTCAAAATTTACTTGGGAATATTTATCAACCACATACATGTTTCCTCAATAAGTAATATTATTTCTATCCTCCTACAATTTTTTAAATCCAATTTTACCCATTGGTGAGTTTTTAGTAAATGATATGAAAGGAATCTTTTTTCGTTTTTAGTACGAGGTACTTTTTGTCTTTTCCAGCCAAAGTAAGAGAAGAATGTTTTTTAACTTATACGGAATGAATGGATTTTTATGATTTCAGAGAAATTTATTTCCATGAAGCTTCCATTAAAAGTTCTCAAGTTTATTTTTAATCAACTTCTTTTAATTTAAAATTGTATGACATGGTTAGAAAGGAAAAATGATTTTTAAGTAGAAAGGATATTTTCCTCAATAATGGAGTTCACGTGTTTTATCAAAATTATTTTCCATCTCAGATAATATAGGGTTCTGTTGCTATCCATATTTTTACATTGATTTGGTTATGTTATGATGGAATTAATTTTTATGATTTCATTTTATCTTATATGTTATTATGGCATGATGTTTAAGAATCGCATTTTTATTACATGGGTTATGCTATGATGCATGATTTATGATTTTGTGGCACACATAAGAACGATTACATTATGAGATGGGTGTGACCTATATCTCCCTCCAATTATTTGGGTAAATATTTATATCTCATGAGATAGACATGGCTAGAATGGAAATCTAATTCGGTTCAGTGATACAGGACTGGAACGAGGAGTGAACTCGGTTCAATAATGGACTTTGTCCGCTATGATGGTCTTGATAATGAGCCTTGACTAATATGAAATGATTTTCTATGATTATGTGTGTACGTCATAAAGTTTCATGTTTTAAGTTATGATTATTGGGATTACATTTTGCTACTATGATTTATCCCATGTTATGATATTATGATCACTTTTGAAGGTTAGGATTTTCAAAATGTTATGTTCTTATGAATATGATATGATTGATATTTATTTTGTTAACCCTTACTGAGCATTTGAGCTCACCCTTTTGTATGTTTTCATTTTTCTAGGTCATGAATAAGGGTATTATGTAGGATATTCCAAAAGGGGCTCTAGATATGATGAAATAAGCAGGAGATAATGTAGATGATTTATGAACCAGTTGTTTATGTTTCCAAGTTTCTAAAGACACTATACCTATATGGTCATATCATGGTTTTGTTATATGTTGTAATATTTATGATTTAATTCGGAAGTAATAAAAATGTATACAAAGTATGGGTCATTATATTACATTCAATAAAAAATTTTAACCTTCAAATATAATATTTTGTAGGAGTGGGATAAGAATAAATCTAGTTTTATCGATAAAAATATATTTATCTAATAAATGGTTTTCATCATGTTCTGTAATGTAATTTTAAAATAAATTTATTCCACTTATAAAAATTTAATCCGGAAAATAGATTCACATATTGCGAATTTGGATACTCAAATTTGGTAAATATGATTAATTTATTTTCTCCTTTATAAATTGTAACCTTGATAACCTTTTGTCACATTGTTAAGGTTTAAATGGGTAAATTAGGCTTAAACCATTGGTATAATGAATTAAAAATCACTAAAACGTGACTTTATCCTATTAGGTGGGATGATTTCTTCAATTTACAAATATGTCTTGAATATATTTCCCCTTGGTGGAATTTATCTTGGATTATAACCATGATGTTAATTTTTATGGAAAATAAGTACTATATAATCCTCTCTTGACATCAATATCATTAATATGTTTATACATGATAAAAATAAGTAATGTTCAGTTATAATTATCTTTTTTAATTATGATTTAAATATTTTTATCTTGTTAATATATTTTTAATTTGTGTTGTTTAAATTATTATCTTACATTATCATGCTACACTAACATAGTATTTATTGAACTAATAGAAAAATAATATTAATGATATTAAAAATATTAAAAGTAATATTATATGGATGAATTATTATATTAAATGAATTTTATAGATAAATGAATCATATTAATGGAGAATGAAACTTTTTGATTGAAATTAAATTTTGAGCATGTTTCTTTCAAAAACAAGTTAAATTAATCGTTTAAAAAATAATATAAATTGTATTTTATAATAAATAATAATGGATTCAAATTTATTGATATATTATATTCATTCATCTAAATGTGATATCATTGAAAATATCAATCATGGTTTATATATAGATCATTTTTATTTTAATTGTAACATTCAAAACACTTAATGATTAAAACACTTTAATTTTGTGGTAATTGTAAAAATTGTTAATAGGTGGTAAAATATGAAAAAGAAGGGAAAAATCACCAAAACATGTAAAAGTATTATTATATGAAATAATTTATTATTAAAAACGTTTTATCTTATAAAAATGTCATTTTTGTTTCCTTTTACATGAAAATTATTGTATATTTATTTAACTCTTAATTTAATTCCTTGAGTGACCCTTCCCTCATTTTTAATCAGGAACCTCATATCCTTAATTACTAAAAATTATTTAGCATTATATATCACATAATTTTACCATAATATCATTGTATCCACATTTGAAATATCATATAGATTCTATACCATCCAAAATATCACACTTTCATGTCATATGGTGTAAACCAAATAAGTTTTCTCAATGGAGTGGTTTAACTCTTAACTGAATATTTTTTAAATTAATTCTTCTTATATATCCTATAAATTCATGTTATCCATACTAAAATATTTAATTATGTATATTAATTTTTTTAATTTTTAATATTATAATTGATCAACCATTACCCACCTTCTTCTTTTCCGTTGGAAAATGATAATGTTGCTCCGACATAATGTTGATACCACCCCCATGAAGTAGTGTGATTAATTTTAATCATATGAATTAAATGGATGGTAATAAAGATATATTTAATTAATATAAAATTTATTTTTGATACATAAAGTATCCTATAAAGTTGAATTTTTATTTAACTTTCATTCCTATCATCTTCTATAACATAGAAACATTATTCTGCATGTCTGTATGACATGGCGTGTCCATGAATGGTGCTATTAATTTTTATATATCTATCATGTGTGGATGAATGTATGGACATATATATATTAGATATATACGATATTTATAAAATTATTTTAGTTTTGGATATTATTATATAATGAAACAATACATGGTCATAAGTTAGTGTACAAAAATTCTCATGAAAAATTAAATAGTTAACACCCAAAACAATTGTTTCAATATGGAAATATTATTAAATAAGTGTCGAAATACTATAAGTGGGTAATATATGATATTATAACTATAAAATTTATTCTCTTACAGAATTATAATAAAACCAAATTTATTATACCTGATTTAAATGAACACTTAATGCAAGGGAATGTTGAGGTAAAACTTTTATGTTACAATCACATTATATACTAGGATTGTTTATTTGTAACATTAAAATGATAATATTTCATGATATAAAACTCATTAGAAAAATAAAATTTCATATCCAATGGTTATTTTTAGTACTTATATTCCATACATTTTTCTCTGTTATAAAATTAATATATCAAAGGAATTTCAATAAGTAACATCAACTTTATTTATATATTTTTATTGAGAATCCCTTTTCAACTGGGTATTTTTTTTTTCTAAAAATGTTTTCAATAATTTTCACATTACCTAATAATTTATAAAATTTATTTCTATTAATTTTATAATTTCTGAAAAATTATTTATCAGGTATAATATTATCACTTTTTGAATGAGGAACTTTTGACATTTTACTGAATTGCGAATGGTATATTCGTTTTAACATACATGACATGATCACAATTACTATAATTTATGAAAAATTAATTATTTTAAAATTAATTTATTATTTTCTATATTTATTTTCGATGAAAATAATTATATTAAATATTTATCAATTTTTTAAATATAAAAGAAGTGAAGTTTGAGTAAAAAAATATATTTTCCACATTAATTTTTCATTAGATAATCTAATGAATGATTCATCTATGATAACACTGATTGATGTTACATATGCTTTTATTAATGCATGACTTAATGATTCCATCATATTTCATTGTTTTTATGTAGTATGATGAGGAAGATTAAATTATTATTTAATTAAACTCATTTCTTTTAAATAAGTTAATTATATTGTGATCAAACCTTTATAAACCCCATTTCTTTTCCATAGGTTATTACATGATTCTTTGAAAAAATGATCATGAAATCCATCTAATATACATGGGTTAGAAATTCATAAATGATTTATAAACTTGTGACAGACATATGTAAAATTTAATTATCTGACTAGTATGGTTGTAATTTTATATTCTTCCAAAGTATTGGGTAAATATGGATATATCATGAGATAAACATGACTCAAATAGGTAGTGAAATTGATGTAGTATGGGACACAATCTACCATGATATACTAAGGAGTAAAAAATTTCTAATATGACGGTATGAGGAGTTATCCCAATAAACTATGATAGCCTTTTTAGTGTGTTATAACTATTAAGGAAATGATTTTTTATGCTTATGTGTAAGACAAAATATTATCATTTACAATAATGATATTCTTTCATAGAACAATATATTTTATTCATTTGTGTTTCATGTTTAGTGAGAACCCTTATGGTAATTTTAACTATATGAGAACATCATATGTAATGGTAATTAAATGAGTGTAGATTTCCTAGTAAAAAATCTCTATCTAGATACACCACATGGACTTGATTTAAAAATAGATGAATCTAGGAGTAATAAATAAAAAATTGTTGGTCGAGCATATATATTTTTTCACTCTACTCAATGATGAGGGTTTCCTTTATGCATACCTAGTATTTCAATCACGATGGATATTCTTGGGTTAATTCACATTTTCATTATGATCTATACTAAAGGATTTGAATTGATTATTATAAAGGATGAACTAGATAAACAAAATCTGTCATTACAGGTATCATTATTTTGATATCTCATTATTTACATTTCATGATTATGTGGTTTCCCACTCTGATTATCATTTATCATAGTATTATTTTTGTTTTATTCAACGAATAAACCATTAATGAATTGTGTTAATTATTAATGTGATATATAAATAAATTAAATTCATCATAAAGAAACAAATTTTATTGTAGTTTTAATGAAAAATCGTTTTTCTATGATTACACAAATTTCTCAATCCATGAATCATGTTGTGTTTCGAAACATGGAAATGAGGTAAAAATGTCATGTTGTGTCATTCATGAGTTAATAACCACCCAATTATAATTTGGTTTAAAATCCACTGGTTACTGAGAAACGAATCAGCACCATTGAAAATATATTCTCTATTATCTAGTGTTTGGAATGTGATAAATTTATTTTATTTTTTTCTTTTTTGATAGATGAAGCATATAAATGGTTGAATACATTTAGTAATATGAGTAAATATGAAGAAATTCACTCTATGGAGGAGGATGATAAAAAGGTTATTTTTTAGCAAGTAAAATCCTTATATTCTTCATTAAAAATATATAAGAGATTATTTTATCTAATATAGAATGATTCTGAATCTATTAGATCTTATAAGGATAATTTTAAAATAAATTTTCCTTTATTCTTTTTGTATAATCATCGAACATGATTGTATGATTCATTGATTTTTAAATGTATTGAAATGAATTATTTAGAGGGAATAATACATAATGGATTTAAATAGATATAGAGAAATGATTTGATGTTATATGAAGGTTGAAATAAATAGTGGGTTTTCCCATCAATCTTATGGTTTCGATATGATTAGAATGATGAAATTAAAAGGTATCTCTAAGAACAATGTCGAGAAGAAGTCAATCATTCCTTTATGATCCATGTGGGGAATAAAACAAAGATAAAACTATATTAAAGTAACTTGTTAATGTTTTATATGTTGAATGGATATTCATTGAGTAATTTAATTCTTAATAGTTGGGATGAATATGCATTCATTTGATTTGAGGAATTTTTATTGAATACACTACCTACACTCATGTATTTCAAGTGAATGTTGGATTGGAATTATGTAATACAGTGCTCAAATTTGATTGGTAGTGATGATGATCAACATTAGAAGCTTCGTAATTACATAGGAAAATCAAAACCTCATACAATCGATATTGCTTATGTGGATAATGAAGAGGTAAAAGGTAAAATTACTATTAACTCTTGAACCAAAAATTTATTATTTGATTCTTGGGTTGCCTATAAATATATATGTGAATAATTTTATAATGGAATTATAATACCAAATTAATGATTATATGTTTAATTACTATTGAAAACTCTTAATGGTATGATGATCGCATCAAAAGACTATGATTGTTCTTTGATTGATGTCTGTGGGAATACACATCCTGTAAATGTCATTATTTTCGATCAAGTTGAATTCGATGTTATCTTATAAAAGTAATGGATTTAATTACATAAATTACACATAAATTACTAAGTATTGTATGCTATATTTTATATTTTAAACCTACCTATTATCATCTATCTTTTGATGATCAATTTAAACATCTGATAGATAAAAAATCCATTGATCAATTATGGTTCTTTATTAAGAAGAATATTTATCTCTGATTGGTTGGGAGAAACTAAATATGAAAGATATTCCTATTGAGCTATAGTTAGATGATGTATTTTCAGAATACTTTCATAGTCTATCTGACAATTATGAACTCTAGTTTTCAATTGAAATATTACATGGTATTATACCTATTTCAAATAGTCCATAAAACAAATCCATGGATTAGTTGTATGAATTGAATAAAAAACTCTAGGATAATGTAAACATGGTATTACATTAACCGAATATGTCACCATGGGGTGAAATTGGTCTTTTTGTTAATAATAAAGGAGAATAAATGTGAATATTTATTAATTACATAGAATATATCATGTTCAATATCAATAACAAGTATCATATACCACATATGGATGAAATTTACCATATACTATATGTATCAATTTACTTTTTCAGTATTTTACATCATTCTATATATAACAAATTGATTGTCAAGGAGGATATAACTAAGATAACATTCCATAAAAGGTACACACACTATAAATTTAAGAGTTTCGATTTTTTCATGATAATTATCCATCAATCATCATAGATTTAAGGAATGAATAATTTTACAATAATATTGAATAGTTTCATTTATTATATATAGATGATATACATATTTTTTAAAAGAGTAAGGAAGGGAACAAAGAACATGATAATTATACTAAAATCCCAAATGAAGGGGAAGTATTTTTACAATGATAAAACTTTATAATTCTTGGAATAAAATGATACATTTTGCGGTCATATAATCTCAAGTGAAGGTATATTAGTGGATCCATTAAAAAATGAAGATATTGAGTATTATCCTAGTCTTACTATCTTGAGTAAGAACTATAGTTTTCATGGATTGGATTGATATAATGAACTCTTTGGGATAATTTCTCGTGTCTATATAATCCACTAACTATTTCCACTCAAAAGGGACCTAAGTTCCTTTAGAAAAGTAAATTTATGAAACATTACAAGGAATTGATGAAAAGCTTTGTAATTTAACCAATTATTGCACAACCTTATTATGGAGAATGATTTATTATATATTGGTATTCATCAATGAATGGACTAGGATTCATGCTCTGAAAAAATTTTATGTTTATATATTATTATCCATGAAAATTATTCTTTTTTGAGATAAATTATCCAAATAATTGTTTAGTTTTAGATATGCTAATTTTTCATTAAAATGTGTAAAAATTATCTTTGTGGATAATTTTTTGATATATATGTTGATTATAAATTTTTAAAGTTCATGTCCACTTAGATAGAGCTGAATATAAACAAGAGAAGATGTTTCAATTTTATTAAATATTGTGAATACTCAATACATTACCACCCCAAGGAAGAAAACAATGTTTTGAAAATTTTATTTTAAAGAATAATTCAAGCTTATCTATAATGAGGAATAGAAAATATTCATTATTTATTTATTTTAAATGGATTAATCTTAAAAATTGAAGCAAGGGAGATAAATTATTTTGTTAAAATGAGAGTTCTCTTTCTATCCATGTTATGATTAATGAGGCCTAGATGAAAGATGTTTAACAACAGAAGAGAATCAAAAATGTTCCTGAGATCAACATGGATTGTGTTGGAATGATAAGGTTTCAGAACATTATATGTGTTCCATAAATAGTAGATTTGAAGAAGGATATATTTGATGGGGTTCAAAATTCATCATTCCTTATTCAATTATTCAATATGCATGAATATGTATACATATTTTAAAGAGAATTTATTGTGGGAAAACATCAAGAGAGATGTTATAGAGTAATTTTATTAATTGTTGGTTTTTCATTTTGTGAATATAGAGAGACAATTGTCTAAAGGGATGTCACAAACATTAAAAATACAATAATATACAAGTAAATACATCACCATATATTTTTTAAATGGACTCAGAAAAACATATGAAGTCTATGAAGCTATATGGGATTCAATTGTTAACCTTATGGAGGTTGCACACATAATAACTAATAGGAAATGTTTCCTCTTCTTCATATTTATTTGATATAAATTAAAGAAGTTGAAATGATTTGTGGAACACCATAGTGTATTTTATTTGATTATTACCCTATGTTTACCTATAATTTTAGAAGAAGTATTCGTCAATCTCAAATTACATGTTGGGTTTCATAACATCATATCATAAATTGAATGGTGGCCTGTTTTAGTGCACCATTAAAACCTTAGAGTATATTCCATGATTAGGTTCAATGGATTTCAATGGGTGTTAGTATTCACACCACCATCAAGTGGAGTTTTATTACAACAATATATTTCACTCAAACCTTCAAATGAATCCTTATGAATCCCTATATATAATAAAGTGTAGAACTAAAATTTTATGGGATAATGTTTGGGAAATAAGGAAATAGAGACTTGATCTATATGTAAAATTATAAGAGAATATTAGATCCATTAAAATACAAATTAAGTAAACTCCGAGTCAACAGAGAAGTAATGTGGGAAATCCTCAGTGATATTTAGAATACAAATTTAGTGTGATGGTATTCCTAAAAATGTATATATGGGAACATTTTTTTATATTTATAATGAATGGGATGTTGAACTGTTGTTATATAATCCATATTAATATTTTTGACTAAGTGGGTACAATAGCTTATATCTTGGAAATTCCACCAATTCTCTCTCTAGTGCATGATGTGTTCCATGTATCTATTTTGATGAAGTACTTACCTATTCCTTCACATGTAATGAGCCCAGATGTTTTACCATTGGATAATTATATTTCATATAATGAAAAAAATAGAGTAACTATTTTATCAAATAAATAATGTAATATAGAACAAGAATACTAACTTGATTAAAGTTTTCAATAAAAGTCTTAAATTTGAAGAAGATACATGGAAACCACATATGTGATGAAAGAATGGTATCCTCATTTAGTAAAATAAAAGTGATTGATTTTCATCGGTTAATTTAATTTTAAAGGGTATATTACATAAAACCCTATGATTTTATGATATTTGTTAAAAATAAATTTATTTTATTTGACATATTGTGTTATATATAATTATATGTTTAAACGAATGATTTTATACAATTTGAATATTATTATTTATTGTGATAGTTATCATCTAAATATTGGATTGGTTTTTAGGACTACACCAAATTAAATTATTAATTTTTTTTGGATTACAAATATATAAAATGAATTCATTGGTTATAAATTAAATAGAATTGAAAATAAAAATCATTTGAAAGTAATTGAGATGTTTTTAAAAAAAAAAAATTTATGCGCCCAATGCGTCTTATCATAAAAAATTGTATTAATCCTTATTTTTTAGATATTTTAGTGAAATTACTATATTATATATTCAATAATTTGATTCAAATTAACCTAATATTCTTTATTGGTATGGAATAGTAATAAATGTAGTTATTTGCTTTATTTTTTTTAAAAAAATTATTTTCCTCTAGCTTATAAAATTTATTTTAAAGTGGATTTCCAACACTTAATGAAATTGAATAATAAAAAATGCCTCCGAAATTTGAGTCAGTATATTGAAATATAGTTATTAGGTACCTTTTATGTTTGGTCATTATCAATAGTAACCTTGATAATTTTTTGACCGCATTAATGGTAAAATAAGTAAATCTAGGTTAATTCATTTGTTTAAGGAATTAAAATTTATCTAATACATACCATTATTGTCACGACCCCTCAAAACCAAGATACCTCAATTAGGTGAGAGAGATAATAACTCCATATTCCAACTTTTTGTAGGCCTTGGGTTAGAAACTACCACCAATGGTATATAATTCTCACAATATGGTTGGCATTACCCTTTATAAGGAAACAAGATCAGGATAAAGGATGAACCAACCATAATCAAAACTATAACATATATATAAATAAAATAAAAATGACAACCAAAAATTAATGTTTAAATAAATCCAATATAAGTAAAAGTACCTAAAATAGAAACCAAAAAAAACAAAACTAGATCAGCAACACAATAACTATCCAAATGTAGGCATAGTAATGAAAAAAAGGTCCCCGTAACCCTCCTAAAAACATGAAAAGAATTTATATATACATAGGGGAGAAAACTTGTATACTCAATAGGAAAACTAAAGTATCTTTTGCACATGTAGAATGAGAAAACTAATAAACCCATTATAAAACACGAAAACCTGACAACACCTAATTGGTAGACTAACCATAACACCATCCTCACTAAGGATCACTCAACAAATAACGCATATGAGTAATATATTATAATATAATTCATATTGATGATAGGGTTCCATGCAACATGTTCCCACGGATTAGCTACTCTCACCCCACAACAAAAAAATTCCATGGTGCTTGCACCTCTTCTGAATAACTTCACAACACATCACACCCACACATGCCGATGACATTCCTCACATCATATCCTTCTACACACACCTGGGCCACACATCACATCACATCATGTAACATATCATCCCAAAGACAACTGGTACAACATACCACAACTTATCCCGAAGACACCAATGACAAAAAATCAAAACTCATCCCCAAGGCACCAGGGACCACACATCACAACTCAACCAAAGAAACATGGGCTACTATCACCTAGAAGAGGGAGCGAGGAAGAGTAGTTTGGTATCCATCCATCCTCCTACCATGGTATAGAGAAAGACACCCTCCCATGTGACTACATGGGAGTCATCATATAGTGGCTGAGAATGGTGGGGTTCATATAGAAATCCAAGGAACATACAATGTATATATATATATAAGAACACAATCCCAACATTTGGGTTTTAAAAAAACACCATAATTCTCATGACTTCCCCATATTGATTCCACCTATAAATTCATGAAACCCTTAAATAAAAACAAATGCCACCATTTCCATCACCATCCATACCAAACGGGAAACTAACACAATAGAAAACATAATAATAAGTATAGAGAAAAAATACCAACAACCAAGTCCAAATCTATCTTCCACCGCAACCCTATTTCACAACCATTCAACCATCACAACCCCATTGTAGAACCACATATTATCTAATTTCATCAAAAAAATTTCACATCACACACAACTACACAACATACATTCATATTTTAGAAGTTATATATTATTCAATTACACTTTTTTCATTAAGGTTGTTTATCACAAAAACTGTATGATCCTAGGGAATCCATTTTATTAACTAACTAAACATAATTAACTTGTTAAATATTACGTGTTTTTTGGTAACCACACAAAATTCATTCCACAGTTCACAAAATAGAATCACAAATAAGAACCACCAATGACCATGGGTTTTTGTGGGTAATTAGCCCATAAAATTCACAACATAAATAAAAATATCAATAAAATAGTAATAATAGACATTCAATTCACCTGCACCATTTTTATTAGTTTTAGACCAGTTCTATTATATTTCTTTATTCTTAATTGAATATCTCTATAAGGATAAACATTTATATACCCATCCCACATGATACACATTTAATAAATGTGATGGAAATTCCATCTAGATGAAAGATTATATAAACCCTTGACTCTAATTTAATAATATTAAATAACATTTGTTGATTACTTAAAAGAATATAAAAATAGATTCCCAAATCCATACAATTATACTACCATTTGAAACATGGAAACATAAACATTGTTACATAAATGAGCTACATCATCGCCCACTGGGTTTTTCTTGAATAACACCATTCATATACCCATAACACATGATTCAAATATTTCTAACCTAGGAGAGGGAAACATAAAAAGGGTTGAGATCCGATGATTAGTAATGGTAAAGAAGAGAGATATGTAAGAATAATCATGAGCATAAAGGTATGATAACATGATCATGAAAATATAATATCAAGAACTGTATATTAATGACCATAAACATGAATCAAGGCATAAATATATCTAGTTCATAAGATATGTATCATAAAGAAATAAAAAAACATTATCCATGAATTCATAACATATGAATAAAAAATGGAATTGTAGTAGATGCATAAGAATATACAAATATTTCTATAGTATTCAAGGAATTACTACCAAGGTGATATTTGTAAGTAACCAGACCTTCTTTTCTAGTATGTTCCTCTTTTCTGTTCGTTGTTGATAAAAAGAGGATTTTTGGGAAAAAAAACTTTTATTGTTTTAGTGGCTGTGCAGGGGTGCACGATTGGCACACGTTTTTTTAAAACCATGCGACCATCCCAGAAAACCATGCACCATTGACAGTGGGCTCCGGACGGGAGGTGCAGGGTTTGTCAAACCCTGTGGGAAAACAATGTGAAGTTCCAGGAGGAGACAGTGGGCTCCGTAAGGGCAGCGCACGGTTTGTCAAACCATGCAGGCCGGTCATGCGGAGTCTATGGGAGAGACAATTTCAATCGCACGGTTGGCGCAGTGTTTTCCAAACAGTGCGGGGAAACCATTCGGCCACATAAAAATTCGGGTTTAAAGCCCTAGGCCACTTGGGATTCCTCATTTCTCCTAAAAACTCTTTTCCACTTGAGCCTCACTTAGGATTTAGGGTTCTCAAAGGTTAAAGGAGCTCTTCCACTCATTTTGGATTCAAATCGAAGGGGTTTCTTGGAAGATCGAAGCCAGTTCTTCTCGAGTAAGTCTCTCATCATGGTTCCTTTGAGTTCCTTATAGATCTACATCTCGTTATCCCCCAGGTTTCTAGATCTACACACATTGTGTGTAGATCTAGGGTTGTGGTTACTTCAGGTGTTGATTTCTAGACATGTGGATGTTAGGGAAGGAGGTTTAGACACTTTCCAGTGGTTCGTTCACCAGTTTTGAGGAGGTGGAATTTCTAGTGGATCATTTTCATCAGAAGCCTAAAGGTAGGTGGTTTGTGCCTTTCAGTTTAAACTCTATGAATTGTTGTGAAAAATCACCAATACCCATGAACGGGGTAATGTGTGTTACTATTTTATCCCTATTGATTGCCTTCATGCTAGTATTCTAGAGTAGAGTATTTTGAATGTGTTTTGGGCTAATTGTTATGCTTTGGATGTTTTTCCCGTGCATGTTTTATATGACCGTTTGGTCTAGTTTCTCCTGTTAGTTTGTGACCAGTTTCCCATGCCTAGTGTTATAGGATGATGTGTTTTGATATTTTGATATGCTAAGATGTTATATACTGCTAGCCAAGTAGTTCTTGAGGTTTACTTTTGTTGATACACGCACTATACTCTTGATGACTTACACAGGGCTGTGATAACCTGTTGTAGTAGACCATGGGGAGAATGGATGTAAGGCCTTCTCCAAAGTGTCTTAAAAATACAATGCAATGCCATAAGGGGAATTCATGTTTACTGCTTCCCCAAAGTGTCTGTTGTTCCTCGACGCAGGACACATGGGGAATGAGACGTTGAGTGTTTCCCCAGAGTACCTTTAGTACAATACGAGGCTATAAGGGGAATTGATGGTGAGTGCTTCTCCAGAGAGTCTATTATTTAGCTGAATTAGAGGGGTGAGACTATGTGTGCCTCCCATATGGTTTCTAGTACTTGATGGTTGAACCAGAGGGGTTAGGCTGTGAGACTACCCAGAGGGTTACCTATTTGTTTTCTTGATTGTGTAGTTGATTACCTGTTATGGATTAGATGCATGAAACTATGGATTGTTTACTATTTAGTACATTCCTGTTTACTGTTTCTGTACATTTACCTACCATATATTTACCAACTGATGGAAACATATCTCGTGGTGGTTTCCTACTTGGATTTTGTCTCACACCCTGTTTGGGCCATGATTTTGGGCCCAAATGATTATATTGCTACATTCATAGACAAAGGAAAGCGCCCTATAACTTCAGATACTTGATTACATTGGAGTTGGAGAGCATGGGAAGAAGCCGAGGCTTGCGATGCTGAGGAGTTGCTTATAAGGCCCCAGCCTTAAACCTTACTTAATCTTGAGTTATTACAAGACTACACATTGAGGATCTTTTCATATTTATAGTTTTAGAGAATTAGATCATAAAACTTGCACTACATTACACATTTAAACAAAGTGGTTACATAAAAGATAGTATTCATTTTTCCCTTCAACGGAAACATATTTAAAATAAAACATTGATTATTTCTTGTCACTTCCTTGACACTATCGTCATTTCATGTACCTTTCCCTTGACCTGTGAAAAACATTTCAAAAAAAACATGGGATGAGCATAAAAAGCACAGTAAGGGTTATAAAAACAATATGGAACGGAAACATGAGTTCATATATACATATGAATGAAATCATACTTTACCCATAAAACATAGGCACTTTAACATTCCTCACCAAATCATGAATAAATCATAGAAATCATAAGACATATAAGGTAACTTGAGGCATTCATAACACTTTTACATAGGGAGTAACCCTCTTTGTTACGTTTGGAATACCCACCACAGTATATTCCCTAAATCTCTTCGGAGAAACCATAATTTTTCACTCCTTCACGTTACCCAATGCATTGGAGAGTGATATCGGGCTCAGCCGCCCTTAGTTCTTCACAGAACCACCCATTTTCATAAGAATTCCCAAGAACCATAACATAAACGTATCACATAAAACATGCATAAAGGAAACATAACATTTCATCATTTCAATCACAATATAACATTTTAGTATATTGAAATAATGAATCCATTCAAAAAGAAACCATTTCCAAAACCATTTAAAACATTTAATAAAGAGATTTTTGAATCAAAGTGTCTCTTACCACCTTGAAGCTTTTAAAATTTTAAAACTTTAATATCCATATAAATAAATCCTTAAAACCATTTTGAAAACATGGATATTAATAAGAACAAATATTTAAAACATTTAAAGCGATATTTTGGTTAAAGAAGTTTTACCAAAATTAGAGACACTTGAATACAATAATTGAGGAATAACATTTAGTCAGAACTTTATAATATCATGAGAATAAATGTATGCATGATATAATATTCCAAATGATAGTATATACACCATATAAGAGTGAATTGGTTCATAACAACAATGAAGTCTCAATAGAAATGTCAAATGTGATGAAATACCTTATAAAGAAGGTATCCTTAAATTAAGGATAAATCAATCTCAAAATTTAGTGCGACAAATATAAATACAACCAATATAAGTGGATATTAAGTGTAAAACAATAAAAGGTCATTCAAACATATTCAAAGGATGACATATTCAATAACTACATGTTGAACCCAAAGAAATCGAAATTGGGTTAAAAAGTTCCCTTGGTAAAATTCGACAGCCTAACGGCTTCACTTCAAAATTCAAAAAATGAGTCGATGATAGATAAAAAGGGAATATCGTCACTTAGACATAAAATTTACATCCATAAGGATATAAAAGAACATATCCCAACATAATATTATGTTAATTAAAAGACATAACAAAAAATGTCTTTTAAGAAGAGGAGGGTGAAAGGTCCCCTTACCGAGTTGGGTAACATTCGAAACGTACACCCCATGGAGGAAGGGTCATACAATGAAGATGTGAATACCCATAAATGAAATTATACTACAAAAAGTTTATAATAATGGGCAGTAAATACACCACTCAAAGGAAATTGTGGAAAATGTAGCATAACTCTCACGGGAATAAAAGTGAGATGAAAACCCCCTTACGAAAACTCGGCAGCCTAACGGCGCCACTTAAAAACATCCAAAATGGATTGATGAGAGGAAATAGGGTCTCTAATCATATGAACATAAAACTTACAGTAAGAGTAATATAAAAGAACATCCCAATCACAAGAAATATGAACTTAAAATGAATGACATAAAATGGTGTACTTAAAAAGAAACAGAGGAGTAGGATCCCTTACCTAAAATCCGACTTGTCTTGTTCGTTTCTTTATATTCCTGAATAATAAACTTTGGTCAATTTAAAATTTCTTAAGGACATTATATAATTATTATTTTTCAGTTCATATCACATATTTTAATGTTATAATAATTGGTTAATAATATGAGTTCAAATCAGACGTTTTTGTTGATGTTTGGTACATTTGTCAAAAATTAAACTTGTTGGAAAATAATTTTCCATGTATTTATAGGTACATCATATCCAGAATAGTATTTATGTTTTAAATATCATATATATCCATTATATATTCATTTTATACTATTCCATATCATTTGGAGATAAAAATTAAAAGCACCGTTCATGGAGACGGTAAGCCGTACGTACGCATGAACGCAACTTTAATTTTTTTGTCATATGAATGGAATTAAAACAAAATGAGATATATATATATATATATTGTAATTCCAGAATTATATACATCATTTAGATGTAATATATTACATATATATCCATTATATATATGTACTTAAAATATTACATAACATTTTGAGACAAGAAATGAAATGTTCCGTTCATGGAGACGGTAAGCCACACGTATTCATGAACGCTACTTCCATTTCTATTTCATATTTAATGGAATTAAAACATAATGATACATAATAGTATTCCAGTATGGTATCATATATAATATAATTAAATATATCCTTAATACGTACAACATATGGTATTAACGAATCAAATCACATTGAGGGGGCGGTAGTCCGCACTTCCTTAAATGAATATATCGCGTTTACCCATAATGTAAACCATAAAGGTATGACATAAATGAAAAATACATAATCTTAAGTAAAAAATAAACATATTATATATCATATATGAATATATTTTCATCTTAATGGTCACCATTGAAGGTGTTAGAAGAATGTTGAACAATCATCGTTTCGTGAGGCAGAAAATCGCCAACCACAGAAACAGTATGTTCTTTAACCATTAGATGATGGTGTGTGTAAGGGTAGCTCTAATAATTCTTATAAAAAAATCCTAGTATATTTAAGATACTTTATTTGTTACAAAAGAAAAGAATAAAACGTGTTTTGGGGGTTGGAGAAGCAAAATAAAACAAAAGGACACAAGTGAAGACATTACCTTAAAATCGGGTAACTCCCTTTGGTTTGATCTCAAAGGCTTCCTTGGGAAGACTTCTGCCCAAAGCGAGGCTTCAAGGAGTTATAGAGGGATGTGGAGAGACAAAATGAGCAGGGTTTGGCTGAGCCAAAGGCTTTGGAAGTAAGGGTAAGGAGGTAGGGGTGGGGACCTTTTATAAGAGGAGAGGAGGGGCACTCTTGGAAAGGTATAAAATGTAACTTAATTTTCAAATGAGTTTTGGATTTTAATGGTCCCACATTGATTTTTTTCGAGGATAAGGTAATACGGGTTCGAAATACACCCATACAATAGGTTTTGGACATGTGTAGGTCTTAGATTTTACATTATCATTCCATTTTATTTAAATCGTTAAATAATGAGGTCATCGCTGCATCAACATGATGTCATAAATAATTTAATTTATTTAATGTCTAAAAATTATAAAAAAATACTATGATGTAGGAAATCTATTTAGGTTTATAATGAATATTTATAGTCTAAAATATCATTTATGTAGACAAAAGTAAAAATATATTACTTAGGTGATACATTCATTGTTACATTTAACATTCTTTAAAAATAAAAAGATAAAAAGTCACTTTCTCAGAAACGTGATTCCATGGGGCCCCAAAGTTTGGAAAAAGGCATCCCATGGTCGGCCATAAGACAACCAGTAGCCTTAGGACACATATTGTGGTCATTTGTTTATTATTATGATATTATCTTATTATCTTTAACTACCCGATTACTCATTAATCAATATAATTAAAGATAACTGTCGTTGTTACTATTCATAATGTCCAAAAACAAAAGAGTCTTAATTACATAATTTGGACCTTCTGATTCCAAATAGGTAATCAATTTTACAAATTCCAAACACATAAATTGAAGTAATTAATTTAAAAAACTTCCCGTTGTCAAAACAAATAGCGGGTTTTTTAGAAACAATATTTATTAAAAGTTTGGCACTTGTTTATACCTAATTCCAAAGTGAAATTAATCCCAATGACCATAATTGAATTACATGGTAAAAATATATTCTAATTAAACTATAAAAAAAATTAAAAAGATAATATATCCATATAATTAAATTATATGAAAAAGCAGTTTTGAAGTAAAATGCAGTATTTTTCACTATTCATTGAAAAATGAACATTGTCAGAAAAATACCAAAAATTAACCCATGATAAATTTCAATGTCCCAATCATAAATAATATGTTTACTTTGAAAAATAGAGCTTATAAAATTGTCAAACAGTGGATTTAAAAGAGGTTCTCCATTAAAAGGCCGTTAATCGACCTTTTAAAGAATATTGGAATGTTTACGCTTAAAATTGGATTCATTCGCATTTTTAATCCTATAAAATTTATTGTAAAGAGTAAAAATATTTGAAAAACATATATAATCATTTTTTAGTTAGTTCTGTTCATTCCCGCCATTACAACGGCTAGGCGTTAACTACCATTTAAAATAATATTATTTTATTATTAGAGTGCAATGCAAGATTCCCAAGAAACTCATTGTTGCGTATTGGGTACGCCATCGTGCATAGAGTCCCCATTAATGTAATATTAATAATTTTTCACAAATATTGATAAATATGAAAATATCATACTCTTTATTTACCTGGGGTGTTACATCCTTCCCCCCTTTTGGGAATTGCATCCTCGCAATTTTAAAAATTGAGCTTGGAAACATCCTTGAACGTCCCACATCGGAACAAGAGTTGGTAAAAAATCACTTTAAAATAAAGAAAGATAATTACAAAGGTCATCTGAGTTAACCCATACTAGGATTCCAAGTATGAAAATATGGACATGGAGGAAAAAAACAAAGGGTCATGTTCTGATGGGGAGTGATAGTAAACATGTCTAGGAGAAATTTAACCACAAGAAAATCACAAACGTGTGATGGGTTAAGCTGTATTTGATTCATCCGTAGGAAAAGTTAATAGACAAAATTTTTGTTTTAAGTTACTTTTTATTGAGGAATTTGTTCATAAGTAAACATAATCACTTATCATGTTCACTTTCAACTTTTATTAGATTCCTTACACAAACTCATATTTTCTCCAAAAGACGAGTATTTAGGAAGACTTGTTCACATTAAGAGTGCTATAATCAATTTCTAGAGAATCACCTAATCCACAAAAGAGAACTATATACTTACCATTTCATTGAACTTTAACCAAAACCAAAATCAAAAAGGTTAGTACGAGATCAGATAATCCATAAGAGGATAACCCTTTATAAAAAAAAAATCTATTCTTAATCTCCAAAATTTTTCCAACAAAACCGAAAGTTCAACGAGGACCATTCGATAAACAATTTGTCCATAAAAGTCTTCAAAGTAAACAAAACTAATATTGAAACCCAAATATTTGAAGGATTTAGTCACATAGTCTTCCAAGTTAAATCATAACATTTATCTCCGAACAACATCAGTTGCTCTTAAAGTCATGTATTGAAAGGTAATTAACCAAATCACATATCCTCCATGATAGGTTAATATATTTCCATAGATAACCCAAAATAAAATTACTCTTAATTCATAAAATCATCTAACTAAAAGGAATCAGTCAAACTAACCAGGGACTTCACGTAGTCCAGTGGTAGGAGATAAATACCAGTTTTACATTGGTTGTGGGTTCGATTCTCACAGCTTTGTCTGACACGACGGGTTGTCACACGGTCTGCATGTTGTCCTTTTTCCAAAACTAAATAATTCTCAAATCATTCGCCAAAAAGAGATAAAATCATCAAAAATAACCATAACATAGTTTAACTTCAATTTTATCTCATGCCTTTCACTTCCATAATAACATATAGTAACCTATAATTACCTCAAAAGTAAGGATCATATAATCCCAAATGGTTTTTTATAACTATGTCCACAAAAGAACAGATAACTATTCCTTGAATAAAATTTTCATATATTTAACATCAGGGTTACACATAATATAAAAAGTCTTCTAATGTAACCCCATCATCAAAATAGACTTAATACTCTTAAGAATTTCACCATAACTCTTGAAGCCCTTATATGTTGACATCTTACTCATTCAACATTATTCATGATCCATTAACCATTCCTTTTCAACTTATTCTGAAATAATTATTCCCAACAAACAAAATCATGAATCATATCCTAAGATTCCAAAATAGGAAAACAATAGTCATGAAATAATCCATACCTTTGATTGGACATTTTCAGTTTCTTCATCCTCAATCGGAATGGCATTAGGTATTGGTAAATGAACATTTGTACGATCTTGGTGATCCCATTCACGAAACTTCTTCATAGGAATTGTGTTTGCATAATGACCATGCACACCACATTTAAAACATTCTATTGATCCCTCAGAATGAACTTCTTTTCCTTTCCTCGAGTCAACTCGATGCTTCCTTTTTCCATGGCAGGTTCTTGCTTTATGACCTTAATTTCCACATCTATAGCATATTTCTGTCCCTTTGAAACATTTTACTAGGTGTTTCTTTCCACATTTTCGACGCATAAGTTTTTGAACACACTTACCTTTATGATCATTACCTGTAGTTTCATAGGGATTTGTTTCTCGCATATATGATGCCTTAGAGAAATCATCGAGGTTTAGGTGTTCAATCATGACTCCAGATAGTTGGTTGAGGATAATCACAAGATTTCTCATTGTAGCTCCCATATTATTCAGTTGCTTGCTCAAAATACTGTCACAGTTTCCTTCACATCCACTGTTACTTTGGTGCCTGCTAGATCCAGCCATTTACTAAAACAAAAAAGGTCAGTGTGAGTATATCAACAAAACCATCATGTACTAATGATGAAGATAAATAGTAAGATATACTTACTCATTCACATTATCTAAAACTAGGACTCTATCTGAAATCCTAACCATTATGGTAATGTCATTTATGCATAAATAATACCCTAACCTCTAAAGTTATCTAAACTGACCTTTGATACCAACTATAAGGCCCCAGCCTTAAACCTTACTTAATCTTGAGTTATTACAAGATTACACATTGAGGATCTTTTTAGGTTTAGAGTTTTAGAGAATTAGATCATAAAACTTGCACTACATTCCCCATTTAGACAAAGTGGTTACATAAAAGATAGTATTCATTTTTCCCCTCAACGGAAACATATTTAAAATAAAACATGGATTCATTCTTTTCACTTCCTTGACACTATCATCATATCATATACCTTTCCCGTGAACTGTGAAAAACATTTCAAAAAAACTTGGGATGAGCATAAAAAGATCATTAAGTGTTATAAAAACAATATGGAACAGAAACATGAGTTCATATATACATATGAATGAAATCATCCATTACCCATAAAACATAGGCACTTTAACATACCTCACCAAATCATGAATAAATCATAGAAATCATAAGACAGAAAATGTAACTTGAGGCATTCATAACATTCTTACAGAGGGAGTAACCCTCTTGGTTACGTTTGGAATACCCACCACAGTATATTCCCTAAATCTCTTCGGATAAATCTTAATGTTTCACTCCTTCGCGTTACCCAATGCATTGGAGAGCTATATCGGGCTCACCTAGCCTTAGTTTATCACGGAACCACCCGTTTTCATAACAATTCCCAAGAACCATAACATAAACTTATCACATAAAACATGCATAAGGGAAACATAACATTTCCACATTTCAATCACAATATAACATTTTAGTGTATTGAAATAATGAATCCATTCAAAAAGACACCATTTCCAAAACCATCTAAAACATTTAATAAAGAGATTTTTGAATCAAAGTGTCCCATAACACAATGAAGCTTTTAAAATTTTAAACCATTAATATCCATATAAATAAATCCTTAAAACCATTTTGAAAACATGGATATTAATAAGAACAAATATTTAAAACATTTAAAGCGATATTTTGGTTAAAGGGGTTTTTAACAAAATTAGAGACACTTGAATACAATAATTGAGGAATAACATTTAGTCAGAACTTTATAATATCATGAGAATAAATGGATTCAAGATATAATATTCCAAATGACAGTATATACACCATATAAGAGTGAATTGGTGCATAACAACAATGAAGTCTCAATAGAAATGTCAAATGTGATGAAATCCCTTATAAAGAAGGTATCCTTAAATTAAGGATAAATCAATCTCAAAATTATGTGAGAAAAATATAAATACACCCAATATAAGTGGATATTAAGTGTAAAACAATAAAAGGTCATTCAAACATATTCAAAGGATGACATATTAAATAACTACATGTTGAACCCAAAGAAATCGAAATTGGGTTAAAAAGTTCCCTTGGTAAAATTCGACAGCCTAACGGCTTCACTTCAAAATTCAGAAAATGAGTTGATGAGAGATAAAAAGGGCATCTCATCACTTGGAAATAAAATTTACATCCATAATGATATAAAAGAAAATATCCCAACATAATATTATGTGAATTAAAAGACATAACAAAAGAAATCTTTTAAAAAGAGGAGGGTGAAAGGTCCCCTTACCGAGTTGGGTAACTTTCGAAACGCACACCCCATGGAAGAAGGGTCATACAATAAAGATGTGAATACCCATAAATGAAATTATAATACAAAAAGTGTATAATAATGGGCAGTACATACACTACTCAAAGGAAATTGTGGCAAATGTAGCATAAATCTCACAGGAATAAAAGTGAGATGAAAAACCCCTTACGAAAACTTAGCAGCCTAACGGCGCCACTTAAAAACATCCAAAATGGATTGATGAGAGGAAATAGGGTCTCTCATCATATGAACATAATAATTTCAGTAAGAGTAATATAAAATAACATCCCAATCACAAGAAATATGAGCTTAAATGGAATTTCATAAAAGGGTGTACATAAAAAGAAAGAGAGGAGTAGGATCCCTTACCTCAAGTCCGACTTGTCTTGTTCGTTTCTTTATATTCCTGAATAATAAACTTTGGTAAATTTATAATTGCTTAGGTACCTTCTATAATAATTATTATTCAATTCATATCACATATTTTAATTTTATAATAATTGGTTAATAATATGAGTTCAAATCAGACGTTTTTGTCGATGTTTGGTACATAAGTCAAAAATTGAACTTGTTGGAAAATAATTTTCCATGTAGTTATAGGTACATCATATCCAGAATAGTATTGATGTTTTAAATATCATATATATACAGTATATATTCATTTTATTCTATTCCATATCATTTGGAGATAAAAATTAAAAGCACCGTTCATGGAGACGGTAGGCCGTACGTACGCGTGAACGCTACTTTAATTTTTTTTTCATATTAATGGAATTAAAACAAAATGAGATATATATATATATATGTTATAATTCCAGAATGATATACATCATTTAGATGTAATATATTACATATATATCCATTATATATATGTACTTATAATAGTACATAACATTTTGAGACAAGAAATGAAATGTACAGTTCATGGAGAGTGTAAGCCGTACGTATGCATGAACGCTACTTCCATTTCTATTTCATATTTAATGGAATTAAAACATAATGATACATAATAGTATTCCAGTATGGTATCATATATAATATAATTAAATATATCCTTAATACGTACCACATATGGTATTAATGAATCAAATCACTTTGAGGGGGCGGTAGTCCGCACTTCCTTAAATGAAGATATCGCGTTTACCCATAATGGAAACCATAAAGGTATGCCATAAATGAAAAATACATAAGATTAAGTAAAACATAAAAATATTATATATCATATATAAATATAGTTTCATCTTAATTTCCACCTTTTAAGGTGTTAGAAGAATGTTGAACAATCATCATTTCGTGAGACAGAAAATCGCCAACCACAGAAACAGTATGTTCTTTAACCATTAGACGAAGGTGTGTGTAAGTGTAGCTCGAATATTTCTTATAAAAACATACTAGTATATTGAAGATACTATATTTTTTAAATAAGAAAAGAATAAAAAGAGTTTAGGGGGTTGGAGAAGCAAAATAAAACAAAAGGACACAAGTGAAGACATTAACTTAAAATCGGGTAACTCCCTTTGGTTTGATCTCAAAGGCTTCCTTGGGAAGACTTCATCCCAAAGTGAGGATTCAAGGAGTTATAGAGGGATGTGGAGAGACAAAAGGATCAGGGGTTGTCCGAGGCAAAGCCTTTGGAAGTGTGGGTAAGGAGGTAGGGGTGGGGGCCTTTTATAAGAGGAGAGGAGGGGTACTCTTGGAAAGGTATAAAATGTAACTTTATTTTCAAATGAGTTTCGGATTTTAATGGTCCCACATTGATCTGTTTCGAGGATAAGGTGATACGGGTTAGAAATCCACCCATCCAATAGGTTTTGTACATGTGTACGTCTTAGATTTTACATTATCTTTCCATTTTATTTAAATCGTTAAATAATGAGGTCGTCGCTGCATCATCATGATGTCATAAATAATTTAATTTATTTAATGTCTAAAAATTATAAAAAAAATACAATGATGTAGGAAATATTTTTATATTTCTAATAAATATTTATAGTCCAAAATATCATTTATTTAGACAAAATTAGAAATATTTTAGTTAGGTGATACATTCTTTGATACATTTAACATTCTTTAAAAATAAAAACATAAAAAGTCGCTTTCTCACAAAAGTGATTCCATGGGGCCCCCAAGTTTGGCACAAGGCATCCCATGGTCGGCCATGAGACAACCAGTAGCCTTAGGACACATATTGTGCTCATTTTATTATTATTATGATATTATCTTATTATCTTTAACTACCAGATTACTCATTAATCAATATAATTAAAGATAATTGTCGTCGTTACTATTCATAATGTCCAAAAACAAAAGTGTCTTAATTACATAATTTGGAACTTCTGATTCCAAATAGCTAATCCATTTTACCAAATTCCAAACACATAAATTGCAATAATTAATTTAAAAAAAACTTCCCGTTGTCAAAACAAATAGCGGGTTTTTTAGAAACAATATTTATGAAAAGTTTGGCACTTGTTTATGCCTATTTCCAAAGTGAAATTAATCCCAATGACCATCATTGAATTACATGGTAAAAATATATTCTAATTACCCTTTTTAAACAAATTAAAAAGATAATATAACCATATAATTAAATTATATGAAAAAGCAGTTTTGAAGTAAAATGCAGTATTTTTCACTATTCATTGAAAAATGAACATTGTCAGAAAAATACCAAAAATTAACCCAAGATAAATTTCAATGTCCCAATCATAAATAATATGTTTATTTTGAAAAATAGAGCTTATAAAATTGTCAAAAAGTGGATTTAAAAGAGGTTCTCCATTAAAAGGCAGTTAATCGACCTTTTAAAAAATATTGGAATGTTTACGCTTAAAATTGGATTCATTCGCATTTTTAATCCTATAACATTTATTATAAAGAGTAAAAATATTTGAAAAACATATATAATCATTTTTAGTCAGTTCTGTTCATTCCCGCCATTACAACGGCTATGCGTTAACTACCATTTAAAATAATATTATTTTATTATTAGAGTGCAATGCAAGATTCCCAAGAAACTCATTGTTGTGTATTGGGTACGCCATCGTGCATAGAGTCCCCTTTAATGTAATATTATCATTTTATCCACAAATATGGATAAATATGAAAATTTTATACTCTTTATTTACCTGGGGTGTTACATCCTTCCCCCCTTTTGGGAATTGCGTCCTCACAATTTTAAAAATTGAGCTTGGAAACATCCTTGAACGTCCCACATCAGAACAAGAGTCGGTAAAACAATCACTTTAAAATAATGAAAGATAAGTACAAATGTCACCCAAGTTAACCCATACTAGGATTCCAAGTATGAAAAGATGGACATGGAGGAAAAAATCAAAGGGTCATGTTTTGATGGGGAGTGATAGTAAACATGTCTAGGAGAAAGTTAACCACAAGAAAAACACAAACTTGTGATGGGTTAAACGGTATTTGATTCCTCCGTAGGAAAAGTTAATAGACAAAATTTTTGTTTTATGGTACTTTTTATTGAGGAATTTGTTCATAAGGAAACATAATCACTTATCATGTTGACTTTAAACTTTTATTAGATTCCTTACACAAACTCATATTTTTTCCAAAAGACGAGTATTTAGGAAGACTTGTTCACATTATGAGTACTATAATCAATTTCTAGAGAATCACCTAATCCACAAAAGAGAACTATATACTTCCCATGTCTTTAGACATTAACCAAATCCAAAATCAAAAAGGTTAGTATGAGATCAGATAATCCATACAAGGATAACCCTTTATAACAAGAAAATCTATTCTTAATCTCCAAAATTTGTCCAAAAAAACCCAAAGTTCAACGAGGACCATTCGATAAACAATTTGTCCATAAAATTCTTCAAAGTAAACAAAACTAATATTGAAACCCAAATATTTGAAGGAATTAGTCACATAGTCTTCCAAGTTAAATCATAACATTTATCTCCAAACAACATCAGTTCCTCTTAAAGTCACGTATTGAAAAGTAATTAACCTAATCACATATCCTCCATGATAGGTTGATATATTTCCATAGATAACCCAAAATCAAATTACTCTTAATTCATAAAATCATCTTACTATAAGGAATCAGTCAAACTAACCAGGGACTTTACGTAGTCCAGTGGTAGGCGATAAATACCAGTTGTACTTTGGTTGTGGGTTCGATTCCCGCAGCTTTGTCCGACGCGACGGGTTGTCACACGGTCTGCGTGTTGTCCTTTTTCCAAAACTAAATAATTCTCAAATCATTCCCCAAAAAGAGATAAAATCATAAAAAATAACCATAACATAATTTAACCTCAATTTTATCTCATGCCTTTCACTTCCATCATAACATATAGTAAACTATAATTACCTCAAAAGTAAGGATCATATAAACCCAAATGGTTATTTATTACTATGTCCACAAAAGAACAAATAACTATTCCTTGAATAAAATTTTCATATATTAAACATCAGGGTTACACATAATAAAAAAAGTCTTCTAATGTAACCCCATCATCAAAAGAGACTTAATACTCTTAAGAATTTCACCATAACTCTTAAAGCCCTTATATGTTGGCATATTAATCATTCAACATTCTTCATGATCCATTAACCATTCCATTTCAACTTATTCTGAAATACTTCTTCCCTACAAAAAAAATCATGAATCATATCCTAAGATTCCAAAATAGGAAAACAATAGTCATGAAATAATCCATACCTTTGATTGGAAATTTTTAGTTTCTTCATCCTCAATCGGAATGGCATTAGGTATTGGTAAACGAACATTTGTATGATCTTGGTGATCCCATTCACAAAACTTCTTCATAGGACATGTGATTGCATAATGACCATGCACACCACATTTAAAACATTCAATTGATCCCTCAGAATGAACTTCTTTCCCTTTCCTCGAGTCAACTGGATGCTTCCTTTTTCCATGGAAGGTTCTTGCTTTACGACCTTCATTTCCACATCTATAGCATATTTCTATCCCTTTGAAACATTTTCCTAGGTGTTTCTTTCCATATTTTTTACACATATGTTTTTGAACACACTTACCTTTATGATCATTACCTGTAGTTCTGTAGGGTTTTGTCTCTCTCATATATGATGCCTTAGATAAATCACCAAGGTTTAGGTGGTCAATCATGACTCCAGATAGTTGCTTGAGGATAATCACAAGAGTTCTCATTGCAGCTCCCATATCATTCAGTTGCTTGCTCAAAAAAACTGTCACAGTTTCCTTCACATCCACTATTACTTTGGTGCCTTCTAGATCCAGCCATTTACTAAAACAAAAAAGGTCAGTGTGAGTATATCCACAAAACAATCATGTACTAATGATGAAGATAAACACTATGATATACTTACTCATTCACATTATCTAAAACTATGACTCTATCTGAAATCCTAACCATTATGGTAATGTCACTTATGCATAAAGAATTCCCTAACCTCTAATGTTATCTAATACAACCTTTGATACCAACTAAAAGGTCCCAGCCTTAAACCTTACTTAATTTTGAGTTATTACAAGATTACACATTGAAGATCTTTTCAGGTTTAGAGTTTTAGAGAATTAGATCATAAAACATGCACTACATTCCACATTTAAACAAAGTGGTTACATAAAATATAGTATTCATTTGTCCCCTCAACGGAAACATATTTAAAATAAAACATGGATTCTTTCTTGTCACTTCCTTGACACTATCATCATTTCATGTACCTTTCCCTTGACCAGTGAAAAACATTTCAAAAAAACTTGGGATGAGCATAAAAAGATCAGTAAGGGTTATAAAAACAATAAGGAACGGAAACATGAGTTCATATATACATATGAATGAAATCATACTTTACCCATAAAACATAGGAACTTTAACATACCTCACCAAATCATGAATAAATCATAGAAATAATAAGACATAAAAGGTAACTTGAGGCATTAATAACATTCTTACATAGGGAGTAACCCTCTTGGTTACGTTTGGATTACCCACCACAGTATATTCCCTAAATCTCTTCGGAGAAACCTCAATGTTTCACTCTTTCGCGTTACCCAATGCATTGGAGAGCTATATCGGGCTCACCCGCCCTTAGTTTATCACGTAACCACCCATTTTCATAACAATTCCCAAGAACCATAACATAAATGTATCACATAAAACATGCATAACGGAAACATAACATTTCCACATTTCAATCACAACATAACATTTTAGTATATTGAAATAATGAATCCATTCAAAAAGAAACCATTTCCAAAACCATTTAAAACATTTAATAAAAAGATTTTTGAATCAAAGTGTCCCATACCACCTTGATGCTTTTAAAATTTTAAACCATTAATATTGATATAAATAAATCCTTAAAACCATTTTGAAAACATGGATATTAATAAGAACAAATATTTAAAACATTTAAAGCGATATTTTGGTTAAAGGGGTTTTACCAAAATTAGAGACACTTGAATAAAATAATTCAGGAATAACATTTAGTCAGAACTTTCTAATATCATGAGAATAAATGGATTCATGATATAATATTCCAAATGACAGTATATACACCATATAAGAGTGAATTGGTTCATAACAACAATGAAGTCTCAATAGAAATGTCAAATCTGATGAAATCCCTTATAAAGAAGGTATCCTTAAATTAAGGATAAATCAATCTCAAAATTTTGTGAGAAAAATATAAATACAACCAATATAAGTGGATATTAAGTGTAAAACAATAAAATGAAATTCAAAAATATTCAAATATGACATATTCAATAACTACATGTTGAACCCAAAGAAATCGAAATTGGGTTAAAAAGTTCCCTTTGTAAAATTCGACAGCCTAACAGCTTCACTTCAAAAATCAGAAAATGAGTTATTGAGAGATAAAAAGGGAATCTCATCACTTGGACATAAAATTTACATCTATTAGGATATAAAATAACATATCCCAACATAATATTATGTGAATTAAAAGACATAACAAAAGAAGTCTTTTAAAAAGAGGAGGGTGAATGGTCCCCTTACCGAGTTGGGTAACTTTCGAAACGTACACCCCATGGAGGAAGGGTCATAAAATGAAGATGTTAATACCCATAAATGAAATTATACTACACAATGTGTATAATAATGGGCAGTACATACACCGCTCAAAGGAAATTGTGGCAAATGTAGCATAAATCTCACGGGAATAAAAGTGAGATTAAAAACCCCTTACGAAAACTCGGCAGCTTAACGGCGCCACTTAAAAACATCCAAAATGGATTGATGAGAGGAAATAGGGTCTCTAATCATATGAACATAAAAATTACAGTAAGATTAATATAAAAGAACATCCCAATCACAAGAAATATTAGCTTAAAAGGAATGACATAAAAGGGTGTACTTAAAAAGAAAGAGAGGAGTAGGATCCCTTACCTCAAGTCCAACTTGTCTTGTTCGTTTCTTTATATTCCTAAATAATAAACTTTGGTCAATTTATAATTGCATGAGGACCTTATATAATGATTATTATTCAGTTCATATCACATATTTTAATGTTATAATAATTGGTTAATAACATGAGTTCATATCAGACGTTTTTGCCGATGTTTGGTACATGAGTCAAAAATTGACCTTGTTGGAAAATAATTTTCCATGTAGTTATAGGTAAATCATATCCAGAATAGTGTTGATGTTTTAAATATCATATATATACAGTATATATTCATTTTATACTATTCCATAGAATTTGGAGATAAAAATTAAAAGCACCGTTCATGGAGACGGTATGTCGTACGTACGCATGAACGCTACTTTAATTTTTTTGTCATATTAATGGAATTAAAACAAAATGAGAGATATATATATATATATGTTATAATTCCAGAATGATATACATCATTTAGATGTAATATATTACATATATATCCATTATATATATGTACTTATAATAGTACATAACATTTTGAGACAAAAAATGAAATGTACCGTTCATGAAGACGGTAAGCCGTACGTATGCATGAACGCTACTTCCATTTCTATTTCATATTTAATGGAATTAAAACATAATGATACATAATAGTATTCCAGTATGGTATCATATATAATATAATTAAATATATCCTTAATACGTACCACATATGGTATTAACGAATCAAATCACTTTGAGGGGGTGGTAGTCCGCACTTCCTTAAATGAAGATATCGCGTTTACCCATAATGGAAACCATAAAGGTATGCTATAAATGAAAAATACAGAAGCTTAAGTAAAACATAAACATATTATATATCATATATAAATATAGTGTCATCTTAATGTCCACCTTTGAAGGTGTTATAATAATGTTGAACAATCATCGTTTCGTGAGGCAGAAAATCGCCAACCACAGAAAGAGTATGTTCTTTAACCATTAGACGAAGGTGTGCTTAAGTGTAGCTCGAATAATTATTATAACAACATCCTAATATATTGAATATACTGTATTTGTTACAAAAGAAAATTATAAAAAGAGTTTAGGGGGTTGTAGAAGCAAAATAAAACAAAAGGACACAAGTGAAGACATTACCTTAAAATCGGGTAACTGCCTTTGGTTTGATCTCAAAGGCTTCCTTGGGAATACTTCTTCCCAAAGTGAGGCTTCAAGGAGTTAAAGAGGGATGTGGAGAGACAAAATGAGCAGGTTTTTTCTGAGCCAAAGGCTTTGGAAATGTTGGTAAGGAGGTAGGGTTGGGGGGGCCTTTTATAAGAGGAAAGGAGGGGCACTCGTGGAAAGGTATAAAATGTAACTTTATTTTCAAATGAGTTTCAGATTTTAATGGTCGCACATTGATGTGTTTCGAGGATAAGGTGATACGGGTTCGAAATCACCCCATCCAATAGGTTTTGGACATGTGTAGGTCTTAGATTTTACATTATCTTTCCATTTTATTTAAATCGTTAAATAATGAGGTCATCGCTGCATCATCATGATGTCATAAATAATTTAATTTATTTAATGTCTAAAAATTATAAAACAAAATTCTATGATGTAGTAAATATTTTTATCTTTATAATTAATATTTATAGTCCAAAATATCATTTATGTAGACAAAATTAAAAATATTTTACTTAGGTGATACATTCGTTGTTACATTTAACATTCTTTAGAAATAAAAATATAAAAAGTCACTTTCTCACAAAAGTGATTCCATGGGGCCCCCAAGTTTGGAACAAGGCATCCCATGGTCGGCCATGAGACAACCAGTAGGCTTAGGAAACATATTGTGGTCATTTTTTTATTATTATTATATTATATTTTTATCTTTAACTACCCGATTACTCATTAATCAATATAATTAAAGATAATTGCCATCGTTACTATTCACAATGTCCATAAACAAAAGAGTCTTAATTACATAATCTGGACCTTATGATTCCAAATAGGTAATCCATTTTACTGAATTCCAAACACATAAATTGAAATAATTAATTTTAAAAAAACTTCCCGTTGTCAAAACAAATAGCGGGTTTTTTAGAAACAATATTTATGAAAAGTTTGGCACTTGTTTATGCCTAATTACAAAGTGAAATTAATCCCAATGACCATCATTGAATTACATTGTAAAAATATATTCTAATTACACTTTAAAACAAATTAAAAAGATAATATAACCATATAATTAAATTATATGAAAAAGCAGTTTTGAAGTAAAATGCAGTATTTTTCACTATTCATTGAAAAATGAACATTGCCAGAAAAATACAAAAAATTAACCCAAGGTAAATTTCAATGCCCCAATCATAAATAATATGTTTATTTTGAAAAATAGAGCTTATGAAATTCTCAAAAAGTGGATTTAAATGAGGTTCACCATTAAAAGGCGGTTAACCGACCTTTTAAAGAATATTGGAATATTTACGCTTAAAATTGGATTCATTCGCATTTTTAATCCTATAAAATTTATTGTAAAGAGTAAAAATATTTGAAAAACATATATAATCATTTTTTAGTTAGTTCTGTTCATTCCCTCCATTACAACGGCTAGGCGTTAACTACCATTTAAAATAATATTATTTTATTATTAGAGTGCAATGTAAGATTCCCAAGAAACTCATTATTGTGTATTTGGTACGCCATCGTGCATAACATCCCCTTTAATGTAATATTAATATTTTATTCACAAATATGGATAAATATGAAAATTTCATACTCTTTATTTACCTGGGGTGTTACATTGCTCATCTATTTCTTTTGTACTTTGGTTTTGTATTGTTTGTATTCAGCATTGTGACTTGTTTGGCTACTTTCCGAGGCATATGTATCATGTATCAATATATATATATATATATATGTGTGTGTGTGCTCTAGTTTTTTATTCTTACAGTATTCCATTGTGATGAATCAGGTATTGGGATGGGAGTAGTCTTGATGTAGGGTGATCGAGTAGTTGCGTATGGGTCTCGGTAGTTGAGGCCACATGAGAGGAATTACCCGACACATGATCTCAAGTTGGTAGCTATTGTCCATGCCTTGCGCTGTTCAAGACATTATCTTCTAGGATAGCATTTTGTGGTTTTAACTAACCACAAAAGTCTCAGGAACATCTTCACTCAGCGTGATCTGAATCTGAGACAGTGCAGGTGGGTCGAGTATATTCAGTACATTGATTTTGAGATTGCCTATACCCCGTGAAAAGGAAACGATGTGTCTGATTCGTTGAGTAGGAGGACTCAGATACAGGTAGTTCGGGAGACCAACAGTGAGTGGTAGCTTATGGATCTTCTCTATAAGATGCATTTGGAGGTGCACGACAGACAAGTGTAGACTTTTCTATCTTCTCTAGATATTACCTCTATGCTTCTTTGTCAGGTACGAATAAGGCAGCTATCAGATTCTGAAGGCCTAGTTCTATTGGGAAGCATGTCAGGAGAGGACCCTATTTCTGGATGGACAATAAGCGAGGATGAGATCTTGCGTTTCCAGGGATGCATATGGGTGCTAGCAGACATACGTGGGGAGTTGATGCTAGATTATCATTCTTCATTTTCGGCAATTCATCCTGGCGTCACCAAGATGTATCGTGATCTACACTACCGGTATTGGTGGCTAGGTATGAAGAGATATTTTCAAGGTCTTGTCATGAGGTGTTCCAATTGTCAGTAGGTGAAAGCAGAGCATCAGTGACCAGCAGGTCTTTTACAATAGCAACCCATTCCAGAGTGAAAGTGGAAAGATGTCGCGATGGACTTCGTAACCGGTTTGCTGAGATCACCTCGAGGGAATGATGTTGTTTGGGTTGTCATTGGCAGTCTTACAAAGGTTGCTCACTTCTTGTCGATGAAGGAGACCTTCAATGTTGACGAGTTGTGACGGTTGTACATCCACCAGATTGTACGTCTTCATGGAGTTCCACACTCCATTGTACGGTAGGCCATGGCGATCACCCTTATGTTGGCTGGAGTCAGGAGAGGAAGCTTTGATGGGACCTCGTCTTGTTCAAGAGACCATGGAGCAGATATTGTTGATTCAGAAGAGGATGTCTATTGCACAGTCTCGACAGAAGTCTTATGCTGATCATCGGAGAATACCTTTGGAGTTCAAGGTAGGGATTTAGGTTTTTCTAGGTTTCATGCTGAGGTTGGGACACAAGAGGATTATGAGACAGGGTAAGCTTTCTCCATGGTATGTCGGTCTGTTTGAGGTGTTGGAGAGAGTTGGACTGGTTGCCTGTCAGTTGTAGTTACCTCATAGGTATCAGGATATGCATGACGTCTTCCACATCTCTCAGCTTCGACGTTACTTTTCATACCCATCTCATGTATTTCAACCTGAGGAGGTTGAGCTCGAAGAGGATGCGTTGTTTGAGGAGCATCCTATCTGGACTTTCGATCGCAGTATAAAGGTTCTTCGTGGCCAGTCTGTTTCTCTGGTATGAGTGCTATGGTAGCACGGGCGGGTACAAGATGAGAATTTGGAGAGGGAGACTAATGAACAAGCTTAGTAACTAGAGCTGTTCGAGGTTTCTTCTTTTGCACCGCGCTAGGAAAATTAGGGGACGAATTTCTTTAAGTGTGGAAGTTTTTTAGAACCTGGACCTTCTTTTCCGGTATGTTTGTATTTTCTATTCATCTTTGAGAAAAATAGGAATTTTGGGAAGAAAACTTTTAAATTTGTAGAGGCTGTGCAAGGGCGCATGGTTGGCATGTGGTTTGTTAAAACCATGCGACTGGCCCAGGAAACCGTGCACCCTTGACAGTGGGATCTGCACGGGAGGCGCACAGTTTGTCAAACCATTCGGGAAAACTATGCGAAGATCCTGGAGGAGAAAGTGGGCTTCGCACGGGCGGTGCGCTGTTTGTCAAACCGTGCGGGGAGGCTGTGCGAAGTCCTTGGGAGAGATAGCGGAAACCACATGGTTGGCGCACGATTTTCCAAATTGTGTGGGGAAACCATGCGACCACATAAAAATTAGGGTTTAAAGCCCTGGGCCACTCAGGATTCCTTATTTCTCCTTGAAACTCTCTTCCACTTGAGCCTCACTCAGGATTCTGGGTTCTCAAAGGTTGAAGGAGCTCTTCCACTCATTTTGGAGGCAAATCGAAGGGTTTTCTTGGTAGATCAAAGCCGGTTCTTCTTGGGAATGTTTCTCCTCCTAGTTCCTTTGAGTTCCCTCTAGATATACAGTCTGCAATCCCCTGGTTTTCTAGATATACACCCATTGTGTGTAGATCTAGGGTTATGGTTGCCTCAGGTGTTGATTTCAAGACTTGTGGATGTTAGGGAAGGAGGTTTAGACCATTTCTAGTGGTGTATTCGCTAGTTTTGAGGAGGTGTAATTGCTTGTGGATCGTTTTCATTGGAACCCTAATGGTAGGTGGTTTGTCCCTTTCGATTTAAGGTCTTTGAATTGTTGTGAAAATCACCAATACCCATGAATGGGTTATTGCGTGTTACTGTTTTATCCCTATTGATTGCCTGCTTTCTGGTATGCTAGAGTAGAGGATTTTGAATGTGTTTTGGGATAATTTTTTTGCTTTGGATGTTTTTACCATTCATGTTTGATATGACCGTTTGGTCTAGTTTCACCTGTTAGGCTATTACCAGTTTCCATGCCTATTGTTATAGGATGGTGTGTTGTGATATTCTGATATGTTGAGATGCTGTAGATGTTAGCCAAGTAGATCTTTAGGTTACTTTGGCCGTTACGCGATGCGATACTTACTGATTCTACACAGGGCTGTGAGAACCTAATGTAGTAGACCACAGGCAGAATATACGTAAGGGATTCTCCAGAGTGTCTTTATAATACAATGTGAGACCACAGGGGGAATTGATGTTGAGTGCTTCCCTAGATTGTCTGTAGTTCCTCGACATGGGCCATAGGGGGAATGAGATATTGAGTAATTCCCTATAGCTCCTTTAGTACGATATGAGACAATAGTGGGAATTAATGGTGAGTGCTTTCCCAGAGAGTCAATTCTTTAGCTGAACTAGATGGGTGAGACTTTGTGTGCCTCCCATAGGGTTGCTATAACTTGTTGTTTGAATCAGGGGGGTTAGGATGTGAGAAATACCAAGAGGGTTACCTGTTTGTTTTTCTTGATTGTGTAGCTGATTACCCATTATGGATTAGATGCTTGAAACTATGGATTGTTTAATATTTAGTACTTTATTGTTTATTATTTCTGTACTTTTACCTGTCATATATTCACTGACTGATAGGCACATATCTCGATGTGGTTTCTTACTGAGCTTTTGTCGCACACCCTGGTAACAGATTCGTGGCTCGAATCCATGCTTACAATCATTGAGCATCTCGAGAAGCCCCCAGAAAGGCGGGTCAAGCTCGCTACCTACATGCTACGAGACTCTGCCAGGAGGTGGTGGGACATGATCTCATAGGCGGGTCATCAGCACGTTATGGCATGTGAGGAGTTTCAGCACATCTTTTATGACTGCTTCTATCCAGAGACCCTGAGGGCCGACCGAGCTCAGGAGTTCCTGATCCTAGAGCAGGGTAATCTTTCTATCATGGATTACTCCTCTCATTTCACCAAGCTTCAGCATTTCACACCCTTTTAGGGTGGAGATGGGTTGTTCTTGGAAAGGATGTTTGAGGATGGTCTCAGACGGGAGATCTGATTATAGGTGAATGTCTTCAGGATGACTTCCATCGCTTCAATAATCATCCAGGAACTAATTTCATAGTGCAATATGAGAGATTCCAGAGCTATGATCTATGACAGTTTCACTTACAGAGTTAGTGCTTCACCAACAAGTAGTAGGAAGCGACGTAGGGAGTCTATGCGCGGTGATCCGAGGCAGCGAGACACATATTCAGGTAGCCAGGTTGTATGATACCAGTGTGGAAGGGCTAGGCATACGAGGCCGTAGTGCCAGAGAGACCCAGTAGAGTGCCGATATTGCAGCAAGATGGGTCACCTCCAGCATTTTTGTCAGGTTTTCTCACAAGCAGCTGGTGACAAAGGTTCTTCCATGACTCCTCGTTCAGGAGAAGTGCCACTAGTTTATCACAAGTCTGGGAACTAGAGTTCTTATGGCCGTTTGGGCCGAAGTGGAGGTCGAGGATGGGGTGGTCATTCACTGGTATTCCAGTGAAAGTAAGGTGGATCAGCTCAGAGAGTTCAGGCAGGGTCACAGGGTCGTGGAGTAGGCCAGAATTTTTCCATTAAGAAAACCCACCAGAAGAAGGATCCCATACCTTCTACAGTTCGAGGTACGATATTAGTAGCCTCAGTTTTATCTTCTGCTCTTTTCGATACTGGGGATTCCCATAGCTTTATCTTTTTTACTGTTGTGGAGAGACTTGGGCTCTGTATCTTTTCTTCTGCCGACATTTTGACTCTTGACACGCCATTGGGGACTAGGACGACTAGTGTACATCAGTGTAGAGAGTGCCCTTTTGATGTTGCAGGGTGTCACTTTCTATGGGATCTCTACGTCCTAGAGATGATGATCTGTGATGTATATCTATGTGTAGAGACCCTAATCTTGATGTACGTGGACATTACATTACATTTGCAGAATACTTAGTACATTACAAAAACACACACACAAGGACCGTAATAGTTGAGTGTCTTTGGAAACTCGGAATATAATTTTCTAATCTGGGTGAAAGATCATCAACATCTTCCATAAAGATCTTCCCTTTTTTTTCCTTACCTAAAACCTTCCTTTATATCCTAGAGAAAAGAAAACATAAAAGGGTGAGCTCAAATGCTCAGTAAGGGTAAAATAAAGAAATATCAATCACATCATATTCATAAGAACATAACAATTTGGAAATCTTACCCAGCAAAAGAGATCATAATTTCATAACATGGGATAAATCATGGTAGTGAAATGTAATCACAATAATCATAACTTAAAACATGACGCTTTGTGGAATACACACATAATCATAGAGAATCATTTCTTATTAGTCAAGACTCATTTCCAAGACTATCTTAGTGGACAAAGTCCATTTCTGAACCGAGTTCATTCCCCGTTTCAGTCCTGTTTCACTGAACCGGTTTAACCTGCCGTTCCAGCCATGTTTATCTCATGAGATATAAAAACATTACCCAATGCATTGGAGGGAGATATAGGTCCCACCCATCTCATAATGATAACATGATTATGTGTTCCACAAAATCATAAAAATCATACATAATTGCATAACCCATGTAATAAAAATTGGAATCTTAAACATCATGCCATCATAACATAATCCATATAAGATAAAAGGACATTATAAAAATACTTTCATCATAACATAATCAAATCAATGTAAAAATAGGGATAGAAACAGAACCCTATAATCTTAGATGGAAAATAATTTTGATAAAACACTTGAACTCCATTCACTAGAAAAATATCCTTTCTACTTCAAAAACATTTTTTCCTTTCTTAACATGTCATACAATTTTAAACTAAAAGAAGTTGATTAAAAATAAACTTGAAAAATTGTAAATGAAGCTTCTTGGAAATAATGTTTTAAAAATCCATTCATACCGTATAAGTTAAAAAAACATTATTCTCGTACTTTTGTCAGAAAAGTCAAAAAGTAACTCGTACGAAAAAACGACAAAAGATTCATTTAATATCTTTTACAAAAACTCACCGAAGGGTAAAAATGGACATAAACAATTGTAGGAGGATATAAATAATATTACATATTGAGGAAAAATGGATGTGGATGATAAATATTCGCCAGTAAATTCTGAAGAATAAACAATCTCAGATAAAAATTGAGATTGCGAGATTGTCCCTTACCTTAGGTCTGATTTGCTTCGTAAGTGTCCAAAACTCTTGTATAATGATCTAAATAATGTCATTGAATTATTCCAGAATCCGACTCATTGTTATGAAATCATATATGGTCATATTTTTAGCTTATTATTAGTAATATTTCATTGCTACTTGTTGTTCGGGTGTTTATTACTTTTTGTTCTTATGCGTGTTTTGTCGAATAAATTCTTATTCTTATTTTTAGGTCATAGATACCTCATTTCCATAATGGTATTAGTGTAATATATATCATATGTATTCACTAAATTCATTTATTTAATCATTATGCAATGAAAATCATGTAGAACGAGTCACATCACATCGTGGAGATGGTATTCCGTACGTACGCACGAGCGATGATATCGTTCCCATGATCGTGGAATTGTATTGGAGTGTATGTATACTATTTAAGAATCAATATCAATTTACAATAATCATATATAGTTATTCTTTACACCATTATACCCATCCAATTAAGGTGGTGGTGGAAAATAGATTACACCACAGCGTGGAGATGGGATTCCGTACGTACGCACGCACGGTGATTTCATTTTCCATAGGATTGATAGATGGTCAAATGGGGTTGTTTCATACTTATAATAACATATCAGTATATTAGTGATACTTATGTTATTAATTCATAGTGAAACAACTAAATAAGAAGAAGTGGAAGAAGAAATAATGTTGAAAGAATCGGTAACAGACATTACCTCTTCTTTGAAGCGCTTCTTTGAGACCTACTTTTAGGGCACTAAAATTGGGCTTTGAAGAAGACCATGACATCTAATGTAGAGACCCGGATATTGACGTACATGGACATTACATTACTTTTGCGGAATACTTAGTACATAACAAAAACACACACACAAGGATCGTAATAGTTTAGTGTCTTTGGAAACTCGGAATATAATCTTCTAATCGTGGTGAAAGATCTTCAATATCTCCCATAAAGATCATCCCCTTTTTTTTACCTAAAACCTTTCTTTATATCCTGGGGAAAATAAAACATAAAAGGGTGAGCTCAAATGCTCAGTAAGGGTAAAAAAAAGAAATATAAATCTCATCGTATACACAAGAACATAACTTTTGGAAATCTTAACCTGCAAAAGAGATCATAATTTCATAACATGGGATAAATCCTGGTAGTAAAATGTAATCACAATAATCATAACTTAAAACATGAAACATTGTGGCATACACACATAATCATAGAGAATCATTTCTTGTTAGTTAGGACTCATTGCCAAGACAATCCTAGTGGACAAAGCCCCTTTCTGAACCGAGTCACCCTCGTTTTAGTCCTGCTTCACTGAACCGGTATAACCTATCGTTCCAGCCATGTCTATCTCAGGATATATAAAATCTTTACCCAATGCATTGGAGGGAGATATAGGTCCCACCCATCTCATAATGTTACCATTCTTATGTGTGCCACAAAATCATAAATCATATATCATTTCATAACCCATGTAATAAAAATGGGAATCTTAAACATCATGACATCATAAAACAATTCATATACGATAAAGAAATTCATAAAATTAATTCCATCACAACATAATCAAATCAATGTAATAATAGGTATATAAACAGAACTTTTTATTATCTTAGATGGAAAATAATTTTGATAAAACATTTGAACTTCATTCTTGAGGAAAATATCCTTTTTACTTCAAAACACTTTTCTTTTCTTAACATGTCATACAATTATAAACTAAAAGAAGTTGATTAAAAATAAACTTGAAAACTTTTAAAGGAAGATTCTTTGAAATAATGTTTTAAAAATCCATTCAGGCCGTATAAGTTAAAAAAACATTCTTCGTACTTTTGTCGGAAAAGTCAAAAAGTACCTCGTACGAAAAACGACAAAAGATTCCTATCATATCTTATACAAAAAACTCATAGAAGGATAAAATTTGATATAAACTATTGTATAAGGATGGAAATAATATTACATATTGAGGTAACATGGATGTGGATGATAAAATACACCCCAGTAAATACCAAAGTAAAAACAATCTCGGATAAAAATGAGATTGTGATATTTCCCTTACCTTAGGTCCAACTTGCTTTGTAAGTGTCCGAACCTCCTGTATAATGATTTAAATCATGTTATTGACTTATTAAAGAATCATATTCATTGTTATTATATCATATATGGTCCACTTATGACTTTATATTACCCGTTCTTTTGTAAATTCATGTTAAAGTAGTATTTTGGGTAAAATCGTCTCATTTGTCGTTCGTGTTTTTAACTTGTAATTATTAATATGATTACTTGGATCATGATTACTTATATCCAGAATGTAAAACATGATTTATATATAATATATATTCAGAATATATATATATATATATATATATATATAATATCGATAAATGGAATGAAATATACCGTTCATGGAGACGGTAGTCCGTACGTACGCATGAACGCTGTTTTCGTTTCCTTATTGAAGTGAATGGAATTAAGTAGATGACATACATATAAATTTACATAAATCCAGTATCATTATTATGTCATATATTTCATTAGTAATTATTATATATACTTTATAATCATTCATGAATGGTTAATCATTGAGAATGAATCTCATCGCGTCGTGGAGACGGTAGTCCGTACGTACGCACGAGCGATGATATCGTTCCCATGGTCGTGGAATTGTGTTGAAGTGTATGTAGACTATTTCAGTATCAATATCACTTTATAATAATCATACATAGTTACTCATTACACCATTATACCCATCCTATTAAGGTGGTGGTGGAAAATAGATTACACCACGGCGTGGAGACGGTATTCCGTACGTACGCACGCGTGGTGATTTCATTTTTCCGTAGGATGGATAGAAGGTGAATTAGGGTTGTTTAATATTTATAATAACATATCAGTATATAAGAAATACGGATGTTATTACTTTATCCTGAAACAACTAAAGAAGAAGAAGTTGAAGAAGAAAGAAATTGAAAAAGATCGGTAATGGATATTACCTCTTCTTTGAAACGCCTCTTTGAATCCTCCACTTAGGGAACTAAGATTGGTCTTTTAAGAAGACCAGGACCTCTAGGATTATTATAGGGAAGTGGAGAAGGGATTTTGGTAGGGTTTGGCCGAGCTTGAAGGCTCAAGGTTGTGTAAGGAAGAGAGGGAGGAGGTGCCCTTTTATAAGGGAGGAGAGGGGCACCTTAGGAATATCTCAAAATATTATTTTATATTAAAGTCAAAATCGGTTTATAATGGTTCCAAAGGGTCTTATTTCGAAGCTAAAGTGTGGATGGGTCGCAATACTATAAACCAATAGGATTTAGACAAGTTTAGGTTATTATTTTAACCTTATCAATTAGATTTAACTCTATGTTAAATAATTTAACTTTTACCGTGTCTTTTTGTTTTCTTACACTATATGGTTAATATACTTACTATAACATGCCAAACGAATCCCAAATTGTTCATTATTAATATATATATTTTTATCTAAGTCATTTGGACGAATCTTAGATTTTTAGGAATAAAATAACAATTAATAATATAATATTTGATTTAAAAACTATTTTTTGTCAATTTTGACACTATTTGATATATGATTTTTGTGAAAGTCATAACAGAATTATATGTTCTAACCAAGTTTATTAAATCAACAATAATATATAATAGTAACCTATAAAATTATTGTAATTCATAAAAAGTCTCAAATTACATTTATTTTGGTGTTTATAACATCAATTATGTCAATATTTCATTAATAAAATAATTACTGCATCATCATTGTGTCATAAATAAATTACATTATTTAATGTATAAAAACTACAAATAAAATACCATTACATAGTAAATCGTTTTAGCTTTCTAATGAATATTTATAGTCGAATTTATCTTATGTATAACCCCATATTAAAAATGATTTACTTCTTAAACTTTGATTTTAACTATTTTAACTATTCATTAAATACAATAATATTAAATGTCATAATCTAATCCAAGTGGACCTAAATGGTCATATTATATTCTTAAGGTTGTTTTTGGTCGAATTAAACTTATCCAATAGAATTATGGAATGAGTTAGTGTAATAGTAATATCATATTTACCCTTAGTTACCCTATTTTCTATTAACCGCGGTAAAAAAAGTAAAAAGTTACTATTCACCAAAAAATTATTTTTATCTCATTGAACCACATTTTACTTACTAATATCAACTGTGTCTATTGGATTTTCGAAATTACATTCACAGAAGCGGTAAAATTAAGTTTTATGCAAAATTCAGTTTTTAACCTACCACTTAGTGGTTTCACTATTCACCAAAAATTGAAGTTTTTCAGAAAAATGCAAAAATTTCACCCTAAGCTATAATTGATATTCCGAATTCAAAATTGATTTCTATTTTAAAAAATTACCAACATATAAGTTTCATTAAATAATTTTATAATTAATTTCCGCTGTCACAACAAATAGCGTGTTTTTAAGAGATAATAACTATCAAAAGATTGACACTTGTTTATAACTGGTTTAAATGTGAAATTACATCTAATGACCAAAATTGTATTAAATTGTAAAAATATATTCTAAATATACTTTAAAACCACTCAAATTAATAATTTATCACTATTAATTATTTCGATTAAAAAATGTTGTTTTTAATTAAAATTTAGTAATTTTCACTATTCATCAGAATATGAAAGTTATCCGAAAAGTACCAAAATTTCACCTTAGGCTAAATTCGATACTCCGAATCCATAAATGAAGTCCATTTTGAAAAATAAAATTACAAAATTTCAAAAAGTGGTTATTACTATTCATAACGGCTAGTTTTAATAATATCTTAATAGCATATCGTTGTTTAGCGAAACTTGGTGTTGCGTACAACACACGCTATCGTGGAAGGTTGCGATTGCGTGTAATTAAAGCTAGGTCAGAGATGTGTGTTGTGAAAGCTCCTTTTGGTGTAGTCTATAACACAAGACATTAATGAAATTAAAAAGAATATTTTTCATAAAATCTCGGGGTGTTACATTCTACCCCCCTTAAAATGAATTTCGCCCTCGAAATTCGTCGGGGTTATAAATGGTTTACTATTAGAATGTTTGTTTAATCGAAACCCACATCGTAAAAAGGAATACCAAAACCAATCTTTAAAAACAAATGTATGAAACGTAACGGTTACCCAAATAAACTAATCACTGGGTTTCCACATAGGTGAAAATATGGATATGGAAGAGAAATCTAACCATCATGTTCTGATGGAGAGTGGTAGAGAACATGGCTATGGAAAAGATAGAAATCACAAATCCATAAATTTGTGACGATCTAAGGTACCATCTGATTAGTCAGATATAAGAGCACTAGGACAACATTTTTGGTTTTCAAGATCATTTCCCTAAAGTTGATGAAATTGGAATTAGAAGAAATACTTTCGTGATTTTGGTATAGTCTCACTGTTTTTCATTCTATGGACAATTTCTACTTCATCTCTTAAAGAAATGAAGTTGAATTTGTCATTCGTGATGTGTTAGTAGATCATGTGATAGATTGATGGGTCATTCCATCTTTCTCAAAAGGTTAGAAAAGTTATCAAAAAATACATAAGTCCATCAATGGTGAGATTAATGATATATGGTTCCTAAAATGAACTTATACTTCATATATCATACTGCTTAATATAATAAAAACTATTTTCTACTAAACAGGGACTTCCTGTAGGCCAGTGGTAGGCGATAAAGGCTAGTCGCACTTCAGTTGTGGGTTCGATTCCCACAGCCTTGTCCGACACGATGGGCTGTCGCTCGTCCAGCAGGTTGTCCTTTTTCTAAAACTATATTACTATAACATCCCATAAATAATATCGAAAAAAAACCTCTATCCTTAAACAATACTAACTTATGTCCAACAATCTTTAGGGTTATCCATAATACTTCAGTCCACTCTCATAATATAGTGAAAACGATTACCAGAGATTTAGTACCATCGTTGATCCCCATATATCATAAGATATGTCTTGTTGGACACATTCTAAACATTCAAAGGCCTTAATCATGTATTCTATTGAATACCCATTGAACCATATTGAAAACATGAATGCAGTTAAACGTTAACACTTTCCACATACCAAAATCCTCAAAATTCTATATACTCAAACCATGATATCACTTATTCCTTATATCAATCATGAGATCATGAATACTGTTAAACATTTAATTTTCTCCTTATCCCTTCATTATGCGCATATCATCTAAATTCCAAAAATATCTGAATAACCTTTCATGGATAGTGGTACCATTAATCATACACTTTCATAACTCAAGGAAAGAAAACAGTGTAACAATCCTTAGATGTCTCTTTATTCCATAGTACCATGAGATTTCTTATACAACATTACACATGATAAACATGTAATCATTCCACAACATTCTTAAACCATTGACCGATCTTCAACAATTCATTCATATCACATATCTTTTGTAGTCTCTTCATCATCATCAAAATAAATACTTCCCATACGACCATACTGATTCTCTTCATGAGACTTTCCCTTAGGTCATTGGTTTGCATAATGCCCGTACATTCCACATTTAAAACATTTAACCATTGTTGATGTCATAGCAATACCATTATCCTCATCCATGGTGTTAACTGAACCTTTTCTTTTGCACTTACTTGCTTTGTGTCCTTCTTTTCCACACCCAAAGCATCTTCTAGTTCCTTTGAAACATTCTCATTGATGCCTCTTCCCACATGATTTACATAGGGGAAATTGAACTTTCTTTCCTCTATGATCATCATGAAACTCCATCTTTATCTTATTAGCCGAGTCAGGAAACTTACCAAATTTTACTTTATTGATCATATTATGAGATTGCTGATTCAGCATAATAATGATGTTTGTACTTACAAATCCCATTTCATTATGAAGAATATCATTCCATTGTCCATCATATTCTCCATTATCGTGAATCATCTTGTTTCCAGCCATTTTCTAAAACCCAAAAAGAATAGTGTGAGAGGCAAAAATCATGCTAGGGGAAAACAACATAATAAAGGGGGAGTACCTTCAATATCTAACATCTTAGGTTTAATTCTATGATCGTTAGCGTAATTCTAGTACTATAACCTAGACGTATACTTAACCTTAGGGACATCCCTTGACATACCTTAGAAATATCTCTAGGGATCTCACTAATGTTTGCGCATCCTAGTTTCCAAAGGTTGACTAAACCTTTCCTCTGATACCAACTGTAGAGACCCTGAGCTTGACGTACATGGACATTACATTACTTTTGTAGAATACTTAGTACATAACAAAAACACACACACAAGGATCGTAATAGTTTAGTGTCTTTGGAAACTCGGAATATAATCTTCTAATCGTGGTGAAAGATCTTCAATATCTCCCATAAAGATCTTCCCATTTTTTTTACCTAAAACCTTCCTTTATATCCTGGGGAAAAGAAAACATAAAAGGGTGAACTCAAATGCTTCGTAAGGGTAAAAAAAAGAAATATAAATCTCATCGTATACACAAGCACATAACTTTTGGAAATCTTAACCTGCAAAAGAGATCATAATTTCATAACATGGGATAAATCATGGCAGTGAAATGTAATCACAATAATCGTAACTTAAAACATGAAACATTGTTTCATACACACATAATCATAGAGAATCATTTCTTGTTATTCAAGACTCATTTCCAAGATAATCTTAGTGGACAAAGTCCCTTTCTGAACCGAGTCACCCTCGTTTCAGTCCTGCTTCAATGAACCTGTATAACCTACCGTTCCAGCCATGTCTATCTCATGAGATATAAAATCTTTACCCAATGCATTGTAGGGAGATATAGGTCCCACCCATCTCATAATGATACCATTATTATGTGTGCCACAAAATCATAAATCATACATCATTTCATAACCCATGTAATAAAAATGGGAATCTTAAACATCACGACATCATAAAACAATTCATATACGATAATGGAATTCATAAAATTAATTCCATCAAAACATAATCAAATCAATGTAATAATAGGGATAGAAACAGAACCCTTTATTATCTTAGATGGAAAATAATTTTGATAAAACACTTGAACTTCATTCTTAAGGAAAATATCCTTTTTACTTCAAAACACTTTTCTTTTCTTAACATGGCATACAATTTTAAACTAAAAGAAGTTGATTAAAAATAAACTTGAAAACTTTTAAAGGAATATTCTTTGAAATAATGTTTTAAAAATCCATTCAGGCCGTATAAGTTTAAAAAAACATTCTTCGTACTCTTGTCGGAAAAGTCAAAAAGTACCTCGTACGAAAAACGACAAAAGATTCCTTTCATATCTTATACAAAAAACTCATCGAAGGATAAAATTGGATATAAACTATTGTATAAGGATGGAAATAATATTATATATTGAGGGAACATGGATGTGGATTATAAAATACACCCCAGTAAATACCAAAGTAAAAACAATCTCGGATAAAAATGAGATTGTGATATTTCCCTTACCTTAGGTCCGACTTGCTTTGTAAGTGTCCGAACCTCCTGTATAATGATTTAAATCATGTTATTGACTTATTACATAATCATATTCATTGTTATTATATCATATATGGTCCACTTATGACTTTATATTACCCGTTCTTTTGTAAATTCAAGTTAAAGTAGCATTTTGGGTAAAATCGTCTCATTTGTCGTTCATGTTTTTAACTTGTAATTATAAATATGATAACTTGGATCATGATTACTTATATCAAGAACATAAAACATGATTTATATATAATATATATTCATAATATATATATATATATATATAATATCGATAAATGGAATGAAATACACCGTTCATGGAGACGGTAGTCCGTACGTACGCATGAACGTTGTTTTCGTTTCCTTATTGAAGTGAATGGAATTAAGTAGATGACATACATATAAATTTACATAAATCCAGTATCATTATTATGTCATATATTTCATTAGTAATTATTATATATACTTTATAATCATTCATGAATGGTTAATCATTGAGAATGAATTTCATCGCGTCATGGAGACGGTTGTCCGTACGTACGCACGAGCGATGATATCGTTCCCATGGTCGTGGAATTATGTTGAAGTGTATGTAGACTATTTCAGTATCAATATCACTTTATAACAATCATACATAGTTACTCATTACACCATTATACCCATCCTATTAAGGTGGTGGTAGAAAATAGATTACACCACGGCGTGGAGACGGTATTCCGTACGTACGCACGCGTGGTGATTTCATTTTTCCGTAGGATGGATAGAATGTGAATTAGGGTTGTTTAATATTTATAATAACATATCAGTATATAAGAAATATTGATGTTATTACTTTATCCTGAAACAACCAAAGAAGAATAAGTTGAAGAAGAAAGAAATTGAAAAAGATCGGTAATGGATATTACCTCTTCTTTGAAACTCTTCTTTGAATCTTCCACTTAGGGAACTAAGATTGGTCTTTTAAGAAGACCAGGACCTCTAGGATTATTATAGGGAAGTGGAGAAGGGATTTTGGCAGGGTTTGGCCGAGCTTGAATGCTCAAGGTTGTGTAAGGAAGAGAGGGAGGAGGTGCCCTTTTATAAGGGAGGAGAGGGGCACCTTAGGAATATCTCAAAATATTATTTTATATTAAAGTCAAAATCGGTTTATAATGGTTCCAAAGGGTCTTATTTAGAAGCTAAAGTGTGTATGGGTCTAAATCCTATCAACCAATAGGATTTAGACAAGTTTAGGTTATTATTTTAACCTTATCAATTAGATTTAACTCTATGTTAAATAATTTAACTTTTACCGTGTCTTTTTGTTTTCTTACACTATATGGTTAATATACTTACTATAACATGCCAAACGAATCCCAAATTGTTTATTATTAATATATATATATCTATATCTAAGTCATTTGGCTGAACATTATATTTTTAGGAATAAAATAACAATTAATAATATAATATTTGATTTAAAAACTTTATTTTTTCAATTTTGACACTATTTGATATATGATTTTTGTGAAAGTCATAACAGAATTATATGTTAGAAACACGTTGATTAAATCAACACTAATATATAATAGTAACCTATATAATTAGTGTAATTCATAAAAAGTATCAAATTACATTTATTTTGGTGTTTATAACATCAATTATGTCAATATTTCATTAATAAGATAATTACTGCATCATCATTGTGTCATAAATAAATTAAATTATTTAATGTCTAAAAATTATAAATAAAATACCATTACATAGGAAATCTTTGTATCTTTCTAATGAATATTTATAGTCGAATTTATCTTATGTATAACCCCATATTAAAAATGATTTACTTCTTAAACTTTGATTTTAACTATTTTAACTATTCATTAAATAAAATAATATTAAATGTCATAATCTAATCCAAGTGGACCTAAATGGTCATATTATATTCATAAGGTTGTTTTTGGTCGAATTAAACTTATCCAATAGAATTAGGACATGTGTTACGGTAATAGTAATATCATATTTACCCTTAGTTACCCTATTTACTATTAACCGCGGTAAGAAAAGTAAAAAGTTACAATTCACCAAAAAATTATTTTTATCTCATTGAACCACATTTTACATACTGATATCAACCGTGTCTGTCAGATTTTCGAAATTCCATTCACAGAAGTGGTAAAATTACGTTTTATGCAAAATTCAGTTTTTAACCTACCACTTAGTGGTTTCACTATTCATCAAAAATTGAAGTTTTTCAGAAAAATACCAAAATTTCACCCTAAGCTATAATTGATATTCCGAATTCAAAAATGATTTCTATTTTACAAAATTCCCAACATATAAGTTGCATTAATAAATTTTATAATTAATTTCCGGTGTCACAACAAATAGCGTGTTTTTAAGAGATAATAACTATCAAAAGATTGACATTTGTTTATAACTGGTTTAAATGTGAAATTACATCTAATGACCATCATTATATTAAATTGTAAAAATATATTATAAATATACTTTAAAACCACTCAAATTAAAAATTTATCACTGTTAATTATTTCGATCAAAAAAAGTTGTTTTTAATTAAAATTTAGTAATTTTCACTATTCATCAGAATATGAAAGTTATCCGAAAAGTACCAAAATTTCACCTTAGGCTAAATTCGATACTCTGAATCCATAAATGAAGTCCATTTTGAAAAATAAAATTACAAAATTTCAAAAAGTTTTTATTACTATTCATAACGGCTAGTTTTAATAATATCTTAATAGCATATCGTTGTTTAGCGAAACTTGGTGTTGCGTACAACACACGCTATCGTGGAAGGTCGCGATTGCGTGTAATTCAAGCTAGGTCAGAGATGTGTGTTGTGAAAGCTCCTTTTGGTGTAGCGTATAACACAAGAAATTAATGAAATTAAAAAGAATATTTTTCATAAAATCTCGGGGTGTTACATCTAAGATGTTTCTAGTGAAGTGGAGAGGAGAAGTTTTCAGGGGTTGGCCGAGCTTGAAGGCTCAAAGTGGTGTGAGGAAGAGAGGGAGGATGTTCCCTTTTATAAGGGAGGAGAGGGGCACCTTTGGAAAAACTAAAAATATTATTTTATTATAAAGAAAAATTCAGTTTTAAATAGCTCCAAATTGATTTATTTCAAAGATAAGGTGGTTATGGGTCGAAATCCTCTCATCCAATAGAATTTAGACAAGTTTAGGTTCCTATTTTAACCTTATCATTTATATTTAACTTTAAGTTAGATAATTTTACTTTTACGGGGTCTTTTTGTGTTCTTACACTATAAGGTTAATAAACATACTATAAGAAGCCAAACTAACCCCAAGCTGTTTAGTATTAATATATATAACCCTATCTAAGTCATGTGGACGAACCTTAGATTTTTGGAAATAAAATAACAATTAATAATATAATATTTGTTTTAAAAACTATTTTATGTCAATTTTGACACTATTTAGTAATTGATTTTTGTGAAAATCATACAATAATGATTAGTTCGAAAAAAGATAATTAAATGAATAATAACATGTCATATTGACATAGAAAATTAGTGGAATTCATAAAAAGTCTCAAATTACATTTATTTGGGTATTTATAACATCAATTATGTCAATATTTCATTAAAAAGATAATTACTGCATAATCATTGTGTCATAAATAAATTAAAATTTTTAATGTCTAAAAATTACAAATAAAATACCATTATGTAGGAAATCTGTTTATCTTTCTAATGAATATTTATAGTCTAATTTATCTTATGTATAACCCTATATTAAAAATTATTTACTTATTAAACTTTGATTTTAACTATTTTAACCCTTCTTTAAATAAATTAATAATAAATGTCCTAATCTAATCCAAGTGGGCCTAAATGGTCATATTTTATTCCTAAGGTTGTTTTTGGTCGTATTAAACTTATCCAATAGAATTAGGAAATGTGTTAGGGTAATAATAATATCATTTTTACCCTTAATTACCCTATTTACATTTAACCGTGGTAAAAAAGTTGAAAGTTACTATTCACCAAAAATTATTTTCATCTCATTCAACCAAATTTTACTTACTGACATCAACCGTGTCTCTCGGAGTTTCGAAATTCCACTCACAGAAGCGGTAAAATTATGTTTTATGAAAAAAATTCTGTTTTTTAACTACCACTTAGTAGTTTCACTATTCATCAAAAAATGCAAGTTTCCAGAAAAATACCAAAAATTAGGCCTAAGATATATTTGTAATTATGAATTCAAAAATGATGTTTATTTTACCAAATTAAAAACATATCATTTACATTAACTAATTTAAAAATTAATTCCCGACGTCAAAACAAATAGCGTGTTTTTAAGAGATAATAACTATCAAAAGATTAACACTTGTTTATGTCTGGTTTAAATGTGAAATTACATCCAGTGAACAACATTGTATTAAATTGTAAAAATATATCTTAAATATACTTTAAAACCACTCAAATTAATAATTTATCACTATTAATTATTTCGATTAAAAAAGTTGTTTTTAATTAAAATTTAGTAATTTTCACTATTCATCATAATATGAAAGTTATCTGAAAAGTACCAAAATTTCACCCTAAGCTAATTTCGATATTATGAATCCAAAAATGAAGTCCATTTTGAAAAAAAAATTACAAAATTTCAAAAGGTGGTTATTGCTATTCATAACACCTAGTTTTAATAATATTTTAATAGCATATCATTGTTTAGCGAAACTCGGTATTGCGTACAACACATGCTATCGTGGAAGGTCGCGCTTGCGTGTAATGAAATCCAGGTCAGGAATGCCTGTTTTCAAGCTTTTTTTGGTGTATCGTACAAAAAAAGACATTAATTAAATTAAAAAGAATATTTTTCGTAAAATCTTGGGGTGTTACATTCTACCCCCTTAAAATGAATTTCTCCCTCGAAATTCGTCGGGGTTATAAATGGGTTACTACTAAAAAGTTTCTTTAATAGAAACCCACATCGTAAAAATGAATACCAAAACATGGCTTTAAAAACTAAAGTATGAAACTTAACAGTTACCCAAATTAACTAATCATTGGGTTTCCACATAAGAGAACAAAGGTGAAAATATGGATATGCAAAAGAAATCTAACCATCATGTTCTGATGGAGAGTGGTAGAGAACATGGCTATAAAAAATCCAACAATCATAAAGACATAAATTTGTGACGTTCTAGGGTACCATCTGATTCATCAGATATAAGGGCACTAGGACAACATTTTTGGTTTTCAAGGTCATTTCCCTAAAGTTGATGAATTTGAATTAGAATAAATAGTTCCTTTATTTTGGTACAATCTCACTGTTGTTCGTGCTTTGAACAATTTCCACTTCATCTCATAAATAAATGAAGTTGAATTTGTTATTCATGAAGTGTTAATAGATCATGTGATAGAATGATGGGTCATTCCATCTGTTTGCAAAAGTTATCAAATATACATAAGTCCATCTATGGTGAGGTTAATCGTATACGATTCCAAGAATGAAACTATACTTAATATATCATACCACGTAATAAAATAAAACTAGTTTCTACTAACCAGGGACTTCTTGTAGGCCAGTGGTAGGTGATAAATGCCAGTCACACTTCGGTTGTGGGTTCGATTCCCACAGCCTTGTCCGACGCGATGGGTTGTCGCCCGTCCTGCAGGTTGTCCTTTTTCTAAAGCTATATTACTATAACATCCCATCAATAATATCGAAAAAAACAATACTAACTTATGTCCAACATAATCCATTCCAATCATTAGGCTTATCTAAAATACTTCGGTCTAATCTCATCGTATAAAGAAAATGATTACTTGAAATGTCACATAACAATCACGTGAATGCCATCATTTATCCCCCATATATCATAAGATATATCTTGTTGGTCAAATTACAAACATGTGAATACCTTAATCATGTATTCACTTGAAGAATGAATACCCATTGAACTTTAGTAAAAACATGAATGCAGTTAAAAGTTAACACTTTCCACAAACCAAAATCCTCAAAATTATTTATACTCAAACCATGATATCACTTAGCCCTTCTTTCAATCATGAGCTCATGAATACAATCAAACATCTCATTATCTTCGTATCCCTTCATTATTCGCATATCATCTGCTTACCAAAAATATCTCAATAACTTCCCATGGTTACCGGTACCATAAAATTATTGAAAACCACAAAAGACCAATACATAAATATTCCAATATTCCACGATACTATATACAACATTATTTTGGAATCCCATTACATAAACACTTAATCATTCCACCACAACATTGTCATATTCAACATCACCACTAGTGATCGCATGTGACTTCCCGTTGCCCTTTTCCTTAAGTGGTTGCTCAGGTCGATCATCATTAACCCTTGTATTAGGGCATTGATTAGCATAATGCCCCATTTCATTGCACTTGAAGCATTGAAGTGTTGTTGGTGCGTTATCTGCAGTCTTTTCTTTATTCACACCATTAGCAACCCTTTTTCCATTGTTTCGACACTCAGCTACTCGATGACCTTTTTTTCCACACATAAAACATTTTCTTGTCCCTTTAAGAAAATATCCACCATGCTTCTTTCCACACATTGAGCATTTGGAAACATTCATCTTATTTTCACCATTATTCTGAGATTTCTCCTTGAACTCCATCTTTCATTTCTTGTCAAAACCATGAGATGGATATGTAACACCAACTTCCTTTTCTACCTTAATAGCACAGCGTACAATTTCTTCATAGCTACTGAAGTCTCTTATAGCTAATGCCCTTCGAAGATGTGGTTTTAAGCCACTGAAGAATCGATCAACTTTACTTTCAGGTTGGATGATAAATCCAGATGCATACCTTGCAAGCCTTGTAAAATTCGCTTTGTATATACCAACAGATTCATCATCCTTTTGCTTTAGTTCGAGAAAATCCTTCTCTATCTTTGTTCGAAGAATACGAGGGAAGTACTTATTGAAAAATAAGTTCTTGAACTCATCCCATTCCATGGAATCAATTTCATCTCTTGGCCTCGTATTCTTAATAATATTCCACCCTTGATCAGCATCACCTTCGAAACGATATAATGATAAGATAAGATTATCATGTTCAGAACATTGAAGAACTAAAAATATCTTTTCAGTGGTACTGATCCATTGTTCAGCAACAAGTGGATCGGAAGACCCACTGAAAGAAGGTGGGTGTTGCCTCATGAATAACTCAATAGAATATTGTTCCCTTCTCTGCTCATTTGGAAGTCCAGAATGATTCATAGCTTTTGTAGGTATAGCAATAAGATTTTTCACTCCATCCCCCATAACGTTGGTTTGTTCAAGAGTACAATCATTGCATCGTCCATTACATTGATCAATACAGTTTCTTCGGGTTCCATCCATCGTCTAAAACCCAAAAAGAATAGTGTGAGAGGCAAAAATCACGCTAGGGAAAACAAAATAATAAAGGGGGAGTACCATAAATATCTAACATCATTGGATTAATTCTAAGATGGTTAGTTCAATTCTAGGACTATAACGTATACTTCACCTTAGGTAAATCCCTAGACATACCGTAGAAAGATCTCTAGGGATATCACTAAAGTTCTCGCATCCTAGTTTCCAAAGGTTGACTAAACCTTACTTCTGATACCAACTGTAGAGACCCTAAGTTTGATGTATGTGGACATTACATTACTTTTGCGGAATACATAGTACATTACAAAAACACACACATAAGGACCGTAATAGTGTAGTTTCATTGGAAACTCGGAATATAATCTTCTAATCGTGGTGAAAGATCTTCATCATCTCCCATAAGGATCTTCCCTTTTTGTCATACCTAAAACCTTTCTTTATATCCTGGGGAAAATAAAACATAAAAGGGTGAGCTCAAATACTTAGTAAGGGTAAACAAAATAAATATCAATCACATCATATTCATAAGAACATAACAATTTGGAAATCTTACCCTGCAAAAGAGATCATAATTTCATAACATGGGATAAATCATGGTAGTGAAATGTAATCATAATAATCATAACTTAAGACATGAAGCTTTGTGTTATACACACATAACCGTAGAAAATCATTTCTTATTAGTCAATACTTGTTTCCAAGACTATATTAGTGTACAAATTCCATTTCTGAACCGAGTTCATTCCTCGTTTCAGTCCTGTTTCACTGAACTGGTTTAACCTGCCGTTCCATCCATGTCTATCTCATGAGATATAAAATCTTTACCCAATGCATTGGAGGGAGATATAGGTCCCACACATCTCATAATGATATCATTCTTATGTGTGCCACAAAATCATAAATATCATACATCATTGCATAACCCATGGAATAAAAATGGGAATCTTAAACAACATGCCATCATAACATAATCCATATAATATAAAAAGAAAACCATAAAAATAATTCCATCATAACATAATCGAATCAATGTAAAAATAGGGATAAAAACAAAACCCTATATTATCTTATATGGAAAATAATTTTGATAAAACACTTGAACTCCATTCTTGAGGAAAATATCCTCTCTACATCAAAAACATTTTTTCATTTCTTAGCATGTCATACAATTTTAAACTAAAAGAAGTTGATTAAAAATAAACTTGAAAAATTGTAAAGGAAGCTTCTTGGAAATAATGTTTTAAAAATACATTCATGCCGTATAAGTTAAAAAAACATTCTTCTCGTACTTTTGTCGGAAAAGTCAAAAAGTACCTCGTATGAAAAAACGACAAAAGATTCCTTTCATATATTTTTCAAAAAACTCACCGAAGGGTAAAATTGGACTTAAAAAATTTTAGGAGGATATAAATAATTTTAAATATTTAGGAAACAATGATGTGGATGATAAATATTCCCCAGTAAATTCTGAAGTATAAACATTCTCGTATAAAAATTGAGATTGCGAGATTGTCCCTTACCTTAGGTCCGATTTGCTTCGTAAGTGTCCGAAACTCCTGTATAATGATTTATATAATGTCATTTAATTATTACAGAATAATACTCATTGTTATGATATCATATATGGTCATATTTTTAGCTTATTATTAGTAATATTTCATGGCTACTTGTTATTTGGGTGTTTATTACTTTTTGTTCTTATGCGTGTTTTGTCGAATAAAATCTTATTCTTCTTTTTAGGTCATAGATACCTCATTTACATAATGTTATTAGTGTAATATATATCATATTTATTCACTAAATTCATTTATGTAATCATTATTCAATGAAAATCATGTAGATTGAGTCGCATCACATCGTGGAGACGGTATTCCATACGTACGCACAAGCGATGATATAATTTCCATGATCGTGGAATTGTATTGGAGTATATGTATACTATTTCAGAATCAATATCACTTTAAAATAATCATATATAGTTATTCCTTACACCATTATACCCATCAAAGTAAGGTGGTGGTGGAAAATAGATTACACCATGGCGTGGAGACGGTATTCCGTACGTACGCACACGCGGTGATTTCATTTTCCGTAGGATGGATAGATGGTGAAATAGGGTTGTTTCATACTTATAATAATATATCAGTATATTAGTGATACTGATGTTATTAATTCATAATGAAACAACTAAAGAAGAAGAAGTGGAAGAAGAAATAAAGTTGAAAGAATCGGTAACGGACATTACCTCTTCTTTGAAGCGCTTCTTTGAGATCTCCTTTTAGGGTACTAAAATTTGTCTCTGAAGAAGACCAGGACCTCTAGGATGTTTCTAGGGAAGTGGAGAGGAGAAGTTGTCAGGGGTTGGCCGAGCTTGAAGGCTCAAAGTGGTGTGAGGAAGAGAGGGAGGATGTTCCCTTTTACAAGGGAGGAGAGGGGCACCTTTGGAAAAACGAAAAATATTATTTTATTATAAAGACAAATTCGGTTTTAAATAGCTCCAAATTGATTTTTTTAGAAGCTAAGGTGGGGATGGTTCTAAATCCTCTCATACAATAGAATTTAGACAATTTAAGGTTCCTATTGTAACCGTATCATTTATATTTAACTTTAAGTTAGATAATTTTACTTTTACCGTGTCTTTTTGTGTTCTTACACTATAAGGTTAATAAACATACTATAAGAAGACAAAAGAACCCCAAGTTGTCTATTATTAATATATATAACCTTATATAAGTCTTTTGGCCGAACCTTAGATTTTTAGGAATAAAATAACAATTAATAATATAATATTTGTTTTAAAAACTATTTTATGTCAATTTTGACACTATTTAGTAATTGATTTTTATGAAAATCATAACAGAATGATTAGTTCAAAAAAGTTTATTAAATGAATAATAACATGTCATATTAACCTAGAAAATTACTTGAATTCATAAAAAGTCTCAAATTACATTTATTTGGGTATTTATAACATCAATTATGTCAATATTTCATTAATATGATAATTACTGCATAATCATTGTGTCATAAATAAATTAAAATTTTTAGTGTCTAAAAATTACAAATAAAATACCATTATGTAGGAAATATGATTATCTTTCTAATGAATATTTGTAGTCGAATTTATCTTATGTATACCCATATATTAAAAATGATTTACCTATTAAACTTTGATTTTAACTATTTTAACCCTTCTTTAAATAAATTAATAATAAATGTCCTAATCTAATCCAAGTGGGCCTAAATGGTCATATTTTATTCCTAAGGTTGTTTTTGTTCATATTAAACATATACAATAGAATTAGGAAATGTGTTAGGGTAATAATAATATCATTTTTACCCATAATTACCCTATTTACTTTTAACCGTGGTAAAAAAGTTAAAAGTTACTATTCATAAAAAATTATTTTCTTCTCATTCAACCAAATTTTACTTACTGACATCAACCGTGTCTCTCAGAGTTTTGATATTCCACTCACAGAAGAGGTAAAATTAAGTTTTATGAAAAAAATTCAGTTTTTTAACTACCACTTAGTGGTTTCACTATTCATCAAGAAATGAAAGTTTCCAGAAAAATACCAAAAATTAGGCCTAAGATATATTTGATATTATGAATTCAAAAATGATGTTTATTTTACCAAATTCAAAACATATCAGTTACATTAACTAATTTAAAAATTAATTCTCGTCGTCAAAATAAATAGCGTGTTTTTAAGAGATAATAACTATCAAAAGATTGACACTTGTTTATGTCTGGTTTAAATGTGAAATTACATCCAATGAACAAAATTGTATTAAATTGTAAAAATAATTTAAAACCACTCAAATTAATAATTTATCACTAATAATTATTTCGATTAAAAAAGTTGTTTTTAATTAAAATTTAGTAATTTTCACTATTCATCAGAATATGAAAGTTATCCGAAAAGTACCAAAATTTCACCCTAAGCTAATTTTAATATACCGAATCCAAAAATGAAGTCCATTTTGAAAAAAAATTACAAAATTTCCAAAAGTGGTTATTACTATTCATAACGGCTATTTTTAATAATATTTTAATAGCATATCGTTATTTAGTGAAACTCGGTATTGCGTACAAAACACGCTATCGTGGAAGGTCACGCTTGCGTGTAATGAAAGCCAAGTCAGGGATGCGTGTTGTGCAAGCTCCTTTTGGTGTAGCGTACAACACAAGACATTAATGAAATTAAAAAGAATATTTTTCATAAAATCTTGGGGTGTTATACTAGGGATGGACTGGTTAGTCCCCTTCCAGGATGTCGTCTACTACTACCACCAAAGGGTGAGTTTTATGTCACCAGAGGGTGGATATTTTCTTCATAAAGGCAAGTGGGATGTCCAGGTGAGTAGAGCAGGACCAGAGCATCGTGGGTTAGGAGCAGCTACAGCCCATATTTCTAGTCTTTATCTGGATGACCAGGGGACTTCACAGTTAGACTTTCCTCCAGTGGTGGATCATTTCAGAGATGTCTTTCAAGAGGACTTTGTAGGTTTTCCTCCTAATCGTGAGGTAGAATTTTCTATTGATCCCATGTCGGGAGTGGCACCGGTGACCATTCCTCCTTATAGGATGGCTACACCAGAGTTACAGGAGCTCAAGACGCAATTGGAGGAGTTGTTGGAAAAGGGGTTCATCTGACCCAGTACTTCTCCTTGGGGTTCGCCTATCCTGTTTATGAAGAAGGAAGACGACACACTCAGGCTTTGTGTGGATTATCAGAAGCTGAACCAGTTTATGGTTAAGAACCGATATCCCTTTCCAAGGATTGATGATCTATTTGATCAGCATCGAGGAGCCCATGTGTTCTCAAATATTTACTTGAGGTATAGTTACCATCAGTTTCCCATTAGATAATCGGACATACCTATTATAGCTTTTCGGAGTAGGTATGGTGTATATGAGTACCTGGTCATGCTGTTTGGACTCACGAACGTGCCTACAGTTTTCATGGCTCTGATGAATCGTGTGTTCCACCCTTATCTGGATTCTTTTTTGGTAGTCATCATGGACGATATCTTGGTGTACTCTCACACTCTACATGACAATGCTACACATATTGAGATCATTTTGAGTACACTAAGGGAGCATCAGTTATATTCTATGCTCTCGAAGTGCCACATTTGGATGGATCCGATTCACTTTTTGGGCCATGTAATCTCAGAGGCAGGAATGTCAGTGGACCCAGTGAAAGTGAGAGCAGTAGTTTCCTGGGAGCAGCCTAAGAATGTGTTTGAGATACGGAGTTTCTTAGGGTTGTCTGGTTACTAAATGCACTTTATACACAACTTCTCCCGTTTAGTAGCACCACTAACATGTCTGGCCAAGAAAGGTGCGAAGTTCATTTGGTTAGAAGCTTGCGAGACAGCCTTTCAAGAGTTGAAGGGAAGGTTGACATCAGCACCAGTCCTGATTCTCCCATAGCATGGGAAGATCTATACAGTTTACTGTGATGCATCAGGTATTGGGCTGGGAGCAGTTTTGATGCAAGGTGATCAAGTAGTTGCGTACGGGTCTCGGAAGTTGAGGCCACATGAGAGGAATTACCCGACGCATGATATCGAGTAGGCAGTTGTTGTCCATGCCTTATGTTGTTGGAGACATTATCTTCTGGGAGAGAATTTTTTGGTTTTCACTAACCACAAAAGTCACAAGTACATCTTCACTCAGCGTGATCTGAATCTGAGACAGCGTAGGTGGGTCTAGTATCTTCAATACTTTGATTTTGAGCTTGCCTATACCCTGAGAAAAGGCAACGCTGTGTCTGATTCATTTAGTAGAAGGACTCAGATACAGGCAGTTCGGGAGGCCAGTAGTGAGTGGCAGCTTATGGCTCTGTTCTCTGAGATGCATTTGGAGGTGCATGGCAGAAAAGGGAAGATGTTTCTATCTTCTGTAGTTGTTACCTCTATTCTTCTTGGTCGGGTACAAATAAAGAATCTATCAGATTCTGAAGGCCTAGTCCTATGGGAAATCAAGTGAGGAGAGGACCCTATTCGTAGATGGACAGTTGGTGAGGATGAGATATTGCATTTCCAGGGACACGTATGGGTTCCGAGAGACATACATGAGGAGATTATGCTGTATTTTAATTCCTCAGTTTGGAAAGTTCATCCTGGCATCACCAAGATGTATTGTGATCTACACCACCAGTATTGGTGGCCAGGTATGAAGAGAGATGTTTCATGTCTTGTCCTGAGGTGTTTCAGTTTTTAGCAGGTGAAAGCGGAGCATCAGTGACCAGCAGGTCTTTTACAGTAGTTACCCATTCCGGAGTGGAAGTGGAAAGATGTCGCGATGGAATTCATAACTGGTTTGCTGAGATCAACTAATGGGAATGATGTTGTTTGGGTTGTCATCGATAGGCTTACCAAGGTTTCTCAATTCTTTCCAATCAAGGAGACTTTCAGTGTTGATGAGGTGGGAAGGATGTACATCCGTGATATTGTATGTCTATATGGAGTTCCACACATAGTTGTTTCAAATAGGGAAGCATGTTTTACTTCTCAGGTCTGGAAGGGGCTTTACAAGGCTTTGGGTACACAGTTACTTTTGAGTGCAGCATACCATCCTCAGACATATGGCCAGTCTGAGTGTATGATTCAGGTGCTTGAGGAAATGCTCCGAGCAAGCATCCTGGATTTTTTAGGTTCATGGGAGAAACATATACCTCTAGTGGAGTTTTCCTACAATAATAGTTTTCAAGAAACTATTAAAATGGAACCATATGAGACTTTTTACAGTAGGCCATGATGATCACCCTTATGTTCGCCGAAGGCAGGAGAGTCAGCTTTTCTAGGACCTCGTCTTGTTCAAGAGACCACAGAGAAGATACAGTTGATTCAGAAGAGGATGGATACTTCATAATATCATCAGAAGTCTTATGCTGATCAGTAGAGACAACTTCTGGAGTTCGAGGTCAGGGATCAGGTTTTTCTATGTGTCACGCCGAGGTTGGGACACAAGAGGATTTGGAGACAGGGTAAGCTTTCACCAAGGTATGTTGGGTCATCTGAGGTGTTTGAGAGAGATGGGACGGTTACCTATCAGTTGCAGTTATCTCAGAGGTATCGGGATATGCACGGAATCCTCCACATCTCTCAGCTTCGACGTTACATTTCAGACCCATCTCATGTCCTTCAACCTAAGGAGGTTGATCTCGAAGAGGATGCGTCGTTCGAGAAGCATCCTATCTGGATTTTCGATCACAGTACAAAGGTTCCTTGTGGATGGTATGTTCCTATGGTATGAGTGCTACGTCAGCACGGGTGGTTACAAGATGAGACTTGGGAGAGGTAGACCGATGTACGAGCTCAGTGGTTGAAGTTGTTCGTGGTTTCTTCTCCTGCGCCGCGCTCGGGAAATTCGAGGAAAAATTTCTTTAAGGGGGGATGTTTGTAAGAACCTGGACCTTCTTTTTAGGTATGTTTCTATTTTCTGTTCATTGTTGAGAAAAAGATTAATTTTGGGAAGAAAACTTTTAATGTTGTAGAGGCTGTGTAGGGGCGCACGATTGGCACGTGGTTTGTTAAAACCATGTGACCAGCCCAAGAAACCGTGCACCCTTGACAGTGGGCTCCGCACGGGAGGCGCACTGTTTGTCAAACCATGCGGGAGAACCATGCAATGTTACTGTAGGATATAGTGGGCTCCAAATGGGTGGCGAACGGTTTGTCAAACCGGGCGGGTAGGCCATGCGATGGCCCTGGGAGAGATAGTGGAAATTGCATGGTTGGCGCACGGTTTTCCGAAGCGTGTGGGGAAATCATGCAGGCACTTAAAAATTTGGGTTTAAAGCCCTAGGTTTCTCGAGATTCTTCATTTATCCTCCAAAATCTCTTCCACTCGATCCTCACTCGGGATTTTGGGTTCTCAAAGGTTAAAGGAGCTCTTCCACTCGTTTTGGAGGCAAATTGAAGGGGTTTTTTGGTGGATCGAAGCTGGTTCTTCATAGGTAAGTCTCTCCTCTTGGTTCCTTTGAGTTCCTTCAAGATCTACATCTCGATATCCCTCGATTTTCTAGATATACACCTGTTGTACGTAGATCTATAGTTGTGGTCTCCTCGGGTGTTGATTCCAAGACTTGTGGATGTTAGGGAAGGAGGTTTCGACATTTCCGGTGGTGCGTCCACTAGTTTTGAGGAGGTGGAATTGCTTCTGGATCATTTTCATCAGAACTCTAAAGGTAGTTGGTTTGTGTCTTTCTGTTTAAGGTCTTTGAATTGTTGTGCAAAATCACCAATACCCATGAATGAGGTATTGTGTGTTAATGTTTTAGCCCAATTGATTGCCTGCTTTCTTGTATGCTAGAGTAGAGGATTTTGAATGTGTTTGGGATAATTTCATTGCTTTGGAAATTTTAACCATGCATGTTTGATATGACCATTTGGTCTAGTTTCTTCCGTTAGGCTGTGACCAGTTTCCCATGCCTAGTGTTATAGGATGATGTGTTGTGATCTTATGATATGATGATATGTTGTAGACTGCTATCCAAGTAGTTCTTGAGGTTTACATTGGCCGATACGCAAACTATACTCTTGATGACTTACACAAGGCCGCGAGAACCTGTTGTAGTAGACCACATGGAGAATGGACATAAGGGATTCTCCATAGTGTCTTTATAATACGATGTGATACCACATGGGGAATTGAAGTTGAGTGCTTCCCCAGAGTGTCTGTAGTTCCTCGATGTTGGCCCCAGGGGGAATGAGACATTGAGTGCTTTCCCAGAGCGCCTTTAGTACGATACGAGACTATAGGGGGAATTGATGGTGAGTGCTTCCCCAGAGAGTCTATTCTTTAGCTGAATCAGAGGGGTGAGACTATTTGTGCCTCCCATAGGGTTGCTAGTATTTGTTGGTTGAACCAGAGGGGTTAGGCTGTGAGAAATACCCAGAGGGTTACCTATATGTTCTTCTTGATTGTGTAGTTGATTACCTGTTATTGATTAGATGCTTGAAAATGGGGATTGTTTACTGTTTAGTACTTTCCATTTTACTGTTTTTGTACTTTTACCTGCCATATATTCACTGACTGATAGGCACATATCTCGTGGAGGTTGCCTACTGGGATTTTGTCTGACACCCTATTTGGAACATGATTTTGGGCCTAAACAGATTATATTGCTACAGGCATAGATAAGGGAAATCACCCTTCGACTTCAGGTACTTGATTACATTGGATCTGTAGATAATGGGACCAGGCCGAGGCTTGCGATGCTGAGGAGTTTCTCATCTGTTTTGTTTGTACTTAGGTTTAGTACTGTTTGTATTCACAATGGTGACTTTTTTGGATTCTTTCTTGAGACATATGCATCATGAATCAATTTATATATATATATATATGTGATCCATTTTTTTATTCTTACAGTATTCCGCTTTTTAGTGTTGTTGGTTATTTATTGCTTCTGCTATAGCTTTTTTTTATCTTCCGTTATGTACTCTGCCAATGAGGGAATAGTTTCCCCACTATCACACCCATGGCCCTCGCTGCTAGTCGGCAGCCTCTGGCATTTGGGGAAATGTGCTTGAGGCCATGTAACCAACTGGGTATAGGGCGCCTTAGGGTGGCTTCCAGAGCCGAGACATTACAATCTTAGTTGAAAAAATAAATTATAGAACCGCGGTTACACCCAGCACCAACCATGTATTACTTAACCGAGTTCACTCATCATTCCATCCATATAATAATAATATGAGTTCATTTATCATTCCACCATGTCTATATCAATACTTATATATCTTTACTATATGTGTTGGAGGGATATATAGGTCCCACTAAACTCATAATAAAATCATACATAAATGTTCAACAGGATAATAAATAATAATATCACAACAAATGAAATGAAATTGGTGTCATAAAACTGTGATAATATCATAACTGATGGAAAAAAGATAGGTTTTATAATAATTTTATCAAATCTTTACTCGTAAAATGAAGTGGGATTCAACATCATATAACCCATGGAAGAGAAACTAGCTTAATAAGAAATAGTCTATTAAAACATAATCCATTCAGAGAAATAATATGAATGGGAACATTTAGTAGTTTCCCTATAAAATAATTATCAGCACAAAAATATGTTATCTTATATGGAAAACAATTTTGAAATATTTTTTAAAAACATTTCTTGAAGAAAATATTGTTTCTTTATTGAAAAATGATTTTTAAAACCTTAAACATATTTGAAAACCACTATCGTTTAAAATAAAATTGAAAACATAAAAAGGAATCATTGAAAATGATAAAACATTTTTAAAATAATTTTTAAATTTAAAATTTTCTTCAATTAACCTTTGATAAAATTATAGAACACATTTTTGAAAACATTGTTTTAGAATAAAACATATTTCCGACCAAAGAGAAAAATACGTCCAGATTTCAATTAAAAAACATTATTAATTTTATTAAGTACCAAAGTGTGGAAAATTGGTACTAATAAATTGATATATATTGAATAAATATAGTATAATAAATCTATTGAATATTCATGGGATGTGGATCATAATATTACTTCAAATAAATCATAAACATAACCAATATCGAAAAGAGATGATATTGTTTCAATAAAATCTTAAAACATGGTAACTTAGGATGATACTCTACATGTTAGAAATTTAAATTTCGTGAATATTAAAAATAATTAAATTAATTATATTCAATTTATAACATATAAATTTGAATTATATACACCATTAATAATACTTTTGGTTCATAATTAAAAATGTTTCTGAAAGAAGGAAAATTGAGAAAAGACTATATTACAAAATTATTTTCTTTTGAAACATTAACCCCATGAATTAAAGTTAATAGAATTGATATGTAAATACACCAAACATTAAGCATAATAATCATTATATAAATACATTTATAGTCTATAAACCACACACACATAATGGGTAGTGAATAAGGAATGAATCTAACACAAATAAAAATTGAGATGAAATCCCCTTACCATGTGTCTTAACTCTCATCATACTCCTAAAAAATTATATATAATAAATATAATTTTTTTATATCCACAAAAGAAAAATATTCTTATATATAATACCTTTTATGGTTTGAATATGACTTTATATTACCCTCTTGTTAACAATTCAATGTTATAGTTTCATTTCAGGTAATATCCGCTTTGTTCTTCACATGAGTCGTAATTTGTTATTTCTTTTGACCTTATACATATATAATGATTTCAAAAATATACAACATGATATGAATATAATTTATATTCAGTAAATTTTTATTTTAGTACTCTACAAAACTTGGAATTATGAAATAGAATACAACTTTCATGGAGACGATAAGTTGTATGTACACATGAACGTTGTTTCAATTTTCATTATCGTATTGAAATAAAAAAAGAAGGAAAATGAAATATATGTATATATATATATATATATATATTATAATTATATTAGAATTATTATATTTTATATATCATATACTTTCACTAAACAAGTCCTTAATACAATCTACATACTGTGTGAATGAATCACATCACTTTGATGGGCGGTAGTCCACAATTTCTCAAATGAAATTAGTGTATTCTCACCAAATGGATAGTATAAAGATATGTGTTATAAGAGGATTAAATAATATTAAATATAGAATAAATATCATATATAACATATATAAATATATTTCCCATCATAATTTCCTCAAAGAGTGGTTGTAATGGAAAATTGAACAATCTTAATTTTGAAAGGTGGTAGTCCACCGTACACATAAAAAATATTTTTGTTAAAAATTAGAAGGATGTGTGTTTAATTTTAGGTATAACCCATAGAATAGAAAATCATAGTATATTTTGTATACAATTTTTAATAAAATCATGTTACATGAAATGTTGGGTCGGTGGAGAATTGAATTAAAATAAATGAACACGAGGAGGAATGTTAACTCTCATTCAGGTAACTAATTTTGGATTCCACTAAAGGGATTCCTTGGAATGATTTGTTTCTAAATGGAGGATTTAAATAGTAATGTATGAATTTTTTGTAGTTTATTGGGAATAGTTTCACATAACTTAAGTGTTTTGTGAGGTGTTAGGATGTTGGAGGATAAGAGGCATTGTTAGAGTGGATGAATAGTGTCACTGTTGTAAATATTTGAAGAGAGAATTCCACCAACATTTTTTTGACATTAAAGTAGATCCAATAAAAGAAAAAAGTTGAGATATGGGTGTATAGGGTCAATATATTTATATCCAGTGGCTATTGGACCGAATTCTAGGTCTTTTGGTCCTTTAAGATTAATTTTTACTCAATTATTAAGATTTATTATATCTTAATAAGTTTATTCATTTTAATTAATTTCAATAATCAATTTGAAAAAAATATAATATGATAAAATCAGACATTATAAATAATGATTATTATAAATATTTAATCCATTTTTTAAAATTATAATCAATTATGTGGAATGAATTAATTTTAATTTAATCCCATAGTGGGGTTGACAATGCAAGTTTTCAAAGTAAAAACATTCAAAAAAATTCTATGTTTTCATATTCAATATCAAAGTAAAATTTATTCCAATGAAGAAAATTGGTTTCATTGAAGATGATATGATATAATTAAACATTGAAATCAAATTAATATATAATTTATCATTATAAATAAATTTTGTGAAAATTCATTTTTGAATTAAAATACGGCATTTTTCACTATTCATCCAAAAATGAAGTTTATGAGAATAATAACATAAATTAACCCTAATATAATATATAATTTATAAATTAAAAAATCATTTTTATTTTATCAAATTCAATTTCTAAATGTTACTAAAATTAATTTTATTTTTTTAGCAGAATGTCTTTGAAAGACGTTTATTTGAGAAAATAGTATTTTTAAACATATAAGGACTTTACCAAAAATTATATATTCCATTATAAATATGTTTTATTTTTATATAAACATTATAAAAAAATATTTTAAAATTATATATTACTATTCATATTAATTTTTTTAATGGATAGGTTATAAATATATGGTTTGAATTATTATAACATTAAAATCATGTTTTATTGAAACTCAGTGTTGTGTGTAATGTATGCCATGTCGGTGTTTGTGTAACATATGCCAAGTAGATGTTTCATGTAACATGTACAATTTTGTTTTTTCATGTAACAATGGTCATGTCGGTTTGGCATTAAATAATTTTTTTACTTAGTGGAATAGAAGACACAAGTGAATATTTATTTATTCATTAAAAAAATGTCCATAAAAACATGGGGTGTTACATTATACCCCCCATTAAACGAACTTCACCTTCCAAATTCGTCAGTCATGTTAATAAATGGGTATAATTATACTTAATAACATAACTATGTTCCCACATAACATTATATAACTGTTTTTTTCTCCACAAAACATTGATGGGGTTAAGGGTTATTTTTCCTAGAACATTCTCTGTACATTCTAAAATTTTAGCTGGTTGTTCTTCATAAGGAATATCCTTCCACAGTTGTATGACCTATGATTTTAATACATAGGAAGGTTCAGGTTTATACATACTATATAGAGATATATATAACACATCATAGAATTTATGCATATTTAGAGAATATTCAAAGTGATAGTCTACCATCCCAATATGATCAAGAATTTCAAAAGGATCGATATACTTAGTATGTAGATTCCCTTTCATATTTGATTTTATAAATTTATTTTATGGTGAAATTCATAGAAACACATTTTCAAAAACATGAAATTTTAGATCACACCATCAGTCTTCAACATAACTATTCTGCTGACTTTTTGCTAACTTAATGAGTTGTTGAATGGTTCTAACCATCTTGACCATTTCTTGAACGATCTCATATCAGAATAGATTTCTTTTTCCAACCTCAACCTAGCATGTTGGAACTATACATTCCTTATCATTGAGGAGTTAATAAGGTGTGATCTTAATTCATCAAGGAAATATATTTTTTTAAGAATAAATAAATAGAAAAAGGTTTAGATCCAAACCACCTTTGAAATCTAGAAAATTTCATCTCAATATATCCTCTATTGTTTGAATAGTTCTTTCAGACTGTCCATCTATCTGTGGATAATAAGAAGTTCTAAAACTAAATTCCATAACATGTTCTTAATGAATACTTCTTCAAAACGTTGTGGTGAACCTCATATTCTAATATGATTCAACAAAATTTGGTATTACATGTAACCTTACCACTATTTTATGTATATCCTAGAAAGCTAATCTGGAGAGAAATATTCTATGATAGTGATAAAGTATTCTGACAGAGTAAAGAGATCAACCACCACCCATATATAATTAATCCCTTTATTGGTTTTGGGTAGTCCAATGTAAAAAACCATAGTGATGTTCTCACATTTCCTTATTAGTATAGGAGATGGATTCAACATCCCCATTGAATTTTATCTTTCAGCCTTAACTTGTTGGCATACCAAGCACCAAGATATAAACTCTGTGATATCTCTCTTCCTTACATCCCAAAATAAGTATTCTTTTTTATCCCTTTACATCTTCATACATCCATGATGAAAATGGAATGATGAAGCAGGACTTTCCTCTATAAGCTCCTTCTTCATATTTGGTATAGAAGGAACACATACAGGATTCTGAACCTTATCATTCCAACCAGATCAATGATACACTTTGGAACATTTATAACAATGTTTTACAGGTCTACATCTTCCTTCCATGCCTCAATAATCTTCACCTGGATATTGATGAGATCATTAATTTGATGAAGATAATTTTTTACCCTTCCTTTAGGATTTATATATTCATTCCTTTCAAATATACAAATATTGGATCATTTTTTTATCCTCGTCATAGATATGATAGGATGATCCTTGCACCGAAAAGCATGATACACCTTATTAAATTTCCCAGATAGTTAATTTATTGAGTAGTCATAATCTTTTATCAACTCTAACCGTATTATTTAGATACTGTTAAACTCATTCTATGTAAATATATATATTATAATTTTATGATAAGTATACATATCACACCTTTCTCTGTAAATATAAAGCCTTTATATATTTAATTAAAAAATTACCACTATGAACTATAAATCATTTGGTTGATAATTTTACTCATTAATATTCATCTTTTTCAAAGCATAAGTGATACCCATGTTATTATTCACAAGAAAACATCCCAATACCTTTTTGGATGAATAACTATGGATTAAAAACCCTTCTCTACTATAGGGTAATTTAATTATATGTCCATTGTCTAACCTTATTATCAGTTCCCAAAAAGTTTCCTCACATTATTCTATCTAGAGGAACTTAACAGCCATCTGAGTTAACTTGGTAAGATGACTAGATATTATTGGGAAATTATCCACAAAAACATTGATAATATCTATCTAATACATGAAATTTATGGATCTCATCCACCATGATTTGTCTAGAGAATCATTTAATAACATCCATCTTTGAGGGATCTGCTTCTATTCCGTCTAATGGGATTATTTTACCCAAAAATGAATACTTTTGAATCAAAATTTCACTCTTTGTAAAATTTTTATATAGATTATCCTTCCTTAGGATCTTTTGTAATATTATAAAGTGATCTTTATGCTCTTCCTTTTACATTGAATAGATAATAATATCATCTATAAAGTCTTCAAAAAACTAATCAGGGTAATCTATAAATACTCCATTCATTAAATCTATGAATATCATAGGGGAATTTGTATGACCAAAATCCATCACTATATATTAAAATTTTCCATACCTTGTACAAAATGTTTTCTTAGGTTTATCCTTCTCATTGACCCGCAATTTATGATATCCCGAATGAAGGTTAATCTAGGAAAAGTATTAAGATCCATGTAGATGATAAAAAAATCATCAGTACGGGGAAGAGGATAGTTGTTGATGATTTTGATATTGTTCAACGCTAAATAATCAACGAGGAGTCACATTGATCGATATTTATTTTTCCCAAAAATATTGGGTTCACACCAAGGTGACAAACATGGATGAATGAATCCAATGTCATGTTTTTCTTGGAGATTCATCTTTAATTCTTGCAAATAAATTAAGGAAATTCTATAAGGATTCTCTGAAATTGGTGTGGAACCATTTATGGGTTCTACCATGAACTCAAATTCACATTTTGGTGGAAGACTAGGAAACTCTACTAGAAAAATAAACACAAATTCTCAAAAAATATGAATATATTTGATGTAAAAATTCTCACCAACTATTTGAGATATAAAACCCTTTTTAATAGTGATTAAGACCCATAGACAATATGTAATCATAATATAAATTTCATGCTTATCATCACATTGATTTGTAGTGATATAAGGGTTTTAAATATCAAATGTAGCATCCGTTCCATGATAACTGATGTGGGATTTATGCATATAAAACCTTTCTTGTCCTAATATTACATCAAATTCAACCAAATAAAGAATGGTAAGATTTTAAGGAAGAACCTTCCCACAAACATCAACTTGAATGGAATCATAAACTTCAGATAAAATCTTTGTACCATTAAGGACTCTCATAACTAATTCCACTTCTAATTATTTTGGTGGAATCATAACACCCTTATAAAATTCATTATATTTGAATGGTTGGTTAGATATAGAATAAAATATTAAAGTATAAATTATATATTAGATGGTTAGTGTACCTTTCATCATGTCGTTATCACACCCCCTATCCAAAATAATGATTGGATGAGATTTCCCATTCATCCCTATGTATAAGAGGCTGTTGATGTTGATCATCATCACCAACCCCTATTTTTGGTAACTATTTATCATATTTAAATTCTACTTATTATTTTACCACTGAAGTGGTGGAGGTGAATTATTTGTAGCTTTCTCTCCATTAGATTTTTCAAATAACATATTTCCATCATTTTGAAAATCAATTTCTCAGTGACCTTCCTTTACACAATTAAACCATTTTATGGACCCCTTAAGAAAAATTCCTTTGTGATTATTCCCACATTAATTGAATAATCGAAGAAACATCATATTTTATCTATGGTTATTTTTGTTTCCTTTAAACTCTATATTCCTTTTCTTGTCAAAACCGCGAGGTTGATATGTGAATCTAACCTCTATTTCTACCTTTATTGCATAGAGCACAATCTCTCTGTAGCTACTAAAGAATCTTATGTCCAATGCACTTTTGATACCCGGATTTATAATACTAATAAAACCATCAACATTACATTTAGGTTGGATGATAATTCCCAAAGCATACCTTACATGTCTCGTGAAATTATCCTCAAAGGTACCAACATAATCAACATCTCTATTCTTTAATACAATAAAATCTTTCTCCATATTTTAATAAAAAATATAAGGACTGTAATTATTATATAAATAAGTTTTTGAAATGGTCACAATACATGTATTAAATCCAATTTTTTTAAACTCATATTCTTGATTAGAGTCCACTACCGGTCTGCTTTACATTTTCAATGATAAACCACTAGAATAATTTTTAGACGATATGAACAATTGAGAACAAAGAATATCATTTTGGTTGTACTGATCCATCGTTCCAAAACAATTGGATTAGAATACCCTCTGAAATAAATTTAATGTTTCTTCATGAATGACTCAACATAATTTTGTTCTCTCATTTTCTAATTTAGATGTTCATCATGATTTATTGTTGGATAAGGTTATGTGAGCATATAAATATGGATTTTCATTCCATCTCCCATAATATTCAGCTTCTCATGAGAAAAATCATTGAAAATCACCATTAATGATGTTTCTTCATGTTAATATCATTTCCTAAAACCAAAATCATAGATCAATAAACAATTATCATGTTGAGGAACCACACAATCATGAAAAGTCACTTATTTGATGTCTAAATTCTGACACATTCCTTAATCAATGAAACCATAGGTTTATACTAGTTTATTCATAGAAAATTTCTATTTAGATCATTCATGATGTCTCATGAAGAGATTTTGAATACATAAAGAATATCCCATAGGATTGTTAAAATAGGTTTGCAGGAAGGCCCGTATTCATGTACCAAATTACCCCGAGTTTGGCCTAGAACATCATGTCAGAATTATTACCCCTAAGTACATCCTTTATAGATCCACATCTACTTGTAGTATCCAGAAAGATATATTTTATTATTAGAACATTCAATATATATTTTACCAAAAGTATACGGCGTTTTCCTATGCATTTAATTATCCTTAGACTTTTCCCAAGATAATTCCTTAGGGTTATAATTACAATTTTCGCACCATAGCATTCAATGGTTTAAAAAACCTATTCTCTCATACCAACTATAGCAACAATCTCTTTTCATACATCAAAATTATATATATTTTGGTGGAATTATTGATACATTATACATATAGACGCATAATGAACGTACAATTATAGTTCCTTTGGAAACATGGAAAATTAATCACTGGTATAAAAATGGTCCACATAATCTACCACTAGGTTTTTCATGACTAGAACCCTTCTTATAAACATGAAACAGAATGCATATCTTCATAACACGGGGGAAGTAATCATAAAAAGGGGTGATCTCAGATTCTTATCAAGAGTAAACAAGGGAGACACACAATCTTAATCATTAGTATAAGGGTATGAAAACATGATCATTTCAAAGATCATAAACATGATTCATAGAATAAATATTCATAGTTCATAAGATACGAATCATATGGAAATAAATAACATTATCCATGAATTCCTGGTATAGGGAAAAACATGTAATTTTATTTGATAAAAGGTATGTGTAATTATTTCCATAGTTGGGATGGCATTTCCACTAAGGCCATCATAGTAGAAAAATTCCATTACTGAACCAGTTTTACACCTTCTTCCAGTCCTATATCACTGAAATTTTTTTACTACACATTTCATCCACGTAATACATAACTAAGTTCATTTCTCATTCCAACCATTTCTATCTCATGACAAAAAAATCTTTTCCTAATACACTAGAGGGAGATATAAGCCCAACCCATATCAGAATGAAATAATACATACATTTTCAACAAGATCATAAAGAAAAATATCATAACCCATGAAATTAAATGGGTGTTATTAAAACATAATAATATATTAACCCGTGAAATATGTTTGGTTTCATAATCATTTATTCAATGAATAACCCATTAAATTACATGGGGTCCAAAGCATATAACCTGTGGAAGATAACATGTATCACAAACAACATGCCCTCAAAACATAAAACACTTATAGATAAATATGAATGGAAACATTGAATAATTTACCTAGAAAATCATTATTTAGACAAAAAAATCTTTTATATTAGATGGGAAATAAATTTTATGTATCTTTTAAAAACAATTTTATAAGAATATATAATTTTTCATTGAAAAATGTTTTTAAAAGGTTCTTAATAAATTTTTTAAAATAATTTCATTGAAAATAAATTTAAAAACATATAAAAATATATTTAAAAATTATTAAACAATTATAAAATCATTTTTCCCAGAAAATGATCTTCAAGGATCAATTGAAAATATTTTGTATTTTTTTGAAAACCTCATTTTTGAGGGAAATAGATTTTTGACCAAAGAGATAAATATAGTCATATTCTCATTAAAAATATTATAGATTAAATTAATTGAAAAGGAGTGGATGATTGTACTAATACATGGAGTTAAATTGTATTAATAATGTAGAAGGAAACTCATGAGTTTCTTGATAGATGGATCATAAAATTTCACCAATAGAAGCATAAACATTAACAATTTTTAAAATTGATTATATTATTTAATTAAAATATTATTACATGGTAACATAGAATTAAACATTACATGTAAGAAAATTATATTTGATGATGATTAAAATAATTCATGAAATGAATTATATTATACAAATAACATTTTAAATGGATGTATTTACACCTCAAAAAAATGTATATGAATAATAAAACATGTGTCTAAAAGAATGAATATTGAATAAAAACTATCCTACCATTTCGTATCTTTTAAGACAATAGCCCCATTAAATATAGATCTTATAATTAATATGAAAATAAAAAAAATATGTATAAGAATCATTGAATACATTCTTGAAATTATGGACGTCATAGAAAGGGAATTGGTGGTGAATAAAGATTGAATTTAATAGAATAAAAAAGTGTGATGAAAACCCATAAACATATCTCATGACTCTCATCATACTCCTATAGACCTTCAGTATAATAAATATAATATTATTAAAAATCACATGAAGATGGAATATATTATTGATCCGTAGTTACAAAATCATCTTTTGGACCCACATATGGTTGAGGTGATCGTGAACACTGTCCAAGCCCTATGATAGGTACCACCCCTAGTTACCATTTAGGAAAAAACTATAGATCCTCATAGGGATGTTATTAAGAATAGTTATAAGGAGTTACTTCTTTAGAAAGAATGACTATTAGAATTATCAAATGATCTTAAAGAAGACAAATAATGGTTGGGTATGATAGAAAGTTTGTTCAGGTTCTTAGGGGCACCTGGAAAAATCAATGCAAAATGTGACATATTTTTAATGGAGGGATGGAGTAGGAGATTGTGGAACACTATTGTGACAACTAATAAGTAAGAGGTATTAGAGAGGAAAGGCTTAAAATTTCATTTAACCAACTAGTTCATTCATGATTTTATACGGTTAGAGAGGGATGTATGGTTTTTCAAACATGAGAAGGCTAATTGGACCACGTCAGAGTATGCAAACAATTTTACTAAGATAATGAATTTTTCACATGATATATTATCAAATGATAATATAACATATTTATGGTAATATTTAAGACTACGATCTGATATTTTATCTCATGTTTTCTTGTAATGGATTCCTCCATAAATTTATATTCTATATAGAGTGTAAATGGTCTAAATGGACATAGTTGGAAAGTTAGGTTTATCAGTAGATTCTTTATCTCTTCGTGGAATCATGGGTTTATTTGTAGGAAAGTGGATGTTTGATGATCCTCATTGCAGTTCTCGATAATAAGGTTCTGATAAACCTTCTATAGTTCCATATAGATACCCTTTTATTTACTAATAGTGTGTAAATATATGGAATACATATAAGGTTATCACATCGTAACCTATGATATGTGGCTACTATAGATGCATGGGTCACATAAAAAATTTATAATACATTTATTATATACTTTTTAGTTGCATTGATTCATCAGTTTCATCTAAATGTGTATGGAGAATAGATTCTCCATGGACAATGGGGTTCTAGCTACCAGTATCTAGAAATATGATTCTTTACATGGTGGAAGATTCTACAAAAACCTAGATATGTGTCTAGCAACCGTAATAGGTACCATTACTATATCATCATCATTAGTTACATCTTCATTTGATACAATTTTTTCTCATTTGTTTATTTCATCCTTCATTATTAATCTACTAATTCACCCCATAGAGATTTTTCCCTTATGTAAGGGTTATTAAAACACCCCATGCTATGAAGAGAGAGAAAGGAATCCGTTATTCTACTTGTTTTCTTTCTCAATCAGATATTTAGATAACATTTAGTTTTCAACTTATTGACATGAACCCAGTTGATGAATTTTTTGTGATAGATTGGATCATTAATAACAAATATCAGATTGATTGTAATCATCAATAGGAATCCTTCACTACACTCGATAGTGTGTGGCATGTCTTCCAAATAGACTAGGACCCAAGGTCGAGAAAATATGAGAAAAATTATCTAGAGTTTGGGAAACTGATATCAATGTTTTCTTTGGATTTGGAGAGGGAATATTTGAGTGGGGATCTCCCTCCAATTTTCATCATGTTTCCCAACCTGTTTTGTTCTAACATCTAATGTTTTCTACCCATAAGAGAGGTCTATTTTTAAATTGATTTTGTGACTAGTACTCAACCAGATTCTATCCCCTCTCACCGCATGGAATAAATTGAAATAAAATATCTAATGGCTCGGTTAGTTGATCTTCAAGGTAAAGGATTTATACACCTAAGTGTATCACCTTTTGTGGATCCAGTTCTCATTGCTAAGAAAACTAATTGTTTATTCTATCTTTGTGTTGGTTACTGAAAACTCATTAGTGTAATGGTAGAGAAATAATAACTCCTTCCACAGATTGATGATCTATTTGATTAGCTGGAAGCAGAATTTGGTTCTTGATGATTGACCATGGATCTGGCTACCATCATTTGAGGTTAAATGAATCTAATAATAAGAAAATGTCCATTCAGGGAATGTATTACGATTATGAGTATCTTGACATGCATGTTTGTATATGAAATGCACTTTAAATACTTATGTAATTGATAGATTGGATTTTACAAGACAATATTTTTACCATTATTGTAGTCTTTGTGGTTGAAATCCTTAGTTACTCTATTTGCAAGGAGGATCATGTGCACCATCTAAGAGTAGTTTTGAGTTTACTGAGAAATCACAAACATAAGGATAAGATTTCATAATGTGATTTATATATTTGAGAAGTGATTTTATTAGACACGTGGTATTGGAACATGAGATATAAATTTATCTTGAGAAGGTAAATGATGTTATGACATGGGAAAGGCAATAGATTATTTTTGAGGTTTGGAGCTTCTTGGGTCTAGTTGGGTATTATCTTCGGTTCATTAGGGAATTCTCAAAGAAAGATTCTGCATTGAATTCTCTAACTCAAAAGGTAGTATTGTCTTCTTAGGATGAAAAATTTCAACATTATTTTTATGGGATCAAAATACTTCTGTGTATTACCACACTATTGAAACATCTGGAGTCTGGGTTAGGATATGTGGTCTTATATGATGCATCGGGTTCATTTATGGGATTTATTATTATGCAAGGTGATCATGTTTTCTCTTATGGATCTTGTTATCTTAGTCCACATGAGAAGAATTATCCAACCCATGACCATGAAGAGGAAGATGTGATACCCATGATAGATGGTGACCTAACCATTATGGAGAAAGGATTACTATGTATTCAAAAAATATAGCATAAGTTACATATTTTATCAAAAATATATGAATCACTACCAAATGAATTGAGTGGAATACATGCACTGTTTGATTTCTATATCACGTATACCATAAGTAAAGGTAATATCATTACAGATGCCTTGCATTGGAAACTACCAACCATGGTTGTGAAAGAAACATCAATAGATTAAAATTTAATGGATCTCATTGCATAGTATCTTATTGGATTCTGAAAATTAATAGTTGAGGTGGTTTTATATATTATCTAATTGACATCCATTCTTCTTGAGAGACCCTTTAGGAATTAAAGCATAAAATTGAGTATCGTAGCATTAAAATATCTAATTATTGTGGGGATACCATACCAGCCTGGTCATTCTCCACCTAGGGAATTATTTTCCATCATAAACTCGTTGTCGTCCCTTTATGTGAAAGGAAATATGTGATGGTGTATTTCAATAATTTCCAGTGGGTTGTGCCCCCAAGAACCACTAATATGTGTTATCCCGTGAATCAATAATTATGGTGGCCCTATATGAGATATGTCATCGAACATTTTCTCTCACAATGTTATATGTTTTAGTAGGTCAGGTCCAGGCACCAAAAACTTTGGAATTTTCTTCATCCCCATATGGTTCCAACCTAGAACTAAGATGATATCTCTATAGTGTTTTTATTTTGGTTTTCATGTACCAAGAGAATGGATAGTGTGATATGGGTTGTGATAAAGAGACTGACTAAGTTTACACACTGTACCTATTCATGAAACAATCATGGTTGAGGATTTGAGAAATCCCTTTGCAAAATATACTTTTTGTTTTCATGGAGTTCCATCTGCTATAATTGCTGACAGAGATCATCAGTTGATTTTTTTGGAGACGCCTTTAGTGGGAACTGAGATCTCAGTTTCTTTAGAATGGAATACCCTCTATAATCATATGGCTGGATATAAATAGTTATACATATTATTTAGTATATTACATTAACTTTTATTATTGACTTTAGTGGAGATTGGTATAATCATTTTGGGATGGTTTAGTTTTCATATAAAAAAAGTTACTAGTCCATGATCTAAATGACTCATTTTGAGGTCTTTTAGGGCCAGAACTACAAATATAGGTTATGCTATTTAGAGAATGAATATGGTTCTAGGGTTATACAAAGACTATTTTAATACATGATAAAAAATATTTAATTGTTTTTTAGATAATTCTAATAGTTGAGATCTGGTACTAATATTTTTTTTAGCATCATCATAATATTTTTGAATTTTTATTTAGTGACTATGTGTTCTTGAATGATTTAACTCGGCTCTATCATCGACATCATTGGAGTAAAGGAAAAATTTCCCTTCATTTTTGGGACCTTTTGAGGCCTTTGTATAGGTGGGTGAAGTGGTTTATCAGTTATAACTTCCACCATAGGTGATGTCAATACATAACATGCAACATGTATTAGAGCTGAGAAATTATCTATCCAAAAAATATCATGTTCTGAGTAGGAGTGATCTTGATATTGAACCTAATATATCTATAACTGAATGAATTGTAGGGAATGTTGATTTGTAATCCAAGGTTTTTCATGGATGGTTGATACCTTTTCTTCAATTGCTAGGGAAGGATGGTTCTAATTCACATTAGAGGTGGGAGGGGGAGGAACTGATGACATAGTAGTGGCCTTATCTTTTTGGACTGAAGGAATCTATATATGATTTATTGGGATAAAAAATCCTATGATGGGGTGTTTGTAACATCTTATTACTATTTTCACCTATTCCTCAATCCCTATTTTAACTATGATTCTATTTGGTTTTGTTTAACGGTGAATCATGTGAAATTTTAAAATATTTGAAATGTCTGGGATAATTCATTGGTGGGACACAATATTCTCAAATTTTTCTCCCTCTCATGGAAAACTCCACAAACCCAAATAGTGGGGGTTTCCTTTGCTTATGCATGGTTTGAAAAATCATAATCCCTCCCTAAGGGAAACTGTAAGGCCCATTTAAAGAGAAGCATAGTCAGGCTGTATAGCATGTTCAAACAGTGCGAACCTACCCAGTTCACCAAAATACTTTTAACTACTTTAAAAATATAATTATTAAATCCCAAAACCCCTACCTTATGTGTTGGAATGACAACCGGGACCTCAAAAGATTTATTCTTCATTGGGTGTATCTAAGAGGTGATTTTGGCCCATCTACACCCTCCTAGAAGTAGATTAAAGCATTGAAAATGGAGTTTGATCTTATATTTGTTAGTTTACTCTTCAAATTCTCTTTCCCCAACTATATCTATTCACTTCTGTATGGTTTTTTATAACCCATGTTGATTTTAGGATCTAATTACCACTATTTTGTGAAATAAAACTAAGGTTTGACCCTTTTTCTAGATATAGTGACAATTGTTCTTAATTGGAGAATATTGATTAGGGTTTGGTGATTGGAGATCCCTTGATCACAAGGTAGGTGGTTCTATCATAATTCCCAATTTTTATTAACACTATATTTATTTACATAATTTTAATTTTATGATTTAAATGAAATTTCATGATTTAAATTAAAATGATTTCTATGAGTTTTTTTTTAGAAAAAACCAAATTCCATTGAATTTGGGGATTTGTTTTTGGAAATTTTATTGTTTTATGAAATTTGTAAAAATCACCATTCTGTTGATTTTGGGTGAAATTATGAAATTGATGAAAGTGGGTGAAATTTAAATTTTGGATTTAAAAATTTTAAATTGATGGAAATTTTATAAAATTTAAATCAATTAATTTAAATTGAAAAAGTGAATTTTTAAATTAAAATGGGAATTGATTTCAAATTATTATTCTGAAAAAAGGGTTAAAATGGGGTTTATAGAAACATTTGGGTTTGAACTTGTAAAAAGGGATGTTAAAAAAACTATTTTTATTTTTAAATGGAAAATTTCCATTTTTGATATGGGGGAATATGATTTAATTGTATTTTTTTTCTTAAAATAAAATTTTCATCATTGATTTTTACTAGAGAAAACGAAATACTAGGTAGTTGTTGAGTTATTTGGGATAAACACACTTGGATGGGAGTTACCTAAAACCAGATTGATTCTTTGAAACACTATCGAAATATTTATACAGCACATATTATTCCTCAGTAGGACATAGAAGAATACTATATTTCTAGTTACATAGGATGTACATAAACATTGCATTTATTATCACATGATTATGTGAGTATCCCACAAACAAGAACTATTGTACCTCATTGGCAATGACCATGTTTCTCTTTTGTTTATATATAAGATATAAATTTATGAATTTTTTGGACCTATTTTACATTAATTTTGAATTTATATAAACTATTTAATATAAATTGTTTTATAAATCTATTTTTAGAAGTATTTAATCAATTGAAATTTTAACCATTTGTTTATATTATTTCAATAATTTTAAATATAATGCATAATTTTTTTAAATATTCATTGTAAATTTAAAACATGTTAATTTAAAAACTAAAATATATTTTTTGGTTAATTAAATATTGAAATATGATTATGGAATCCTCAGTGAGTCCTTAGATGGATTTTAGCTCTCACCCAAACTTTTCCTTTAGGTATTTGTAGATTTACTCCCTCAAGGTTGGAGGGGGTTAAGGCGCCACATGGAGGTGGTTTTTGATATTGATATGTGAACATTGAGTGTTGCATCCTTTGGGACATGGGATTTTCTTTATGTTTCTAGTAAATTTCTATAGTACTTTGGGTTTGTTACCCTATTTGACTTCTTGTACACTTTTATCTGTGGAGTTTATTTTTTATTTATACTGATTTGTTTATCTCTTTTCTCCAATGTTCAAGGAAAAATCCTTACCAATTTCATGTTTGATTCTAGGTGCTAGTGTCTAACCCATGGGGATTGGGAATGCCCTTGGGGCCATGTCATAGCCGGATCATTTATCCAATTACAAGGGTAACCAGGCTGGTTTGGGACAAATCAACATAATCACACATTCCGAAAAATATATATCCTCTTTACAGGACATCATATAAATAATATGATTATAAAAACCATAAAAAAATAAATATTTTAATTGTTATCCAACAATATGAATTTTATTAGAATATCACCATCAATATTTAGAAATCCTCTCCTAGAGCACCCACAAATCATTAGTCATTAGTTTCTTTGTTTAACACCTACATGAACAATAATTGATTTGTCTTATACTCACCCTTGAGGAATCAGCCCAATTTGTATCCAACTATTGGGATTCTTTCTACTAGAGTAAAATCCCACTACACTTCCAATTATTGATACTTGAAGGATCATCATTATTTAACTGACAACCAAATAATTACTTATCACATATCCACAATGATCCCTAGTATGGAAGATTTCCACCCCATGGGAATCTTAAAATATTATAAGATGACCACTTTTAGTTATTCTACCTACCTCAATATGAATCATCCTCATGAAAATCATATCCCCTTTTCTATACATATAATCAACATCCTCATAATTTTTTCATAATTAAACCACTATTACATCACATGTAATAACGTCTATATCATCATTAACAATTTGTAATGATATTAGATTCTCATTTTCCCTTACTTATCCACCTATTCTATTTCACCTAAAAGTATCCAAATCATTATTATTATACCATATAGATATACGATGATTGAACCTAGGTTTAAAAATATTCAAATGCTCAGGAGTATTACTATATGACACCTCTAACAGTAAACAGATATTTGGGATACTATATAACTACAACCACACAATGCTACCAACACAAGTCAAATGACCATCTTCAAAAAAACCTCATCTTCTTTCACATCATTACACATTTTCACCTCTATCTATATATTGTATTATACTTATATATCATGACTTTTTCAATTTGTGTGAAAAAATGATTATATCATTCAGAAATCATCATATCTAAAAATAGAATTCAGTTTATAGGCCTTACTATAAATTTCATGACCCCATGGAAGTGTGTCATGACCCATTAGAAATAACACAACTATATAAAATTAATTATATAAAATTAAATCTAACTCATGAATTTTTCTTAACCCCATGTATCAATAGCCAAAAAAATGTAACTCAGTATCATATCATCCAATAGATGTCATCAAAACTTCCAAATTCTTTTCAGTACATGGAATAAACCATTATTCCCATTTTCTTGTTCATACCAGTGTTTGTAAATTTTATTCTCTCACCACTAATGTATTTAACACGAATTATCATAGTACCATGAAATAAATTCATATTAATGGATTAATAAATATTTCTTAAATATTCATTAGAAATATTAACATTAATAACAAACAATAAATACATAATGATTTTTTCCTAGGGGTTATTATCAATATTTAAATTAACATTCGATAACTATCTCTAAAATCTACCATTCCTCGTTTTATATCATTGTCAATTCAAAATGTTTTATATAAAACTATGATTATGAAATTTATCAATAAATAATTTACAAAATTTAATCGATTTAGAAATAATCTTGGAATTTTATATTATCTCACATTTAAATAATTCAATAAATATTCTTATTCCATAGATTCCATAATTATTGAATATCTCTAATTTAAATCTACTATACATTAATTATTTTGGTTTACTAATAATAATTTTTCAAACATGAAAAATAAAAATCATGGTAGAATGAAGCTAGTTACATAAGAGATGTTAATTTAATATAAGTACATATATTCCATGGTTAAAATAAGCTTTTTATCCTCTAATGATCACCCTAAATCGTTCATCTAAAATAAAATCATCCACTCATTTCATCATGGTTCTCTACTACACAGAATATTCCCTAAGGAACTCATGCATGAAGTGAAAAAAGAGGAAATTTTACAAGAAGGAAACTTAGGAATTTTATGGAATAATTACATATAAAACCATAATTAATCAATAAATATCCACTTGTGAATGAATAATTGACTTTTTAATTATTTATTTTATTAATTACTCCAATATAATTTTTTATCATTCTGTGTTACCGTATAATAGATAATAATTATTTTTAATTTAACATCTTTATGTCTCAATTTCCATAAAAAATATCTCGTATTCAATAATGTGATTTTTATAAAAATAATAGACACATATTAGACTACACAACTAAATAATAATATTATTACACTACTACCAACACTCACAGGAATATACTTGGATAATAGAAATTACCCAACGATTTACCTAGATAAAAAGAAATCCAAAAATCCCAATCAATATTAAAAAATACAATATAATTACTAAAAAATTAAATCTATTCAGTATATCATTGAGAATAATTTGAATTTAAAAAAACACCCCAAATTCATATTTTTATGTCTTCATAAGAGAAACCAAAAATCATACTAATGAAATTACAATATTAATATCCTATCTTTCCACAATTAAAATAATATATCTATATATATTTGCTAATGATCTAAAAATTTCCATGATGAATTAATAGAAATGTTGCTACATCAAAGACCTTTGAGTACCAAATATCCTTCTATGGGATACATGATTTTTCTTATTAATACCCATCAACCAAGGTATTTTTACATGGATTTTAAATTTTTTTGTCATCCATCATTAATTTATATTGTCCTTGATTATTTTTATACACTTAATAATCAAATAAAAATATTGATATTTAAATAATTTATTACAATGTTGGATAATATATAATTTTTTCTAATTTTTTTTAATAATAATGAGAATAAATATATATAATGAATATTTCACAAATAGTGTACACTATATAAATTAAAATAACAAGTTGATTTTTATATACTCCAGTTAACTCACTACATATCTAATTAATGGTGATGTTTTATTTTCACATAATCATATTGATTATATGAAATATTAAAATTCAAATAAAGGAAGATATAAATTATTAATAAATAAATATAGTGATTTATTTATCAAAATAGGTTTGTATATTTTTCTTAGGATTGAATGTTTTTTATGTTTTTCTTATATTAACTAAAATGAATATTTACTGTTTAAAATCATATATTTAATTCCATTATATTTTAAATGTTTGTAAGTAACCAGCAAGATTAAAATCCATACATTGTAGTCATGAAAATTCATGATAAAAATAAACTTCAGGAAAAAGTTTCAAAAAGAAAAAAAATTCCTATAAACTAGTCCCATGAATCGCCTATTGGAAAATATATAACATATGAAAAAAATAAACAAATATGTTAAATTATAAATCAATTTTATCAGCGATTTACAAAAATTAATAATATTTAAATATTAATTTTTATCTAACAGATTTCTTAAAAAATATTTTATAATATTAGACCATATAATGATTTAAAATTTCATGTATTGTATATAGTGAGAGAGAGTATAAATTAATGTTGGTAGTTGTCAATGATTTTATAAGAAATATATTATGATCAATAGTAACAGAAAATGTTTGAATTAATCAGTGAATGATTAGATATTTAATTATTATGTATGATTATTATTTCTACACTATCATTGTCCCTTAAAATAAGAAATTATCATTCTAAATCGTGTTAAATGAGAATATACATATTCATAGAAATATCATATTAAATTTTATTTTATTTTAAATTTCAATATCTCTAAAATATTTTTAATATGGTTATATTTCTTATATAAATTTATATTTACATAGAAATCACCAAACACTTCAGCTATGAACATATAACAAAAATCTGAAGTAATAACAAGTCGAGAGAGAGAGAGAGAGCTTATCCAATTAAGAGTAAGGAAATTATATTCCACAAACATACTTGTATGAAAAACAAAATTAGTATATAATCAGTTATAAACCTTTGTATAATAAATAAATTTGTAGGATTATTTGATAAAAAACCTATGAAATAAATAGACTAATGAATTGATAAAATGATAATAATTTTATATCTATCATGCATCTCAGTCTTTATTAAAATTTTTCTATTATAAATTTATAATTTTGAAAATGTATAGAAAATCAGGAATAAATGAGGTTCTCCTGTATAAAATAAATTATATATAAGGTTTTAATCCTTCAATATGAAAGATCACAAAATTAAATGATGTATATATAAATTCAATGAATGAAAATGTAAATATATTAAAAATAAAAAATAACAACAGCGTTAAACTCCTTATATATCCTTCTTCATTTTCAAAATATGATCTACTATCTTCATTCATTAATCCTTGTGTCAAATTGTTTTCCAAGATACATTAATTATTGAGTATGAAAATCATAGTTTATCGTGATTTTTTACCAATGAATCAATACACATTATCATATTGTTATTACTCTCTCCTTTAATCAAGTGTAATTTTTGTGATCTTTTATAGTTTTTCAGGATCTGGTTAAGAAATTTATATTACAATATTACTGATTTTTCATGTATACCACATTACACCAATAAAAAATTCATATAATATAAATAATCAATGCGATTACTTTATACTATGTTATTTATACTAGGGATTATGGAAAGGTCATAGATTATTGTAATTCTAGTGGAGTGATCTTATTATGTTATTATTGATTTAAAGGAATTAATGCTTTCAATACTTATATGTAATAATCATAGGTAATGAATTTTTATGAAATAATATTTTAAATTATGATACATTATTTTGATTAGCAGTGTTCTAGGTCTATTCAAAAACATAATAAAAATATCATTTTATCAAATTGATGACTTAATTTCATGAATTTAATATTACCTTGTAATAATGAATGAATATCTATTATTAAATGGATCCACTTTTAGATTTTAACTTCTTTCACTGCATATTTTATATCCTTAGAGGGGTTAACAATTTGATAATATTATATTAATAATTTCATTCAGCTTGAATTTTTGAAATACAAAATTATATCAATTTTATATAAGATAAGTGATCAATATTCCATTTCCACAATATATTATGACATGGTTAGGTCATGATATCCTTTAGTTTCATAATATATTCATGTTTGTTGAATATGAATGAGGTATTCCCCTAATTCAATATAAATTACATGTGGTTTTTAGTTTCATATTAATATTATATATATATATGTTGTATGGTAAGAAATATGAGAAACTAAGGAATATAATTTGACCCCTTTTAGGTATATCATAAGTCACGATATAGAGATATCATTAATATTTTTATACTATCATATATATGATAATGGCTACATTAAATGAATATATAAATTTTTTTATGATATGATAAATTGTGTTATATGATTTACATGACATATGTAAAATATTTTTAAGTAGTTGAATATTATATATCATAGGTGTATCACGTACTTTTTTTTATCATTGATGTTTCACATGATGACATATATGGGAGAGTCAAATGTGTCCAAAGTTTTAAATGCATAATATGAGGGTTACAAAGTCCATAACCACATTCCATTTTCTTATTTTGTTTTAATATAGTAAAAAAAGTTTTTAAGGAGTGGGGTGGATCCTTGAGGCCCATATAAATAAGTTTATTCTATTGGGATAGTGTTGCATTTACGATTTTATCCTATTATGACTGATTTTCCCAAATCACTCTCCTTTAACATCCCTCAATATGATTTGTACTGTCATACCAATGGAATTAATGAGGATCCCACACATTTTTTTGGGATATTTTGGATAGCTTATAGATAAATCATAGTGTAAATTTTAATTTTGATAGTTTTGAGGGGTCTCCATCAAATTAATGTTAGAAAAAAAAATATTTATCCAACATCTATATATGGTACTATGTTTTTAATTTCATATTACACAAGTTTCATTTTCATAGTATAGTGTTCATTAGTTAATGGGTCTCTGGTATTCCTTTACATCAAGAAAATTTGTTATTAGATCATCAGAATCCCATTTATTGTATCTATTCAATTACATATGGTTATTAACACAAAATAATATGTTAAAATAAAAATTTGATATCATATTTCAAGTCATAAAATACAATATTGATTTTAAACTATTTCTTAACTTATAATATTGTTTATTGAATGAAATTAAAATGATTTTATGGTGGAATTACATATAATATGGGACATTTTAAATACCATGACTATATTGCAACACGTCATATGATATCGTAAAATGTTACATAGTGCAAATATATCAATTTTAGAATATATAACACTATAATATTTCTCATTCAATAAAAATGATACTGATTATTTACATGGTTTTCCACATAAAATAGAAGACTTTGTATAAGTCATTAAATACCTGTTGATGTTGTTTGTTTTGATTTTTTGAATGGACCATGCCTTAAGATACATAGATATCAGAAAATTAGTGTCATAATACCAGATTATTTATCATAGTCTCTGAAACCAGAGTCCTAATATATGGAATCAGTTTTGAACTAATCTAAATGATATATATTCAAATACGATATAAAGTGAAATTTATGTTTTTAAATTTTTTGAATACTTAAAATTATAAATTTTAATTTATTATAAAGTATAAGAAAATTAAAATTTTCATATTTATTAAATTTATAATGTGTTTATAGATTAATTAATTATATCATTTTGATAATAATTTATCAAATGTTATCAAAGTATTTAGTCAATAAATATACTTAATATTAATTTATAATATCCAAAGCATTTTTATTTTATATGTATTTTCATATAATGTTTAGATAAATTGTCCATATATAATATTTTATTGTATTTTATAAAATGAATATAATTTATATGAGTTGGAAAAATATAAAATACTTAATATTGAATTATTAATTATTCATATTTATTAATTTAAATTATTGAAAATAAATGGCCATATTTGATAAATTTTTTGTACCATTTCTAAATTAGATTTCATAATTGGTATGGTTGTGGATAAAATAAAATTATTCATATGGGTTTTTATTATGAAAATTGCTCAAATAATGTATTTATTTCAAGTATGAATCATAAAAGATTTATAATTAAATTAAAATGTCATGTGTTTATGAAATTCCATATAAATTAATGGAATGAAGTAGTTTATATCGGAAATAAATGTAAGGTGTTTATATTTATTTTATTATATAATTTCTATAATTATTTCCTAAATTATAATATTTTTATAATTATTTTATTTATTAATTATTATTTAATCTTTATCTCATGTAAAAATTTAAGAATTATTTATTTCTTGTGTAATTAAAAAATTTGATCCTATATATTTTTTATTTATTATGAAGGGTTAGATTTATATTTTTTAATTGTTTAATATTATCTTGCATGTATCTATCAAGTTAAATTAATAGTATGAAAATGTAGTAATGGTTATTCTATAATGAATTTGGATTTTTCTAGATTATAATCTTGAATAGAGAAATTGTTATATTTTATATATACTAGGTGTCATAATTATTTTTTTCTCAAATTATCACCTATGAAGTATACCATTGGTAGAGGGAATCTGGGTCACACATGTCAGTGGCCATAGAGATTATGCTTTATGTTAAAAAATATGGTTTTTTCTACCAATAATTCCATTCATACACTTATGATTACTCTTGAAATTATATTTTTTTGATACTTTACATGAATTTTTTATATGTAACTTATATAGTTTATTAATTTTAATATGAAATAATCTACTTTGATCTTATTTGAGGAATGTAACATAAGTTGTGGGTTATGTCAAGATTTTCACATTAATATTCTTTGAGCATATTGATTAAATGGAATGAATACGGATAAAAAACTAAATGATAAGAAGAACTAATTCATTAAATTGGAAAATATGATAAAATATGATAATCTATTACAAATCCATAATAAAATAATATGTGTTGTAATACTTGAATAATGAAAACATTTTAGGACCTTAATCATTCAACTGTGTACGATGTTACAAATTATAGGTTCCATTTGATTTATTGTGTAAGGATTCATTGAAATTACTAACCAGAAAAGGTAGGAAACCATATATTAACATAATAATTAAGTTACATGAATAAGAAAAACAAAAACTATATATGATATGATAGAAAAAAAGAGTTAGTTAATATATATAATGGATTATAATAAAGAGTTCTCCCTATAACTATCTAAAAGTTATATTTGACATGATTATTATAATTTTCCACTTAAATGAAATAATTTGTGCAAGAAGGCACATCTTCATTAAATAAAAATAATTAACAAGAAAATATTTATTCACATGAGTATCATAAAATATTAACATCCAATTTTAAGTAAATTAGATACAAAATGATATAAGGATATGTAGTTTATAGTCATGCATATAATATTCAATACTAGAGAAAATGACTTTGTATGTGAAAACATCCCATGGTAATATCCTTGGTAACCATTTAAAAATAATAAAACATATTCAACTATAATTTTCATGATATTTTCCCTTAGATACACTCTCTCCAATAGACTTCGGAACAACCCTTGGTATAAGGTCATTGGGCATCAACATGGAATAATACCAGTTGGGGAATTTCCTAAAGCGGCATCAGGCCACATCAATGAAAAAGTCCTACTACAATGAGAATGTTAAATGGTTATAGGCCTAGGGATATTAATATTTAAATTTTAAACAATATAATGATAGGCCTTTCCTCCAAAAAATAATATCCTGATTTTATTATAAAAAAATAAAAACTAATTTTGAGTTTTCAATCTTATAGACTTTCTATTATATTTGATTTACTACTACCACTATTCCATAATTCTTTTTATTTAAAAAATATTTAATATATACATATATATATATAAATGGTTAATTATTAAATACTATAATTAATATATGTTAATAAAATTATTCAATATCATAGCCTACTATAATGGATAGAGTAGACTATGGTGGTATGTGGGCCCCACCATCATTGGAAAAATGGTATGTGACTCAATATTGTTGTTGATATGGGGAACCAAAGAATTATATTATGTTATCGTTATAAGAAAAAGTTAATATAGACCACTAAATAAGGTTTTCACTATATTAATAGGTGAAATATAATGTGGAATTATGTTGGTCCTACCCCTTGAGCATAATAACCTATGGAATTCTATTGAAATTACAAGTCCCTAAACCCAAAGAAGAAATTTTATGTATACATATGTCCCACATTACTAGCTATACTACAACAATTCATCTCACTATTTGTGGTAGGTTCAATGTGAAAGACCCTACCAACATGGAAAAATATCTTCTTGTTGTACCATCAGGAATTAGGAGTATGATTACAACGATCTTGGTTTTCCATTGTCATATGGACTTCCCCAAACATTCCAATTTAATTTCAACATCTACACATATTATAGAATCAAACTTTAACCATGAGCTAGGGTGGTTCAAAAATATGTGTACTAACAAGCTTTTCATGTATGTCACATCATACACGTGTAAAACTATGACCATGATCCACTATCCTCATTGTATTAGGTAATATAACCCATGGGAAACTCCTAACAACTGATATAGGTAAACATATTTCATTGGCCTTAATGATCATGGATATAGGACTAATGTCATTAGTAATTTTTCTAATAATGATTATTCGACCGGTTAATGAGTGGAGGAAACTGATGTTTCATTAGGCCCTTATCTTCATATAGAGTTCATTTGGTAATGTGTTTTACAAGAAAAAAAAGTTTATTAATCATTAAAATAAAATTTTCTATTTTTTTCAATGTGTTAGGGATGGATAAATTAGGCCCCATACTTCTAGTTTACAATGGTATATTTATTGAATTTATTTTTAATGTTTAAATATATTGGATAAATATTGTATGGTATAATTGTTATCATGGGTCATTGAAATACCTAAATGGATTCATAAATTAATTTAATTTATTCCCATAAATTTAATTACCAATAATACCTAAGGGGTATTTAGAATCTAAATTAATGGTCCATGTTATGTATTAGTTAGTATTAATTCATCAATTTGCGAAGTGTATATAAATTTTAATATATATATATATATATATATATATGTTACAAAAATAAAAAAATGAACAATAGTTCAAATAAATGTAATAATTATTCTAGATTCTGGTTTTTTAAATATAATTTAAAAGGATGCTATAATGCATATTTGTAATTCAAAGGAAATTAACTTCCCCAATGGATTAAAAAAAATATGTATATTTTAATATTACATCCCGTTAATGATAATATATGTTATTTGTTAGAGAATATTTGTTATTAATAAATTTGGACAACATACATGGTGTATGATTAAGCATACTCTATAACATATATTAAAATAAGTAATAGATAAAACTTTTTATGAGAGGTAAAAAATATTCACGATAAAATTCATTAAAATATGAATAATTGAGATAACAAAACCCATTATTAGAAAATCTAAATTACTAAATTAAACTTTTTGGATTATTTTTTGAAAACATAAAATTAATTATGATATATAGGTTTTTAAATTTTATTTATTAAATATTCCCACTAAAGGAGAACCAAAATGCTTCCTACAAATATAATTCTTTTTGTTTCAAATTTTTTTCTTAGATATAATATAGTTTATAAAAAGACAATGAAAATATTTTTAGATTTTGAGAAAAGAAATGTGTATAAGAAATTACTATATTCGATGACACCCAATTTTAATGTATTTCATATCCTTATTGATTCTAAATTATATTTTTTTAAAAATATTGTAAATAGTTTTATTTTGTTTCCATGATGGTCTCTCCAGGAAAATGTTACTGTAGAATGGTTTCAAAGATCAAAAATATGATGCTACAAAGAATTTATTATAGAAAACATTACTTTTAAAGATTAAATAATTATTTCTATGGGGTAATGTATATTGCTTTCCTTGTTGAAATGTTTACCAATTGGGATATGATTCCTAGTCACACAGTTATTCAAAATTGGTACATTTGTTGATATTACACATTAATGGGTTTATGTGGAGGGTTTATCATTTGGATCCATAGTGATTTAGATAAAATTACTTATATAGGTCATTATTTAAAAAAATATTAATGATATAGTAAGAAGTTCACCTCATGTAGTCTATAAAATGAGATATGTCTAATAATGTGATAATTTATTGGATTTTTATTTATTTTTTATTTTTTTAAATAAAAAATATTTCATGATAAATCAATTTAATCTCAACATTATAATTTCTTCATGTTTTTAGAAACTAATATGTGATGTAAAGTTATAACTAACTTCACAATGTATGAGTTTTATTAAATCATGTCGGATGTCCATCATGGAGTATTATAGGATTAGATAGCATTTTAATTTAATATTTTTTGGATTTCATAATGAGATATATAATATACTCATGAGACACAAAATGAGACTTTTATGATGGATAAACATCAATGATTATGATAGAAATATGCATACATAATATATGTGGAAAATAGGGGTCCATGTTTTATACTATTATTTCTTCATTCCGATGTTTAATCAAGATACCTATCAGAATAACCTTCATAAATGGTTACATGATAACACAAAAACATTGAGATTGTGGTAATCAAGGGGATAGAGTATATTTCTGACATGTAAATGAATAAATTTCACAATGATATTACTTTTCCATTTATAATTCTTTGATTACATATAATACCGCTAATAAGATATAAAAAATGTGCGTATATCCATACATACACACATTGCATTAGGTTTGATTGTTTATTAGATGGTGGGATGTGTTTTTATTATACATAAAGTTAAATTATATGTTATGTATTCATCTATCCTATCAATATATGTTTTGAGAATCGATAACAGATGGGTATCCATAATAAATTGAGATATTTCATTTCTCATGGTAACATAGTGTATAATAAAAATTCATTATTTGAAAAAAAAATTATATTATATTGATTATGGGAATATGTATTATGATACCCATTTTTGATTGATATCACACTAAATCCACTTGTTAGTTGAGTAATAATATTACATTTCTAGAATCCACTCTATGAATATATTTATGAATTTTAGATTTTATGTTTTTTATATTCTATAAAAGCCTAAAAAGGTTACACTTTATAGTTCCTAAAATGGGGATTGAGTTTTAAAAGTCAAAAATAAATTATCTCAATTTGTTTTTGAGTTTTATAATATGATATTTGGATATATATAACAAGTTAATTAATAATATGTGATTCTTTTTTATGGTGATGATAGCCATCCAAAATATTATTTTGTAAATATTTAATAATTTTGATATCTTTTCAGAAGTTGTTGTATATGTTAAAATATTTTGTTAAATGATATATAATCTAAGTTAATTTTTTCTTATATAGAGATTAATGAATATATTCAATAATACTAGTATAAGTAATTTTATATTCTATATATATTATTGTATATGTAAATAAAAATTCATATTCTATGAAATATGTGAAAATAATGCATATCATATTCTTTAATTTCATTATACTATATGGAATAATAAAGATATATCATACCACAATTATACCTATAGAATTATGTTATATATCTATATGATATGACCATATCATTACAGTTATTCCTTAATGATTTATATTTTAATATTAACTATGAAGACATTCGATTTAATTATTAAATTGAACATTATGTAGTGACATTTAGATCAATTATTAATTAACTATTGTTAACATGTTATATTATGAAAATAATCATTGAATATAGTGAATTAAAATTCAAAAAATCAGGGGTCTAGTGTTAGAAATATTTTAATTACATTCTGTTTAAATCAGTAAATCAGTAAATATAATAAAATCATGTTTTTAACTTAATAATAAAATATTTCTATAATCCCATGAAATAAAATACAAATACAAAAAAGAAACAACATGAATTTAATAAATAAATGTGGGGAACTAAAATTTAGTGAAAACCACCAATATATATTCAATTATATATGTCAACAAATTTCCTTAAACTTATTTATACACACTCTATTTAAGGAGATATTATATATTTTACCCAAGTAATATAAAAAACAAGTCATAGTGAGTAAACAATTTCAAATATATGTTATATATGTAGTATAATTCATCCTTAAAGTACTTATTTACATGTATTAACCACATAAACCCACTTTATTCCTATTATTAACATTTATCCATGTACATTTATACATACCTTATAAAAATTAATTTTCAACATCACTCATAAATGATTTAAGCAATTATTTGATATTCCATTACTCAAAAAAGTTTCTTTATATGTTTTTTACAACATTAGGATCTTTATAATAGATTAATGATATTTTACTAATCAAATGAAAAATTATAAATATTCTATGATTTATGTTCACTGGTTTACCTTTTGAAGAAAATTTTAATTAGGGGGTTTTGATCCTTACACAATAAAAACATATTTATTATTAACCACTCAATGAATTTAACATCACTAAAATTTCATATAATGAATAGTAAAAACATACATCCTTTAATATGTTTCTTCTGATTCACTCCTTAGATCTATCATGTACTATCAATTTTTTCCTTAGTTCTAATATTTTTTTATTATGATTTTTTTTTAAAATTCTCATGGAAGTTGAGATAATTTATTTCAATAAATTTATTTTAGAAATTCACATAAAAACAAAAATACTCCCATATCAATATTTTTATAAGGTTTCGACTTCCCCTAATTATAATAATATTTCCTTCCAACCACACATCATTTCAGATGTAATATTGTATTTAAATTTTAAATATGGTAGGTAATGGATTATTCTTTTAATTAATTAGTTACCAAAAATTTTATTCTTATACTTAGGTTCATGTATATGAATATTATATTTCACTTCTAACATCCAAGAGGGAATTTCAAAATTTATTTTTAAAATTCAATTACTTTTTTTTTAAATTAACACACGACACAATTTAATTTTTTTATAAAGTGTAAAATAAATTCTATTTATTGAATCATTTCTCAATTATCTCCAGAACTTATGGTACTATTAAAAAATGTAAAAGTTTAAGATTTATATTGAGATCAAGGTACCAGTATATGTTTTTATACCTTTGAGTATAATCCAATAATCAGGGGTTTTTTTATGATTATTTAAAAAAATTTAATCATGATGCGAATTCATTAAAGAATAAATTTAATATAGATTAATTAAATAAAAGTAATTTTACAATAATTTCATCAATTAATAAAAAAATATTTGAAAAAGTATGCAAATAAAAATAAGTAATGAATGTTTCAAAAATGAATAGATAATATCAAAATAATATTACTAAGAAATTTAATTGGGTATAAATATTTCTTGTATCCCACTAAATGATTTAATAATAGCATTATCAATGTTCTATATAATAAAATTGTATATAAATAATATAATTAATTAACAGGTATAAATTTATGAATTATTTTTAATCAGAAAATATGTATGAAATATCATATAAAAGTTTTTATTACTTGTACCCATAGTAAACATTCCCTTTTTTCCATTCATATTAAATGATTTATTCTATCAATATATATTTATTTCCTCTATTAAATAATTTAATACATTTGTAACAAATATAATACCTTTTCATTTTGAACAAGGCTTACAGGAAATTATTTTTATTCTATATGTTTAGTGAAGTCCATGATCTCTTTGATTAAAATAAATTTTTAGAAACTATTTTCCCTGTAAAGTTTTTCCATTTATATTATTAAGACTATATATACTTATATTTTATTTTTTTTCAAATCAAAAAAATATTAAAGTCATTTTATTTATAGATTCTCAAGTTTCAATATTTATTTCCTTTTATCACCCAAAATAATATATGTTCCAATTGAAATGGAATATGGAAACTATTCCCCAAACAAAATTATTTCATAAATCAAATGGGTAATTTTTGAGAAATTTCATATTCTTATAAGGTTTTGTTTACCTTTTTCAACTAATAATTTCTTTTAGTGTTAAAAAAATTCTTCAAAATCCATTTTTCCTCAAAATTTGAAACCTTTACCAAACCATTAATTTATTGAATTTAAATTTTAGATTTATTATTTTCTCTTCATATGTAATCATTAGTTCCTTCATTACATAATTAAACATGTGTGCCTTGTAGTCATTGATGCTAGATTGTGGAATTACAAATCTACAAAATTTGGATTTCTATAAAATATTACCTAATAATATATGATTCATCAGTTCCAATTTACCTAGAACCTACCAACATTGAAACATATTCAATAACATGAATATATAATAATATATAAATATTGATATGAAATTGGGTAATGATTACCATTCCCACACATCAAAAAAATCATTGTTTCTTAATAAATTACTTCTCTTTTATAAATATTCCCTGAGAAATGATTTTATTATTATTTTAAAAAAACTCATGTGAGTATTTAAATATATAATTCAATTTCATCCATGAATAAAATAAATTCTTTATTTTCATTTTGGAACATAGTATCCCCCACACTATATTGTATTATATAAATTTACTACACAGTATACATAATTTCTAGTTAATAATATTTTAATTATTTGATTTATATAGATTCAATATTGATCTATATATTTCATATTTTGATATTATTTATTATTTTATGAATATTAACTAAATAACATAACAATGCATAATAGAATTATATAGTTCTATTCCATTTAGAAACATGGATAAATAAACAAATGGCTCATAAGTAAACTAGATAATCAATCATTATGTTCTTATTAAATATCACCCTTCATAGAAATATCATACAGAAAACAATTCTTCATTGACTTAAAAACGTTATATAATAAACGATAAGCTTTGATAATTTTTAAGGGTAAAAAATGGAGGTATATAAACTTATTGGGAGCATAAGGTTATGATAACATGAGAATAACATTTGAAAATATTAAAATAAATACCAAAAATAATGATAATTAGATATTTATTTTTTTTAAATTCACAAGACATGAATGATAACAGAATCATGAAACATTATCTCTAAGATAATAACATTGGAATAATATAATGATTCTAATAATACACATAAGTATAAAAAATATGGAAAATAGTAGGCAAGGACTAATTCTAGTACTATCTTATTGGATTGGTTTCACTCCCTAAATGATCATATTAATCAAGGTTTACTTCTAATAATCTCATACATGATAGAGACACGAATTGAACTTTTTTTACTCACCATTCTTATCCTACTTATTTTTTGAGATATCCATTTTTAACCAAAGAGTTAGAGGGATATATAATTTTAATCCCACCCATAAAATAATGAAAAGCACATATTTGTGTTAAGAAATTCCATAAATAATTCATCATATACTATAATATAAAAAATAAATGGGTTTCATAATCACATAATTATTTCATAATAACATAACCCATGAAATGAGTTGGTATTAAAAACATAATAATCTCATGGAAAAGAAACACGTTTTATAGAATCAACCTTAAATCATCTGCGTGATTATCCATTAAAATAATTAATTTAGATGGTATCATTGGATTTTAACATATAATACAATTCTTATAATCAATAATTATATTCATTTCTGTGTACAAATACCAAGAAAAGAACATTATATCATTATTAAAGAAAATGACATTTCCAACTAGAAAATAAATTTAATTTTTTTTAAATTACTAAAATATTTTCAAAAGAAAATTGTTTTAAAATATCTTTTTAATATTATAAAGAAATAATTAAGTCATTTATAGGACATGACATTGGTAAATTATATTTAATTAGTATAAGTTAAAAGAAAACATTCCTTTCATGACCTTTTAAAAAAAAGTCCAAAATAACATCATTAGAAAAATGAGAAGGTAATTAATTTCATTTCATTTTATAAAATTAAAACATTGGGGAAATTAAAATTAATCTATAATAGTTTAATATTTAAAACAATAATGATTTTTTAAAAAAAAATGGAAATTGATGAAAATTATTTTTTACTAGATAGATTGATAAAGATGATTTCCTTAAAAAAAATGTGTATCTTGATTACATAGAGTAAAAAATGAAACCAGTAAATAAAATATATATGAATTACTAGGGGAAAAAATTCATCATATTCACGATAGGTATGTTATAAAATTTTATTATTGGAAATTGGTTATAATTAATCATAAAAAAATGTGATTGTAACAAAAAACCCTTCCCCAGGTTCAACATCATTCCTACAAATAAAAACCTCCTGTATAATAAATACAGGACTATTATACATATATTATAAAACTATAATATATATATATATATATCAAACCAAATATATTTTACTTATAATCATTAATCATCCATTTATTATGAATTACTTATCAAAACTAATATTCTAAGTGATAACTACTTAATTTTTCATGTGTTTTTTTGGTTCAATAGTGTTTATGTTTTCAATATTTTTATAGTTACATCATCTAAATAAGGATAATAATATACTAAATATCATATATATTCATTATATCCATATTTTGAGACATCTGTAATAGATAATAATAGAAAATTTAAATTTTAATATTTATTTATATTATGGGTCATACATATATGTGAATGTTTTTTTTCATTTTTAAATAGATTGAATAAAATAATGGTAATTAATATTTTACCTAAAGAGAAATTTTTTTATCATATATATCATATATGATCATTAAATTTTTACTTATTACTTTCTACAAAAAAATAAAATAACAAACAGAACATGTCGGTAGGTATATGTTGTAGCCCACACATAAACATGAGTGATGTTGTCTTCTTCAAATGGATAAAAAGTTAAGAATTTAAATTGGATATTATAATTATAAAAGTATAATTATTTACTTGATATCATATATATATATATAGTATTTCCATAATTATATACACATTTGAGAGGTGGTGATAGAAAATAAATTATAGTAGTGTTTGTGGTGGTAGTGTTGGGTCAATAAGGTTTTTCTTATGACTTTTCCATTCCTTCTTGTTTTGAAAATCACAAACACATTATTCATAAGGAAAATTTCTTTTATAAGGAAAAATGCTTTACTAAGGAAAATTGCTTTTATAAGAAAAATCTCTTTTATAAGAAAAATTATCCTTATCTTATTTTCATCCATATTTTTCTTATGTATGAGATTCGGATTCATTTCTATTTTATCGGAATCGTGGAAACTTTGATATATAGTATTCTGTTTAAGGTTTCGAATTCTAGATAAGAACTATAAGGATGTTTCACTCCGGATTCCAGATGAGAACTGTAATAAAGTATCATTCCGAATTTCGGATATAAACTCTGACTAAGTTCTATTCCAGATTCAGGATACAAATTCTTATGAAGTTCGATAACGAATTCTCAATACGAATTCTAATGATTAATTCTCATTACGAATTCCAATTAAGAATTATCATTACAAATTCCAATGAAGAATTCTCATTACGAATTCTGATGAAGAATTCTCATTAAGAATTCTAATGATTAATTCTCATTACAAATTCTGAAGAAGAATTCTCATTATGAATTCTGATGACGAATTCCCTTTCCGAATTCTCATTCTGAATTCTCTTATTAAACAGAATCTGGTTATCTTTGTTTTATACACTATGAATTAATTCAGACTCCGAAAAAAAATTTGGTTAGACTCCGAACGTTTATCCTGCTTACATTTCTATAATCTGTCTACTCTTTATTATTTCCATTACACTTCGAATCTTCACTACCGAAGTTTTCATTCTGAACTTTTAAGTCAGAATTAAAACAATGTCGTACATTCTGTTACACTTGTTTTGTTATAAAATGATGTCGTCTATTTTGTTATAAACTAACCGTTGTCTAAGTGACACGTGTACAGGTCCCTCCGATCTTTAAGGAAAATATGACCGTTGAAGAAGGAGCCGACCTTACCTATAAATAGGAGATCATTTGAAAGAGCTTGGGGCTGAAAGGCTGACAGATCTTCGACTCATGTGATTACATGCTTGAAGTGATTTCTAGAGAGAGAGAGGCTCTTATTAACTCTCAAAGCTTCGTGCGACTCCGAATGTTGGTGATTACATTCGAGGACTTCTGGGGATAGGAAGACAGAGGTGCCGACTACCTTGAAGTTCGAGGGCTTCCTTGCTGAGGAAGAGAGAGGTTACCGACTACCTTGAAGTTGAGGGCTTGCGGGGATAACAAGCCAGAGACTCCGATCTTTGTATCGAGGGCTTACCTTGGTGTGGGTAAGACAGACTTGCTTGAAAGTATAAATCAAGGGACCTTTATCCAAGGTTGTTGGATACCCTTCTCTTTGGGTTAAAAGACTTATATCTTGTTACTTGTAGTTTAACTACTTGTTTTTATTTCCGCTGCGTTTTGTATCTTAAGGAAAGTATAACTTTCTTATACTTCCTTACTTTTACTCAAATTCATTTAGATTCTATACGCTTTAAGATAGAATCTCATATTGTAACTCTTGTTAAGTTTCAATTTCCGGAACCATATTTCCAGAACCGACTTTTGGAATCTCATTCCATGTTTGTATTCGGTGTTAGAGGTGTTGTGAATTTGCTTAGTTTAACTTTGTTAAACTTAGCCCTTTCCTTTTCTTAAGGAAAACATAGTTAATCGTAACTAACTTTAAAGGTTCCAAAGTAATTTTTAAAGTATACAATTCACCCCCCCCCCTCTTGTGTATTGAGCATATACATCATTATTTCGATCCTACAATTAGTATCAGAGGAGGTCTCTGAAATACTTATACTTATGAATAAGTTTTTCTTGCTCATTTTCTCATTCCGAACTTTTCTATTCCGAAAATTTCCAATCCGAACTTTGTTATTACGAATATTTTGCTACTAACAAGTTTGTGGGTCGAAGGTTTCTTGTATAGTAGGAATTAACGTTGGTTCGATTGATAATCTAAATCCTACAAGACCACCAATCTTTGATGGTAATGACTATGAGTACTGGAGAGATTGCATGAAGACTTTTGTTATCAACACTGGAGTAGATAATTTTGTTATGCTTACTGGTGATTATAAAATTCCTGACAAGGAAGTTAGAACTTTTACTAACCAGGAAAAGTAGGAATATCAACTCAACTATAAGGTACGCAATACTCTACTATGTTCAATGACTAGAAATATATATAGCCAAATTTATTCTTGTGAAGCAGCTAACTGTATCTAGAAGAAGTTAGAGGTTACACACTTTGGGACTTATAAAGTGATTGAGACTAGAAGATCTATGCTTAGAGCTGAATATCATGGCTTCAATTTTCCTTATGGTGAACCAATCTGTAAAGTTCAACAGAGATTCATGACTATAGTCAACAGTCTACAGTCTATGGGAGAAAAAGATTTAGATGATGAAGCTCTTGTGGATAAAATAATTGATATTATGCCCAATGAGTGGGAATCCAAAAGAACAGCTATAGATGAGAACATGAAGGTCACTCAGATCTCTCTTGATGAGCTTTTTGGAACTCTTCTACAACATGAGACTAGAATGAAGAGAGATGCAGACAACATCAAGAAGAATAATGGAAATGGTACTGTTTCTTTTACTACAACTTCAAATCAGATGAAAGCTAAGACTCTTGAGAGAGTAACTAGATCCAAGTCTAAGAAAGTTATTTTCCAATCTGAATCTAGTGAGAACGATGTCTCAGAAAATGAACTAGCAAATCTTGCTCGAAGGATGAAAAAGATAGCTGGCCAGAGAAATTTCCAATCCAAGTATATGAAAAAGGAAAGGAAAGATAAGAAAGATGGAGAAGTTACTTGTTATGAATGTAAGAGAGCTGGACATATTAGACCAGATTGCCCTATGCTCAAAAAGAAAGAAAGAAAAGAAAGGCATTCAGACAGGAACAGAAAGAAATATTATAAACCCAAAGATAAGAAAGTTTTGAAAGCTAACGACACCTGGAGTGCCAGTGGCGGTGACTCTTCAGATGAATCTTTTGATTATGAATCTTCAGGATAGAAGAATCTTGGTCTTATAGCCAGATTACCTATTGATAATCATTGTTTCATGGCTAAGGTACGAAATGCTGAATCACTGAACAATGTTTCTTTAAATTCTAATGATAGTAAGTATTATAACTCTTCTGATTAAGAATCTTCTTTTGATGAAGAAAATACTTTTCCTACTTATGAAGAAGTCTCTAGGTTTTCTGAACTTCTTGAGATTGAAAATTCCAAACTCAATAAGAAACTTGATAAGGCAAACTCTAGGAATTCTATTCTTACAAAAGAGATATCAGATCTTTCTAAAGATCTTAATAAGAAAAATGCTGATTTTGAAAGTATTTCAAAAAATCATGAGGAAGTAAGTTCTGATAAGAATAAACTTTCTAAAGAGTTAGAAAAAGTAATTTCTAAGAAAAATGTTAACGAGCCTAACTCTAGATCAAAAACTAATGATTTTGAGGATAAAAACTTTGTTGTAAAAATCAAGTCCGAAATTTTTTCCTTAAAGAAGTGTTTATTAAACTTTACCCATGGTAAGGAAAATTTTGATAAGATCTATTCCCAAATACGACCTTTAAGAAATAAATCCAGATTTGGTTATACCCATGCAAAACCTATTTTCAGTAACAATTATTTTGTTCCTCAAAGTGCCCCATTTTGCCCCAAGTGTCAATGTGGTGGTCATTGGGAAAAGGATTGTTCCTTAAACAAAACACAATCTTTAGGATTTCACAAAGCTTACTTTTCTAAAAAGATGTGGGTTCCAAAAAATTTATTATCTGGAAATCTCGGATCCAAACAAGTTTGGATTCCGAAAGTCTAATTTTCTTCTTAATTTCAGGAAAATAAAGAAAGTACCAGCAACAATATATGGTACATGGATAGTGGATGTTCCCGACATATGACTGGTAACAAAATCGTTTTTGAAAATATTATCAAAACGAAAGGAGGAAAGATGACGTTCAGAGATAAGGCTAAGGGAGAGATTGTTGGTATAGGTAATATTGTTATTCTTGGTAAAACCTTGATTTCAAATGTTCTTTTTGTTAAAGGTCTTAAGCACAACCTTATTATAATAAGTCAGTTATGTGATGAAGGTTACCTTGTGAATTTTAGGAATGATAAGTGTTTAGTTCACAATTCCAAGGAAGAATTTATTCTCTCAGCCAATAGGCAAGAGAATGTTTACACCTTAAACTTAGAAGATCTTAGAAGCCAAGATTTACCTTGCCTAAGTGCAATAGAAGATCATTCTTGGTTATGGCATAGAAGACTATGTCACTATAACCTTAGGAACCTATGTAAACTCTATAAGAAGAAACTAGTTAAGGATCTACCGGAGCTTAGATTTAATTCTTCTAAAGTTTATGATCCTTTTCAATATGGAAAGCAACATAAATCTAGTTTTAAATCAATCGGTGAAGTCTCAACAACCAATGCATTATAGTTAGTGCACATGGATCTTTTTGGTCCAACACAAACTTGAAGTATTGGAGGCAAATACTATGTGTTTGTTCTAGTTGATGATTACACTAGATTTACTTGGGTCTATTTTCTAGCAAAGAAGTCTAAAGCTTTTTCATATTTCAAAAGTTTTAGAGCTCAAATTAAAATGAGAAAAACCTTCCATTGAAAACTATTCATAGTGATCATGGAAGAGAATTTCAAAATTCAGATTTTGAAACTTTTTGTAGTAAGAAAGGTATTACTCATAATTTTTAAGCACCTAGAACTCCTCAACAGAATGGTGTAGTTGAAATAAGAAATAGAATTCTTCAAGATATAACTAGAACCATGTTGAGTGAATATTCTATTGCTAGACATTTCTGGGCTGAAGCTGTAAGTACTGCTTGCTATACTATAAATCGAATTTTGATTAGACCTTTTCTAAATAAAACTCATTATCAGTTATGGAACAGTAGAAAACCTAGACTATCCTACTTCAAGGTTTTTGGTTGCAAAGTATTCATTTTGAATACTAAAGATAACTTACATAAATTCGCACCAAAATCTGATGAAGGGATTTTCTTAGGATATTACACAACTTCTAAGGCTTATAGAGTTTTTAATAAAAATACTTGTACTGTTGAAGAAACAGTACATGTAAAATATGATGAGTCAGATCCTTTTGTTTTTAAACCATCCCTACCTTCTTCCTCGGATGTGTTTTCAAAAACTAATTATCAACCTTTGATAGAAGAACCTTCTAATAAAGAAATTGTTCAAGAAGATACTTCTGAATCATTTACCCCAGAAGACTTTCTACCCTATGTTGATGAATAGGTTTTACAAAACCCAAATCAGGTGTTTCTTAAGAATCATCCCAGTGATAGTATCATTGGTGATGTAAATCAACCTGTAAGGACTAGAAGTTTCTTAAGAAATGAAGTAGAACATCTAGAATTTCTTTCCCAATTAGAACCTAAAAGCACTGATGAAGCCTTAGGTGATGATGATTGGATTAAATCCATGCAAGATGAACTAAATGAATTCGAAAGGAACAAAGTCTGGACCTTGGTTGAAAGTCCTAAGGAAACATATGTTATTGGAGTAAAATGGGTTTTCAGAAATAAATGTGATGAAAATGGAGTCATAGTAAGAAATAAAGCTAGACTTGTTGCTAAAGTCTATAATCAACAAGAGGGAATAGACTATGAAGAAACCTATGCTCTAGTAGCTAGACTTGAATCTATCTGTATTCTACTTGACTTTGCGGCATTATTTAATTTCAAACTTTTCTAAATGGATGTGAAATGTTCTTTTCTTAACAGGTGTGTTCAAGAGAAAGTCTTTGTTGAACAACCTCCTGGTTTTGAAGATACAAAATATCCTGATCATGTTTTTTGACTTACCAAAGCTTTGTATGGCCTTAAACAAGCCCCGCGAGCATGGTATGATAGACTCACTGGATTTTTGCTTCAAAATAACTATGTTAAGGGAAATGCAGATCCAACTCTTTTTATAAAGAAAGATAAGAAAAATGTTTTGATTGTTCAAATTTATGTTGATGACATCATATTTGGTTCAACTCAGCAATCTTTGACTGACTCCTTTGCAAGTCTAATGAAATCTGAGTTTGAAATGAGTATGATGGGTGAGTTTACATTTTTCCTTAGTTTTCAAATTTCTCAAAAACCAGAAGGAACTTACATATCTCAACATAAGTATATTAAAGATCTTCTGAAAAATTATGGTTATGAAAAAACTAAGAGTATAAGTACTCCCATTGGTACCTCAAACTCTTTAGATCTTGATGAAGCTGGGAAACCAGTAGATCAAACATCTTTTAGAGGTATGATAGGAAGCCTACTATACTTAACAGCTAGTCGACCAGACTTAATGTTTTCAGTATGCTTATGTGCAAGATATTAATCCAATCCTAAGGAATCTCACTTAAAGGCAGTAAAAAAGAATTTTTCGCTACCTTAAGGGAACCATGGATCTAGGATTATTTTATACTTCTGGAAATGACTTTGTTCTTAAAAGATTTTCTAATGCTGACTTCGGTGGATGTAGAATGGATAGAAAATGTACATCCGGAAGTTTTCACTTCTTAGGAGATTCATTAGTTTCTTGGTCCTGCAAGAAGCAACATTCTGTAGCACTTTCCACCACTGAAGCAGAATATGTAGTAGCTGGAAGTTGTTGTGCACAAGTGTTGTGGATGCAACACACACTCACAGACTATGGCTTGTGTTTTACCAAAACTCAAATTTTGTGTGATAACACAAGTGCCATTGCCCTTAGTAAGAACCCTGCACATCACTCCCGTGAAAAACACATAGATATTAGGCATCACTTTCTTAGGGATCACACACTTAAATGAGATATTATTCTTCAGTTTATCGGAACGCAAGATCAACTTGCTGATATTTTTACAAAATCTTTGCCTTCTGATAGATTTGAATACATTATATAGAATTTAGGAAAGATAACCGTAAGGTAATCCTCCTTAAGTAACTTTCTGTTAAAAAAACTCTCCATACAGAAATAAACTCCTTTTCATAGGGGGAGTACATTTATTTTTTAGTTTAAAAAAAGTTTTTCAAAGTTTGTTTTCAAACTTTTCGGAAAGAAGATTTCCGGAATGGAATTTCCGGAACTACAATTTTCCAGAATGGAAATTTTCGTAAATAATACTTCTGGAATGGAAGAATTCGTATTAAAAACATCCGGAATGGAAAAATTTCGTACTGGTATTTTCATAACAAAATTTTCGTACTGAGTTTTCCGTAATGAGTGTTCCGTAATGAGTTTTTCGTACTAAGTTTATTTTCCATAGTGAAGCTTTTGCGAACTCTGTCTTCTCATAATAAAGATTTTTTTTCATAGAAATTTTTATATTACCCATTACGAATAATCCTCCTAAGCTAATCCGAAAGGTATGATTACCTTACTCAAGTTTTCGTAGTCATATTTTACTTGCATGCATTTTCTTGTATTATGTTTTCGGATTATAGTTTTCTTAATTCCTTGTTTTAATAAAAACCTCAAAAAGATCGGATTCAAGTTTTCAACCGTCAGATCTGATCTCAGCTTCTCCCAATCGTTAGATCAATTGAGGAAGCTGAACCGTCGTTCCATTGCCTATATAAAGGGGACCCAATTACTCGTCCCACATCGTTTTCAAGCTCTCACGTCCCGAATCTCTGCCCCTCTGTTTTAAAGCCATTCCGAACTTCAGATTTCTCCATTCCGAACTACTCAGAGAACTTAAAATCTGAATGTCTTTGGAGTTAGCATCTCAAGAAATGACATCTACTAAGCCTATTTCTCAATGGTTAGTTTATAGAGAAAGGTTAGTTCATCCAGATTTCTTCAACAACTATGATTCTCTCATTTCGAAGAACATTAAGTTGAATGGATGGGAAGATGTTGCTGTATCCAAACCGGGGAATAAAGATGATGTCTTTTCGGAGTTACTTATTGAGTTCTATGAATCAGTATCCTTCTATCAGGAAGATAATAAGGAGAAGTTTTCTTTTAAGTCTTATGGAAAGACCTACAAACTTTTTTATACCAAGGCATCAAGCTTGGTAGGTCTGACCTATGAAGGAGAAGCCGAGTTCATATCTCAAGTTTTTCCGGATTCTAAGGGTAGCTTCGACAAAGAAAAACCCTTGAAAACTCTCGGACTCTCTTATGACAAAGCTCCGAAAATTGCAAGTTTGCCTAAAAATTTCCGGATTCTAGAATTGTGGGTGCAAGGTCTTATTGTACCAAGGAAAGGTGATAAAGACAGCTTGAAGATGAGTGAGATCTATATCTTAGATTTCCTGATAAATCTAAGGAAGTTTAACTTCATGAGGCACATTCTTATAACCATCGAGAATCTTAAGAATGGAAATCTCAGAGCCCAGATCGTAATGTACCCAGCAATATTATCAAAGTTGATAGTTCGGTGCCTTGACTCCTTCAAGGAAGCTTGCAGATCTAAGCCAAGGGTTTGGAAAATTTTATTGGTCATTGATGATACTCTTAAGAGGATGGATGTGGCTTTCAACAAGGAGACTGGTGAGTTATTCGATCTTCCTAGCCAAGAAGAAGCGGCTCCGAAAACTGCTGAACCGGAATCATCCAAGCCAGTAAAGAAAAGAAAGTTGAAGGAAGTTGCAGCTGAGGTACAGGATCCAAAATCTAAGGAAGCTCAAACCGCACCTCCCAAACCAAAGAAGAAGAAGGCTTTTCCTGATGAGGTTGTTTCCAAGTGACGAGAAGATAAAGAGAAAAGGATAGAAGGGGATCCGCAGTTCGGATTGGACCCTGAGGAAGCTAAATCCTTAAAGAATAGAACTACTGATTAGCTTGAAAAACAAGTAAAGGAGAAGAAGCTCAAGAAGAAGATGTCAAAAGTCAAGGCAGTCCAAGCGTTGTTAAAATTTAATGAGATGGTATCCGGATGCATTCCAGTTCTGAGATCTTTCTCCTTGGAATCTCTACCTGAGACTCCAGGAAGAAACCTTGATTTTCCGTAAGAGGTTACAACCGAACATGTTGAGCAACTCGAGCAGGTTCAACAAGTGAAAGAGGAAGAACAGGTTGCTGAATTAAGTGGAGAAACAAGAGACTTATTGAAAGAAGTAGATGAGTATAAGGGGTCGCCTTCGGAACACCTGTCACTCCGAACTTCAGAGGCTGAATCCTCTAAGTTAGTAACTCTAGAGAAGGATAAGAATGAGGAAGATGTTGTTCAAAAACTAGTTGATGATATTGTTCAAGTGTCTACTGGCGAGCAGAAAACCCCTGATCAAGAATTGGTTCCAAAAAAAGACAAGGGAAAGCAAATTCTTGCTGATACTCCGAGCTCAGAAGTGAGGAAGAGGATTAAAGTTGGTAGTTTTTCAAAGAGAAAGCTTGACCTTGTTGAAGAAGAAAATTCTCCAAGCAGAGTTTCGGATTCGGATTCATCCTCGGTGGGGCATGAATTTGTTGTCCAGTCTTTAAAGAAGTTGGTGGGATCCATTCCGACCTTCTCAAGTATTGAATCAAGGTGTCAGATGCTCCAACATGCATTGAATCAGAAAACTGACTCCGTATCTATGGTTATGGACAAGTGCGTTGAGATTGAGGCTCAGTTCAAAACCTTCTTTGTTGGATACGAAGCTCATAGAAAATCTTCCAAGAAGATGACAAACTGGTCGAAGAAGACTGTTGAAGAGATGAGGTTATTTGATGAGTTTCAAGATAATGTTAAAGATGACTTCGAGACTGAGGACAGGAAGATAAATGAGATGAATTCCTCCTTTGAAGAGAAGCTGACTGATGAAAAGAACTTCCGGATTCAAGAAGTCAGAGATCTAAATGGGAAGTTGAATTTCGTTTCTCAAAACTGGAAATTTGAAAGGGATCATCAGATTGAGTTTTAACAGAGGATGAAGGCTCAGGAAGAAAAGATCAAGGCTCAGGAAGAAAAGCTGAAATCCCAGGAAGAAAAGATTGAAGCTCAATCTGCAAGGATAGTGGTCTTAGAGAAGCAAGCTGAAGAAGATCATAAAGACCTGAAGAAGATCAAGACTATTCTTAAGGGGCTCATTTCAAAGGAAAAAGATCCAAAATAACCAAATCCGATCTTTTTGTTGTATTTTTTTGTTGCCGAGATTTCAATGAAATTTGTGCTTGTCGTTCCTTTTTGTTGTTACTACTAATGTTTCAGGTTATTTGTTATTTCATTCCATTCCCTCATTTTCTTTTTGAAAATCACAAAGGGGGATAAGGAAAATATCCTTAAGAAAAAGAAGAACTCTAATAAGAGTTTATCAAAAGGGGAGAAGGAAAATATCCCTATGGAAAAAGAATTATAATAAGAGTTTGTTTAAGGGAGAGTTTTTCATTTAAGAAGACTTTCTTATTCATAATTAAATGTCACTCCATAAAACTGAATACGATCCTTAGAGTTTCATGGACTAAGGGGGAGTTAGTCGTATTCATCAATATCCTCAAAGCAAAGGGAGATAAGCTTTATTGTTTTTATTTCTTCCTAGAATATATTTTTTGTAAGGATGTTTTGTGCTTTCCAAAAAGGGGGAGATTGTTGGGTCAATAAAGTTTTTCTTATGACTTTTCCATTCCTTCTTGTTTTGAAAATCACAAACACATTATCCATAAGGAAAATTTCTTTTATAAAGAAAAATTCTTTCCTAAGGAAAATTGCTTTTATAAGCAAAATTGCTTTTATAAGAAAAATTATCCTTATCTTATTTTCATCCATATTTTTCTTAAGTATGAGATTCGGATTCATTTCTATTTTCTCAGAATATTTGAAACTTTGATATAAAGTATTCTGTTTAAGGTTCTGAATTCTGGATAAGAACTGTAAGGAAGTTTCATTCCGGATTCCAGATGAGAACTGTAATAAAGTATCATTCCGAATTCCGGATATTAACTCTGACTACGTTCTACTCCAGATTCAGGATACAAATTCTTGTGAAGTTTGATAACGAATTCTCAATACGAATTCTAATGATTAATTCTCATTACGAATTCCAATGAAGAATTATTATTAAGAATTCCAATGAAGAATTCTCATTACGAATTCTGATGAAGAATTCTCATTATGAATTCTAATGATTAATTCTCATTACAAATTATGAAGAAGAATTCTCATTATGAATTCTGATGACGAATTCCCTTTACGAATTCTCATTCCGAATTCTCTTATTAAATAGAATATGGTTATCTTTGTTTTATACACTCTGAATTAATTCAGACTCCGAAAAATATTTTGGTTAGACTCCGAACTTTTATCCTGCTTACATTTCTATAATCTGTCTACTCTTTATTATTTCCATTACACTTTGAATCTTCACTACCAAAGTTTTCATTCCGAACTTTTAAGTCAGAATTAAAACGATGTCGTACATTCTGTTACACTTGTTTTGTTATAAAACGATGTCGTCTATTTTGTTATAAACTAACCGTTGTGTAAGTGACATGTGTACAGGTCCCTTCGATCTTTAAGGAAAATATGACCGTTGGAGAAGGAGACGACCTTACCTATAAATAGGAACTCATTTGAAAGAGCTCAGGGCTGAAAGGCTGACAGATCTTCGACTCATGTGATTACATGCTTGAAGTGATTTCTAGAGAGAGAGGCTCTTATTAACTCTCAAAGATTCGTGCGACTCTGAATGTCGGTGATTACATTCGAGGACTTCCGGGGATAGGAAGATAGAGGTGCTGACTACCTTGAAGTTCGAGGGCTTCCTTGCTGAGGAAGACATAGGTTACCAACAACCTTGAAGTTGAGGGCTTGTGGGGATAGCAAGACAGAGACTCTGATCTTTGTATCGAGGGCTTACCCTGGTGTGGGTAATTCAGACTTTCTTGAAAGTATAAATCAAGGGACCTTTATCCAAGGTTGTTGGATACCCTTCTCTTTGGGTTAAAAGACTTATATCTTGTTACATGTAGTTTAACTACTTGTTTTTATTTCCGCTGCATTTTATATCTTAAGGAAATTATAACTTTCTTATACTTCCTTACTTTTACTCTGATTCATTTATATTCTATACGCTTTAAGATATAATCTCATATTGTAACTCTTGTTAAGTTTCAATTTCCGGAACCATATTTCCGGAACCCACTTTTGGAATCTCATTCCAAGTTTGCATTCGGTGTTAGAGGTGTTGTGAATTTGATTAGTTTAACTTTGTTAAACATAGCCCTTTCCTTTTCTTAAGGAAAACATAGTTAATCGTAACTAACTTTAAAGGTTCCAAAGGAATTTTTAAATTATACAATTCACCCCCCTCTTGTGTATTGAGCATCTACATCATTATTTCGATCCTATAGGTAGTTCTTCAGACACACAATGGACATTTTTATTTCCCATTTAATGGAAGAGGAAAAGGATATAGGTTATTAAATAATCATTATCAAATCTAAATGCATGGAATATATTGGATATTTATTTAATAATATTTGAGTAAATTTTTTGAAGAGGTAAAAGTAGAAATAAAATGAATAGACATAGTTGATAATGATACATATTCTTTAGAAAACTAGTATAGGTTTATAACTAATGGATTCCCATGATAGTTTTAGAATCAAATCAGTGACTCTAATTCATGGGGGGGGATGTATAGATTATATAAGTACAAGTATTTGATGAACTGAATGACTCTTTATGTGTTATTAGGAGAGGTAATTTGGTTTCCATTAATAATTGAACTGAGGATAATACTTGTAAATTTCAATATATTAAAATATGGTTTTGAAAATATCATACAAACAATGATACAAAAAGACTCATAATATGTGGTAATAATTTTTAGGTCAAAACTACACCAAACTATGGGGTTTAATTATTTTTTTATTAAATTTTACACTTATCATTTTATGTTAATACTTTATAAATTTGTTTCATCATTAACGGTGTGAATAAATCATTATTGGTATTTAATATTTGTTCTAACCAATACAAAAGTTAAGTTTCTAATTTAATTTTATTTATTATTATTAAAAATATTGAATCCATTTTATCAACTAAAATTCCCATAATTTATTTAATTTATTTTACAATTAATATAAAAAATCCCTTTGATAAGTTGTAATTTAACTAATTTCACCTTTAAAAATACTTTATGTTAAAATGTAACTTTTTAAATGCTTTAAATTAAAAAATGCATTTACTAAAAATTATTAATTTTAATATGCATTGAAAAAATTAATACTATTAAAAAATTATCAAAAAATCATTGTACGATAATTTTGAAATGTTAATTTAAAAAATAAAGTTATATTTTCAAAATACATGTTTCAGTATATGAAAGAAATAATTTTTGAATTTTTTCACAAAAAATGAAAATATTGGTGGTGGAAAAATGTTTTTTGATTTATATATTGTTTTTAATATAAACTACAAACTAATTTATAAATTTATTTTATTTATCTATAGCATTTATTCTTAATTTTTATAAAAAAACTTTCTATTCAGATTAATAATTAAATAGATATGTTGTATTGGTATACTATATTATTATTAATTTATAATCAATGTTTCATATTTTAATGCTCTTATAGGTATTAAAATATTAATAAATATATCTAAAATTTTAGTGGTATTACATTGTACCCCACCTTAAAAATAATTTCATCCTAAAAATTATAACTTTAATAATAAAAGTGGATATCCATATTTCATTGTATCCTTATTTTCCCAAATAGATTCTTAAAATTTTCAATTCCTCTAGAGAAATTTAACATGATTATTTGTCCAATTATGTAGCACTTTTTTATTTAATCAATTATGTCTGAATTTTTTTCTTCATAAGAAATAACATGGTCTATTTTTTATGACCTCTATGTTTACTGTATGTGATGTATATGTTTAGTACTACATCATGAGAGACACATAGAACACATCATGATATTTATAGAGGTTAAGTGGAAGATCCAAATGACTGGACACCATCAAAACCTGATCAATAATTATTAAAGGGATAATATACCAAGGTATATAATTTTCTTTCATTTTTAATCTCAAAACCAATTTCTTTAAAAAATTCATTGAAACACTTCTACTCTAATGTTTACCTCTATGTGTCATATACAATCATTTTCAAATTTTTTTCACAAATCATACCTGCCATGATGTATTGTTTAAGGGATATAACATTCTCTACCATTTCCTTATCTAAATCTATCCCTAATAGATTTCTTTCACTAGATTGCTTCATGAACTTTTGAGTTATCCAATTAATTCCATAGAGGGATTCGTAGGGATACATATAAATTTATGAGTTAATGTTATTGTTTTGTGTAATATCTAATATTTGAAGGAGTTGGTCCTAACCACCTTTGAAATATATAGAAAAAGATCTACAATATCCAATATGGTATGAACATTTCTCCCAAACAAAACATCTGTCTACTCATCATAATTACTGATGAATATTAAATTTTTACCTAGATCGTACTAATGAATGTACTAGACCTTTTTGGTAACCCTCACATACCAATTAGATAGAATAAAATGTGTTAATCTTAAAACCATACCACTTTATTAATTTATAACATACCATGTGGATCTAGATATGAATATTCTCAAAAATAAATGAGGTATACTCTCATTGTAAGGATATCATCTATTAATAAAGTAACATTTGGAATTTTAGACATTATTAGGAGACCAATGAAAAAATACATGCTGTTTTTTCCATTTCCAATCTAGTGTGGGTAAGGGTTTTGATAAACCATCACACTTATATCTCCTAGAATAAACATTCTTATATACCAAAAACTCAGATGTATATTCTTCAATATCTCTCTTCATTTTGTCCCACTAAAAATACTATTTGAGATCTCTATACATATTAACACATACCGAATGTATATATAATGATAAAATATGATAGTTTTCTAACATCTTCAATAAATATAGTATTAACAAGGCACACAAACAATTCCTGTACATTATAGTTCCATAAAAATAAATGTTACACTCAGGACCATCTCATAGCTTTTTTACTATTCTACATCTTCTTTCCACTTCAATATTAACATGTATGTATGGTTCAACACACATTTGAGAAAGATAGTACTTTCCCCCTTCCATTATGATTTCCAATTACAACCATTTCAAATATGGAAATATTGTATCTTTTTTTATCCTCAACATAGATAATCTAGTATTATAAAGACACAAACCCCTGTATCCCAGAGATAGTGTATACATTATTACATTGGCACTAGATATAGTGTATCACATCCCAAAAAACTGAATAGTTTCTTAATATTGGTAAAAACCATACGTAATAAATATAAATAATAATAATAAACATAAAATAATGAATTTAATTTATTTGAAAACACATTATTCCCTTTGTAATATCTGTTCATATCAATAAAAAATTCAATTGTCCGTGTAAAAAATAATGAATAATATGTAGGTGATCTTAGATGCTCAGAAAGGGTATCTTTATAGTGGAAAATATCATGAGTAAATAATAATAATCAAAATTAAATGGTAAATAACAGAAAAATGTATTTTAAATAATAAATTGATCATAATATGGTAATAATAAAGTATTACCAAATAAATTAGTACAAATAAAGACATGATCGTGAAAGTTATCCCTGTATATTATAAAAAACAGAATAATCACATAGACAAAAACAAATGTTCTAATAATGATTTACTTCATTGGTAGTTATATCTGAAACATATTTTCATAACAATCCATAAGAATGTTTAATTATATGGGAAGAAATGCATCTAATTTTCCAAAATCATTTGTATCATGAGACCTAACAATATTTCAAGGGGATACCAATAACCAGTCCCCACTCGTTAAATACTAAGTAAAATTTATTACTTATATGAAAGGGGTTTAACATATTCAATATAGAAATTATATTGAAAAACAATGATTTGAAATGTTAAAACTTACCCCAATCAAATAACCGTAGTAAAAAACCATCTACTGTAATATTATGAATGGTAATAAAATCATACATCCTTAATCAAAATAATAATATACTATATAAATAATGTATAAGTATTAAATCAATAAAAAATATCCCAAATGGACACTAGTTACAAAATTGGGTTGATATCATCGATGAATTGAAGTACCATAAAAATGTAATTAATTTTTTTCTGAGGAAAATAGCTTTTTCACATTGAAATCATTTGTAAATGAAAAAGGTTGATAAATATTTTTAAAATTAATTTCTATGAAATAAATATTGGAAAAGTTTTAGTTTCTTTCCTCAAACATTGATTTTTCATGATGAAATAAAATTCTATTCATTACATTTACATTATAACAAATATCCATTTCATATTTAAGCTAAAATGAAAATAAGTATTGTTGGGAAAATGAATTGAAACTAACATATAAATAAAATTGAATAAAAAATCCAAAATGGTAAAAAATTTCACAACACATCATTTGATAAATTATTTAGACAATTTTGAAAATTATTTTAAAAACCATAGCTTTTAAAAAAACTTTATTTTGACTAAAGAGAAGAGTTGGTTCATATTTTCTTGAGAATATATTATCAATAAATTTTTGTTACAAAAAGGGTGAGATGGTATTATTACTTTTAAATGTTAATTACTAAATAGAGGAAATAATATATTTTATGTTTATGAAATATCAAATAATTTACCTAAATGATATTTAAAATAATCAAAGCTAAATAATTGTGAGACTGTGAAATAAAACCAGACCACTTTGGTAATATTTAAATCTTAATAATCATGAAACAAATAAAATAAAATAAAAAATATTATAACATAACAAAAAATAGATTCATGATATAATATATGAAAATTTTCATCATATGTTCTACATATAATGGAATATGTGGTGAATTTGATATGTCTCGTGGAAGTAAAAGTGAGAAAAGAAACCATTACCTCTGGTTTGACATCATTTTTTTGTGTCCAAAACTCTTGTATAATAAATATAGGTTTTTTATAGATATATTTTATAATTATACTCATATATATTAAATCAGTTATTATTTACTTAAACTCTTTAATCACAAGTTTATTAAAAATTCTTCATCGAAATACCTATTTCAGGTGAAAACTAATTCATTTTTCATGTATGTTTTAGTTCCCTAATTTTATCCCATTTATATTTAACATTTTAAATAATACTAAAAATATAAAATATGGTTTCACTGTCATATATTTTCATTAGATATTTATATATTGAAATCTATATATGTTAGAGATAAAAATAAATTACACTTTTCATAGAGACGGTAATTGTTATGTATGCATGAATGCAGTTGCAATTTTCTCTAGGTATGGAATTAAAGGAAATAAAATTTAAACACACCATCTAAGAATCATTATTATGTTAAATATATCATTTTTATTAATCAAAATCATCCTTATTATCAATATTTTAAAAATAAATTAAAAATACATTTCACATTGCTATATAGAGGTAGTAGTCCACAGGTACACACGAGAGGCATTGGTATTTTCTAGTGGATTATAAGGTAAAAAATAAGACATGATATTATATTTATAGAGTTATGGATATTTCATAATTATAAAATTAAATTTATTCTAACTACCTTAAATGTATAGATTATGTGAAAGATAAATCACTTCGCATCAAGAGGTAGTTGTCTCGAGTTCACCTGAGAGACATCATTATATCACCCATGGAATGTAAGGTAAGAAGGTATAAGTGTTCACATGATAACATATATAAAAAATAATTCCACAAATAAAATAAAAATATGTTAATTTCATCATTATATCCATCCCTTAAATGGGGTGATGGAAAAAAAATTACATCGATTTGTGTGGCTGTAGTCCTCCATACACACAATTGACAATTTAGTTTACCATTTTATAACAGTGGATGTGGATATAGGGTATTTGATAAACATAATATCATATCAGTATATCGTATATTCTATTCTCATTATTTTTTTTATAATTAGAGATAATTATAATTATATTTGAAGAGGAAGTAAAATTAAAATTCATTGTCAAAATACATGCCTTTTCTTTGGCCAACTATTTCAAGAAAAAAAAACCATATTAGATTTGATTTATCATAAAAAAGGATCTATGGTGTTTGTATGTATGAAAGAAAGAATTTGGGAAGTCCCTCTCAAGATAAATTTATTTTAGAGTGTGATAAGGGGAGGAGGGGGTGTCGCTTTATAAGTGGGAGACATGATACACATGGAATTATTTAAAAGATAAAGTGATACCCACATTTATTTAAGCCAACAAGCCTTCATAATAAGATATTATAAAACCATAGAGATTATAAGGTTAAATATGGAAAGGAATTGGGTGTTGGATAATTTTTAGGTCATTTTTAACAATTATCATAGTATTTTAACCCTCAGTAATTTCATTTTTACCTTAACAATAGAAATTAATATTTACAGTTTACTCTATTTATAAAAAAATCATCTTTTCATATATTTATAAATTTTCTTATATTGTTAATTTTTTAATATATATTTCAAAAAAAAATCTCATACACATCTTCTATTGGGGGTAATTATTAATTCTAATGTATGTGCACAAATAGAGACAAAATTACCTATTAGAAAAATATTTATTCCTGCAAAATCATTCATTTAATTTAAAATTATTCTTTTTGAAAAATTATATTCAATTGAAAACCAATTAACATTTGAAAATAATTTATTTATATTAAATTATTTATCCCTATTAATACCTCTAGTTAAAAAACTATGTTATAATTGTCATATTGAAATTAAATTTTAATAGAGTATCTTGTTTTTCATAAACTAGGTGTTGTTAACAGTACCATCTATCATAATAAATTAATTTTCATAAAATGGGATATATCATAAAACAATGTCATCTTATACTATCATAAAATCATGGTTTTTTATCATACACACTATCAAACACCATGTTCCACTTTAAAAATATTGAGGTATAACATTCTACCCCCTTAAATAAATTATTTCATCAAAATTTAATATTGATTTAAATATTAAATGGTTTGGAATTTTAAAATATCCTTATTTGAACCCTAATTCTTAAAAAGGGTTAATAATTTACTCCTGTGACAATTGAGGAAGCAAAGTTTAATGTACATTTAGAATAACGTGCGGGGGGACTCCAAATAGTAGAAAATTCATTGAATGTGAAGATATGGACATGAGAGAAAAGATTAAAAAAATTATAGAGATTGATAGAGATAATTATCAAAAGAAAGTTAATAATCTTGAAAATTTATTTACCACAAATCCATGAATTGATGATAGGTTAAGGGACAATTTCATTCATCAAAAATTAAAATTCTAAAATATATTTTTTCATTCAATTTATTTTTCCTAGAGAAATGGAAATACATTAACATCCACATAGTGAAGATAAAAAATAAAATTACTTTATATATTTTTATTTTATTGGGTAAATTTTATCCTTTGGTGGTGCTTAAATCAAATCCTATAAAATATCTTAGGATTTTTTATTCTTGAATCACTAAAAGTAACATTTAAAATATCATTGGATGAATAAATGAATAAACTTTTATTCATATTATCTCTAGATATTATCCAAAAACTAAATATTTAGATTGTGTTATCAAATATAATACATTAATATCTACTACCTCAATAGTGACTCCCAAAATTCAATATTATCCACTACATAAATGGTTATCCTTATGAATCTTCCAAATATGTCTCCCTAAAATCAATTCCCAAAACTTTTAAATAGTGGTGACTAAATAAACATTATAATCCCTAAACAATTTGTACTAGAAATTAATTCCACATTCTGAATATGTAAATACCATGATCACTATAAAAACATAATTATAACACGCAAGCTTCCACAAATGAAATCTATGGTTTTCCAATATATTCCATAAATCCAAAAATTTCGTAAACATAAACATAGATAACATAAAACATTTAATCACACATAATTTTCATGTTCATCAATATTATCCCATAAACATCCCCTTTTCATTATTATCTCACCATCAAGTACATGTTAAGGGTAATCATCACCCAATCATTTTTTCCATGAATTTAATGTTTCCAGTGGCTCACGTTTCTTTGTTTTCAGATCTATTTAAGATATTCTCCCAAATACTTTGTTAAAATGTAAATTAATATAGTGACATTAATTTTCATACATTATTATTATATAATTTTATTGGGAAAAACATAATAATGTTACAAATCTAGGATAAAATGGTTTACTGCTGAAGAAAAATTCGACTCTTACATAACCTTTTCAAAACAAAACACAAACAGTATTTAATTCTTTCATCACTATATTCTTAGTGGAACTCTTGTTTTATATAGTAAAAAGAATCGCCTAAGGATATACATCAATGGAATGGGTGATCTAAAATCCTAGGAAGAGGATCAATAAGGGTCATAAATCAATATAACATGCTTTATAATAATCATTATCATCTTAACTTAACCATAACATTATAATCAAAATCATGATGAAAAAATGGATAATGTCATGGAATATGACAATGAATAAAAATGAAACACTATATTTTAGTGGTTAAATACCACACATTGTTGGAAACAAATATAGAACCATGTTAACACATAATATATGTGAATAATCATAACAAAATCATTGTGAAAAATTCTAGAATCTTATACACACATATTTCACATTATCTCATGAGATAAAACACAATACAAAAATCATTTTAGGGATATATAATTATGGATTGACCCATGAAATCATAATATTTACATAATCTTGCACGACACATAGAGTATATACAAATAAAATTCATTAAAAAAAAGAAAGGATGGGAATGGGCTTCATAAATATTTCTTGAAGAAAATATTTGTAAATAATATTTTCTATTCTGAAATGGATACATGAAATTATACTTATACATAAAACATTATTATTCTTGAGTGTAAAATAATAATTTCTAGAGGAGTAGAAAATAATGTTTTTGAAATAGAAGACACTTAGAAAAAAAATGATTCTCTCTGAAAGTATTTGGATATGAAAGGAACAAGTATATAATTGAAGGAAAATGTCATGGAGATTTGATGAACATAATCTGAACGTTCAGACTAAGATGATAGAACAACCCAAAGAATGGAATAGGGTTTAAGAATCACCTTACCTTAATTTCCACTTTATTTGGTCTCTTTTGAGCCTCGTGAGTAATAAAAATTCATTTACATAAATATTGATCCAAATTTGAATTATTCTCATCTATAGAAATATTTATAATTTATAATAATTGGATTATATTTCATAATTTCCATTAATGAAATTGAAGTGTTTTGATATCATGTTTTACTCTAATGTTTTAGGTTTTTTATCGATTTTTCTACTTCAATTAATTTAATTTATAAATTAATATAATTATTTACAGAATATAATAATGTATATAATTACATGTTTTTATATAATATAATTTTTATAATATCCATAAATGATTATTTTTATATGTTTTGACATGGAAATGTCTCTGTAGGTGGTTAACAGACCATGACAGGATATTGTTAGGAGAGCGGGAAGGAGAAGTAATAAATATATATATAGAATTATGATACCTATATTAGTTTATCATAATAAATATATTGTTAACTTAATACATAAATAATTATATTATGTTTTTTTTATATTTTTAGTGGAAAAATAAAGAGAAGTTGAATCAGGAATAAAAAAAAGATAAGTGGATCAGAGCATGCTTAATCCTCAGTGTAGATTCTCTTGGTTGACACAATAATTCCTTAGTGTTTCGAGTTTTATTTCACCAATAATGACCCTATAGATTATATGGGGCTCTATATTTAGGATTTGGTTATAGATTTTCATTTTTAATGGATGGTAAGAAAGGTTTTTCATGTAGAGGGAGAGGATTGTTTATACATAAATAGAGGGGTACTTTTAGAATAAGATATTGAATAAAATAATATATCAATGGTAAAACATTTATTACTATTTTTTTAAAAATAAGAATAATATATTAAAATTATATATTTATTTTAATATGTTAAACCACCTTTATAGTTTGAGTTCATTAGTTTATTGAAAGGCAATGTAGAAAGAATAAAAAAAATTTATTTTAAGGAATAACTTGTTACTTTAGGTATTGAAAAATCATTTTTTGTTTGGAAATAGAGTTAATTGTATTTTAATGAATTATTTTTAAATTACATATATCAAGAACGAACCTAATGTTTTGGAAAGGAGTATGTCATTATTAAAACATGAATTATGAAATTTTAGTTAAAACTATTATGTGAGAAACTATATTATTACAATTTACATGAAAATCGAATTATTCAAAAACAAATTAACAAAAATATAACCGTTGGATTATTTAAACATGTTGATTTGTAGTATTATATTCAATTTTTTCAAAATAAATTTCTTAACAAGTTAATTTTAATTATTAATATAAAAATTTGACTTTTAAGAAATACTTTAAGAAAAAGTTTATTAAAAATGTGCTTAAATTTTCATTGAGTTTCATAATATTGAAAATTATTTTTTTTGAAGTATAAAATTTATATTTAAATAAATTAATAATGATAAATATTATTTATATCATTATTTATTATTTAGTGGTTAAATTACTATTCAAATGGTCATGTTACTATTCCCAATGGTAATTTTACTATTCCTAATGGTCACATTTCTATTCCAACGGTCACACTACCTCATATATATACAACTATATTCATTCAATTAATATTAAAATCAATTCCTCTCAAGGATCTATATTTCCATAATATTTCTGGATTTTCTAATGTGTTTCTTCTTTCTTATAGCTTTTTTATTGTGGGGGAAGATTCTAATAGATTGGGGTGATCTATATTTTTCCATTTTTGGATGTTATATTATATATGTTTTTGTAGTTGTAATGTTTTTAATCTTAATTGGTTTAATTATTGATTATTGTAATAGTATTTAGTATTGAAACAATATCATGGTTGGTTTCTCAATATTTTTATGTATTATATAATATAATTTAATATAACACACCGCATATTTAATAATGAAACAAATTTTACTAAAAACAATTGGTCATTACATCCTTCCCCACATTATAAATTCCATCCTCTAAATTTCAACTCATATTCTCTATTTATAATAGCTAAGGTTTCTTCGGTTTCATTGTTTCCTTTGGTTCCCATGTTACCTATTAATACTTATGATTCCTCCAAAACAATTTGTATTTGTTAGTTGTATTGTTTCTGTTGAAACTCCATTTTTCACTTAGAAGAAAGGTGTTAAATGAACATACATTTATTTGATGTAAAAAATAAAAGTACAAAAATCCAATGCCAAACCACATCAGCAATGGCCCTCCAAATAGGTATCCCCCAATAAACATTGGTGTGAAGGGTACCTACATATAAGACTCTATGAATAACCTGAATATCCACCTCTATGAAACACATACAAGAGACAACACATCTCTAAAGGTATCATATTTGTTTTTGTAAATTGGACCCTAGGGATCTTTATTTGTATAAAATAGAATTCTTGAAGAACACAAGACACTCTTCTTATACTAGTCATTGACTCATGCCCTCATAAATTTTTTAGGTTTCCCTATATTACCTAAAAATGGTGAAATTAATGGGGGTATTAGAACCCATGTTCTACCAGGTTATAACACATATGAATGAAACCCTCTCCCATGTGGTTGATCAAAACTAGTGTGAGGTATCTATATCTTACTAGTGACATATGGGAGACACATCCAGGAATACCCATGGAGACCGATGGAGCCTTATGAAAACCCTCTACCATTGGTTTTTTCATAGGTGATCCATCACCCAATGTAGAGACCCGTAGCCTGACTTACATGGACTTTACATTACTTTTGTGGAATACTTAGTACATAACAAAAACAGACACTAAAGGATCGTAATAGTTTAGTGTCTTTGGAAACTCGGAACGTAATCTTCTAATCGTGGTGAAAGTTCTTCAATATCTCCCATAAAGGTCATCCCTTTTTTTTTACCTAAAACCTTTCTTTATATCCTGGGGAAAAGAAAACATAAAAGGGTGAGCTCAAATGCTCAGTAAGGGTAAACAAAAGAAATATCAATCACATAATTTTCATAAGAGCATAAAATTTTTGGAAATCTTAACCTGCAAAAGAGAGCATAATTTCATAACATGGAATAAATCATAGTAGTGAAATGAAATCATAACTTAAAACATTAATCATTGTGGCATACACACATAATCATAGAGAATCATTTCTTGTTAGTCAAGACTCATTGCCAAGACTATCTTAGTGGACAAAGTCCCTTTCTGAATCGAGTAATCCTCGTTTCAGTCCTGTTTCACTGAACCGGTATAACCTACCATTCCAGCCATGTCTATCTCATGAGATATAAAATCTTTACCCAATGCATTGGAGGGAGATATAGGTCCCACCCATCTTATAATGAATCCTTTCTTATGTGTGCCACAAAATCATAAATCATACATCATTGCATAACCCATGTAATAAAAATGGGATTCTTAAACAACATGACATCATAAAACCATTCATATAAGATAAAGGAATTAATAAACATAATTCCATCACAACATAGTCAAATAAATGTAAAAATATGGATAGAAACATAACCCTTTATTATCTTAGATGGAAAATAATTTTGATAAAACACTTGAAATGAATTCTTGAGGAAAATATTCTTTTTTCTTCAAAATCAATTTCTTTTCACAAAACATCATGCAATTTTAAAAGAAAAAGATTTTATTGAAAATAGTCATGAAATCATTTAGAGGAAGCTTCATGAAAATAAGGTTTTATAAAACAGTATAAATCCGTTTGTGCCGTATAAGTTAAAAAAAACATTCTTCGTACTTTTGTCGGAAAAGTCAAAAAGTACCTCGTATATAAAAAAAACGACAAAAGATTCCTTTCATATTCTTTACTAAAAACTCACCTAAGGGTAAAATTGGATTTAAAACACTTGTAAGTGGATGGAAACAATATTACATATTGAGGGAACATGGATGTGGATGATAAAATACACCCCAGTAAATACTTACGAATAAACAATCTCGGATAAAAATGAGATTGTGATATTTCCCTTACCTTAGGTCCGACTTGCTTTGTAAGTGTCCGAACCTCCTGTATAATGATTTAAATCATGTTATTGACTTATTAAAGAATCATATTCATTGTTATGATATCATATATGGTTCACTTATGACATTATATTACCCGTTCTTTTGTAAACTCCATGTTAGAGAAGCGTTTTGGGTAAAATCGTTTCATTTATCGTAGGTGTTTTGACTTGTTGTTCTTGACATCATTATTACTTATATCATGATTTAATTACTTCCAGAATATAAAATATGATTTATATATCATATATATTCAGTATATATATATATATAATAGGTAGATAAATAAAATGAAAAACACCGTTCATGGAGACGGTAGTCCGTACGTACGCATGAACGCTGTTTTCCTTTCCTTATTGTCTTGAAATGGAAGTAAGTAGATGACATACATATGTATATATATACATAAATCCAGTAGCTTTATAATGTCATATATTTCATTATTATTTCTTATATATACATTATAATCATTCTTAAATGGTTAACATGGAGAATGAATCTCATCGCGTCGTGGAGACGGTATTCCGTACGTACGCACGAGCGATGATATCATTTATATAAATATTGAATTGAATTGGAGTGTATTATACAATATATCAGAATCAATATGATGTTTTAATAACTATGTATAGTTATTCTTTACACCATTATACCCATCCATGTAAGGTGGTGGTGGAAAATAGATTACACCACGGCGTGGAGACGGTATTCCGTACGTACGCACGCGCGGTGATTTCTTTTTCCGTAGGATGGATAGATGGTGAAATAGGGTTGTTTCATACTTATAATAACATATCAGTATATGAGTGATACTGATGTTATTACTTCATAATGAAACAACCTAAGAAGAAGAAGTGGAAGAAGAAATAAAGATGAAAGAATTGGTAACGGTAATTACCTCTTCTTTGAAGTGCCTCTTTGAGACCTCTTCTTAGGGCACTAGAATTGGTCTTTGAGGAAGACCAGAACCTCTAGTATGTTTCTAGGGAAGTGGAGAAGAGATTTTGGCAGGGGTTGGCCGAGCTTGAGTGCTCAAATTGGTGTGAGGAGGAGGGGGAGGAGGTGTCCTTTTATAGGGGAGGAGAGGGGCATCTTAGGAATACCTCAAAATATTATGTTATATTAAAGTCAAAATCGGTTTATAATGGTTCCAAAGGGTCTTATTTCTAAGCTAAAGTGGGGATGGGTCGAAATCCTATCAACCAATAGAATTTAGAAAAGTTTAGGATATTATTTTAACCTTATCAATTAGATTTAACTCTAAGTTAAATAATTTAACATTTACCGTGTCTTTTTGTTTTCTTTCACTATATGGTTAATACACTTACTATAACATGCCAAACGAACCCCAAATTGTTTATTATTAATATATATATCCTTATCTAAGCCATTTGGCCGAACCTTAGATTTTTAGGAATAAAATAACAATTAATAATATAATATTTGATTTAAAAACTATTTTGTGTCAATTTTGACACTATTTGATATATGATTTTTGTGAAAGTCATAACAGAATTAAATGTTCGAACCAAGTTGATTAAATCAACATTAATATATCATAGTAACCTAGAAAATTAGTGGAATTCATAAAAAGACTTAAATTACATTTATTTTGGTATTTATATTATCAATTATGTCAATATTTCATTAATAAGATAATTACTGCATCATTTTTGTGTCATAAATAAATTATATTATTTGATGTCTAAAAATTACAAATAAAATACCATCATGTAGGAAATCTTATTAGATTTCTAATGAATATTTATAGTCGAATTTATCTTATGTATAACCCCATATTAAAAATGATTTACTTATTAAACTTTGATTTTAACTATTTTAACCCTTCTTTAAATAAATTAATAATAAATGTCCTAATCTAATCCAAGTGGGCCTAAATGGTCATATTTTATTCCTAAGGTTGTTTTTGTTCATATTAAACATATACAATAGAATTAGGACATGTGTTAGGGTAATATTAATATCATATTTACCCTTAGTTACCTTATTTACTATTAACCGTGGTAAAAAAAGTAAAAAGTTACTATTCACCAAAAAAATTATTTTCATCTCATTGAACCACATTTTAGTCCTTGATATTAACCATGTCTCTCGGATTTTCGAAATTCCATTCACAGAAGCGGTAAAATTAAGTTTTATGCAAAATTCAGTTTTTAACCTACCACTTAGTAGTTTCACTATTCATCAAAAATTGATGTTTTTCAGAACAATGCCAAAATTTCATCCCAAGCTATATTTCATATTCCGAATTCAAAAATGAAGTCTATTTTACCAAATTCATAACATAAAAGTTGCATTAATTAATTTTATAATTAAATCCCGCTGTTAAAACAAATAGCGTGTTTTTAAGAAACAATATCTATCAAAAGATTGACACTTGTTTATGTCTAGTTTAAATGTGAAACTACATCCAATGACCAACATTGTATTAAATTGTAAAAATATATTCTAAATATACTTTAAAACCACTGAAATTAATGACTTATCACTATTAATTATTTCGATTAAAAAAGTTGTTTTTAATTATAATTTAGTAATTTTCACTATTCATCAGAATATGAAAGTTATCCGAAAAGTACCAAAATTTCACCTTAGGCTAAATTCGATACTCCGAATCCAAAAATGAAATCCATTTTGAAAAATAAAATTTACAAAATTTCAAAAAGTGGTTATTACTATTCATAACGGCTAGTTTTAATAGCATATCGCTGTTTAGTGAAACTCGTTATTGCGTACTACACACACTATCGAGGAAGGTTGTGATTGCGTGTAATGCAAGGCAAGTCAAGGATGCATGTTTTGCAAGCTCCTTTTGGTGTAGCGTACAACACAAGACATTAATAAAATTAAAAAGAATATTTTTCATAAAATCTTGGGCTGTTACATTCTACCCCCCTTAAAATTAATTTCGCCCTCGAAATTCGTCGGGGTTATAAATGGTTTACTATTTGAAAGTTTCTTTAATATAAACCCACATCGTAAAAGGGAATACCAAAACTTATCTTTAAAAACAAAAGTATGAAACGTAACAGTTACCCAAATAAATTAATCACTGGGTTTCCACATAGGTGAAAATATGGATATGGGAGAGAAATCTAACCATCATGTTCTGATGGAGAGTGGTAGAGAACATGGCTATGGAAAAGCCAATAATCACAAATCCATAAATTTGTGATGATCTAAGGTACCATCCGATTCATCAGGTATAATATCAGTAGGACAACATTTTTGGTTTTCAAGATCATTTCCCTAAAGTTGAAGAATTTGAATTAGAATAAATACTTACTTTATTTTGGTACAATCTCACTGTTGTTCGTGCCTTGAACAATTTCTACTTCATCTCTTAAATATATGAAGTTGAATTTGTTATTCGTGATGTGTTAGCAGATCATGTGATAGAATGACGGGTCATTCCATCTGTCTCAAACAAAAGGTTAGTAAAAATTATATGCATAAGTCGATCTATAGTGAGATTAATCATATATGGTTCCTAAAATGGACTTATACTTCATATATCATACTGCTTAATATAATAAAACTAGTTTCTACTAAACAGGGAATTCTTGTAGGCCAGTGGTAGGCGATAAAGGCCAGTCGCACTTCGGTTGTGGGTTTGATTCCTACAGCCTTGTCCGAAGCGATGGGCTGTCGCCCGTCCTGCAGGTTGTCCTTTTTCTAAAACTACATTACTATAACATCCCATCAATAATATCGAAAATCTTCTATCCTTAAACAATACTAACTTATGTCCAACATATTCCATTCTAATCTTTAGGCTTATCCATAATACTACAGTCCACTCTCATAACATAGTAAAAACGATTACAAGAGATTTAACACCATCGTCGATCCCCATATATCATAAGATATGTTTTGTTGGTCACATTCCAAACATTCAAAGTCCTTAATCATGTATTCTCTTGAATACCTTAGTGAAAACATGAATGCAGTTTAAAGTTAACACTTTCCACATACCAAAATCCTCAAAATTCTATATACTCAAACCATGATATCACTTAGTCCTTATATCAATCATGAGCTCATGAATACAATCAAACATCTCATTATCGTCTTATCCCTTCATTATGCGCATATCATCTTATTTCCAAAAAATATCTCAATCACTTTGAATACCACATCAATAAATATTGCAATACTCAATGATACAACATTATTTTGGAATCCCATTACATAAACACTTAATCATTCCACCACATCGTTGTCATATTCAACATTGTCAATAGTGATCGCATGTGATTTCCCTTTGTCCTTTGCCTTCAGTGGTTGCTCATGTTGATCATCACTAACCCTTGGATTAGGGCAATTATTAGAATAATACCCCATTTCCTTGCACTTGAAGCATTGAAGTGTTGGCGGTGCGTTCTCTGTAGTGTTTGCTTTATTCACATCATTAGAAACCCTTTTTCCATTACTTCGACACTTAGCTGCTCAATGACCTTCTTTTCCACACTTAAACCATTTTCTAGTCCCTTTTAGACAATCTCCACCATGCTTCTTTCCACACTTTGTGCATAAGGAAACATTCATCTTCTTTTCACCATTATTCTGAGATTTCTCCTTGAACTCCATCTTTCGTTTCTTGTCAAAACCATGAGATGGATATGTAACACCAACTTCCATTTCTACCTTGATAGCACAACGCACAATTTCTTCATAGCTACTGAAGTCTCTTATAGCTAATGCCCTTCGAAGACTTGGTTTTAAGCCACTGAAAAATCGATCAACTTTACTTTCAGGTTGGATGACAATTCCAGAAGCATACCTTGCAAGCCTTGTAAAATTTGCTTCATAGGTACCAACAGATTCATCATCCCTTTGCTTTAGTTCAAGAAACTCTTTCTCCATCTTTGTTCGAAGAATACGAGGGAAGTACTTACTGAAAAACAAGTTCTTGAACTCGTCCCATTCCATGGACTCAATTTCATCTCTTGGCCTCGTATTCTTGATAAGATTCCACCATTGATCAGCTTCACCTTCCAAACGATATACTGCTAAGATGACTTTATCATGTTCAGAACATTGAAGAACTGAAAATATCTTTTCAGTAGTACTAATCCATTGTTCAGCAACTAATGGATCAGTAGACCCACTGAAAGAAGGTGGACGTTGCCTCATGAAGGACTCAATAGAATATTATTCCCTTCTCTGCTCATTTGGAAGTCCAGAATGATTCATAGCTTGTGTAAGTATAGCAATAAGATTTTGCACTCCATCTCCCATAACATTTGTTTGTTCAGGAGGGCAATCATTGCATTGTCCATTGCATTGATCAACACGGTTCCTTCGGGTTCCAGCCATCGTCTAAAACCCATAAAGAATAGTGTGAGAGGCAAAAATCATGCTAGGGAAAACAACATAATAAAGGGGGAGTACCTTCAATATCCAACATCTTAGGTTTAATTCTACGATCGTTAGCGTAATTCTATTACTATAACCTATACATATACTTAACCTTAGAGACATCCCTAGACATACCTTAGAAATATCTCTAGGGATCTCACTAACGTTTTTGCATCCTAGTTTCCAAAGGTTGACTAAACTTTTCCTCTGATACCAACTGTAGAGACCCGTAGCCTGACTTACATGGACTTTACATTACTTTTGCGGAATACTTAGTACATAACAAAAACAGACACTAAAGGATCGTAATAGTTTAGTGTCTTTGGAAACTCGGAACGTAATCTTCTAATCGTGGTGAAAGTTCTTCAATATCTCCCATAAAGGTCATCCCTTTTTTTTTACCTAAAACCTTTCTTTATATCCTGGGGAAAAGAAAACATAAAAGGGTGAGCTCAAATGCTCAGTAAGGGTAAACAAAAGAAATATCAATCACATAATTTTCATAAGAGCATAACATTTTTGGAAATCTTAACCTGCAAAAGAGAGCATAATTTCATAACATGGAATAAATCATAGTAGTGAAATGAAATCATAACTTAAAACATTACTCATTGTGGCATACACACATAATCATAGAGAATCATTTCTTGTTAGTCAAGACTCATTGCCAAGACTATCTTAGTGGACAAAGTCCCTTTCTGAATCGAGTAATCCTCGTTTCAGTCCTGTTTCACTGAACCGGTATAACCTACCATTCCAGCCATGTCTATCTCATGAGATATAAAATCTTTACCCAATGCATTGGAGGGAGATATAGGTCCCACCCATCTTATAATGAATCCTTTCTTATGTGTGCCACAAAATCATAAATCATACATCATTGCATAACCCATGTAATAAAAATGGGATTCTTAAACAACATGACATCATAAAACCATTCATATAAGATAAAGGAATTCATAAACATAATTCCATCACAACATAGTCAAATAAATGTAAAAATATGGATAGAAACAGAACCCTTTATTATCTTAGATGGAAAATAATTTTGATAAAACACTTGAAATGAATTCTTGAGGAAAATATCCTTTTTTCTTCAAAATCAATTTCTTTTCACAAAACATCATGCAATTTTAAAAGAAAAAGATTTTATTGAAAATAGTCATGAAATCTTTTAGAGGAAGCTTCATGAAAATAAGGCTTTATAAAACAGTATAAATCCTTTTGTGCCGTATAAGTTAAAAAAACATTCTTCGTACTTTTGTCGGAAAAGTCAAAAAGTACCTCGTATATAAAAAAAACGACAAAAGATTCCTTTCATATTCTTTAATAAAAACTCACCTAAGGGTAAAATTGGATTTAAAACACTTGTATGTGGATGGAAACAATATTACATATTGAGGGAACATGGATGTGGATGATAAAATACACCCCAGTAAATACTTACGAATAAACAATCTCGGATAAAAATGAGATTGTGATATTTCCCTTACCTTAGGTCCGACTTGCTTTGTAAGTGTCCGAACCTCCTGTATAATGATTTAAATCATGTTATTGACTTATTACAGAATCATATTCATTGTTATGATATCATATATGGTTCACTTATGACATTATATTACCCGTTCTTTTGTAAACTCCATGTTAGAGAAGCGTTTTGGGTAAAATCGTTTCATTTATCGTAGGTGTTTTGACTTGTTGTTCTTGACATCATTATTACTTATATCATGATTTACTTACTTCCAGAATATAAAATATGATTTATATATCATATATATTCAGTATATATATATATATAATAGGTAGATAAATAAAATGAAAAACACCGTTCATGGAGACGGTAGTCCGTACGTACGCATGAACGCTGTTTTCCTTTCCTTATTGTCTTGAAATGGAAGTAAGTAGATGACATACATATGTATATATATACATAAATCCAGTAGCTTTATAATGTCATATATTTCATTATTATTTCTTATATATACATTATAATCATTCTTAAATGGTTAACATGGAGAATGAATCTCATCGCGTCGTGGAGACGGTATTCCGTACGTACGCACGAGCGATGATATCATTTATATAAATATTGAATTGAATTGGAGTGTATTATACAATATATCAGAATCAATATGATGTTGTAATAACTATGTATAGTTATTCTTTACACCATTATACCCATCCATGTAAGGTGGTGGTGGAAAATAGATTACACCACGGCGTGGAGACGGTATTCCGTACGTACGCACGCGCGGTGATTTCTTTTTCCGTAGGATGGATAGATGGTGAAATAGGGTTGTTTCATACTTATAATAACATATCAGTATATGAGTGATACTTATGTTATTACTTCATAATGAAACAACCTAAGAAGAAGAAGTGGAAGAAGAAATAAAGATGAAAGAATTGGTAACGGTAATTACCTCTTCTTTGAAGTGCCTCTTTGAGACCTCTTCTTAGGGCACTAGAATTGGTCTTTGAGGAAGACCAGAACCTCTAGGATGTTTCTAGGGAAGTGGAGAAGAGATTTTGGCCGGGGTTGGCCGAGCTTGAGTGCTCAAATTGGTGTGAGGAGGAGGGGGAGGAGGTGTCCTTTTATAGGGGAGAAGAGGGGCATCTTAGGAATACCTCAAAATATTATTTTATATTAAAGTCAAAATCGGTTTATAATGGTTCCAAAGGGTCTTATTTCGAAGCTAAAGTGGGGATGGGTCGAAATCCTATCAACCAATAGAATTTAGACAAGTTTAGGATATTATTTTAACCTTATCAATTAGATTTAACTCTAAGTTAAATAATTTAACATTTACCGTGTCTTTTTGTTTTCTTTCACTGTATGGTTAATACACTTACTATAACATGCCAAACGAACCCCAAATTGTTTATTATTAATATATATATCCTTATCTAAGTCATTTGGCCGAACCTTATATTTTTAGGAATAAAATAACAATTAATAATATAATATTTGATTTAAAAACTATTTTGTGTCAATTTTGACACTATTTGATATATGATTTTTGTGAAAGTCATAACAGAATTAAATGTTCGAACCAAGTTGATTAAATCAACATTAATATATCATAGTAACCTAGAAAATTAGTGGAATTCATAAAAAGTCTTAAATTACATTTATTTTGGTATTTAAATTATCAATTATGTCAATATTTCATTAATAAGATAATTACTGCATCATTTTTGTGTCATAAATAAATTATATTATTTGATGTATAAAAATTACAAATAAAATACCATCATGTAGGAAATCTTTTTAGCTTTCTAATGAATATTTATAGTCGAATTTATCTTATGTATAACCCCATATTAAAAATTATTTACTTATTAAACTTTGATTTTAACTATTTTAACCCTTCTTTAAATAAATTAATAATAAATGTCCTAATCTAATCCAAGTGGGCCTAAATGGTCATATTTTATTCCTAAGTTTGTTTTTGGTCGAATTACACTTGTCCAATAGAATTAGGACATGTGTTAGGGTAATATTAATATCATATTTACCCTTAGTTACCTTATTTACTATTAACTGTGGTAAAAAAAGTAAAAAGTTACTATTCACCAAAAAAATTATTTTCATCTCATTGAACCACATTTTAGTCCTTGATATTAACCGTGTCTCTCGGATTTTCGAAATTCCATTCACAGAAGCGGTAAAATTAAGTTTTATGCAAAATTCAGTTTTTAACCTACCACTTAGTAGTTTCACTATTCATCAAAAATTGATGTTTTTCAGAACAATGCCAAAATTTCATCCCAAGCTATATTTCATATTCCGAATTCAAAAATGAAGTCTATTTTACCAAATTCATAACATAAAAGTTTCATTAATTAATTTTATAATTAAATCCCGCTGTTAAAACAAATAGCGTGTTTTTAAGAAACAATATCTATCAAAAGATTGACACTTGTTTATGTCTAGTTTAAATGTGAAACTACATCCAATGACCAACATTGTATTAAATTGTAAAAATATATTCTAAATATACTTTAAAACCACTCAAATTAATGATTTATCACTATTAATTATTTCGATTAAAAAAGTTGTTTTTAATTATAATTTAGTAATTTTCTCTATTCATCAGAATATGAAAGTTATCCGAAAAGTACCAAAATTTCACCTTAGGCTAAATTCGATACTCCGAATCCAAAAATGAAATCCATTTTGAAAAATAAAATTTACAAAATTTCAAAAAGTGGTTATTACTATTCATAACGGCTAGTTTTAATAGCATATCGCTGTTTAGTGAAACTCGTTATTGCGTACTACACACACTATCGAGGAAGGTTGCGATTGCGTGTAATGCAAGGCAAGTCAAGGATGCGTGTTGTGAAAGCTCCTTTTGGTGTAGCGTACAACAAAAGACATTAATAAAATTAAAAAGAATATTTTTCATAAAATCTTGGGCTGTTACACCCAATGTTCTATAAGACCATGCAGGCCAACCTATGCAAAACACCCCCCATGTTGACCTAACTTATTCAATGTGTGAGATAGCCTTATCTCTCCCAGCTTCCACCCTCTATGAGATACTTCTTAAACCTTCTAGCAAGCCACCAATGGTATGTCCAATCTTCTATTAGTTTCTTTATCTGTGAGGGACCAAATTAAAACCTCCAATGAAGCCTCCATACATGAAAACACACGAAAAGGGGGCACAGAAATGTGTCCCCCATTTTTTTATGAATTACTTTTGTCAGAGGATTCCATACATGTCATACCTGATGGTTAGAGTCCTCGGGATGCATGTGAGAATACATTGCCATGTTTACGAGGACCCTTAACCTTAGAGGAATGTCAAGGAACTCCCAGTCTTGGGTAGTAGTGTTAGGCACATGTCCTTCCCTAGATTTTTCTATGAACCAAAGACTCTAGTTATTAAAGTATGTTTCACACTTTAACCATTTGGCCTCCAATATCATACCCGAATGGGTAATCTGATCTGATTATCCTTGATAAGAAATAGGATAGGTAATAGATTCATCAAGGATCCTTCTTCTTTTCCTACATCCCCAGCATCGTCCAATAGTGGAATGGGGACTCTGTGGTTTTATAAATCTTACACCTCCTCTTATTTCCTACATTCAAGAATGAATCATCAAGGCTCATGTTCTCTTGGAATACAACCTTGATAATGACATCCACATATCCAGATGCATGTTTTGGTAGAGAATCTGTATTATGATCTTATTATCAGATGAATCCAGAGGGTCTCTATAGGTATGCCTTCTCAAGGCCATGTGTCAAACCTCATGAAAACGTAGATTGTTGTTTTTTTCATATCTTTTGATTACTATTTCTTCTCAAAACGATAATGAATGACGTGTTCATATAGTTTGGTGTGGTTTATGAAAACCAAATGATCCCAACCCCAGTTTAGGAATCATTCCAATTGTAATCCTAAAACCAATCCAGGGAAATCATATATGGTATAATCATATAACTATAAAAAGAAGGGAATCATCCTCATGTGTAAGACTTAAACCAAGCCCTCAAATCACATTAGGTTATGACATTCATAATATACCAAACCCAATCTACACATCATTCCCTGTGTAATCCCAGACCATTCATTGGGTTTCCTACAAATTATAATCCCAAACCTTTTACAATAAGGGAATCCTACTCAACTGTAATACACTAACCAATTCCTTAAATATCCATTGGTAATGACATTCCCATGATCCCAAATCCATTCTGGTCACAATGACAATTGTAAGCCCCAATCCAATCCCTGGGCCTCCTACTTGGAATAAGCTCAAACCATTGACTATAAGAGAATCCTCCTCTTTTGTAATCCCAAATCCAAACCCTAAAATATCCATAGGTTATGAAATACACATGATCCCAAAACCAACCTGAAAATCATTCCATGTGTAATACACATACCGTGGGCCACCTGCATGGTATAAGAACCAACCATTCACAATAAGGGTATGCACCTCACGTGTAAGCACCAAACCAAACCCTCAAATATCCAAGAGTAAATTCACTACTCATATATGAAAAATGAATCCATGGGCCTCCTATTTGGTATAATATCCAACCTTTCACAACAATGGAATCCTCCTCTGGTATAATCCCCTAACTGAACCATTAAATATCCATGGGTAAGGTCACTCGTCGGGATAAAAAATCAATCCAAGAAACCACCATTAGAGTAATCCCCAAGATAATCCTCCCAAATGTTCATACTCCCCTACAAGACATCCCTTCAGAGGGTCTCCATTGTTACACTCCCTCAAAACTGAACTATGTGAGCTTTGATTCGTGTCCAAATTGGATACAGATGATGAATCCCTAAGGTCCTATCCCAGAAACCCCAACTCAAATCTATTATCTATTCTCCACATTCATTTTAGGGAATTATCCAATATTGGATCCCAAATCTCCTCTAGGTTCCCATTACGATTTATGCTTAAATCCGTAACTATATTTTGAATAAGAACCTTCTGCATAGAAATACTTTATGCTAAAATACATGGTTTGGTCCTCATCCCATTACCATAAAATATATGGTGTACCCCATTATGTGCAACTGAACTACGTGGGTTCTGATTCCTTTCACAATGACACCTAGAAATCTCATATAATGGGTCTGGACAAAATATCAAAACATCTCATATCTCCCAAGATGACGAAATACACTAGAGAACCACATTATGAGGTTGAAAACACTAATCATTGTAATAATTAAAAAAGAATATATAATTAGTACATTAGAGGATTCCATTGATGGAAAACTTTGGATACCTATACATAAATCCATTGATGAAGATCCTCATATACATAAAGATGATTCTAAATTCCATACATGATAATAATTCATTATCAATTATAGGGTGACCCTTGTCATACTTGGGAGTTAATGAAGGATTGAATAACATATGTTAAATCTTTATGAATGGTCTGGAGTATGAAACCATACCACCAAAAAGAGTGTGATGAGTCCGAACTCCCATCCACTCAACCAATATGAGATCTTATGTATCGTTATCCAAATGTCCTAATGAGATCCTACCTTTGGAAAGAATGTACCTCATGGATATAAAACTATTGGGTGTTGTTAGCTCTAGAAACAAATCCCATTGTAATCAGTTTGAAAAAAAAAATTTATAATTAAATAACTGCACAAAACTCATCCACTTTTAATTAACGTTCGATCGACATTGGATTTTTGTCAAAAATATTTCTGTATATATTTTCCTCAATGGACCAATATATTTACTAGATATTTTTTTCTTTAGATTTAATTCACATGTTGTAGAACATATGGATTTATTACAAGTGATGGATCGAGTATGTATATCCTTTGTATTAATACGTGTAACACATCATGAATTCATGAAATAATTGGTGGAAGTTCTATCCAGTAGCCCACTTCCCCTATGTGATCAAGTATCCCACGGGGGGAAATGTACTTTGGGCTAATATTCCTTTTCTTTCCGAACTAGATGAATATATTTCTTGTTGATATTCAAAGAAATACTTTTTCTCCAATAATGAACTCAATTTCCATTTGACGTTTCTCATTATAGATCTTTCTCCTAATTTTAGAAACATTTATATGTTCTTTTTTTGGATGGATTGATCCTTCTCTATCATATATTGCACAAGATCAGGTATAATTAGATTTTATCACCAAATATTTCTCAATACATTGGAATTTTACATCTTTTACTATATAAAGCATTATATGGATCCATTTAAATACATTAGTGGAAGATATTTTTTTTATGATAACACAACCAATTTGGGATTCACATTCCTTCATCCTTTGAATTCTATTGATAAGGATCATGGAATTTCATTGAGAATATTAATAGTCCTTTAAGATTGACCATTATTTTAGGGGTGATAGGACATCCCAAAATTCAATTTAGTACTCAAATAATTTTAATGCATTCTATATAAATTATTGGTGAACCTTAAATCATGTTCGTAGATGATATAAATTAGTACCCTAGAATGCTCCACCACATCATTCACATATATATAAGAAATATGTTTATTATATGAATCTTCCAAAATAGTGATAAGGTTGGCCATCTTTGAGAGTTAATCTACCACATCCCATATCATGTTGTTTCCTTTGGATGTTTTTAAGAGACCAATGAAAATGTACACAGAGACTTTATCCCACTTCCACATGAGTATAGTTAGTGGTGGCATCATACCTTTGGACATCGATCACTCTTCATTATCTTTCTGACATACCAATCACCTTGAGATGTACTCAATAATCTCCTTATTCATGTTGTCCCACCAAATTATTTCTTGATGATTGAAAAACATCTTGGTACTTCTAGGAAGGATGGAGAATGATGAGTTATGTGCATTACCCAATATCTCCATCTTTATCATATGTGTTGATGGAAAAAAATACTTGTTCCAATCTAATTAGCAGAATCATCATCGATGTGGAACCCATATAACATCCATTACATTCAATATTTCACCCTATTTTGTAGATCCATATCATCACGTTGTGCCTATTTAATATTATCTTGGATGGATAGTTGAGAAATTATTTTTGGAAATGTATGAATTATTCTTGAATATTATGATTTCCGTACCCTTCCTTTGAATTTACAAGAATAGAGTGTCTCTCTCAATACACATCATGGATAGAGTAGCAAGTTCTTTTCTTCCAATATCATCAACTACATTTTTCTTCGTTCTCGTATAGTAGTGAATAGATCAATCACAGTCATTGATTATTTATGACCAAATACATTTGATTCATGGTTCATTACATTTGATTGATTATATTTTTTAGGTTTATTTGATCTTCAAATATGTCACACATCTCCCCATAGAAGTAGTTCCACCGTATTTTCAAATAAAAAATTATAGATATAGATATAGATCATACATCGGGTAGTTAAGCTCGGGGATCATTAACTATCATGAGGTTTGTGATATAAAATTCTCATATATTATAATTACACAACCAATTAATTTTATTGAAGAATAACTATAATGAACCATGTTAACAACGTTAGGGGCTAGAAGATTTTGAAAAATATCTCACAAAACATTGCTAGTACCCTGCTAATCCAAGATAACTACATATTTTTGTGACACTTGTTAGTCTGGTCCATTACTCAATTTAATTTAATATGGGACCATATTAATTACCTCACTATTGATTATTTTCCTCTTTAATTAGACATCATGCATCCAAAATTCACAATTGATGAACTTTGCCTACATTTTATACATCATAAATGACACCATCACAATCCTATTATACTCTTCATGTATCTCATTTAACGTAGAGTAAATGAGAATATCGTTGAAAAAAACTACGAAAACTTGGTTGAGGTGGTATCTAAATTTTGTATTCAACCAATCCATAATGATTCAATTAGAGTTATTAAGTCATTTGGGAATCATTATGAACTGATAGAGCCCATAACTTTTGTGGAAAGTTTCTTATGAATATCCTTCATCCAGACCTTCATTTTATGAAATCTAGATTGATGATCCTACTCTGAGAAGTATTGAAATCACTGTAGTTGATTATACAAGTCATAAATACTCGGATATGATGCCTTTTATTTATGATGATATTATTGAGATCCCAATAATTCATATAGGACCACATCGATCAATCCTTCTTCTTGAGAAATAGCACTAGAACACCACAAGGAGATCCACTATTGTAAAGACCCAGATTTTTCCATGTAATATTTTAATTAAATGGAAATATTATGAGTCTGTAAAAATTGACTATGTGGGATTCTGAAGCCCGGTGTGCCCAGAATAAATTGCTGAACTTTTTTTGGGTATGTTCAGTAAACGTAATAACAGGTTTTGTAACATTTTATCAGGTGCTCGGAATTGAAATCTAAGGACACCATTGAACTCACTGCACTGTTATTCTATTAAGGATACCTTCACCTTTACCACTGTAGGACAATGGTGAAATTTAGTTTTCATGTTTTTCATGGGAGAGTTAAGAAAATAATAAAATAAAACAAACAAGTTTTATTTTATTTTAATGAAACCTTCTAATTGAATTCAAGGTGGTGGGGACCACCCAAACTCTCTTCTTTAATGTGGGAGACCCTTGAAAAGGTCCCAATTGAATTCATGGTGGTGGAGACCACCCGAACCCCTCTTTTAATGAGGGAAAACTCTTGGTTTTCCTTAAATTAATATGCCAACTCCGTTTTTTAATTAACAAACTTAAGATTATTAATTTGGAACCTCATCTCTCGCGGGAAAAGGATTGGAAAAAGAGGGGAGATCTTCGGAGAATTGGGAAGATAACTCTCCAATAAAGGAGGTCATCTAATGAAGAACAACTTCTAGAATCAGAGAACAAGGAACTGAACTTAGAGCGTCTTGCGAGAGTAATGAATGTCGACATCAATTTTCGACAATTTCATCTTCTTCCTCACACCACCTCAAACAAAAAATTAAAGCAGGGTTTTTAATTTGATTATGATTAAATCTATTTTTATTGATTCTTCATATTTGGGTTTCACAACAACAATGGACAAACTAACATAGCCATCATCCCTCACATAAACCATTCCCCTTTTTCTTTTGTTCTTCGCACATTCCTCATGTGTTCAACAATGCCAAATATTTAATGAAGTAGGAAACACCATGTTTTGTTGAGAAAAACATATGGAAGTGGATCCCACCACAAGAGGATTGTGAATATGTTAATGACATATTTTTCAGGCATGAAATGAAGTTGTGATGGCTTACAGAAGAAATAGGTGGCCGACACCTGGCCGGCTGTGAGGAAAGAAGGGTGGCGCACGTCCACGTCGCCGGATGATGAGAAAGTTGTGGCATGTTGGTCGCGGTGGGGCTGGGTGGAGGCTGGCATCCAGTGGGCCATGTGGTGGAGTGGCGGCGTGTGTCCGCACTGCCGGTGGAGCAGGAGTCCGCGATAGAGGCCGATGATTATATGGTCATGCTATCCATGGTGGAGCAGTGGTGTGTGACCATGCCGTTGGGATGAGGACTGGCCAGAACCCCGACTGGTCGTTGTGGTTCGGCGGGACCCAATCAGATTCTGTGGTGACAAGGAAAATCCAAATAGCACTGCATGTTTCCATTCCCAATGGAAGGGGGATGATCCCCCTTTGACGCCATCTCGAGCGGACCATGCCCCCGGGCCGCGCCACTAGGCCACGCCAGCTGGCCGCACCCAGCGTGGGCTGGGCTGGGTCGCCCCCTCTGCGGGTCAGGCCGGACCATGACCCAACGGTCCAGACCTGTCAAGGCCCAGTCCATCCAAGTTATACCTGGGTTGGGTCGGCTCAGGCCGGGTCGGGCCAGGTCGGTCCGACTATGTCAGACCGGACCCGAGCCCATCAAGACCCAGTTTCACCTTTTTGGTTGTAACATGAGAACTGAGCATTCGTTCAATTAACCGTCAATGGAACCATAATCCTTGTATCTAGATGGTACTTTTTGAATACTCCACTTGAGTTTTGGATAAGTTTGTATTATTACTAGGTTGGATCCAACCCCGAATTCAACCGGGCCCTCGGACCAGAAATGCTAATAACTTACAGATCGGGAATCCGATTGACCTTATGTCTATTGAATTAGGTCCCTTATGACATGACAGACCTTTGGGATACTTTATCATGAGACTTAGGGGAGGTTGAGGTATGACTGATAGCTTGGGGAGAAGTTCTCCAAATAGCACTATATACGAAACCATGCGACTAGCTGAGACATGATGACTGCAAACCGTTTCGACTCGGAGTGACTCAACAGGCCCAATGGGGAGAGCCTCGGTGTGAAGTGGTACCCCCATGGTGGGAGAGCCTCTGTATGACATGTCATACCCAAAGTACTCGACATGAGGAGTACCTCAGTTGGCCACAAGGGGGAACACCTATGTGTGACGCGGCAGACCCACGGTGAGGATCGCCTATGTGTGATGCTACATACCCACATTACATGATAGGAGGAGTACCTTAGCATTCCAAGGTTAGTGGGAAGTGCCTATATGTGATGTGGAAGGCCCACTGTACTCCATAGTGAAGGAGTTATCCAGCAGCCGAGGTGTTCTATGTTGTGACTAAGGATGTTAATTGTTATTATCCCTTGAGAATTTTGTGGTTGGCTATAAGCTTTCATAGTGATCCTGTGTGGGTCAGCATTATAATCCTATTTCTCATAGTTGTATAACTAGTTTGATATGAGTCTTATATCTTCATGGTGTACCTGTGTGGTTCTTCATCTTTGTGGTATTACCTTTTTTGTATTCTTCCCTCTTGTGTGAAGTGGGTATATTCATATAACTTAGGTATATGTATGGGCATATACCTAAGTGGGGTTTATTGTTGTTTCTATGTTTTTTGGTATATCATTTGTGGATTTGAGAGACCATAAGGGGTCTTAGGGTCCCTACTAAGTATTATTATACCCACCCCTGCACGGGCTACGCCCGTACCTCGTTGGGTCTGGTGTAGACAACGAACAACACTGACTGAGGATGAGGGTACTTGGACTGGAAACTACTCATATGTCAACCATTGACGTGGTGATCTACAGAGACGACTGTTTGAGAGTTGTACCTACCCTTCAGGTAGGATCCTTGGTAGGTGTTCATTGGAGTTGTACTCAGTTTTACTTATACCTTCCATTTTTCCTTGTACTTTCCAGTTGGGCTTGTATTCTGGACAATTACATTCTGTACACTCCCTATTTACTATATATTTTACTTTTTAATTTTAACTGGTTGTGTTCATGGTTTGTGTGAGTTTACAGTTTATAAAGTCAAAGCCTTCCAGTTTTGGGGAATACACCTTTCGGTTCTTGTCGGCAGCCCCTGACCTATTTAAGTCGGACTTGGGTTAGTCAAGACATGGGCCTCATGGGACAGGTCATGAAAAATTTGTATCAAAGGAGTTTGGTTCTACCAAAGATCTAGGACTCTGATATTTTCTGTGATGTAATAGTGTTAAGTGTTATGAGTGTGGTTTTATGTTTGGGGAGTCCAGTGTTAGTGCAATGACTAACATATCCATACACCAGCACCCTGACTTCTGATTTCAACTCAATACATGAATATACTAATTTTTTTTGTGTTTTTGAAAAGTATTATTTGTGATCTCTTTGAGTCATCTCACCAGGTATAAACATAATGACTGTGGCACACCTGTTTTTTGTTTTCAGGATGCCTCCACACAGATAGCAAGCCAGGATTCCAGTTAGAGTATGTAACGTCCTGGACCCGGGTGCCACGTAACGGGTGCCCCGAGACCGGTTCGCCACGTGACCTCAAGTGCATTTCCCTAGATGCCAGAGGCTACCGACTAGCAGCGAGGGCCCAGGTCTGATAGTGGGGAAACTATGCCCTCATTTGTCAAAGAGTAGCGCAACGAAATTAAAAAAACATACAATAAACAACGGAAGCAGTAAACATACACAACTGAAATAAACTACCGCAGTGGATATAACCAACAGTAAATAAATGATGATTATACATGTTTCATGTTCTAAGAAAGCAGCCAGAACATGTTATACATCAATACAGTACAACAAAATACAGAGTAGAGCAAACAAGAAAAACAGCTGGTAGCAGCATCACGAGCCTAGGCTCGGTCCCATGCCCTCCTACTCCACAACAACAGTCAAGTACCTATATAGGGAATCTTTCCCCTATCCACAACTATATAAACGTAATCTGTTTGGGCCAAAAAGCATGACCCAAACAGGTTGTGGGAAATATATCTCAGTAGGCACCCACCAAAGGCCCGTGCCCAACTGCGTGTAAGCATGAAACAAGTGTGCAACAATAAAATGCAATAAACTAAGCAGTACTCAAATGTAATTAACTTAACAGCTAAATTTCCATTTTATTATTCATTTAATCCATTTAATTTAGTAACATTATTGTGCTCAACAGCACCAAGCCCTCAGGCCAACCAGAACCGTGCCCTCGGAATAAAATAGTAAACCACGCCCTCAGGCTTGCCCTCATGCCATACAGAATCCAACCCGCAGGTATTTCCTTCATGCATAATAGAATTCTCACCCTCAGTCATACGAAGTGTCCCCCTCAGGAACAGAAGTCAAGCCCTCAGGCACGAAAGGTCACCCTCAGGTGGAATAACGACAACCCTCGGGCTAAAACAGTCACGACCTCAGGCTAATCACAACAACGCCCTCATGCTAAATAGGTAACTCGGCTATGCCCAACATCTCAAAATATAGTAAACAAGAAATTCCTCTCAAGGCAATTCTACAGTTACTACATTTAAGGCATACCCTAGGGTATCCTGGCCAAATGGCTAAACAGTGGAACACACCTCGGGGGTGGTTCTGGATCCAAGCAATGATCCCAACCAACATTTTATTATCATAGTTTAATCACCTATGCAATTCTGGGCATCAAACATAGCAATGGCCTCAGCCACACGACACCCCAACATGGGTTCGTGGCACGAAAAATGCAAAAAATGCACGACAGTTGGAAAATAAACAGAAATCCACCTACCTTATACACCAATGAGCATTATACACGAACATCGGTTCCCAAAACGCCCAAGAATGGCATAGATCTGATGAAGAACAAAACCCATTAAAATTTAAATAACTTACGTTAGGCGAAGAGTTGGTAAGAACGGTACCAGGAGAGGAGAGGACATACCCGTGCGGTTCCAACGAGATCGTCTGAAGCCGAATCGGATTCCAGACGAACTCCCGGCAGATCTTCAAAGATCTGACCTATTCCTTTGGCTCCAAAATGGCTTAAACACCTCCTCTGCCAAATGCGGAGGCTACTGCCTGTTTTAATCCGAAAAAACATAGTACACGACGTGTACTTCTGAGTATATGGCGTGTAATTCTTTCATTTAACTATTCATTTGGCGGCACAGCCACACTTTTCATCTGTCGACCTGAGTACATGACATGTAATCCCAAGTACATGGCGTGTACTGTAGCCCAGCTGGCAGCGACTCCACCGCCTTACTATTTAAGCTTGCTGACTGACTACACGGCGTGTAAGTACCAATACACGGCTTGTAGTCGGTTCCTACACCCTTCATCACCAGCATGGCTACATGCCCCGTGTACTCATCCCAACACGGCCCAAAGTACACGGCATGTGGATAAAGTACACAGCGTGTTGTTCCAAAATTTAGGATTTTTCCCCATTTTCCATATTTTCTCAAAAACACATAAGGAAAAGGAAAAAAGAAGAATCTGATAACTCAAAAATATGAACTGGGTTCTTAAAAACTTCCCCCCTTATAGCAATTCATCTCTGAATTTCCCTTCCAAGGTTGACGAAGATAAAGACCAAAACAAATCTGGCCACTGAGCATGTACGTCGGCCACCCGATCCCAAGTCTCGTCATGCACTCGGCCATGCTGCCATAGTACCCGTACGAGAGGAACTGACCAGCCTCGGAGAACCTTCATGCTCCTGTCAACAACACGGATCAGATGCTCCTTAAATGACGCATCCTGCTGAAGCTCAACCTCCTCTGGATGAAAGGTGTGAGACGGGTCTGAATGGTAGTGACCCAACTGAGACATGTGGAAGTCTTCATGCATGGCTCGGTATCGCTGCAGTAACTGTAACTGATAGGCAACCAGCCTGACTCTCTCCAGAATCTCAAATGGTCCCACATACCTTGGTGAAAGCTTACCCTGTCTCCTGATCCATTTGTGTCCCAGCCTCGGCGAAACACGCAAGATAACCTGATCCCCAACCACGAACTCCAAAGGCCATCTACGACGATCAACATAAGACTCTTGATGAGACTGTGCGGTAGCCATTTGCTTCCGAATCAACTGGACCTGCTCAGATGTCTCCTGCACGAGCTGTGGCCCCAGTAAAACTGCCTCACCTTCCTCTAACCAGCACAAGGGTGATCTACATGTCCTACCATATAAAGCCTCGTATAATGCCATCTCAATAGTTTCCAGAAAACTATTGTTATAGGCAAACTCGACTAAGGGTATATGCTTCTCCCACGAGCCCCAAAAGTCTAGGACACATGCACGCAACATATCCTCTAGCACCTATATCGTTCGCTCTGACTGGCCATCTCTCTGAAGGTGGTATGTTGTGCTCAGAAGCACATGTGTACCCAGTGCCCTCTGAAAACTCTGACAGAAACAAGACGTAAAGCGGGCGTCCCAATCAGAAACGATAGAACGAGGGAATCCATGAAGACGTACGATCTCTCGGATATACAGCCTTCCGAGCTCGTCCACACCAAAGGTCTCATTGATCGGCAAGAAGTGAGATACCTTCGTGAGTCTATCCACAACAACCCACATGGCGTCATTACCTTGAGGTGACCTCGGAAAACCCATCACAAAATCCATCACGACATTATCCCATTTCCACTATAGAATGGGTAACTGCTGTAATAGTTCAGTTGGTCTCTGATGCTCTGCCTTCAATTGCTGTCAAGTGGAACATATCGTAACAAACCCAGCTATCTTTTTCTTCATACCCAGCCACCAGTACTGATGTCTCAAGTCTCAGTACATCTTGGTAACCCCGGGATGAACTGCCCAAGCTGATGCATGAAAGTCCCACATCAGATCCTTGCGTATATCCCCTGGAACCCATACTCGTCCATGGAAACACAAAACCTCATAATCGCCTATCGTCCAACCGGGAGGAGGGTCCTCACTTGCCACCGACTCCCATATGACTAGGCCTTATGAAACCGATAGCTAACTCATCCTCAATCTATCCAGGAGGGTAGAAGTCACAGCTAACAAGGAAAGATAAGTCTGCCCCTGACTGTCATGCACCTCCAGATGCATCTCAGAGAACAAATCCATGAGCTCCCACTCACCACTGGCCTCTTGCACTGCCTGTATCTGAGTCTTCCTGCTCAGTGCATCAGCTACTGCATTACCTTTACCAGGTGTATAGGCAAGCTCAAAATCTAAGGACTGTAGGTACTCAACCTACCTCCTCTGCCTCAGATTCAGGTCATGCTGAGTAAAGATATACTTGAGGATTTTATGTTCGGTGAAAACCAAAAAATGCTCTCCCAACCGATAGTGTCTCCAAAAGCGCAACACATGAAAAACTATAGCCCACTCGAGATCATGCGTCGGGTAATTCCTCTCATGTGGCCTCAACTGCCGGGACCCGTACGCAACAACTCGATTGCCTTGCATCAAAACGGCTCCCAGCCCAATCCATGATGCATCACAGTAAAATGTATAGCTCTTCCCCTACTCTGGGAGTATCAGGATCGATGCTGATGTCAACCTTTCCTTCAGGTCCTGAAAAGATGCCTCTCAAGCTTCTGACTAAATGAACTTCACAGCCTTCTTAGTCAGACCTGTCAACGGTGCTGCTAAGCGGGATAAGTCCTGTATGAAGCGCCTGTAGTAACCATCCATCCCTAAGAAACACCGTATCTCAAACACTTTCTTAGGATGATCCCAGGAAACTACTGCTCTCACCTTCTCTGGGTCTACTAAAACTCCGGCCTCTGAGATAATATGACCCAGGAAGTGAATCTGGTCCATCCAAAAGTGGCACTTCGAGAGCTTAGTATATAGTCGAAGCTCCCTTAGTGTACTCAATACGATCTCAATATGGGTGGCATGGTCGTGTCGAGTGTGAGAGTAAACCAAGATGTCATCCACGAATACTACCACAAATGAATCAAGATATGGATGGAAGACACGATTCATCAGAGCCATGAAAATTGCTGGCACGTTCGTGAGTCCGAACGGCATAACCATATACTCATATAGACCATACCTACTCCTGAAAGCCGTGAGAGGTATATCAGATGGTCTAATGCACAACTGATGATATCCAGATCTAAAGTCAATATTCTAGAACACTCTTTCTCCATGAAGCTGATCAAATAGATCATCAATCCACGGTAAGTGATATCGGTTTTTAACCGTCAACTGGTTCAGCTTCCGATAATCCACGCAAAGTCTGAAGGTACCATCCGCCTTCTTCGCAAAAAAGACCCGAGAACCCCAAGGAGAAGTACTGGGTCGAATAACGCCCTTTGCCAGTAACTCCTATAAATGCCTCTTGAGCTCCTACAACTCAGGCGTGGACATCCTATTAGGAGGAATGGACACCGGTGCTGCTCCTGAAACTAGATCGATAGAGAAATCCCCCTCACGCAGAAGAGGTAGACCTGAAAATTCATCCATGAAGACATCCCTGAAACAATCGACAACTGGAGGGAAATCCGTCTAACAAGTCCCCAAATCATCCAGATATAAGCTGGAAATCTGGGCTATGACTCCACCTCGCCCATGATGCTCTTAACCAGCTCAACTCGCCTGAACATCTCTTTCACCCTTGTATAGAAACTATTCGCCCTCTGGTGACGTGAAACACACCCTGCGACGATAGCAGTCTACAAAAGCTCTATAGGGAACCAACCAGTCCATCCCGAGAATGACGTCATAGCTCGTTATCTCCAAGAAATAGAGGTCCCAAAGGAAGTGAAACCCACCAACCTCAAGGGGGAACTCCTTGCACTGATGCACACCAGCCGTACTAGTCCCCAACGGAGAGTCTAGCGTCATGATATCAGAAGAAGAAGAAACACCGAGCCCAAGGCTCTCCACAACGGGTACAGATATGAAACTATGCATATCACCCGTATCAAAAAGTACTGAAGACAAGACAGAATCTACTATAATAGTACCCTTGACTGTAGAAGATCCGGGATCTTGCTCATGTTGGGTCTGTTGCACTGCATATGCCGGCCCAGTGCCACGACCCTGCGACACAGCCTGGCTACCCTGAGTTGTCCCGTCCTGCTGCCTCTAAGATCCTGGTGTCTGGATACCACAGCCACAACCACCATCTCTGCCTGCACACCATGATGTATTCCATTTCCCTGACTGGTATGAAGCCACTAGTCCTAATCCTGCATGCGGAGTCTGTATAGAACCCCTCTCACTATCCACTGGTGGAAACGCCCTGAAAAAGCGCTCCAGATTACCCATCTTACCGCAAGATCGGCACTCCACTAGGTCTCGTGGACACTGCGGTCTCTTGTGCCCCTCTCTGCCACACTGGTAGCACCTGATCAGAACACCTGAAGAGACTGCCTGGCTGGTACTGCCACACTGAGACAAGTCCATCTGTCTCTTCCTCTTGCAAGAAGAAATAGTACCAGTAACTGGTGCTGAACTGCCCCGGCACAAACCACTCGATTCCCGCAGGTTCCTCTCTGTAATCAGTGCCTGATTCAAAATAACATGTACAGTAGGAAACCTGAAAACATTCACCAGTGCTCAGATGTCATACCAAAGACCATCTTCAAAACGTATGGCTCTCAACGTCTCATCAACCACTAGCACGGGTGCAAAGCGCAGAATCTTCGTAAAACGAGAAGAATAGTCCATCACCAACATAGCACCCTACTGCAGATTCATGAACACTTGAGCTCTATCTGCCCTCAGCATCTCGGGAAAGAAGAAGTCATAGAAGACTGCCTGAAAATCTTCCCACGCCTTACCTCTGTGATGCTCTTACTGGGTGGTAACATCCCACCACCTCTTGGAGGAATCATGCAGCATGTAAGTCGCGAGCTTGACCCTCCGCCTTGGAGGCGTCTCAAGATGATCGAAAATAGTCTACATCGATCCTAGCCAAGACTCTGCAACCTATGGTCCGTCATCCCCTGAAAACATAGCCGGATGCAGCTGCTGAAAGATACGCGTCAGCTCGGCCATAGATGTGGTAGCCTGTGGTACTCCCTGAAAGGCCTGCATGAACCGCAATAAGCCTTCACGAAACGGCGCCTCCACACCTGTGTCCGATATAATAGCTGGGGCCACATCTGGCTCTGCTGGAGGATCAACCGGTAGCCCATGGCCCACCATCTCTGTAGTATAATTGTCGCCGCTCTCCTGGCGAACAACTCGTGGTCGTCTAGGCGGCATGACACTACAAGGTCAAAATTACGCCTCAGATTCATGATTATTAAGACCTAAAAGTGAAGGAACCATAAGGGAAACAAGAGGGAGAAGGCCTTCAAAACTTTCAAAACAAGACTACACGGCGTGTACACTAACTACACGACGTGTACTTGACTTCCCTTCCCCTTCCCGGGTCCTTCTATACGGCTAAGCCTCACAGATTCCGTCCAACAAAACTACACGACGTGTATAATATCTACACGACGTATACGATGTTATTTTCCAACTGCCTGTGTCGTCTGTGACACGACCGACTACTCGGCTTGACCCTACACGGTGTGTTACACCCACACACGGCGTGTACACCACCCTATTTCCCAGCCACACGGCTAACTCCACACGGTCTGTCCTCGGACAAGACTACACGGCGTGTCCCATAGGTACACGACGTGTTCAGGGAGAGGTGACACTGGCCCGTGTTGTTAGCTACGCGGCCGAGTCCCTAGGTCATACTACACGGCATGTCCAGCATTGACACAGCGTGGTCGGTACAGGAGTTCACCGACCCATGTTGTTAGTTTCACAACCGGACTCCAGGTCACACTAAATGGAATGTCCATTCGGTATACGGCGTGTTTTACCCAAGGCCTTCCCTACCCCGTGTCGCCGCCCACACGGTTTGGGACACGGGAAGAGACTACACAGCGTGTACTCAAAAAGTTCATTCTTCTTCCCGAACATAAGAACATACACGACATGTATAAAAATACTACACGGCGTGTATACTGGGTTTCCGGACAGTATACCTCATAAACATCTCTGGAACCTAGAAAATACTGAAAAACAACACCTAAGAGTCAAATTCCGACCCGTGAGGGCCCATACTCCCCATGAATCAATGTTTGACATCTTTTATGTGTTATAACTAATAAACAGTAAATGATCCACCAAATTCCGGTCAATGGGGGAGCATACTCCCCAAAAACAAAAGTTTGGCGTCCATTCTATAAACAAGCTCAAACAAAAATACCATATCACAAGGCAGGTATTTATCAATCAGCTATCACAACAGAATGCTTTTCTAGCACAACAACTATTACAACAACATGCGAATTCTAATGCACCTACATAGCATAGAAGCTATAAATGGAATGTGATATCTAGCATGTGCCTATATGATGCATGAGATGGCATACCCTCATCTCATCGGGTTGTAACTAAATATAACCCACCGATAAAATATAAACAGCACAATCCAAGTGCGTCACCCAACGGTGAAAACAAATCAACCGTAAAATTTGAAAAATCAAAAGAATGCAAAATACAAGGTAGACTGGCTTTTCCATGTACACGGGTTAGCTACGCCCGGGCACATCTTATTACCAACTACCATTCCATCCTATCCCTAACTACGACTCTAAATCGTATGTCAAATAAAAGAAACCCCTTTGATACCACTTTGTATCGTCCCGGACCCGGCTGCCACGCAACGGGTGCCTCAAGCCCGGTTCGCCACGTGACCTCCAGCGCATTTTCCCAGAAACCAGAGGCTGCTGACTAGCAGCGAGGGCCTAGGTCTGATAGTGGGGAAATTATGCCCTCATTTTTCAAAGTGTAACGCAGAGGAATTTAAAATAAAACATACAACAATCAACGAAAGCATTAAACATACACAACTAAAATAAACTACAACAGTGGATATAACCAACAGTATGTAAATGATGATGCAACATGTTTCATGTTCTAAGAAAGCATCCAGAACATGTTATACATCAATACAGTACAACAAAATACAGAGTACAGGAAACAAGCAAAATAGCTGGCAGCGGCATCGCGAGCCTAGGCTCGGTCCCATGCCCTCCAACTCCACAGCAACAGTCAAGTACCTATATTGGGACTCATGCCCCTATCCACACCTGTAGAAACGTAATCTGTTTGGGCTGAAAACCGTGACCCAAACAGGGTGTGAGAAATATATCTCAGTAGGCACCCACCAAAGGCCCGTGCCCAACTACATGTAAGCATGCCACAAGTGTGCAACAGTAAAATGAAATAAACTAAGCAGTAATCAAAAGTAACTAACTTAACAATTAAATTTACATTTTATTATTCATTTTATACATTTAATTTAGTAAAATTTTTGTGCTCAACAACACCAATCCCTTAGGCCAACCAGAACCGTTCCCTCAGGCTAAAATAGTAAACCATGCCCTCAGGCTTGCCCTCAGGCCATACATAATCCAACCCACATGTATTTAACTCAGGCATAACAGAATTCTCTCCCTTAGGCATATGAAGTGTCGCCCTCAGGCACAGAAGTCAAGCCCTCAGGCACGAAAGGTTGCCCTCAGGCGGAATAATGACAGCCCTCAGGCTAAACCAGTCACGCCCTTAGGCCAATCACAACAACGCCCTCAGGATAAATAGGTAATCAGGCCATTCCCAACATCTCAAAATGTAGTAAACAAACAATTCCTCTCAAGGCAATTATACAGTTACTACATTTAAGACATACCCTCAGGTATCCTGGCCAAATCGCTAAACAGTAGAACACACCCCAGGGGTGGTTCCAGATCCAAGAAATGATCCCAAACCACATTTTATTATCATAGTTTAATCACCTATGCAATTCTAGGCATCAGACTTAGCAACGGCCTCAGCCACACGACACCCCAACATGGGTTCGTGGCATGAAAAATGAACAAAAATGCATGACAGTTTGAAAATAAACACAAAACCACCTACCTTATACGCCAACGAGTGTTATACATGAATGTCGGTTCCCAAAACTCCTAATAACGACATAGATCTGGAGAAGAACAAAACCCATTTAAACATAGATAACTTACGTTAGGAGAATAATTGGTGAGAACGGTACCAGGAGAGGAGAGGGCTTACCCGTGTGGTTCCAACGAGATCGTTCGAAGCCGAATCATATTCCAGACGAACTCCCAGAGGATCTTCAAATATCTGACCTCCTCCTTTGGCTCCAAAATGGCTCAAACGCCTCCTTTGCCAAATGAGTAGACTACTGCCTGTTTTAAGCTGAAAAAACAAAGTACATGGTGTGTACATATAAGTACACGACGTGTACTTATTTTATTTAACTGTTCATTTGGCGGCACCACCACACTGTTCATTCGTCGACCTGAGTACACGGAATGTACTCCAATGTACACGGCGTGTACTATCGCCCAGCTGGCGGCAACTCCACTGCCTTACTATTTATGCATGCCGACTGACTACACGGTGTGTAAGTACCACTACACGGTGTGTAGTCGGTTCCTACACCCTTCGTCGCCGGAATGGATACACGCCATGTGTACTCATCCCAACACGGCCAAAAGAACATAGAGTGTGGATAAAGTACACGGCGTGTAGTTCCAAACTTTAGGATTTTTCCCCATTTTCCATATTTTCTCAAAAACACTTAAGGAAAAGGAAACAACGAGAAGCCCGTACCTCAAAAATAAGAACTGTGTTCTTACAGAGTACCTGATGAAAGCCCACCGAGCGATGAGGATTCGATGTAGGGCCCCCTTACGACAATTGTACCATTGAGTGGTGTACCAACAGCACCACTACCTAATTGGAAGATGATGCCACCATCCCCAGCAGTAGAGGGTGCATGCCTCCGGAGTACATTGCACGAGGTCTAGTGCTAGAGTACACCGAGGTTCCAGGGCGAGAGAGATCCACAGGCGGATGAGGACTGGATGGAGGCTATGGTTTGAGTTTTCCGACTGGTAGGGACATTAGCTGATCTCAGGGGGATCCTTGCCAACAATCTTCGTTAGGCTGTAGTTGGCAGTTGTTGGATCTTGATGCTCAAGGTTCACGATGATGTGACTCGCATCTGGGTGAAATTTCATGGTAGAGTTCATCCCAGTGACCCAATGCTCGGTGCTTATATAATATCTTCTCCTCTTACTTCAGGGTAACATAATAGTAGATCAGTATTCAGCGTGGTTCACTAACCTCTCGTACTACTCCACTGATATGGTGTGAGACCCTTTCTTCAGGGCCCAGACCTTCAAGTAGGGGCTCAGAAGGGAGATTAGAGATTCGATGGTTTCTCTTAGCATCCCGACGTAGGAGGGGGTGTTAGAGAGAGTGATCTTAGTGGAGAGTTTCCTTTCTAAGATGTCACCGACAGTGAGAAGTACCCACAGACGACACGTAGCAGATTCATCAGTAGATGGAAGCATATAGATGATGCAGATGTCTAAGAGGACCAGACCTACAGGTGGATGACTTCAGGATATAGGGTTGGTGGTGCGGGGATCTCGAGGTAGAGCATGACAGGCGAGGATCATGTAGTTTTACTCATGCGTCGGGCATAGTCAAATGGCTCACAACTGCCCGACCCGCCATAAAGATGACCATTGGACAGCCAAAGGACCTCCTGGGAAAAGGCGGAGATTCTATTGAGGAGGTCCATATGCAGGTGGCGTATGTGTCAGAGGATCAGGTCTTGTAGTAGGTGGTGGGCGGAGATTTGAGGATCTACCGCTGCCACCAATAGGAGAACCACCCTGACCATGGGGAGCAGGTGGACAAGGACAATCTCAGCTCCAGGGAGCTGAGGCCTATGACCATGGGGCTTTAGAGATGATACAAGGTACAATCTGTGTCTACTCAACCCTAGATGTAGTACTTATAGACATGGGTTCCAGTCACTCTTTCATTTCCACGACCCTTGTTCAGATCTCGAAGATATCGGTGGAGCCGTTAGCTTGATCCTTATGGATAAAGACTCCTACCAGAGAGGATTTGATGATTATTCACTCATGCTAGCAGTGTGAGATTACTCTAGGAGTGGAGATATTTTGCAAGGATCTTCTAGTAGTGACATCAAGGCCTTACGATGTTATCTTGGGTATGGACTAGTTATCCACTGTGCAAGCTCATATTTACGGTATTAGGTGAAATGTGTTGTGTGTCTTCATGGAGGAGTCTAGATTTTCCTTCACCAGCAAGAAGGGAACCTTTGCAACAAAGGATTGACTTACTCAGAGGAGGGTACAACCGACCACACATCAGTTCGTTGGCCTTACCCTTGTAGTGGTTGATGTTGAGAGTATGAGAAATCCTATAGTGGTGGACTAGTACGCTGATGTTTTTCATGATGATGTTCCAGGTCTACCTCCTCATAGATAGGTGGAATTTTACATCGAATTGTACCCTGGGACATCACCGATATCTACATCATCATATCGGATTACTCCCGCGGAGCCTCGAGAGTTGTGGGTACAGCTGGAAGACTTGTATAGAAAGGTCTTCATTAGGCCAAGTGTTTCCCCATGGACAGTCCCAATTGTGTTCGCCAAGAAGGAAAATTGGATTTTGAGACTCTATCTGGACTATCGGCACCAGAACCAGGTGACTGTGAAAAACATGTTCCCACTACCGAGGATTGATGATCTCTTTGATCAGCAAAAGGAAGCACTATGGTTTTCGATGATATACCTCAGATTAGGCTATTACCAGCTCAGGGTACGAGATGAGGATATATAGAAGACAACCTACATATGCTGGTATGGCCACTATGAGATCTTGGTTATTCCTTTTGGAATGACCAATGCCCCAATAGTGTTCATTGGACTCATGAATAGGATCTTCCTGCCATACCTCAATAACATTCCAGTATTACTCTTAGATGACATCCTGATATACACAACAATAGATTAGGAGCATGCTTATCATCTGCAGATAGTTCTGGACACACTTCGAGAGAACCCGTTTTATGGTATTATATCAAAGTGCTAGTTCTATATGCAAGAGGTCAACTTTATAGGACACATTATCTCATAGGATGGATTTTCAGTGGATCTAGTAAATATTGATGTTGTTCTTTCTTGAGAGTCACCCAGGAGTGTGATGGATGTGTTGAGTATTCTGGGTTTGGGAAGTTACTACCGGAGGTTTGTGCCTAACTTTTCCAGATTTGTGGAACCCTTATCAATGTTGATGAATATTGGAAAACCCTTCGTGTGTTCAAAGAGATTCCAGTAGAGTTTCTAGGAGCTGAGGTAGAGACTGATGAGGGCACCCATCTTGAGGCTATCGAAAGAGGGCGTTTGGTACGTATTCTAGTGAAACGCATCAGGAATGAGGGTTGGATGTGTCCCAATGCACGAGCAAGCAGTGATCATTTATGGTTATCGAAAGATGAGACAAAATGAGTAGAACTATGCTACCCATGACATGGAGTTAGCAACAGTGGTCTTGGCCTTGAATATATAGCGACATTACAGGATGGGCAGAAGTTTTACAGTCTACTCTAATCACAATAGTCTCACGTATATCTTCTCTTAGAAGGATCTGAACTTAAGATAGTGGTGTGGGCTTTAGTTTCTACACGACTGTGGCTTCTAGAGTGTCTATACTCCTAAGAAGGGGAATTTAGCAGTATATGCACTCAGCAGAAGATCTGGTATATAGTTTCTGAGTGAGGAGATGGAGAAACTAGTTTCTTTTCAGATATCCGATGTGGATCGAGATGGTGCAACTTATCTTCTGTCTCTAATAGTTACTCCCCCACTCCTTCAGCGAGTCCGAAAGGCATAGAATGTGGACAATGACTGCGAGGCTCGACATTCTTAGATATCCACATGACAAGAACCTGATGGATTTTCTGAAGGTGGGGAGCACATCATCTTCTTCAGAGGAAGTACTATGGTACTGATGGTGCTACAGGAGGAAGTGTTGAGGTAGTTCCATACGTCCCCTCTAGCGGTACTTCTAGAAGTGGGAATGATGTACCAGGACCTTCGGCATTAGTACTGGTGTTCGAGAATGAAGAAATATATAGCATAGTGTGTTTCATAGTGCCTCTCTTTCCAGCAAGTGAACGAAGAGCATCGGGATCCAGCGGGCTTAGTTCAGCCTCTAAAGGTGACAGAGTGGATGTTGGATGGAATTTTCATGGACATCGTGACCAAAATTCCACGCATGTCCAAGGGTCATGATTCTACCTGGGTGATCGTTGACCGACACACTAATTCGGCCCACTTCCTTCATATAAGAGTATATGGATCAGTATAGATATTGGGATACCTCTACGTGCAATAGATAGTATGGATTCATGGAGTGCCACCTATGATTGTCTCTGATCATGATGCATGTTTCACTTTCTGGATATGATAGGGGTTGCAGGAGGTGTTCGAGACAGAATGTCGGTTGAGAACCACCTCCCATATTCATATAGATGGTCAGACAGAGCAGATCATTTAGACCCTCGAGGATATGCTACGTGCTTGCATCCTTGGTTTTGGCCACAGTTGGTAGGGTCACTTGCCTTTGGTGGAGTTTACTTACAACAACAGGTATCACTCCACTATCAGTATAGCACCATTCAAGGTGTAGTACGAGCGACCTTTCAGATCACCACTGTGCTGGACTGACCTATGGGACTCAGCACTCATGGGACCACAGATGGTACAGGCTACCACAGAGAAGGTGCAGATTATCCAGGAGTGGATGAAGACTGCACAGGGTAGGAATAAGTCCTATGATGACAGGAAACATAGATCTCTAGAGTTTGAGGATGGTGACCATGTCTTTTTATGGGTCTCACCTCAAAGAGGTTTTTGGTGATTTTTCCAAGGTGGTAAGTTATCTTAGAGGTTCATTAGACCCTTTTAGGTCCTCAACAGAGTTGGTGAGGTGGCATACCCCTTAGCTCTTCCACTTCAGTTGCACCATGTGCACAACATCTTCCACGTATCCCAACTGAGAAGATACGTATGTGATTTTTCACACATCATTGACTAGGGCGAGCTGGACATTGAAGATGTGGCAACATTTTTGGAGGATTCAGTAGATATTGAGGATCGACTGGAGTTGGTCCTTAGTGGGAAGTCGATACCTCTAGTGCACATTATTTGGCAGCACGAGAACCTCTAAGAGAGCACATGGGACTGGTAGTATTAGTTTTGTGCTCAGTTGTCACTATTTTTTCCCTAGTTTTTGTTGTGTCTTTCGTGGATGAAAATCCCTGAGTTCGGGAGAACATAAAGACCCCGATTTTTCCTTTTAATTGTTTTTATTTAAATATAAATATTACAAGTCTGTGAAAGCTGACAGCATGTGATTATGAGGCTTGGTGTGCCCGGAATGAATTTATGACCTTTTTTCAGGTACGTTTAGTAAACATGCGAGCAGGTTTTTGCAAATTTTTAATTGGTGTTCAGAAATGAAATCTGAGGACATCATTGAACTCGCAATACCGATATTCATTTAAGGAGACCTTCACCTCAGCCATAGTAGATCCAGGGTGAATGTTAGTTTTCATGTTTTTTGTGGGAGAGTTAAAATTAATAATAAAATAAAACAAACAAGTCTTATTTTATTTTAATGAAACCTCTCTATTGAATTCAAGGTGGTGGGGACCACCCAAACTCTCTTTTTTAAAGTGGGAGACCCTTGGAAACCTCCAAATTGAATTCAGGGTGGTGGGGACCAACCAAAACCCTCTTTTAATGGGAGGAAACTCTTTGTTTCCCAAAAATTAATGTGCCATCTCCTTTAGTTTAATTAATAAACATAAGCTTATTAATTTGGCACCTCACCTCTCATGGGAAAAGGATTGGAAAAGGAGGAGAGCTTTTTGGATACATGGGAAGATCATTCTCCAACAAAGGAGGTCCTCCAATGAAGAAAGACTCCTGGAATCGAAGAACAAGGAACTGACATTGGAATTTCTTGCGGGAGTGATGAAAGACGACATCAATCTTCAACAATCTGTTCTTCATCCTCATGACAACTCCAATAGAAAATTTAGGTAGGGGTTTTAATTTGATTAGGATTAAATCTATTTTAATTGATTCTTCATATTCAGGTTTCACAATGACAATGGCCAAACTAACATGTCCATCTTCCTGCACGTAAACCATGCCCCTTTTTCTTTTGTTCTATACACGTTCTTCTTGGGTTCATTGACGCCAAATATATAATGACACGGGAAACACAAAGTTCTGCTATGTGCGACATATGGATGCATAACCCTTGACCAGAGGATCATGAATATGTGAACAACATGTTGTTCAGGTTTGGAACGAAGTCACGATGGCTCGCGGAAGAAAGAGGCCCCCGACATCCAGCTGACCGTGAGGAAGGAAGGGTAGAGTGCATATACACCACCGGATGATGAGGAAGTCGTGTCCCATTGAACGTGGTAAGGCCGAGTGGTGGATTAAATCTGGTATGCCGTATGGCAGAGCGGCGGAGAGCATCCACGCTACCGGTGGAGCATGGGGTCACGGCTGCTGGGCCGCGACGGAGTCCCAAGAGAGGCCGGTCATACCGGCCGCGATGGACTAGCAGTGCATGACCATGCTGCTGGGAGGAGGTCCAGTCCGAACACTAGCCGGCTGTTGCTATTCGGCGGGACCCGCTTGGGTTTCATGGTGACTTGGGATCGCCTAAAGGAACTACCAGTTTCCATTCCGAATGGAAGGGGGACACTCCCCCTTCAGTGCCATCTCGGGTGGACCGCGGTAGTGGAACATGCCCTATACGGGCTGGGATTGGACACCCCCTACATGTGCCAGGATGGACCTCAATCAGGTTGTCTCATGTCGGGTCGGGCTGAGTTGGTCGGACTGGGTCGGACCGGACCTGGGCCCATCCAGACCCAGTTTCCCCTTTTTGGCTGTAACTTGAGAACCGAAGGTCTATTTAAAGAACCGTCTAGAGAACTAGAATCCTTGGATCGAGAAAATACTTTTTTATACTATAATTGAGTTTTGGATTAGTTTGGAGTAAATTCGGGTTGGATCAGACCTCAAATCTAACCGGGCCCTTGGAGTGGAAACCCTAATAACTTACAGACCGAGCGCCTGATTGACGAGTCGTCTATTGCGCTGGGTCCCTTATGACATGATGAAAATTTGGGATACTTTCTCATGGGAATTAGGGGTGGTTGAGGTATTATTTATAGTCTAGGGAGAGTTTCTCCCAAGTACGCTACATTTGGAACCCTGCGACTGGCTGAGACTTGACGACTGCTGACCGTTTTGACTCGGCGTGATTCGACAAGCCAAGTGGGGAGCGCCTCTGTATGACGCGATAGAACCATGGTGGGGAGTTCCTCTATGTGACGTGAAAGAAACATGGTACTCAATAGGAGGAGTACCTCTGCAGGACATGAGGGGGAGCTCCTCTTTGTGACGCGATAGACCCACAGTGGGGAGCGCCTCTGTGTGACGTGGTAAGCCCATGGTACTCAACCGGAGGAGTACCTTAGCAGTCCAAGGTTAATGGAAAGCATCTCTGTGTAATGTGGCAGACCCACTGTACTCTATATAAAAGGAGTTATCTAGTAGCTAAGGTGTTTGACATTATGACTAGGGATGTTACTTATTATTATCCCTGGAAAATCCTATGGCTGGCTATCAGCTTTCATAGCGATCCGTTGTGGGTTAGCATCATAATCCTATTTATCAGAGTTGTATACCTGTTTTGAGCTGAGTCTTATATTTTCATAGTGTACCTGTGTGATAATTTATGTTTTTGGTATTACCTATGTCGTATTCTTCCATCATGTATGAGGTGGGTATATTCTGATAACTTAGGTATATGTTTTGGAATATACGAAAGTAGGTTTGACTGTTGTTTCTATGTTTTGTGGTTTGTCCTTTGTGGATTAGAGAGACTGTCAGGGGTCTCGGGTCCCTACTGAGTATTGTTATACTCACCCCTTCATAGGTTAAGCCAGTACATTATTGTGTCTGGTGCTGACGATGGAGAGTGCTAACTAAGGATGAGGGTACCTGGACTGGAGACTTCTCAGAGGTGGACCATTGACGAGGTGATCCGCAGAGACGACTGTTTGAGATATGTACCTACCCTTCATGTAGGATCCTTGGTGGGTGTTCACAAGAGGTATACCCAATTTTACTTGTACTTTCCAGTTTTTCTTGTACTTTCTAGTTGGGGTGTATTATTTCCCCTTTACTTTTTGTACACACCTTGGTTAATATATACTCTACTTTGTGCTTCTAACTCGTTGTGTTCCTGGTTTGTGTGAGTTTACAGCTTATAAAGGAAATGATTTACCTTTTAAGGGAACACAACTTTCAGTGCTTGTCGCTAACTCCTGGCCTATGGAATACGGGCTTTGGGTTGTCATGGAACAAGCCTTGAGGTATGGGTCGTGACAACTAGGGCTTATGGAACCACTATCCATACCCTATTTCAACTTCTTATTTAACTCATATTATTCTATCATGGACATCCAATTAAGGAATTTTGATATATACGTATCTCTTTTTATGTTGTATATTGTTAAATCAACCTCATGATATTGCGATGTCTTGGTTAATCTTCAAGAAATAAATTTTTGTTTTTGATAATAATGGTTATTTCCCCCAAGTTGATACCTTCCTTATACTCAACCATATGAGAAAGGTATACTTATTCAAAATGTATCAACACACACAACATTTACGAATTTTTTGAAGGAGATTAAAGATCTTCCTTTCATTAGTAGTGGATAATTTTATGTGTTGAAATATGAATGTATATTTTTTTCCTTAAAAGATTATGTATCCCCTATATAATAAGATCTAATATATTCTTAATATAGCATTGAATTTACCCCAGGGAAGCATTATCGGATTATCTAGAAGAATCATTCAACATGTGCCAATAGTAGAAGAGTGAAATATATTGGAATCAATGATTTCACCAATTGGTCTTTTTATCGATAAATCTATATCAAGGAATCAATGATTTTATTCAACATTTCTATAAAACATGCAAGATAAAAAGGAATGAATATAACTAGACTAAAATAAAATGTTTTCCATTATTGAGTGAAAATAAAGTGAACCCTGTGAAACTTTATTTCCATGCTCCACTTTAGTAATAGTGATATAATAATTCTTCCATTTCTCCTTTAAATTTGGTGTCTAATAATGATAATTACCATAATAGTTTGGTTTTGTGTTCTTGATTTCATAGTCCCATTGGTCCCTATAGTTGAGGCATTGAACCATATGTGGTGAATTAGGAGGTTCCATCCATTCCTCCATCGCCATGGATGTTTATTCATGTATCTTTGACATTTATGGGATTATAGGCCATATATCCATAAAATTAAACATTACTCAATCCCTTTGATATAATTCCCATGGTGATTATTTCAACATTTTTGACATGTAGGTAGTTGAATCCTTTTTCAACCTTTTAATATGACCCACCAGTTGGAAAATCTATTATTATCTTCTTCTCTCCAAAACCATGGGACCATTCTCTAAACACCATCTCTACACTAATATCATATTGAACTACTTCATTATAACTCCCAACATCTCTAATTTCTAGTGCCTTTATAAGGTGTAGTTTTTTACAACTAAATAATCTATGTATTTATCAGTGATGTTTTGTAAAAAACACGAGGCATATATGGAAATCCTTGTGATATTTTCCTCGTAATACATGATAGATTCACCTCCCCTTGTCTTCATCTTTATATATTCTCTCTCCATAATTGATTCAAGATTTTTGGAGAAGTACTTAGTAAGAAATTTTTTTTACTTTACTACCAATTCATCTCTTCTATTTCATATGTCATAATTTTATTCTTAATGATAACACACAGTTGATAAAATTCTCCCTCAAAATGATAAATTAAGAAAGACACCATATCTATATTAGAACAATAGATTATTGAAAAAATAATCTCCATTGAGTTAACCCACTATTCCATGATAAGTGGATCAAAAGATACACTAAACATTGGTGGTCATTGTAGTGTAATGGAATCAATGACTAGTTAAACCTTTTTAGGTGAAGGCCGACATTACCCATGGTTAAGTTATTCTTCATAGCTTAAGAAAAGTAGGTAAGAATTTCTGTAAAATTTTGAACTCCATCTCCCAAGGTATTGGAAATGTAATTCATGAAATTGTGGCATTGTCCCTCACTTGGGATGATGGCATGGTTTCTCCGGGATTCCCCCATTTTCTAAAATATAAAATGTCTAAACAAAAAATTCAACAAATTATGAATAAATAGTTTATTATTTTTTATAATTACCATTAATGGAATATCATAAGGGATCTTTAAATTTATAATTATTCTAAATCATAGTTTCATGTGTGTTAACACATATTTATTCTTACACTAAGGGGTTTCACTACTGTTTTCTAATCAAAATTAAAAAATTAACATAACCATTCTTTGATACAAACTGTACAAGCCTTACTTTTCTTACATGATTATTACCACATTTTCTTAATGAACCACATCATATCATTTCGATTCCAATATGAAAAATATTAGCGTTTTTGGAAAATGAGGGTCTTTCATAACCCATACATAGTAAAATAATATTATAATTTAATTACCTCCTCTTTTTCTTCTTAGTCCCCCATTTATTCTTTTAAACAAGTAATCACCCGAAGAAATACAGTAATAGAATGAGTGGGACAAAATCCTAGTAATGGGATAAATAAGTGACATGAATAAATACCACATGAGTGAGCACAATAATCATCATCATCACAACATAGGAATAAGATTAAACTTAAAATCATTTTGGAAACAGTGGATTATGGAAAGGAATGTGTAAATGCAAAAAAATGAAACATCATGCCTTAGTGGTGAAATGCAACACATAGTTGTAAGAAAATATTATATCATGTTCACACATAACATATATGAATAACCATAACATCATAACTATGAAAAATGATAGAATCATGTTCAATAATATTGATCATTATCTCATGAGATATAACACATTACCGAATAAATTAAAGATATATATAAATATGGGTCCACAGGTTACAACATAACATTTAAATAATCACACATTCCGTATAGAATATATAATAATCAATGTCATGAAGTAAACCTATTGAAAAAATGGGTTTCCTAAAGATTTCATAGAGAAAAAATTTATGAATAAAAGTTTTGGTTATGAAATGAGTGAATGAAATAATACATGGACATAAACCATCACAATTCATGACAGGATAGCAAGAATTTCAATAGTATTATAATATGTAGTTTTGGAAATTGAAGTCTCTATAAAAAGGTATTTCTTAAAAAACATACATGTCAGTAACATGTATATACCTTAATTAAAAGGTAATATATGTTTGAAGAACAAAATATTAAAATTCATATTGTTGAAGAGAGTATAACCCATAGAATAGAATTCGGTTAGAGAGTCCCCCAACATTAATTCCCACCTTATTTATTCACTTTTTCACTATATAAATAATATAATTGTATTTATTAAAACATTGATCTAGAAGATAAATATATTCATTTTTAAAAATATTTATCAATTATATTCATTGGATTATATTTCACAATTTATTTTTATGAAAATGACGTTTGTTGATATCATGTTTTACATAAAAATTGCATCTACTTCATCAATTTCACTATATTATTAAATTTAATTTATCAATATGTATAACTAATCACATAAAACCACTCCTTAAAAAATTATGTGTTTATATATTATCTATTGTTTATAATATCCATCCATGTTGATGGTTATATTTCATGACATAAAAATGTCTCTATAGTTGGTTAACTGACCATTGACGTGATATTTTCAAGAGAGCGGGAATGTTAATTTAAAAATTTATATATACAATAGGGTGATACATAAATAGAATTAAATCATTAATAAAATGTCATATTAAATGTTAATTAATTATTTTAAGGATTTTAATGGAATACATGGTGTAAAAATAATGAGATGAGGAAGAAGTATTAAAAAGAGTGAATAGTGGACATGAACATACAAAATCCACAATATAGCTTATCTTGTACGACAAAAAAACTCCCTTGTGATTGGTGTTTTATTACTCTATAATAATCCAAAAGATTATAGGGGTCCTTAGATGGTGGATTTGGTTATATAATGGTCTTTGGAATGGATGGTAGAAGTGGTTTACAATTGGAGGGAAATGGGTGATTTATACATGAGGATAAGGGTGTTTGTAGAATAAAAAATTGAGTAAAATAATATATCAATGGTAAAACTAGTAAATTTTATTTTTTTTACAATTTTAGTCATAAATTATTGATATTTAAATATTTTGAGACTTTAAATAATCTCTACAATTCTAATTCACTAGATTATTATGAATGAAAGTGGAATGTAAAAAAATTTGGGTTTTTAAGGAATTGGTTTTGTATTTAGGTTTTTGAAAGTTCTATTTGGTTTGGAAATTTGGTTTGTTGTACTTCAACAACACATTTATGAAATTAAATATAATAATTAAGAAATAAATTTTATAAAAATTATTATTTCATTATTATAACATGAATTATGTTATTTGAGCGACACCACTAATGTAAAAAAATGTGTTATTACTTTGAACCTGAGAATTGATGTATTTTAAAAAATTTCCAAAAAATAACCCTTTTATTTTTTAACATTTCTGACTGAAAAAGTGAGATTAATTTTATCAGAATAAATTTCTAAAATATATAATTTTAATTCTTAATAAAAAAATTATGACTTTTACAAAATACATTAGAATACAGTTTTTTAAGAATATTCTTATATTTTCTATGAGTTTCATAATCATGATATTTATTTTTTGGAATTATAAAATTTTAAATTAATTAAATCAATAATGATAAATATTATATATATCATAATTAAATATTTTTGTTGAAATTAATTTTATAATGATTATTTTACTATTACCAATGGTCGCGTAATTATTCCAAATGGTCACATTACTATTCCAATGCTCTTATTACCTTTTATATATACTACTAGTTTATTTCACTCAATAATAAACTCAATTCCTATAAAGGTTATACAATTCTCATAATTTTTCTTGATATACAAATATTTTTCTTCCTCTCTAATGTGTTTGTAGTGGGTGCGATGACTCTATTTCATTGAGGCGATCGATATTTTCCCATATTGGATTTTTTATTTTTTATTTTTTTCTTGTTATATTGAATTAAATTTTAATTTGTTACATGGTTGATTACGGTTAAAATACTGAGTAATAAATAATTATTCTTTTTTTCTCCATATTTTATATGTGTATAATATAACATAATATAATAAAAAACACATTTACATAGGAAATCAATTAAAAAAACGCTTTTTCATTACATGTATTAAATTCCATATATATTTAATAAATATTGTATATGTAATTTAATAGTAACAATACACTATAAATCAAAATACACAATCACTTTTTTTATTCCACTTTTTCCATATTATTATCATATTCATGACCTTGATCCCTCAGTTTCTTCTATTGTATATTCCATTTACGAATACATGAATCATTTTTGTATTTCCCAAAATCCCTATTGATGAAAGACTAAAAATAAAATATTTCTTTCATAACCTAAAAAACATGATCTTGGTGGAATTTATCTACAAAATTATTGTATAATATTATCCATTTAAACTAAGTACTAGTGCGTTTCTTTCCACAATTATCACATTATGGGAAATCCTTCTCTACATTCTTCCCTTTATCATCTTTTTTCTACGTATTCATCTTCTTCAATTTAGTCCATTAAAATAAATTAATCATGAGAAATTTTTCCCAATCATCAATGAAAATAACACTACTTCATTATATGATGATAGAATTTTGGAGACTAGTTCCCTTTAAATGATTGTCTTATTCACATCAAGGGTACAATTATTCTTACTATTTGGATTACGTATAAAGATATGATTACCATTCCATCCATTAGATTCCATTTTTGGACAATAAAATACAATATATTTTATCATACCATTATGTATCATAATTTATAATCCCAAATATAGATAAACATTTTATATAAATTGAAAATTTTAGTCTTGGATAATGTCATAATCATAAAAATGGTTTCTTATAGAATGTCTCTAAATTATAAAAATATTTTCAAATCCAACATAATAGTTTGTAAAGAAATTATAAATTAAAAAATTAATACCCTTAATGAGAGGAAAACTAGCTTTGTAGTATGTCCCATTATTGTGTACCAGGTAATGATCATTCCATTCCTCACATGTCATTTTTAGATTTAAGATCCCTTGGTATATCAATTACATTACGGCATCCACTTATAATATCATCATAGGGATGAATTTATAATAAAACCACAAAAAATCTACCATACCAAATGATTATGATGTATTAGAATAATTATTCTTATCCTTAATGTATTTTATAGGGTTATATTATTTAATCTATTTTTTCATTAATAAATTTCACATGGTATATACTAAAAATTATCTAATATCAACTATAAATACCCCCACCCTAGTAGACTATAGTCTGTGGTTGCATTATTAAATTAGTACTAGATATAAGGTATTATATCCCTAAGGATATTATGGTTTTTTAGTATAGGTTAACTGGACAAATAATTGAATTTATATTAAATTTTAAAGCATAAAATAGAGAAATTATATTCTTAGAGAACTCTATCATTCCCTTTAGTGTATCCCTACATATAAATTGAAAAAATATATTTTTGGTATTATAGGTAATAATAAACATATTAATGGGTTGAGATCATATTCTTAGAAAGGTTTTGTGTACAATATGATCTATCATAAATAATTATTCATAATAGATATGGAATGTTAAATAAATATGAAAATATAAATTTTAACAATAACATTATCACAATGTAGATGGAATAAAGGATGAACAAATAATACCATAAAAATAATCACATGAGCTGGAAACATATACATGGATATCCTAAATAATAAACTAATCATATAGATATAAATTAATGATATCATAATTATATAATTCACAATTCCATACATCTAAAACATACTAACATGACAATTCACAAGAAAATTTAAATTTGTGGGTATAAATCCACTTAATTTAGCCCACTAATTTTCCTCATGAGACCTTTGGATGCATCAATGAGATATTAATAACCATAACACACCAATAAAATAAAAATTAAAATAAATTCCTCATATGAAATGTTTGAAACATAATCAACAACTAAATTCATATTGAAAACTAATATATGAAATGTTAACACTCACCCTAATAAAATTAACCAAATCATAAACCATATAATGTAATATGTTGAATGGTAAGGAAATTTGAAATCCTCAATAAAAATGAAAATAAACAATCTATTTAATGAATTAGTATTATATCTATTTTATATATAACTAGTGGATTTTATTTTAAATAATGTGTTATTTTCTATAATGAATTGAAATTCCCTAAGAATGTTATTAAAACATTTTTTAGGGAAATATAATTTTCAGTTTGAAAATATATTTAAGAAAAAAATCACAAATTATTTTGAAAATGGATTTATTTGAAAATAACCTAATATTAATTATAAAATAAGTCTTAAAAATTTGATTAGACTTGATGGAAATACATTCTATTTATTCCATACATGTTAAAATAAAAATTTCATTCACATTTTATGGTAAAAGAAAAATAGGTATTTTCTACAAAGTGACATAAAGATTCATTTAAAAAAAAGATATGTACGGGTAAAAATATAATTAAAAAACCATTACTATAATGTTAAAAATATTTTCTAAAATATTTTTACAAAATCTATAATCAAAATAAATTTGATTTTAGACTGAATGCATAAATAAATTCATATTTTCATAAAACATTAAATCATTCATTGTGATTACTAAAGAGAGCGAAAATGTAATATAACATGAAAAAAGAAATTATTAATTACAAGGGAATAATATATATTTATTTTTAAAAAATAAATCAATTTCTTCAAGTGAGACTTAAATATGAACAATGTTGAATAATTATTAGACATTGAAATACACACTTTCCACTTTGATAATGTATGAATCATAAGCCTCATAAAATAAATAAAAACAAATGAAACATTTAAAACCCTTAAGTGTAATAAATACATTCTATAAAATTTCATAATGGGTATTATGTACTCCATATAACGGAATAAGTGGTGAATATTACATATGACTCACAAAAGTAAAAGTGGGACTATTAACACTTACCTCGGGTTCAACTTCCTTCGAATGCGCATAAAACTCCTTTATAATAAATATAGGATATTATAAATCTCATAAAAACATTATCATATATTTAATACCATATATAAAATAATTATTGTATTTTATTATAGGTTTATTAACGATTATTAGGTAAACTCACACTTTCAGTTGATGATTTCTTCATTTTAATGTATGTTTTCCATCAGTAATTTTGATCATTCAACTTCTATCATAATTATTTCATCTCGTGAATATAAAACATTATAAAGATATAATATATATTAATTTTATTTTCACTTTCATTAATAGATATATTTTGTTGATAGAAAATTAAGTACACTGTTAATGGTGTTAATAAGCCATACATACGCATAAATGCTATTTAATTTTCTCGACAAATGAAATGAAAGGAAAAAATTATTAATTCACCATTAAATAATAGTTAATATTATATATACATAATTTAAATTAATAAAATCTATAACTATTAAAATCCATTTAAAAATAAAAGGAATAAAAGGTTCACATCTTGATACAGAGGATGTAATCCACACGTATGTATGAGGGATTATATTATTTTTTTGAAGATTGAGATGTTTGAAGTTGGATGTTATATTATATTTCTTGAAGTATTTTTTGTTCAAATAAATTGACATATATTCACTGATTTTATTATTACCACCATCCATGTATGGTGTAACTGAAAAATGAGTCCCACATCTTCACAAGACTATAGTCCGCCATACACATGAGATACATTATCATATCCCCAAATAATGGAAAGTAATAAGGAAAATGGGATGTAATAATTATATAATTATTATAATTTAGTAAATATCAAATAAATATGTTATATACAAAATTATATACTACCTTGAATGTTTTTTATGAGAAAACAATTGTAGTGGTTCGTGAGGTGGTAGTCCTCCACACACACAATATACAGATTTGTTTTCCATTTTACTGAAATTGAGATAGAATTTTTTTTTAAAATTAATATAAGAACATCTCACTATGTAGGTCAAATTGTTTTCTTTATTTTAGAATATATAGATATTATTATAAAACTTTTAGTGGAAGAATTAAAATTAAAATTAATAATTAGAAACAATAGCTCTTTTTCATGTAACCTATTTTGGTTTATCCAAAAGAATTCATTGACAAGATTTATTATAAAAAATGGAATCAAAGATGTTTGGATGGATGTAAATAAGATATTTTTTTATTTATTTTCCAAAAAAATGGAATTATGAGTGTGAAGAGTTGATTATTGGATGTATACTTTTATAAGTGGGGGAGTTGACACTCATTACGTTTTTAGAAGATAAATAGATACCCACATGTTTATCATACGAAAAGACTCCAAAATGGGAAATTCTCGATAAATATATGTGATAAAGTCAATATATATCCATTAAATGGGTCTTGGACTTGTTTTTAGACATTGTAACCCTAAAATTATTATTTTGACCCATGGTGAACCCATTTTCAGCTTAAAAACAGTAAAATTTTTTAATTATTTTCAAAATTGTTATAAAAAATTAAAATTTTTAGAAAACTCTCAAAAACTCCCAAAATTATAATTTTGATATGAAGTATTTGAAAATAATGATTTTTATTCAATTAATTTTAAAAAATGGTAAAAATTAATTTGAAACTATGTATACAATGCACAACTAAACCATCTTTTAGAAAAATATAGTTTTCAAGAAAATAGTTCATTTCCTTTCAAATAATTAATTTTTTTTATAATAAAAATATAAAAATTGAACATGTTGGAAGCATTTATTTTTCATAACAGATTTATTCTCGATCATACACTCCAATATAATAGCTATGATATAATCATTATCTTAAAATATCATTTTAATATAGTATCTTGTTTTGTTTAAATCTGCTGTTTAGTTTTTTGAAGTCAATTAAATTGATTGAATTTATTTCAAATGAAATATATGATAAAGTATTGAGGTGTTATATTCTATTTAAATCATGGAGTTTTTTATAGATGTTATAATACATGATGTTCCGCTTTTAAAATCATGGGGGTGTTACAATAACGTTCCTTTTAACTCAAATAGTGGTTAAATATATTTTTTATCTTAGGGTGGAAATGTTTTATGAATTTATAATATCGAATAAACTACAATAATAATTTTTTGACCACATTAATCACAATCAGGGTTCATATATACTTTAAAAATTTATGATTAGTATATATATCAAAACCTTTTTCTATAATGTTAATGCCTCAATATCTTTAATGAAACAATTACCATTGGTAACTCCAAATCATGATATAGGTAATTTTTCTAATGATCCATCAATTGTTCTGAGGAATAATCTATAACCATATAATTTTAATTTAGGATTCATCCAACTCCACTACTAAATGATTTTGTTAATATTAAAAACCATTCTCTACAATATGGTAAGTTAATCACTCGTGAAATATATAATCTTCTCTCCAGTTCTATGAAATTTTCCTCGTAATCAGCAGTCCAAAGTAAAATGTATCTCTTCTATGTTAACTTGTTGATTTAATTGCGTAGTAATCATAAATTCTCCACAAATATTTGATAATATCTATTGAAACAAAAAAAACATCTTATATTATTCATAGTGGTTAGTCTTGGATAATGTTCAATAATATCCACCATTGAAGTATTCTATGATATACCCTCTCTTGAGATTACATTACTCAAAAATGAATGTTTTTATTTCCAAAATTCATACATTTTAATTTTTTCATAAAGTATGTCCTTACATAGTGACTTTGATATAATCCTTATCTCATATTCATTCTCTTACACATTCTTATAATATATAATGATATTTTATATAACAACTGACACAAAATGATCAAAGATATATCTAAAGACACTATTAATTAAATCCATGATGATAGAGGGGTATGTTGTAAGACCAAAGGGAAATCACTATAAATTAATACTTTCCATACCCTATAAAAAATTTTCTCTTTGATATATCATCCTTATTGACCCTCAATTGATGATATCCAAAATAGAGATTAATCATGGGAAATTATTGGTCGTAGTGCAGTGGATCCAAAAAAACATCACTATGATGAATATAATACATATTATATATTATTTTCACATTACGTTATAGATAATTAATGAATTATTCAATGATCCATCCCTTCTATTCGAATCAGCAATATTTTCACTAAATGGTGACACATAAATCTAAAAAAATAATTTTTTCATCATTATCCTTGGTTTTTTCTTAAATTCATGTAAATAAATCAGTTTTATTCTATAGGCGATCTATGAAATAGTTGTATCACCATGTATAAGTTCTATTGAAATATCAACTTCGTGATTTTTAATGGAACTAGGAAAATATTCTTGAATGATACCTCTAATATCACATACAATATTTATATCTTCAATATTGAGTTACTCTCCATCCATCTTAGATGAACACCTCATTTGAATAGTAATTGATACCCATATAATGGATTTGATAACCATAATAGGTTCATATTTTTAATTAGATTTATATAATACAATATAGTGGTGCCATAAATTATATGTAACTTATCTTCCATTGAAAATGAAATGGGATTTACATGAAGAAATCTAATCTATTAACTAAATAACATCAAATTCAGCCTGAGGGAGAAAAAATATTTATAGTAAGAACATGCCAAAAATAATCATGTGGAGAAGAATCATTGAACTAATATGTTATCATCATACCATTAGTTGATTTCACTATTAATATAACATGTATATGTTCGGGTGCAATATTTAAACCCCTATAAAAATAATAATATTTCATTGAGTAGGTAGGTAATGAATCCAATAAGACATTATATGTTCTATAATAGATGGTATATGTAACTTTCCTCACATCATTATCCATGCCATCGACAGTGATCACATGATATTTCCTTACATCTTTAGGCCTAAGAGGTTATTGACATCGATTGTCATCATTAAACATTATGTTTAGGAACAAGTTAGAATAATGTTCTTGTAACTTGTTTTTCAAATTTTAGAGTGTGGGGGGTTCATTCTCTGGATATTTCTCTATATTCATATTATTATATAAATTCTTAGCATAACATTGATATTAGGATGCTCAATGTCTTTCCTTTCAAATCATATTTCATTTACTAGTCCCCCCAATAAAATTTCTTCATTTTTTCAATCTAGACATAAATAATTATATAAAGGTCACCTTCTCTTATCAATAGTTTTTGTAATTTTATTTTAATTCCATAATTCATTTCTCATCAAGAACAATATATAGATGTGTAACTTAAATTTAAATTTCCACCAACATTGTAAAAAAAATCATTTATTCAATGCTACTAAAGTGTTTTTGGTCCAACACCCATTAGAGACATTGTTTTAAGTAAATAAATATTTTATCAACCATAAATTCGAGCTTGATTATAATACTAGAATCAAGTATCATAATTATTGTAAACTTACCCCTATTTTATACAATGAATTACAGGAATGTATTTATTGAAAAATATGCTTTTAAATTCATCATGATCCTGGTGGTCAATTTCTTCCTATTTCCTCTAATTCTTGATTAGTGTTCACTATTGATATGATATTCCTTCTAAATTATTTACATTCAATATAAAACTTTCATGTTCATAACATTGTAGAAGGATTAATATGTTTTCATTGGGACATATCCATTTCCCAACTACTAGTGGATGAGTGAACCCATTATAAGTATGTGTAAATATCATCAAAAATGACTCAATTAAATGGTGTTCTATATTTTATTTATTTTGAAGTTCAATTTTATTAATGGATTAATAATGTTACATAATCATAAAAATATGATATATCATTATACATCACCTAACATTTCATTTTAGAGGAGGAAATTCATTTCGTTTTTCATCAATTTAATCATTAGCATTGTTACATCTGATTTTTCCCATTATCAATATTTAGATATCACGGTGTGATAATCAATAAGCATAGTGGGAAAATTCGTAATCATTAAGAATATTTTATATGATATCTAAATAACAACTTATTATTTTCAAACTATTAAAAAATTTGTTTATATTTTGGTCATAATCTATTGAAATACTTCATAACAGTCCATAAATAAAATTAGAATGATCTATGAATAACTCCTAAGAGTGTCAATCTAGGTGTGTAGTGTAACAACCCTAACTCTAATAAAATAGATACAGTGTCTCATTATTATATCATCATAGTTACAAGGGATCTCACTAATTAGGACTTATATATTTAGTATTCTTGGAAAACTAGATACACCATTATTTTTATATTACATTGTAAACAAAAATTTACAGTTGTGAAAAGAAAATATTTCATCTTGAATAATTCTCACTATATACTTTTTCATATCGTGGGGAAATGAATATAAAAAAAGGGTGAGCATACAGTCTCAGTAGGAGTTACGTATAATAGAAGATATTATGAATTAGTAATGATTAATCTATGTGAAAAAGTAATTAATTGAAAATACATTCCATTTAATCAATTTATTTAGTATGAAACAATTCTATGTATAATATAAATAAATTAAAATCAAGGATATTCAAAATTTAATTATTAATGAATGAATTTATTAATTTTGAAAACTAGTATTTTATAAAACACGATATTTATACCATCAATCCTTATGTTATGATAGTTTAACTGAGGAAAAGGTATTAAATAGAAACCCATTTAAGGCTAGCTTATTGAATTGTCTCATTTGACATATCTATGCATTGAGGGGAATATAATATTTCCCCACAAATATGTTTATTACTAATTTATTTGTAACATCCCAGAGCTCTCTAGTCTATTCCTTTGTGAAAATCATGTGTGTGAGGTCATTCGGGAGGTCAAGGTAACTTATCCCCAATACATTGCCAATTTTCAAGTTAGGTGAATAGTGTCATCATTGACCATCTGTGAACAGTGTCATCATTAACCTTCTGTGAATAGTGCAACGATACCCCTAGGTGAATAGTGTTATTAGTGACCTTCTGTGAACAGTGTCATCATTAACCTTCTGTGAATAGTGAAACATTTACCTTTGGTGAATAGTGTCATCATTGACCGTCTGTGAATAGTGTCATCATTAACCTTCTATGAACAGTGAAACGGTAACCTTAAGTGAACAGTGTCATAATTAACCTTCTATGAATAGTGAAACTTTAACGTTAGGTCAACAGTGTCATCATTAACCTTTTGTGAATAGTGCAACGTTAACCTTAGGTAAATAGTGTCATCGTTGACCTTCTGTGAAGAGTGTCATCATTATCCTCCTGTGAACTGTGCAACGTTAACATTAGGTGAATATTTTCATCGTTGACCTTCTGTGAACAGTGTCATCATTAACCTTCTATGAACAATGCATCTTTATCCTCATGTAAACAGTGTCATCATTTACCTTGTGTGAATAGTGTCATCATTAACCATCTGTGAACAGTTCAACGGTAACCTTAGGTGAACAATGTCCTCATTGACCTTCTGTGAACAGTGTCATTATTAACCTTCTCTGAACATTGCAAATTTATCCTTAGGTGAACAGTGTCATCATTGACCTTCTGTGAACAGTGTCATCATTAACCTTCTGTGAACTGTTTCATCATTAGCCTTTTATGAACAGTGCAATGTTAACCTTAGGTAAACAATGTCTTCATTAACCTTCTGTGAACAGTGAAATCAGTGACCGTCTGTGAACAGTGATATTAGTGACCTTTTGTGAATAGTGACATTAGTGACCTTATGGTGTAAAGTGTTTCCACAATGGTAGGGTGCACAGTGTTTCCAGAACAGTAGGGTGTATAGTGTTTCTTGAATGGTATGGTGAACAATGTTTCTAGATTTCTACAGTTCTCCACTTTGACGTTTACCTTGATGTAAAATGCATTCAAGGCCTTGTTTTAAGGTATTTAAGGCCAAATAAAACCTCTTAACTCCTATATTAATTATTCCTAAATCTCTGGATGTTTGTTTACATGGTCAAACTTCTTGGTTTAGTTTGCTCCGTTTTTAAAGGGAAATCCAGTGTATCATAAACCACCACTCCGTTAAATCATTTATAGGGATCGGATATCTCCCTCCCTAATTAATTCTCCTTGTTCTCAGGTGTGAGACACTCGAACATCCCATTCCTTCTCATAGGAGTTTCAAAATCAAACTTTCCTCCTCAGATTGGTTCTGCCTTGTTTTTATGAAACCATGCAGTATCGATCGATCTTCAATATAAGGTATGTTTTAACATCATATTTTGGGGTTCGTCTTCCACTGTTTCGCCTTTCCATATTATATCATGTGATCTCCATGCTTCTAATGATGTTTTCTTGGGTTTTGGTTGGTATTGTCATTCCGTGTCATCCTCGATTGGATGGAGTTTTCACAAGAGGAGGTGATCGTGATCAGTTGTGTAGACAATTATCGGATAAAGAACATCAAGAACCATTTGAGGTAGGGTATTCATTGCTTCCCTATTCTTTTACATGAAACTGTATTGTTATCATGTTTTATCCCACTGGATCACAATGGAATTGATGTAATAAATATTTGAACTGGATTAACAAATTGATATCGATCTTATGTTATTTCCTCTTGTATGGATAGATAGTGTTATATCAATGCTTATTGTGTTTATAATTTCATTCTTTATGGAAATTGGTAAATAACATAAAGCTGTAATTAATTGATAATGGTTTGGCTAAAGATAAAGTGGCATATAAATGAAGTTGGTTCTTCTTGTTGTACTTAAATGTTAATCAAAATGGGGCAGTAAGCATGTTTAATTATTTGTGATATCTTACTGATTAGGTTTCCCAAATTTATAACCTAAGAATAATAATGGGTTAATCTAAGATGTATTAAACATCAATTCGATCGATGAAATATAACTCCTTGTATGATTCTAAGTTACCCTATTTTTTGTTAAAGGGCCAAGAGCCCAAATTGATAAAATGATTGTATTTCCTACTAATTGTGTCGTGATGTGAGCCTGGATGGCTATTTTGATATGTAAGGCATAGAGGACTATTGGTTGTGGAAGCAGATGACACTTAGAGTGGTGAGATGCACCAGTTTATGCATGTGGGTGTTGGTGAGGAAACTAAGGATGATGGAATTGGATGGATGTGATTGTTGGATTCTTGTGGATTCTTATTGGTTGATTAACTACTTTACTTTTCCCCACTTCTCAAGGAATCTGGTCTTTCTTACCCTTCTTTCGAAAGAGGCGAAGACGCGTGGGGTATGCCACGTGCTTTCCCTATTTAGCTTCTCAAGGAAGGACGGGTCTACGCTCTTGCTATAGGCAGCAAAGACTCGACGGGCAGTACATATACTCACCGTGTTGATCCCCCTTGTGTTTAGTAGCATAGAACATTTTTCTAGAATTCATGGGGATATGGTAAAGTATTTATGTAATGAATAATTGAATAAATGATGTTAACCCTTAAGGATGAAGTTTCTAGAACATAATGATGAGGTTGTAATTTTGATGGGACGGTGGACTTTGGTTGTGACACTAATGAATTTTAATATGGAATTGTAATTGTATAATTAATGTTTAAATAATTAATTAACATAATGTGTAACCGATAATAATGGAATGAAGTAACCAAATAATGCTTTTTAAATGGTTGTGTGCTTATAGGATACCTAGTCTTAAAGTGGCAGCTCGGAGTCTGAGAGACGTTAGCTGTAGTTGAGTCTAAGACTAGGTTATGCCCATTGTGTGGTTGTGAGATATAGTATATTCTATAATATTTGTGTTTCTATACGGTAATCCACCCTGTCAGTAAGAGAAACTGACACCCCGGGGATTTTGAGCCCTAGGGGGGTGTTTTCCCCAATATTCAGGTGCTAGGATGGATGGTTGACACCCCCTTTGGCCCAACTCTCTTCTCATGGTAGATACTTGTGCTATTAGGCACAATGGTTATTTTTCACCATATATGTGTGTAGGGGGATTTAATGGCTTGTGGTTATTCACACACATATATTCTGGATATAGTATCATATGGACTACTCAACGTTTAACGTGTATAGGCTGTGATGGCTTAAGGATCCTTACTCGGTGTATGGTCTGTAATGGCATGAGGTATAATACCTGACATATGATATATGTTATGCGAGCTATCGTGGCTCTTGTAAACTACCCAATTACTTTATTGTGTGGGCGTGGGGTTTTTGTTACATGAGGTGCATGTTGTGGTGCTTCACCCAGGTGTCGACGGGCAAGCCTTTTTGGAAAGAGATTCTTAGTACGTGTAATGTCGAGGAAAAGCGGAAAAACAGTCGGGAAGTTGTAGTGGGGTACCCTTGATATTCTTTGTTATATTATATACTCTTGTATTTATTACTTAGCGAGAGTATCCATGGTGAGGTTGGAGACATAGTATACCTTTTTATGTGACGAGTTAGTTTCACTTGTTGTTCACTGTGCTTTAGCATGATTTTTTACTATTTCCCGAGAGGCTTCGTGGAGGACCCTAGTGAGTATACTATTATACCCACCCTATTTATATATAAACTATTTTTCCTGTCACATGGAGCAGGTTGAAGATCATGCTGGTTTCCACTAGATTTCGGTTACAGGAGCTGTCCGGGCTTGTGGTTGCTGGTGTTTTACTTCCTTTTTGGGTACCTGCAGTTTTTACCCTTCTAGTTGTAGTGGTTTTACGTTACATTTCATATGTGTACTTTGGATTTCTTTCATCTTACAGGTTGAGTTAGATTTTGTATGTGTATATCCTATCTATCCCTTCCGCATGTGTTCTCGTATAGGGTAATACCTTCCATTTGTGTGTTTATTATACCCATTGTGCTAGTTTCCAACCTAGGGCCTACTGGAGGTAGGAGCCAAGGGTCATTATCTCCCTTATCACATTTCTGGCCTATGTGGAGTACACTTTGTGAGGAGGGGGTCATGACCGAGTGGTATCATAGGTCTGGTTGAGGGATAGGATGGATTTTGGAGTTAGGAACTGGTGAGTTTTCTTGGGTTGGTAGGGAAATAGTGTCAATCATGTTTAGCAAGTGATGTAAACACTGGAGACCAGTTGGGAAATAGGCATTTAGGGCGCCCTATGATCTGATGTACGGGCCTTTAGGTTTACAATGGATACTAAACAAGGTGATACTAGTTGTAGGGTAGATACCTAGGAAAGGATCATGCATCATTCTTCTTTGTTCCTATGTTTGAATGGGTAGACCATGGGATAGGTTAACCTAAAATCAATGAAATAAAAAAATTAATTAATTAATGTTGAGTCTTCCTTATTACAGTTTTAGGAGCTCAAATAGTTTATTATTTTACAGGTATGGATCTAGGTCGACGTCCTCGTCAGGTTTGCGCAGAATATGTTCAGCAGGCTGTTCCAAAAAATCGCCGGAGGGTAGAGGCTAACGACGAAGACACTTGTAGGAAGACACTCTGAGAGTTTCAGCACCAAATTCTGAAGAAGTATGAGGGATCTGTTTCAGATGCAGTCATGGAATACTTACTGAAGGAGGTCGAGATAGGCTTCAGTTTGATCCGTGCCTGGACGGAGCACTGGGTGTCCTTAGAAGTGATGATTGTGTGTGGAGCAGCGAGGCAGTGGTGGTTCTTGTTCCTCGGGGATCATGAGGATTCATCGATCTCATGGGAGGATTCCCGAGACAAGTTTAGAGTCGAGTTTCTTTCTTCGGATGTGAAGGATTCTAGTCGCTAAGAGCTGCTTACCCACTAATAGGGGAGCTCCAGTGTTTGAGAATTTGGAATCTATTTTAGGAACATTTTACGATATGCTTCAGACCTACTATCAGATGACGAGGCCAGGGCGAGGCATTTCTTGGAGGCTTTGCATCCAAAAATCCAACCCTAGGTCACCCCATTTATGTTGAAAACCTATCTTGAGGAGCTGGTGAGGATAGAGGTTGTTGAGAAGACTTTCTCCTGGACCGAATCATCATGAGAGGGGGATCATCGTGATTCCTCGTGAAGCAAAGCAATTGTCTGGGATTCCCAGTATTCAAGGTAGAAGAGTTTTCATTCAGTCAGGGGTAGGTCCCAACCCTTAACATCTCATTTCTCTAGAGGAAGAAACTCTCTGGCCTATTCTAAGGGATCGAGTTCTTTTTTTTCTTGTGGCGGTCGAGGTCATCAGCAGCGGGAGTTCCCGACCATTCAATGCAGACATCGTGCACTAGGTGCTCCGCTCCAGGTTCCTCCATTGAGGCAGTTCCAACCAAGGAAGCATAAGTAGGTTGCACCAGCATCATATCAACATAGGGTAGATGGGGTAGGAAGATGAATGCCTCGTGATGCTCTCCGTCCTCAGAGAGCAGAGCACAACCATGGTGGTGGTCATCATCAGGGTCAAAGAGGCCATGGAGGAGGTCATGGTCAGCTTCATGGTCTAGTGTTGCTAGATCCAGGCGACCTAGATGCCATTCGAGGTACCCTTTTCTTGTGTTCCTAACTTGGTGTATTCCTTGTTTGATTCACGAGTGACACACTCTTTCATATCACATACCCTTGTCCTCGATTTGGGACATGAGTTAGAGAGGCTTCCAGTGCCCTTGGAATTGGCTACGCCAGTTGGGGGTCGAGCTGACTTGTTTGAAGTATGCAGATATTATGAACTAGTGTTGGGACAACAACTCTCTTGAGGATATTTCCTATGTTTATGAAAAAAACATATTATTTAAACCTCTTCATGGATTGGTTATATTTGGTGCAGGCTATCATGGATTGCTTCAAAAAGAAGTTCATTTTCTTTGGTGTGAGTGGAGAGCTGGTGGTGTTTGATGGTGAGCGAGATCCTCAGATGGGTCATAGGCACATTCCATCCTTATAGTCCATGATGGATGATATGATTTTTAGTTCATGAGAGATTCAATAATTGGGGTTTCTTAGGGTCATAGAAGAGTAACATGATTTCTTTCCAGAAGAGGTTGTAGCATTACCCCCTCAACAAGATATCGAGTTTGGGATCAAGCTACAACCAGGAGCATATACTATATCTATGTCTCTATATAGTATGACCAATTATGAGTTATGAGAGCTACGTATACAGCTTTATGGTCTGTTATAGTGCAGTTTTGTTCAGCTAAGTGTGTCACCATGGGGTGCACCAGTTTTGTTCGTGAAGAAGGCTGACAGCTGTTTGTGGTTGTGTGTCGATTATCATCGCTTAAACAAAGTGACAATAAAGAATTGGTATCCTCTTCCACATATTGATGATTTATTCAGTCAACTAAAGGGTGAAAGTTGGTTCTCAAATATCGACTTCCTGTTAGGATATCATCAAATGTGTTTGAAGGATGGGGATATCCCGAAGAATGCGTTATGTTGTCTTCATGGGAATTATGAGTTCATTGTAATGTTTATCGGTGTAACGAATACTCCATCTATGTTCATGGGATTGATTAATTCTATTCATTGTGAGTTCCTAGACATGTTTGCGGTGGTTTTAATCGACGACATAATTGAATACTCCACGTCTGAAGAGGAGCATACAGAGCATCTACACGCAGTTTTGGGAGTTCTTCATCAACATCAGCTATTTGGGAAGTTTTCAAAGTGTGAGTTTTGGGATCAATAAGTCCATTTATTAGATAATTTTGTGTCCCAGTAGGGAGTAGATATGGATACATTGAATATTGAATAATTTTTTTCTTGGGAATCCCCCAAGACAGTGTCAGAGGTGCAAAGTTTCCTTGGTCTCGCAGGCTACTACATGAGGTTCGTAGCGGATTTCTCACGAGTTACGACTCCTATGATAGCTTTGACCAGGAAGGAGAAGGAATTCATATGGACTGATCAGTGTCACGTAGCTTTCGAGTATCTAAAGTAGAAGTTAGTAAGTGCTCCAGTTCTTTGTCTTCCAGCTGAGGGATTTCAGTTTGATGTTTTCTGCGATGCTTCGCATTTGGGATTAGGTTGTTTTCTGATGCATAAGAGATCATTTTTTTCTTATGGGTCTCAGAATTTTTTTACTTATGATTGAAACTATTCAACTCAAGATCTTATGTTGGTAGTCGTGGTGTTTTATCCGAAGTTGTGGTGACATTACCTCATTGGAAAGCGCTTTTTGGTTTTCCCTGATCATAAGAGTTTGGGGTATGTTTTATCCCAGTGTGACTTAAACTTATGACAGTGTCGGTGGATGGAGTTTTCACTGGAATAAGGCTTCAAGATATCATATACACCTGGAAATTGGAATTTTGTAACTGATGTGTTGTGTCAAAAGTCACGTAGTGATGATGTGCGCGAATCTGGTGATTTCTGAAGAGTGTTAGAAGAACTGTTAGCATTACATCATGATATGGGAGATGTTGGGGGGAAGTGGTTGTCTTTATCATATGATGGTAAATTCATCTCTCGTGAAAAATGTGGAAGAGTCCCAGTTGGGCGATCATGAGGTGGATGTCTTGAGATACTGAGTTGTTTGTGATGAGGCCCCTGATGTTTGGTCAGAGTTTGAACAACACCAAGTGTTCTATCAAAAAGGATTTTTTTCTATTGATGATTCACGATATGGTTCTTAAGTAATTTCATAGTTTGACTTTTTTTGTTCATCCTAATGTGAAAAAGATATTCTGATACTTGAGGATCCAGTTTTGGTGGCCTGGACTGAAGCATGCAATTACAGAGTTTGTGTCTCGATGTTTGGTCTGTCAGAAGGTGAAGGTCAAACATTGTGTTCCTGGTGGTCTGCTCCATCCATTAATGATTCCTCAGTTGAACTGGGAGGACATATCAATTTACTTTGATACTAGTTTACCTCGAGCTCTAGGAGGACATGATGCAATTTGGGTGGTAGTGGATCGCTTAACCAAATTGGACCACTTTATAGAAATCAAGGAGTGACGCTCAGTGGAAGTTTTGTTAAGGAAGTATCTAGAGGAAGTTGTGAGACTTCATGGAGTCCCTAGGATGATAATTTCTATTCAAGATCCTCATTTCACCTCTAGGGTGTGGATAGGTCTCCAACATGCTTTCGGTTCTCAACTATGCCTTAGCACTTCTTTTTATCCTCAAATGGATGGTCATACAGAGCAAACCATACAGGCTCTTGAAGACATGTTACGCTCTTTTGTCCCGAATTTTGGAGGTTCGTGGATGAAGCACATGCCCTTGGTGGAGTTTTCTTACAAAAATAGTTTTCACCCCACCATCGGTATGGAACCATTTGAAGCCTTGTATGGTTGGCGATGCCATTCTCCATTTTGCTGGATTGGGGACAAAGAGTCTGCAATTCATGGGCCAGAACTAGTGCAGAATACAACATAGATGGTTCAGGTGATTCATGAGAGGATGAAGACAGCGCAAGAACATCAAAAATCATATATCGATCAAAGGAGGATACCCTTAGAGTTTGATGTTGGGGATCACAAGTTTCTGAAGGTGACTCCCTGTCGTGGGAAGAGAAGGTTTTATCATGGGAGTAAGCATTCTCCCCAATTTATTTCACCTTTTCAGGTGTTAGATCATGTTGGAGCTGTGGCGTATTGAGAATCACTTCCCACATAGATGAGTCTGATACATGTTGTTTTCTATGAATCACATCTCCATCGTTATCTTCATGATGACTCTCACGTCATCGATTGGGGAGAGATCAATGTTGATGATGATGCGACCTTTGAGGAGCGGCCTATGGAGATCCAAGACCGCAAATAGAAAGTGTTGCATGGGTGTTTTATCCCTTTGGTTCATGTCTTGTGGCAACATAGTGGAATGAAGGAGAGTACCTGAGAGTGTGAGTCATAGATACATGTTTAGTACCCAATGTTGTTTGATGTTTAACTTTTTCCATGTAATTATGTCACTTGTGTGTTTAGACCATTCATGTTAATAATATGGTTTCCTTTTGTTTCTTAATGTGGCTTGAACTCTTTTGAGAGGTATCTCGATGGGTGGTTGTTCGGACCCCGTTTTGTTTTCCCTTTAGGTGGGTTTTTAATTCTCGAGGATGAGAATATTTTTAGAGGTATCTGATGTAATGGTCCAGACCTCTATGATCCATTACCTTGTGAAAATCAGGTGTTTGAGGTGATTTGGGAGGTCAAGGTAACCCAACACTTTTCCAATGTTCCAGTTAGGTGAACAGTGTCATCATTGACCTTCTATGAATAGTGTCATCATTAACCTTCTGTGAATAGTGAAGTGGTAACCTTAGGTGAACAGTGGTATCATTGACCTCTTGTGAACTATGTCATCATTATCCTTCTGTGAACAGTGCAACGTTAACCTTTGGTGAATAGTGTCATCATTGACCTTCTGTGAACAGTGTCATCATTAACCTTTTGTGAACAGTGCATCGGTAACCTTAGATGGACAGTGAAATCATTAACCTTCTGCGAACAGTGTAATGCTAACCTTAGGTGAACAATGTCATCATTAAACTTCTATGAACAGTGAAATGTTACCCTTAGGTGAACAATGTCATCATTGAACTTCTGTGAACAGTGTCATCATTAAGCTTCTATGAACAGTGAAATGTTAACCTTAGGTGAATAGTGTCATCATTGAACTTTTGTGAATAGTGTCATCATTAACCTTCTGTGAAAAGTGAAATGGTAACCTTAGGTGAAAAGTGTCATCAATGATCATCTGTGAAAAGTGTCATCATTAACTTTCTATGAACAATGCAACATTAACCATAGGTTATAAGTGTCATCGTTGACCTTCTATGAATAGTGTCATCATTAATCTTCTGTGAATGTGAAGAGTGTCATCATTGAACTTCTCGGAGCAATGTCATCATTAACCTTTTGTGAACAGTGCAACGTTAACCTTAGGTGAACAGTGTCATCATTGACCTTCTGTGAATAGTGTCATCATTAACCTTATGTGAACAGTGTCATCATTAACCTTCTATGAATAGTTTCATCATTAGCCTTCGATGAATAGTGCAACATTAACCTTAGGTGAACAGTGTCATCATTAACCTTCTGTGAACAGTAAGATTAGTGACCTTCTACAAACAGTGACATCAGTGACCTTCTTTGAATAGTGACATCAGTGACCTTTTGTGAATAGTGAAATCAGTGACCTTAGGGTGTACAATGTTTTTAAAATAGTAGGGTGTACAGTGTTTCCAAAACGGTAGGGTATACAGTGTTTCCAGATTGGTTTGGTGAAAAATGTTTCCAACTTCATATAGTTTCTACCCTTTGACATTTCCTTTTACATAAAATGCATTTAAGGACTTGTTTTAAGGTATTTAAGGCCAAATAAAATCTCATAACTCCAATATTAATTATTCCTAAGGAATGAGATTTTTTTACTTGGTCAAACAGCGTGTTTTAGAGTGCTCTGTTTTTAATGGGAAATCGAGTGTATCTTAAACCACCGCTCCGTCAAATCTTCTAAAGGGATGGAATATCTTCCTCCCTAATTATTTATCCTTTTGCTCTGGTTTGATATGAACGAACATCCCATTTATTCTCATAGGAGTTTCACAATCAAACATTCCTCCTCGGATTGGTTCCTCTCTATTTTGATGCAACCAAGAAGTATCGATCAATCTTCGATAAAAGGTATGTTTTATCGTTGTTCTTTTGGGTTTATCTTCTCTTGTTTCTCCTTTCCATATTATACCATCTGATCTCTGTGATTCTAATTGAATTTTCTTGGGTTTTTGTGGGTACAGTCGCACTATGGCATCCTTAAGTGGATGCAGTTGTTGTGAGGGGAGGCTATCATGATCCGTTGTGTGGATCATTCTTTTTTAAAGAACGTCAAGAACTGTTAGGGGTAGGGTAATTGTTGCTTCTCTATTATTTTATGTGCAACTATATGGTTATCATGATTTATCCCACTGGATCACAATGAAATTGACCTAATAAATATTTGAACTGGATAAAAAAATTGATATTGATCTTAAGTTATTGCCTCTTGTTTTGCTAGATAGTGTGATATCAATGCTTGTTGTGTTTACCATTTCATTCATGATAGAAATTGGTAAAGAAAATATAGCAGGAATTAATTGATAATGGGTTTCCTAAAGATAAAGAGGCATTTAAATGAATCTGGTTCTTCTTGTTGTAATTTGATGTTAATCAAAATGTTGCAGTAAGCATGTTTAATTATTTTTGATAGTTTACTGATTTGATTTCCCGAATTTGGAACCTATGAATAATAATTTGTTAATCTAAGATGGATTAAAGAACCGATTGATCTATAAAAGATAACTCCTTGTAGATTTATGAGTTACCCTATTGTTTGTTAATGGTCCAAGATCCAAAATTGTTAAACTGTTTGTTTTTTCTACTGCTTGTGTGGTTATGTGAGCCTAGATGGCTATTGTCATATGTGGGGGAATTAAGGCCTTTTTTTGTGGAAGCAGATAACGCCTAGATTGGTGAGTTGCATCGGTTAATGGATGTGGGTGTCGGGGAGGACACCAGGGATGATGGAATGGGATGGATGTGAATGTTGGATGCTTGTTGATTCTTATTAGTTGATTATCTACTTTACTTTTCTCCGCTGATCAAGTTAGCTGGTCATGCTTACCCTTCTTCTGAAAGAGGCGAAGACACGTGTGGTATGCCACGTGCTTTCCATGTTTATCTTTTCAAGGGAGGATGGGTATACGCTCTTGCTATAGGCTAGAGAGAGTCGATGGGTAGTACATGTACTCAATGTGTTGATCCCCCTTGTGTTTAGTATCATAGAATGTTTTTCTAGAATGCTTGGGGATATGGGAAAGTAATTCTTATAATGAATAATTGAAAAAATGATGTTAAACCTAGGTGTTGGAGTTGCAGGGACATAATGATGAGTTTGTAATTTTAAAAGGACAATGGACTTTGGGTGTGATTCTAATGAAGTTTAATGTGGAATTGTAAATGGATAATTAATATTTAAAGAATATATTAATGTAAAGTGTAACTGATAAAAAGATATTGAAGTAAGTCAATACAACTTTTTAAATGGTTGTGTGATTATAGGATACCTAGTCTTAAGAAGTGGAAGCCTGGAGTCTGAGAGACGTTAGCTGATGTTGAGTCTAAGAATAGGATATTCCCATAGTGTGGTTGTGAGATACAGTATATTCTGTACTTTTTGTGTTTCTATATGCTACTCTACCGTATTAGTAAGGGAAAATGACACCCCAGGGATTTTGAGCCATATGGGGGGTTTTCCCCAATATTCTGGTGATATGATGGATGTGTGGCTACCCCCATTGGCCCCGCTCTCTTCTCTTGGTACATACTTGTTCTGGTAGGCACAATGGTTATTTTTCGCCATATATGTGTGTAGAGGGATGTAATGGCTTGTGGTTTTTCACACACATATATTCGTGATATAGTATCCTATGGAATACTATAGGTGTAATGTGTATAGGCTCTGACGTCTTATGGATCCTTACTCGATGTATGGTCTATAATGTCTTGAGGTATAATACCCGATGCATGATACACATTATGAGAGCTGTGGCGGCTCCCGGAAACTACTTGGTTATATTCTTGAATTGACGTGGTGGTTTTGTTGCATGAGGTGCATGTTGTGGTGCTTCGCCCAGGTATCTACTGGAAAGCCTCTTGGGAGAGAGATTCTTAGGACGTGCGACTTTGGGGAAAAGTGGTAAACTAGTGGGGAAGTAGTAGTGGGGTACCCTTGATATTATTTGTTATATTATATACTCTTGTATTAATTACATGGTGAGAGTAGCCAGGGTGTGGTTTGGAACATAGTATACCTTTTTAGGTGATCAGTGAGATTCACTTTTTTTCGTTGTGCTTTATCAATATTTCATTACTTTTTCATGAGAGGCTTCCGGGAGGATCCAAATAAGTATACAGTTATACTCACCCTATATATATGAAAACTATTTCTCAGTTCACTTGGAGCAGGTTGGATATCATGCTGGTTTCTACTAGAGTGCGATTGCAGGAGTTGTTCGGGCTTGTGGTTGCTGCTGTTTTACTTTCTTTTTGGGTACTTACAGTTTCCCCCTTCTAGTTGTAGTGGTTTTTAATGAAATTTCTTATGTGTACTTGGGCTTTCATTCATCTTACTATTTGAGTTGGAGTTAGTTGGTGTCTATATTATATCTCTCTATTTCATGTGTTCTCTTAGAGGGTAATACCTCCCATTTGAGTGTTTACTATACCCTCAGTGATAGTCGCCAGCCCGGGGCCTTCTGAGGGCAGGACTCGGGGGTCATTATCTCCCTTCTCACATTACCGGCCTAGGAGGGGTACACTTTGTGGGGTGGGGGTAGTGAAATTATTCCTCTTATATTGAATTAGGATCTTAAATTCATTAACTATATTCCTTATCAATTAATGTTTTTTATCTAGTAAATATTATAGATTATCAATAATTCCATAGGTAACTAAAAAAAATTCAATCTAAAAAAATATATGTTTAAATGGAATATGATTGAATAAATAATTATATCAATGATATAAATAATATATACATTTAATTGAAATATAATTTATAATTATCTAAAGAAATAAAAAGTTTCAAGAGAAATTTAATCTCCGCGAATTTAATCAAGTGATAAGAGATGACTATAAAAATGATTTTTTTTGTAAAATAAATTATTTTAATGAGTATATGATACATGAAATGAAAAATTTAGAATAATGTTTAATTAAATATTTTTATTTTTAGTACCACACAAAACATGTTGAATAATAGTAATTATGTAAAACAATTATGGAATCAATAAATATTAATAAAACCATATACATTTAAAGAAAACATTCCATTTTCTTTTCCTAAAGAATTTCAACAATCTACCTTTTTGGAATACATTATAAATATTTCTTTTGAAACCATTTAAAATTAATTTATAATTTATAATTTTCTTTTAATATCTAATTTAGTAAAAATATATAACGTTTTAGTTTCTTTGAAATATATTATGATTGAAGAAAATTAAAACTGATCAGAAAGAGGAATATAATCAAATTGTTTTTAAAATTACATCTTGAAAGTGTAAAATAAATCGAATCATTATTCACTATGATGAAATTTATATTATGGATAAATAGTTCCAATGGTCAGTATATATAGCACATAAAAAATGTTTTTAATACAAAATATATTTTAATAGAGTGGAAAGTGATACAAAATCCCTTACCATGTGTCCAAATATTCACATATGTTATTTAAATTCCTAAATAATAAAATTATGAATATTAATTAATTTCATAAAAAAATTAATATTTATTATTCATTTCATTTTATTAATTACCATTTCATATTTATTTAAATACACAATAAAACTCATGTTCGATGTTTTGTTGATATTTGGCTCATATGTCCAAAATGAAATTAGTTGGTTTAAAATGGAAAAATTGGTCATTATTTCACCATATACAAAATAACAATCATTAGATAAATATCATTATTATGAATCAATAATAATTTTAAAACTTATCAATAAATTTGGTTTTTATAAATGATATACGTCACAATAATAGATGCAGTAGGATGTAATTACGCATGACTGACATTTTCCATTTTTTAGAGGTCGTGATGAGAATATGTTAAGTATAATTATATATTTCATGAATTTTTATTATATCCTAAATTAAAATTTATTTTAGTAAATAAATTTATATATACTAATCAAGTGATTTGGTGGTGAAAAATGATTTACATCACTTCTTGGAGGTGGCAGTCCACACGAATGAAGGAATGATATTATAATTTTTCATTAAATTAAAATGTAGGAAAATATAGAGCATAATAAATTTATATAATGGTAAATATTTCACTAATATCATATACATACATACATACATACATATATATATATATATATATATTTATTTAATCCATCATTATTACCATTTTTGAAAGGTGGTGATGAAAAAAAATTAAATCGGTTCATGAGGAGGTATCCCACCATACACCCGAATGATTTTTTCTTTTACCATTTATTGGAAGAGGAGAAACATGTATGTTATTCCATTAAAAAATTAAAATCTAAATATATAGGGTATAGTAATTTTATTTTATTTGAATTGTTAAAAAATATTTTTATTATGTTTAATAAGAAATAAATCTAAAACACTCAGTTATGAATGAAACATAATATATGTACAACCTCTTTATGATTATACCAAAAGCCTTAATAGAATTACTCTAGGATAAATCCAAGGACATAAGATATGTAAGGGATATATGTAATATATTTGTTACTAGATTTTTTCTTATGTGTGAATAATTCATAAGTGGATTTTCCTTTTTATAAGAGTGGGGAGGGGCACTTTTGTAATTTCATAAATAATTAAATTAACATCAAATAATTTCCATACTAAAATGGCACAAAATTGGTGCAATTTCCTAATTTGAATATTTTGGATCAAAATCATATGGTCCAATAAAATTTGTACAATGTTTTGTTTTGTTTATACCATTATCTATTCATTTTAACCCCACCCTCACTCCCCAATAACAATTTTTACAATTACAACAATATTTAGTTTTTCTACCATTTAAGGGTTAGTAATGTTTTAATTAAATGAAAAATACATTTAAATGGACTATAGATAATTTTTTCAACCACACCCTATTAAATTGGATAACTATAATATTTTTATAAACATTAAAACATTTAATTACATATTACATTTTAAAAAATATCATTCATCTCATTTTTGACACTATTCATTTAATTTGGCATTAAATAAATCAATAAAAAGATGGATTTAAAATATAATTCCTTAAAAAATAAATATAAAGGTATATTTATCATTAAAATTCACATAACATTATAATTATTTGAAATCATATTTACTTTAGTATTTTTAGAGTCATTTAATTAAATTGTCTACTCATTAATTAAATGATGCGTCGACGTTGCCCTTGAATATTTGGAAAAAATTTTATCACTAAAAATTAGAAATAAATTAACATGATGAAAAATAATTTATATTTAAAATTAATATTTATAAATTAATAAAATTTTTATTTATTCTTGTATTGAAATATTATAGATATTAATAGATGAAAAGTGGAATTTTTCAATTAATACCTTAACTAAATATTATAAAGGTCCCAATCCTAGACAAATGTATTTAAGTTCATATTTTCAATTTTTTGATGATTATGGAGTAATCAAACTCATACACTAAAATTAGGTCATGGTTGGGGTTAATTTTTAATCTTATGCCACTTTTTTTAACCATAAATACTAAATTAAAGCTTAATAAGGTGACAATTATTTTCTAAAGTTTTTTTTCATAAAGACAAGAAATAAATGGGACCTATTATCCAAATTTGGACCTATTTATTCAAGTTAAAGAATCAATTTTTCTATATTTAGTTTAAATAATTAGTATAAGTTAATTTATATATAAAAATAAAGGAAATATATTTTCTCAAGAAAATGAATTTTATGTACATTAGTTATTTTATACTAAATGAAATCATTAAATTTATTATAATAAACTTAATGGGATTATTTTTTATATTAATGAAATGATTTTAATATAAAACATTTTAATATAATGGGTCTTTATAATGTCATGAATCAATAATATTATTATCTATAAAAAGTAGTATTTTTCAATAATCCATTGAAAATCAATATTTTCCAATAAATAGAAAAAATAATCCTATGTTAAATTTCAAATGATAATTTTAAAAATGAATATAATTTTATCAAATAATGTTTTGATAGTTTAAAAAATTAATTATATTATTTTATAATAAAATTCCAATCATTATTGAAGAGAACATGTTTTTGAATAAAAAAATGACTTCACTAAAAAATTGTGTATATATTTCCTAAGAATTGATCAATAAATTTTTATAGAGTATGAACTTAATATAAATTCCATAATGTGGTCATGTCTATTCATTCTCACCAATTCAATGGATAGGTTATAATGGCCATTTTATATAATAAAATTTAATGGTTTTATTTCTCAATTTTTATGGTTTTATATTATATCAAACATAGTGAACTTTTAAAAAATCATCACATTACAAAACTCTTTACTATAAAAATTTGGTCATTGGAATTTACAGGGATATTGTGCAGTAAACAAATTTTGGTGGTTCTTTTTTAAAACATCCTTAGGTTCCCACATTACCACCCCTATTATATGATTTCACTGTAGTTCCTTTAACCATTAATTCAACCAATTACAAAACACTTTCTCTCTTCTTTCAAGAATATTTATTGTCTCTTAATATTATGATATACTAGATGAATATGTGGTCATATCCATTGGGTTTTACATAAACATCTTTAACAATGAGATTGGAACACATTATCCAATTTAGAGGGGATTAGTTGAATTTCAAATTTGTAATTCATAACTGAAATTAATTATATAATTTAAAAAGGTATGAGGTACCTGGGGATCCAATTTACCTACATTCTGGGAAAAAAACACTCTTACAATGATGTAATTTCAAGATAAATATTTCTCCTTATCAAAATTTCAAATCATCCCATGCGTTATAAAGATAACTCGTATACCTTTTTAAAGATACATTAATACAAGTTAGAATATCCTTTACATTCGCATTTGAATCCTTAAAATGATCTACAGACACAATATTTATTTCACCAAAATCTACTCTACATGTTGGAGTAAAAAATATATTTCTATGTAAGGCTTCATACAATGAAATTTGAATTATTGAATTCAAGATATTGTTATATAATAATTATAATAAAGGAAAATACTAATCCCATAAACATTGAATATCAATAGACCATAACATGAACATCTATTAATATGTAGGAATAGACTTTTTAGACTATAAAATAGTTTGGGTATGATCTGTGATTCTCAAATGATGTTCAGTATCAAAATCTATCAAAATGAATTCCATGAATTATGATATGAATATTAGACCACGTTCAAACACTATAGAAAAAGGATCCATATGAATTCTTACAAAAATATTAATATAGATCCTTGGGAGGTAATCAAGAGTTAAATATTATTTTATAGAAATTATTTGTTCAAATATTTTATGGTTAACAACAATAACCAATATTGAATCATTTATTATAGGAGTACTTACTAATATAGAAATAAATTATATAGGAATGACAAAAAAATTTAGAAAAGGAATGGGTAAGGGTCTTATTAATCTTCTAGGATACTATATATCAGACTTCATATATAGAAAACCCAAACATCTTGACAAATAATCATATAATTATAGCTTCATATTATCCCACCAAAAATTTTCCATCAAATTGTTATACATATTAGTATTTCCTGAGTGTGTAGAGAAATCTGAGCTATAGAATCATCTAATCGTTCAATTTTTATTAGGTATAGATGGAACAATTAAAATATCTTAAAATATCATATTTCCATCCTTATATGTGATGTCATCAAATTTACTATCATTTTCATTTAAAAATTATCATCATCAGGTTGGGAACATTTATTCTTTTCAAATAATAATGGGTTTCAATCCATTTGAATAAGAAGTGAATTATCCCCTCTAATAATAATTCCCATATCTATCACTATTAATCCACGAACATAGGATATATCTCAATCCTCATATTGGCAAAAAAATATTGATATTCCATTCCAAATGAATCCATTACCATATGTTCCTTCATTAGGTGGGAGTGTTTTGGGAAATTATAATCCTTCATTAGATCAAACCATTATTCTTTTTTCATGATAAGTAATTTATATGAATATTTTTATTTCAAAAAATTATAATCTATATATTTATATCTGACATCATTCACTATAGATATAATTCCCACCATATCGTCAAATAAACCCTTATGGATACCAAATCAAGGCAATTATTTTGTCAGTTCTATTCCTATTAAATTAACAAATCTAATACATATTCAATAAAATTATCATTCGGGATAAGTAAAAAACCATGTCCCTTCTTTGATCCATCACTATATGTCACAAATGAATTATTTTCTTAAGGTACATTAAAAATTAGATCATCCACCATAATACTATTAAAATATTCAAAACATTGTACATATTATTTTATCTATATGAAATTAAACCCTTTACATATATACCTGGTTTATGAGTTAGTTAATCAAGAAAATTTTGAAAAATCCGATAGTAACCTTCCAAAACAATGAAATTGTTTTCCTTGATTATGTTCATTGGTGTATTATCTTATATTGATTTCTTTTTTGGTTGTATCAACTGAGATTCCATCGATGGAGATAGTGTGGCCCTAAAAGAGTATTTATAAAGCCCGAAATTACACATACTAGATATTCAATATAGATTTTTCTCTCTTAAGAGTGACATGAATTATTCCCAATTAATTTTCATGGACGTCATAAATTTTTGAATACACCTATATATCATCAAAAAATTCCACCAAAAAATTATACATATCTTCATTGAATACCCTATTTATTAGATCCATATAAATATATAATTTATTATTCCATATATATGTAATTACAACAAAAACATAACTTATACCTCTTTTTAAAAAAACTACTCCAAATATCTTTCTCTTTTAATCATAATTGATTATTCTCATAATGAAGTTCAATCTGTGATAAACATTAGCTATATAAATTTGGTCAAATAGGCTATAAATGCAATGTAGAGGAAAATTTTTCTTTATCATAATTGAATTGGTTTCCATATAATCAATTCACAACCTAAAGAATATAGTAACACAATGATAAAAAACTATAGAAATAAATATTTTTCCACAGAAGACTTATAGTTGTTTATTTAAGTCCAATAATTCCACAGCTGATATTATATAGAGATTCTCTGAAATAGGTCTTTCAGTGGGGATTAAATCAACAAAAAAATCATCCTCCAATCTGGTGGATGTTTGGGTAATAATTCAATAATTACATCAATTTATTTATATAAAAATGTATATCCTCATTTTCAGGATTCACATTTCTAAACATAGATTCTTTCTTTTCCTTATACCCATGAATTTCATTCAGTAGATATATTGGTTGTGAATCTATAGATGAATCATTGATAAATTCTCCCCTCTACATATAAAAAAATTCATATATCCTTATCCCAAATCATAATTTCCTTATTTTTACAATATTTATTTTCATTATATTAGAAATTGAATATATAAACTGTATTATTTAAAAACATATAATATGTATAATAATTCATATGTAAATATGTGATGATTATGTTTCATAATGGGGTCTTCCTGACATATCCTTTTTGTGTTGATATCTCTAATACGAGGGTTCATTAAATACTTCATTCTTAAGTTTCTAGGGAAATATAAAATTTTCATGTAAAATAGGTTAAATATAAAAGAGTTTGAAGATCCAAAATTAAACAAAGAAATCAAATTTGAATCTATGATTAATGTTCCTTCCACTGTATCATTAGTAATTTCATCATCTTCTTTACAGATCCCATATTCTTGGCCGTATCCTCTTATACTCTCCTATGGTATATTCCATTGTTGATTTGAAAATTTGTTTTAATATAGACCTATTTCTATGCATTTGAGAAAATAAATAGTTGTATTATCTTTATTCCCTTTAAATTATATATATAGATGAAACTTATCTCCAAATATTTAACATAAATTCATCCATTTAACCATTTTAAATTATTTTTCATTCTATAATATTCCAATGGTAAAAATTCATTCATTCTCTTATTCTTCAGTGAACCATTACACTTTTCATGTTGTTTATCCAACATCTCATTTTCTTTATTTCCCATAAATATATTAGATATAGAATTTTTTTTCCTAGTTTTAATGTCACGTGAGAGTGTTTCATTATATTATGATAATATTGGAGAAACATAAGCCCTTCAGAGAAACATCATAAGACCATCAATGAAATGGTCAATTATTATTTACGAATTATGAATCTACTCTAAAGAATGCATGGATAAATATGAAATATTAAACGGATATTTTTTTACACATTTATCATTATTATAGATTAATGTGAAGAACATCCTCCCCATCTTATCTCACGGTTTATAAATAATGTATTTTCTCAAATGAAAATCACATTAAATGTTATCTGTTTTATGGTTTCTATTTTATAATCATCTTTAGTATTTTGGATAAATAAACACCATTAATATGTATATCCATTCAAAAAAACCCTACCAAAATATATTTTTTCAATTTCAGCACATCCCAATGGTGGGAATATATTTTTGAGAAAATTAGTTAATTTCTCAACTAACAATTGATTAGTAGCTCCACTAAATAATAGAGGAATATATCACATGAAATGACCCATAATTTTGAACAATGTTTTTGAGAAATAAGTTTTTATATTTGAGAAACGTTATTCTTTATAACCCTAGTAAAATTACCTAATATGTTATAGAGCTTCTCGGTTCTATGGAATGATATATTGTGTTTTTTACGTAGGAAATTTATACATTGTATAGCGGTGTTTATTTCCTTCCTCTAGTTAGGTATCAAACCAGACTAATGATAGAAATTGTGTTTTTTGTAATCATAATTAATATTTATCGCTAAAATTATTATCCATACAAATATAAAAAATTCTCATATACTATAAGGGATATTTTTAGAACTCAAATTTATTAGTTTTATTTAAAATCTTGTACCCATGGTTTCTCTTAAACATCCTTTAATACCAACTATAACAAAAACACCTCTATCAACCCAGATATGTTGTCTAATTTATTACACTAGAATACAAACAAGGGATATCACCATAAAGGATAAATCAATTTCATAGTCTTGAAAAAAGAGATAATACATTATTTTTATGTAATATTAAATATATATAATATATGGTATGGAAAAATTCATCTATCTCAGATATTATTCATAAAATCATTCTGCATATCCTAAAGAAAAAAAAAACAATAAAGGGTGATCTTATATGATTGGTTTGAGTTATTTATAGTAGAAGATACCATGAATTAAAAAGGATAATATATATGGGAAAATAAATTACTAAAAACAGATTTATGTTACTAAAAAACATGAGTAAGAAATAAATCGAAGGATAATATCAATGAAGCAATCCCATGGATAAAAAAACTGAATTCACAATGGAGGATCTTCTAAATATTGGATTTTAGGATTTTTATCATCAAGATAACTGTACCATTAAATCCTTGTACCATGATAGTTTAATACCATAGTAAATATACTCTAGAAACCTATTTAATATTGTATCACTGATTTCTCTCATGTGACTACTTGATCCATCAAAGAGGTATATAATTCCAGACCTAGTCATTAATACAATGTCAATGAATTCCACATATGTAGAATTATCTACAAATATTCAAAAACAATATTCCTTATCAACTAATTTTTTATAATGCAAACATTATGAATTTTCAATAATTCCCCATTCAATTAGAAGACATTCCATTTAAATAATATTATGTAGAAATTATATGTGGTTTTTAAAATAATCATAGTGTGTTATAAAATGAATATGATTATTTAATGGAACTATAATATACAATTATAATTATAATATAAATGTTTCAATAGAATGCAAATTTAAAGGATATAATTCAATAGATGTGAGATGACTATCAAAAACATACAATTTTTTATTAATAGAGATACTTTTAATGAATAGTTTATAATGGAAATAAAAATTTTAAAATACAATTTCCATTATTTTTTTCAGAATAAACCATTTGATAACGTGTAGGAGTTTTTAATGGGTGTAAAATTGGTATTCCAATGAAAAAGTATGATAACACTATATATGTTAAAATAAAATTCCTTTTGACTTCTTATGAAGAATATTAAAAATGATCTTTTGGGAAAAACATTAAAATAAATCGTTTAAACCATTTTAAAATTCATAGAAAATATAATATTTCCTCAAAAAATAATTTGATTAAATAATATGGTTTTTTGTAAAAAAATTTATAAATATATGGATATGGAAAAAAAATAAACAAGACAGAAAAAGGAATAAGATTTGATGTAATATTAAGAATACTTCATAGAATATAAACATGAGTTGAATCATTTATAATCATAAATTTGGGATTATTCATGTTAAATACCTATAATTTGATTTATATACACATTATTAAAAAATACAGGTTCATATTACCAAATATGACTCAATAGAGTGGAAATTGAGATGAAATCCCATACCTCAAGCCTTCTTTATCACATACATTCTTTATCATCATGAGTAATAATTTTTTTTAAATATTATATAACATACGGACATTCTTCATGTTAAATATTAAATTAAATTAATTAATTACCATATTATATTCATTTACTTAGGCAATTATTTTTACATTGTATGTTTTGATGATATTCAACTCAAATGTTCGTAATGACATTGATATATTGACAATGGTTAGAAAATAAATTATTTAATCATCTCCAAAAATATAATTTTTAAATAATTATAATTTTTATACATAAATTTATTATTTTAGAACTAATAAATAAAAATGAGTATGAAAAATTAACTATGTTACAAACATAGCGATGATATTTCATACGTATTATTGATTAATGTTTTATATTTTTCTATAATCATGATTAGAATAATGTACGTATTATATTATACTTACAGATTGTAATTATATAATAATTACCATATTATTTCCTAACATTAACTTATATATACCAATCATGTGATTTGGTGGTGAAAATGAATCACATCATTTCATGGATGTGGTAGTCCATGGGGACACAAGAACGATGTTGTCATTTTTATATGAATAATAATATAATAGAATTTATTATATATTTCACTAGTAAAATGATAAATATTACCTTAATATCATATATTTATATATACTAAATATATTAGTAGAACATGTTTTTGAGAAAAGGTGATGGAAAAAAGAATTATATTAGATCACAAGGTTGTAGTCTTCCATACACATGAACAATGGTTATTTCCCATTTTATGGAAGTGAATATGGATGTATTTTATGAAATTAAGATAATAAAAACTAATTATATTATATATATATATATATATATTATTTTTATGGTTATAAAAAATCAAGGTTTTAGATGAATAAATTAACCACAAATGCTCAATTACTAATAACACCCCTACTTCAGACAACACCTTTAGAGGTATAACATAAGACATCCAAGATTGGATATATATAATCAATCCAAGGAGACTTGGATTTGTTATGTGATGTGATTAAGTGGTATGGGAAGGTATTTTATGAAAAAAACATTAGTTCCGATGAAAATAAGATAAGAGGTTCCCTTTTATATGTTAGGGGATGGGAACTTTTGGAATTTTATAAAGTATCAAATTAATATAAAATATGTTACATATTCAAATGTATCCAAAAAAATAAATTTATAATATAGGATTGGGTTATATCAAAATATTATCATTAAATTAAATTTGTATAATATTATTTTATTTTTTAATCCTTATATTTTCGTTTTATCCCACATTAACTCTTTTTCCAATTTTGATAGTGTTTATTTTTTATACCCCTTAAGGCTAAATAATTTTTCAAAGTAAAAATGACCCATTATTTGACCATGGATAATTTTTCTATCTATATACAATTATTTATTCTGAATATAATATATATTTTTTATTTTATCTCATTTTATAAAAAATTATTTATTATGAAATATTATGGATGTTATTTTTGACAGTAATAAAATTATTTGACATTAAATGCATCAGGGAAAAAAGTGAAATAAAAATTAATCTTTCAAAACATCATAAAAATATTATATTAATATAAAAATATCTTGAAATGAAATATTGTTTAAATTATATAAATTTTATGTTTTTTAAATCAGTAATTTTGTTTTTTTAATAATTATATAAATGATGTTTCAGTATTGTAGAAGCCTTTAAGTAAATTATTTCTTCTCTAAAAATATAAAATAAAATATCATTATAGAAAACTGTTTATCTTTCAAATGAATATTTATAACCGAACATATGATGTTTTCATCCCTATCATAAAATATTATAGATATTAAAATATTAAAATGGACATGTTGCCTTTATCAATAACTTAAAAATTATAAATGTCAAAATGCTATCCAAATGGAATAATATTCATATATTTGAATTAAAAATTATCCTAGATGAAATATACTCTTTGACTAAAATTCATGATTATTTTGAATTATTTTTAATTCCTTATCACGTTATTTTTACCTTAATTATTAAATTTAACCATAACGTTGTTATAATTTTTTACTATGGAAACTATTCTTAATTACCAGAAATAAAAAATGACTATTTTCAAAAATCTAACATCCTGATTCAAAACACGAAATCCATTATTCATGAATAAATTTCAATTATTTTCAGAAATTACTAACATATTAAAATGCAAAATTTAACAAAAAAATATTTATCTATTTATTTCATTTTTAATTATGAAAATTTTATTGTACTAGATTAGGTCCTAATATTTATTACAATGAAAATAATTGTATTATTAAAAATATAAAGGAAATATTTTTTTAAAACCATTTTAGATAAAATGGTCATATGTTAATTATTGAAACCAAAAAAGGTTTTCAATAAGTAGTGGGTTTTTTCACTATTAACTGAAAATCAATATTTTCAGATGAATCTCTAAAATTGAACCTAATATAATTATCATATTATGATTTCATAAATTATGTTTACTTAATCAAATATATTTTAAAAAATGTAATAAATAATAATAACATTATTTCCTCACCAAAAGTAATATAAATCATTTTTTAAGAAAACATATTTTTTAGGAATAAAATTACTTTACTAAAAAATTGAGTGTCAATTTTCATAGAATTAATTAATAAATTTGTATTTAGTATGATTTTATATATACATTTCATAGTTGTATTATTCTAATGCATACCTACTAATTCAATGGCTATGATATAATAGTTATACAGAAATAATAATATTTTATGATTTGTTTAAACTCGATGATTAGGGTTTTATACACTATCAAACATAGTATCTTTTTAAAGATAGAGATATTAAAAAATATACATTGACAATATCTATACACTATAATGATGAATTATATATAATGAACTATTTATTTTTAGGGCTATTACCCACTGATGAATCAATGACAAAACCACATCCACATATAGTATCCTGAAAAGGATTTTTGTCTAGAAAACCCACACACATTTCATTACAATAACATAGGATGTTCTCCCATTAGTAGGTTTATCTTAAGGATTATAACTATATTTTTCACATTCATGTTTACATATTTTTACTAAACCTTGTTCTGATTCCAACTGTAGAGACCCATACTTTTCAAACATAGATATTACATCTTATTTGATAAATGTATATTATGTATCATAAATAACCTTTCCAAAATCATATAGTCATAGTCAATTTTGAAAACATAGATACATAAACATATAGTTTCTAATTCATCTAAAAAATCTACTACAATGTTATTTATAAATAGAACAATTCTTAAACATTTTATACATAAAAAATCCCTTCATAATATAGGTAATGGAAACACAAGAAAGGGGTGATATTTGATGCTATGTAAGGGTAAATAAGGGTGATAAATAAAAATAACATAATATTATGGGTATGGTAACATGAACATAGAATTTAAAAACTATATCAGGCTTATGATAGATCATAATCTTGAGTCATGGATTATTTTTTCAGTTTATACCAAATGAATCACTGTGGAATCAAAGTGCATAATTTATGGAGGAAATATATTGATATAAGAAATAGATGAGTGGAATCCAAATAATAATAAGAAATAATTTACTTAGTATTTAAAGAATATTTCAATGATTATCATTTTTTATTTGGTTCACTCCCCATAGCATCATTTTATTCATGGTTTACTCCAAAAGCTATCATCGTGGATTGAGTCCCTTAGTGAACTGGGTTCACCCCCCATTATTTGGTTATTTAACTAATGAAAGATCTATATTTACCCATTGAATTGGAGGGATATATAATTCCATTAACACTAATAACATAATCAATATCATATAAATATGAGACATAAGGTGTTACATCATTAATCATATCATTACCCTAGAAATCAAAATAGGTTTCATAAACATTTCATCATTTTATCATAACATAAACTATGAAAAAGAAACAGGTTTAATAGAATCAACCTTGTTTCATCATCATCATAATCTAAAACAATAATGAATTGTTTTCTATAATTGGTTATATTCACAATGAACAAAAATTATAACCATTTTTTTAGCATACAAGAATCAAAATACCATTAAAATATTCTTTAGAGAAATAACCTATCTACACTGACAATTCCATTTTGAAACAAGGACAAAAAAAATTGAGCATAATTTTATCCAAGTATAACCTTGGAAATATAATATGTAATATTTAAATCATCGACTAACCCTAGAAGTGAGAAATTATATTAAATAAATAAATTTAAAAGAAAACATTCCTTTCACACTATTATTAATCAAGTCAAAATTTACATCATTAAGAAGATAACAGTATGATTCATTTTTAAAATATTTTTCCAAATTGAAATTATGGTAAAATGTACATTGAAACCTCATATAATAATATAAAAACATTAATAAAAATATTTTTAGATAACATGGATATATAAAAATGAATTATTTTTTACCAAATATAGATATGATGTCATTTTTCAATAAAAATGTTATTTTGGTAACATGATTAAATAAATTAAATAAAATGAATGTAACCAAATAATTATATAGAAATAAATACTTGATATTATATATAATTAGATTCTTTATAGTTATATTATGAAATATAATGATTTGAAACTAATAAAAAACAATCCTTATAAATAATGATATTACATGATAAAAAATTACCTTAGTTCCAACATCCATAATACAAGTTAAAAACTCATGTATCGTAAATATTGGATTATTATATGTATATTATAAGACAATTATCAAACAAATAAAATCTTATTTTATTTTCTTATAACGTTTTATTACCCATTAATTAAAAATTCATTATTAACATCACTCTTCTATGTGATCAATTCTTCATTTTCGTGTATGTTTTGGTTTTCTAGTTTGGGTAATTGTACATTGGTAATAGTTATATTATATGAAAAATTATAATAATGATATAAATATCCTATATAATCATTTTATACATATTTTTCATCATCCATGAATGTTATATATAGAAAAATGAATTACTTCATTCATTGAGATGGTTTGTTGTACATATGCATAAATGATGTTTTAAATTTTTTAAGGATTGAAAGAAATAAAATAAATTTATATTTAAAATTTATATAATAATTTTTATATCCTATATATCATATTTTATAATTAATACTATCCTTATTACCATATGTTTCAATATAAAATAAAAAATATATTACATTTTTTTTTGTTATAGTAGTCCACACGTACGCACGAGCGATGTTATCATCTTCCAGAAAATTGGTAGGTATGCAGGTAAACGCGTTCTCATAATTTAAGAATTATAATTATTTCTTAAATATAATATATATACACATAATTATATCTAACATTTAGAGGCATTTATTGAAAATAAATTACATAGTTTTGTGGGGTGCAGTTCACCATACAGGCAATTGAATGTTTCATATCCCATTTAATAGAAATGAATATTGATATATCCTATTTCATCAATATAATAACTTTTAGTATATAAAATATAATGGATTAATTATTTAATAACATTGTAATTTGATTTGATGGATATAGAGGTTTAAATGAAATAAAAAATCATGTTTAGGAACTATACCTCTTCTTTAGACAACAACATTACGATTGAACCTAAAGCCTTCTAATGATAGTTTTATGATATGAAAATGGACTTTTGGTAATGGTGAGTGATTTATGGAAGGGATTTTTCAAGATAACATCTGAAAAAATTGATTTTTAACTGTAGGTAGGAGGGGGTAGTGGTTGTCCTATTTTTACATGATGTTAGTGGCACACTTGTAATTTTTCAACGTTTTAAAATAATGTCATGTCACATTCATTGAAAAAAGGAACAAAAATGGATCATATTAGGAGGTTAAATTGATATGTTATAACTAAAAAATGGTTTTAGAATTTTATTAGTCCATTTTATGATTTATATTTATTAATTAACCATTGATAAACCTCTTTTAATTATAGCCATTGAAAAATATTTTTATATTGTTTACTATTCATTTTGAAGAAAAATTATGTTCAAATTATTAAATAATATACATTTTGATGATTCTATAATTATATTAAATTTTATAAAATTTATTTCATATAAATATATGATATTAATTTAATATTTAACCTGCAACATGCTTAAAATCAGTCTTAGAAAAGAAAAAGACTTATTAATTATAAAATATTTTAAATTAAATATCAACATAAAAATATTTATAGTGACCTAAATTGTGCATATAATATTATAATTGAACCATTTTTACTCTCAATTACATTTGAAAATAATGAGTAACTTTATAAATTTAATAAATTAAAGTACACTTTTAATAAAAATGTGTCATTTTTACTATTTATTGAAAAACTAATCTTTTAAAAATATTCTGAAGAATTATTCCATGAACAAGCCTAGGTACCCTAGTAACTCTATAACCAAAATGGACCTAACATAGTTCAATGTGAATTCCCGATCCCCACAGGTTTCTGACTAGTTCCTGGCGTCATAAAACATGCAAGTGGGAAATATTTTTCCACTCATAATACAATATAAAAAAAGATAGTATGCATAACAAAGAAACTCTACTTGGTGTGTTTTACCTAAATGAAAAAAGCACAATAAAACCCAATGCACTATAACCAAATTACCAAAAATAGGGAAATAATACCCAAGGTCCCTAAGGAAACAACTCACCAAGTCCGAAGCTCAATATATGGATCTAGCTATAAGAGATCCTTTCCCTTTACTTGAAACTGGAAGAAGAAAGTCTACAAACACCGAAAGGAAAATGTTGTGTGTGATCCAAACCGAGTAGGATACCACCAAAGATTCTATAACAGATTCAAAATATATATTAATCAAATAAAAGAATTCAATTTTCAAATTAAATAGGTTTGGTAATTCAAAAATCATATTTAAACAAAACATGCAATACATTTTCAAAATGATGTAAAATACTTTTAAAGAATAGGCTCATACTTTATAGGAGATGGAATATTTAAAACCATGTTTGAAATGAAAAAATACATAAAAGAGTTCATTTAAATCTTGAAAAATAATTTAATGATGTTTTACAATATTAGCATTCATTTATATCACATATATAAATAAACAAGAGAGAAACACAGTCATCGTCCAAGTAGGTATGAAAATGTTATCCAGCTATTGGACTCTCCACCCTCAAAGTGATCATAACCAAATGAGTATACACACATCACCCTAAAAATAGACATAGGTGACTCTTCACCCTTTCATCAGGAATGTGACCCTACACAGGTATGTTTTAGAATGATGTAATTATATAGATTGAGTCCAAATAAATAAAAAACTACATGAGGCTTGCATTAACTCTAACATGATGGTTACATTATTTGAAGACTACTTAAAATAAAATTGAATCCCATTCTGCTATTTCATAATGACAATTTTTAAATTTAAGATCTATAAGGGTTTTAATAATAAACCATTCAATTTTCATAAGATAAAACCAACAGAATTCTATCCAATCATTTTAAACCATTTTTACATGTTTGAAATAAATTAAAAACCAATCACATTATTTTCAAAAAATATTTCAATAATTAAATTCCACTATTTAATTTAAAATATTTACATCAAATCCAAAATTTATATTCAAAAATTTGAATTGATCAATTTATATAAGAAAAACCCAATTCAATGTAGTTATGGGTTTTCCATATTTCAATGACAAACCCATTTCATATCTACCAATTCACTTGAATCAAGTTTTAATAAACTTAATTAAAATCAATTTTGAGAAATTTAATTTAAATAAAAAATTTAAATGCTTCAATCAATTTAGGAATAAAACATTGGGCTAATCAGGATGAAACGACTTACCTCTTCCAGAAACTCAACACTTGAAATAGCACCTTTCGATAAGAATGAAGGATTAGAAAACCTCAAATATCAACATAAAAGCAAGATTCAACACCATATAGAATATATCAATCAATTCAAATATTATCCATTGAAAACCCATGGGAGTAGAAAGAGAGATGGATGAAGAACTTGGGAGAAACATTACAATGGATTCACACCACAAGAAAATCAATGATCGAATTCCAAATGAATTGATTTAGAAGGTTTGGAAGGATCCAAGATCACTTGGAAAAGGCCTTGTTTGGAGAGAGAATTAACTGGAGTAGAGAAAAGAATTAAATATTATACGTACTTTTGTTTTTAAAAAGTTTTCGAGGTATTACACGACAAGTAATCCCAATACACGTCATGAAATACTAAAATTTCATAACCTTAAAAAATGGTTCCTCGACTTAAATCATGATGCTCCGAATTAAAATTGATCATTAATTTTTTCAAGATTTGTAATAAAAACATAGTACATGTTTCCAACATAGCATGAATCAATTCAAAACATGTTTATATAGCCATTATATGATGTGTAACTCTGTTACATAACATGAAATCCTTAGGCATCCTTCATGAAAAAGTCATTTAGTGGAGAAAATCCAAAAAAACTCTATCTCCCCCACAATATGTATCCTACAAATCCAAACTAAACCCTTACCTAACTAGATAAAATGATATCCAAAACAACGTTTAAGACATACCTATCAGAATAGTAATAGGATGTTACAACCTCTACATTGTAAGAACATTCTATCCCCATAAAGCATGTGAAGAAGCTTACACGCCAAAAAGATGGGGCCAATACTCTCTCATAAGTTCCTTGCATTACCACATCATGTGACTATCAGAACTATGCTTCAATGACACAAAAGATAAAGATGTCACCTTCTAACTATGTACCTTGGTCTTATAATCAGGTATCCTTATTGGCCACTCAATCACAAAAAAATCTTGTTTAATCTCAATATTACTCCATCTCAAAACATGAGATGGATCAAATACATACATTCTTATCTATAATACATGGAAAAATATATGTATCGATGTTAGATGTGGTGGTAGTGATAAAAGGTAAGAAACATTCATCTCATGATCCACAACCACAAAAGGTCTTGTATAATGCAGACCAAGCTTCACTTGCCTCCCAAGAAGTTGATGACCCAATCAGGATGAAACATCAAAAACACATGGTCACCAACTAGAAATTACAAAGGCCAACAATGATGATTAACATAATAGTTATACTAGATCTATGATTTCAACATTTTCTAATGAATCAGTTCAATCATATGTTGTCATCTCTTCCCCAAAAATATTTCTAACAAAGGATCAGTAACGAATCTCTGACACACACCACTAAGATTTACAGGGCTGGACATACAAGGCCTCATATGGTGGCATTCTGATCCTGAAATGGTAACTATTTTTATAAGAGAACTCTACCAGTCCCAAGTGTTCAACCAAAACCCACCAATGTTTCGAAGATAGAAACAAAGCACATCTTCAACAATTAGTATAACTCTCTCTATATATGGCCATTTGAATGCATATGGTAGGTCGTGCTCTGACAGAAATGGGATATCAGTTCCAATTGAAGAACTTTTTAAAAGTGGGATGTAAATCAATGATCCCTATCAAATACTATGGTAGATAAAACTCCATGTAGAGAAAAAAATATTCATATATAGATTTCCCAATTCTATAACATTTTTTTATCTCGAATGATTATAATGTGATTAGACATGGTCATAATGTTAATCACAACCCCTATTGAATCCTTCTTCCTCATTCTATGAGGAATCAAAACCAAAGATTCTATAGATATTTCATCAAATTTCCAAGTACTGATAGAAGGTGGTTGAATAAAACCAAAAGGTGTATGGTACTCTATTTTCACCCGTCGGCATGTATAGAAATGTGAAATAATCTCAACAATGCCTCGTCTCGTACCTAGCCATCCAATCTGAGGCCTCGTGTTGTAGAATACTTTAGTGGTTCTTGGGTTCACATCCCACTAATAATTATGAAAATACCCCAATATATCCTTCCTTATTGTTAACAACAAAAAGTAATATTTCTAATGACACAGAACACCATCCTTGGTGAATTACCACTAAGCATCAGTCTCCCCACCATAAAGAGAGTGTTTAATTACACAAAATTCATCATCAAGCTCTTATTAATGAAGAATCATCTTGAGAAGAGAATATTTCAACAGAATTTTGGATAATGAAACACCATCCCCTTTCTTCTAAAATCAGATATACCATTTTACATAAAGATCTGTCAAACTCCACTCCTCCAAATATTCTTTCACATCCAAGGATAGAATATTCCTACTCAACACATCTCTATCAATATTCCCTTTCCACTGGTTATAAGTAATTTCAACGTTTAATGACTACATGTACTCCACCCAACACCTCAGGAAAAAGTTCAAATATTTTTTGGAGAATATATAACTCAATATTTTGTGGTATAGAAACATGGTGAACCTTTCTCAATAAAGGTAATTCATCCATCTCTTACAAGCATGAATCACAACTGCGTGTTTAAGATTGTGGGTAGGAAAATTCTTCTCGTGTTTCTTAAGTTGATGGGTTCTATAAACAACTATGATGTACTCCTAAATAAGAACAAATCTCAAGCCCGAACATGATACATCAAAAAGGAACACATTACCCTTTATGGCATAGAGATGAGTCAACTTTGGGGTAGAAGTAAAAAAGACGTTTCATCTCAAAAAAATAATTCAGACATTTATCATCCCCAGAAATCCTTAAACCATTTTGAGTGAAAGTTGTAATAAGACAATAAATCATAAAGAAGTCTGTCATAAACCTATGGTAGTATGCATGTAAGCCCAAAAGCATTGATTTTGGAAGAAATATTGTTGTTCTCCCCATGTCATAATAGCCTTTTCCTTATCTGGAACAACTGATATATAATGTTCAGAAACCACGTGTCACAATAATTACACTCCTTGAATCCAAAAAATCACACTTCCAATTATTAGAATAAAATCAGTGATCTCTTGTAAGACATAAAACTATTCTCATATGTTCACATGATCCTATAAAGATTTATAGTACACAAGTATGTCATCCACAATGACTACCACAATGTTATCGGGATACTTGTGAAAAATCTTATTCACCAAATCCATGAAAATTTTAGGATAATTTTTCAGACCAAAGTGCATAAAAAGGTACTCATAATGGTCATACCTTCTCCAATTTGAATTTTAAGGAATATTATATTCCATTATCACTAATTGATAGTAAATGGATTGAAGGGAGACCTTTATAAACCACTTCTCACCCCTAAACCGATCCAAAATATCATCATTATCTGGAAGTAGATACTTGTTCTTTATAGTAACACGATTGAACATTGGTAATCAACACATAAGGGAATATAACCATCAGCCTTCTTAGAGAAGAAAACCAGTATCGTCCAAGAAGACACACTCTAGTGTATAAATAATTTTTCAAAATGATATTCCATCTAGGACATCATGTAACGACCCGTCTGCGGGGCCCATGTAATGACAACCCCAAGCCCGCCTTCCATAGGCCAGGGGCTAGAGACTAACACCAAAGGCGTAAATCCTAATCAAAAGGGAAGGAATTTACTTCATGATAATAAACAAACACAATAGAGTACAAAAGATGAAGTAAGTACAATGTAATAATGAATACAAAGTATGTTCTGAAAGGTAAATGGTCTAGAATACAAACCCAACTGAAAGTATAGTACAACTGAAAAACTAGTACAACTACAGTAAAGTAAAAAAACAACCATCGAGTCATCATCTGGGAATCCCACCTGATGGGTGGGTACAAAGAGTCTCTCCAGCACCACGGGTCCGTCTGTTTGCTCCATGTACGTCTCACCAAGTGGTCCACCACCAGGTACTATCCAGCTCTACAATCCTCTACCACGATCAGTGTTGTCCATCATCTGAATCCAACACAATGTAGTGTGGTCATTGCTCATGCAGGGGTGAGTATAAAGATACTCAGTAGGGACCCCGAGACCCCTGAAGGTCTCCCAGGATCCACGAAGGATAAACCACAAGAAAATATACAAACATGAAGTATCAACCAAATCTACTAATGTATATTCCCATACATATACCTAAGTCATCAATCCAGTTCGGCTCCAACTCTCAAGCCCAAGAACAGCCCAGTCCACATAGGAAGGAAGTCAATCACATCGATGATAATGATTGAAAGTCAAGACTCATCTCACACAGGTATAGATCTTTCGTAAAGTGATATAGATGATCAGATGCAGTCAATAATTCATCTAAGCTGTCGGAAACATGTAGGATACTAGACCAGATAAGCTGTTGGACCCACATAGGATAATAGACCAGCTACTATGTCGGACCCATGTAGGATACTAGAACAGAAGTCGAACTGTCAGACCCACGTAGGATACTAGACCAGCTACTTTGTCGGACCCACGTAGGATACAAATACAAAAGTCTTCTCCGTCGAACCCACGGAGGATTCCAGTACGGTAGTCATCGTCACTGAACCCAAAAAGGATTACAGTGTGGTAGTCGTCGTAGCCAAACCCACGGAGTATTCCATTCTGGTAGTCGTCATCGCCGAACCCACTAAGGATTTCAGTACGGTAGTCGTTGTATTCGCAGCCATCTCTAGGGTTCCCGCACACAGCACGCTCAATTTCGAGAGGGTCCGCTCCTCGATCAAAGGAGGTCGATACATCAACTGTCACGAATTCCAGAGTTGATGTATCCCAAAATTCATTCTCTTCAAAAGGAACCCAACGCGATAGACGGCGCGTCTATCAGACGCCCGGTCTGAGAGGTATTTGAATTTTTGCTCTGGGGGCCCAGTTGGAAATATGCTCATTCCAAACCTTGGCCATTTTCCAAAGTTTTCCAAAACTCACTTAGAGTATCGAAAAAGGACCACCACGTCAGGAGGGTCCTAGTGCCGCAGAAGGCGCGTCGATCAGACGCGCGGTCTTCGAGTTATTTACCTTTAAGTGAAAACGGGCCCGACCCCTTAAGCCCGGTGGGATGGCGGGTCGAGTCAACCCGTTTTTGACGGGTCCGACTCGGAAGAGGATCAGACTGGCCCGATGAATCGCGTGGCCCGGACCGAGGGGGCACGGCCTGGCCCGGCGGTGTGTGGCCGGATCCGGCATGGCGCGACGCGTCCTGGCTGGTCGCGGCTCGGACCGAGGTGGCCGAGCGGTCAGAGGGGGTGGGGGGCAGCCCCCCACTTTCCCGAACCGATGACGCCGCCCTCCAAAACTGGCCTACCAAAGTCAGTCGTCCTTCCTGGCGCAAGCGCCCCATTCGGGCGGGCCACAATCTTGCTACGTGGCACCTTCGGGTGTCGTGGATCCTTTACCTGACCGGCCAACAAGCCGGCCGATTTTCCACCATAGCGGCCCAAGGAATTTGGGTCATGGTCCACCACAGAATGGTGCCCCTTATGGCGTCGCAACCTTCCTTCGGCCCAGACGGCATTACTCGACTGGTTCTCATTCAGATGAGCGGCCCGCAGTTGCGGGCCGCAATTCTTCCGCACGCGGCCGGTGCACGGCTGTCTCTTCTGTTCATCGCCACCGCTTCTCATTGCTACTTCCAAAGTATCCAAGAACAATCGGAGGGTCATCGGGCTATGTTCGTATTGTTCGCGCCCTCCGCGTTAGGTGATATCAAACGGCCAGAGGAAAACCATGATTTTCAACGAAGAACAAGAACAATTTTAATCAATTAAAATTGAACATAATACCCCTACCTCGAAAATACGTCACTCGTCATCGAGCCGCGGAAGATGAACATCACAGTAGTCGGGCGTCGTCGAAGAACGGTGTCGATTCCATTGACATCGGTGTCCACCCGAAGAAGAAGCATCTTTGGCGACTTCGAGTTTTTCGAATCGTAGAGCGTTGTTCGTCAAGGGAGAAAGTCGTTATTCGTCGGAGGTGTTCTTCATCAGGAGAAGAACAGCTTTATTTATAATCCTCTAGAGGTTCCACCCCAAAATATTTGTCAAGATAATATTATATTAAGGCTCTCCCTATTTTAATAAACTTTCCATGCATTTTTAAAATGATTCAAATCCGCCCAAAGTAATTAATTAATTTTGTGGAGTACAAAATAATTAATTCAAGGTGTTGTCATATTAATGACCAAGTGGAAGGTGGAGAGTTTAACAAAAAAAGTGGGGAGTTGTCAAGAATTAAGAAAGGGGGTTTAAGGGAGTTTTGGGGAAGTTATGGGAAGAGGAAATGTTTAGGCTCATGTCGGCGCCACCTCTAACTCCCCTTGAGAAGAATTAACCAACATCCCTAAATAAAATTGTGTTCAACAAATTTTATTTATTTTATTCTAAATTACCAAATATTAACTCTTAACCCACATAAAACGCAACTACAATAAAGGCCCCCTTAAGTGAATATTGGCATTGCGAGTTCATCGGTGTCGTCAGATTTCAATTCCAAGAACCGGTTCAAAAGATAAAAAAACTCGCGCGTACGTTTACTGAAATTACCCGAAAAGAACTTCAAAAAAGTATTCTTTGCACACTGGGCCTCAGAATCAAGTTCCATCAGAAACCACAGGCTCGTAAAATTCCATAGTATTTATGAAAAACTTTTCCTTGAAATTTCCAGGTCTTTACATTACTATCACCTTAGGGCTTTACGTCCCTGTAAAGAAACAACACACACTAGGAAATCAAATGGGGGTATTGAGCTCACATCTGATCCTCCCACTCCCAAGTGCTCTCCTGGAGGTTCTTGTGCTACCAGCGAACGTGCACCAGATGAATCGACTGTCCACATAGGACCCACTCTTGTTGATCCTCGATCTCCATAGGGACCTCCGCAAACATCGCCCCGTCATCGATGTCACGTTCCCCATGATCGATGATGTGGGTCAGGTCATGAACGTATCTCCTCAGTTGAGATACATGGAAGACGTCATGCACCTGGTGCAACTGAGGTGGAAGGGAAAAGCGGTAAGCCTCCTCACCTACTCTGCTACGGACCTGGAATGGTCCGATGAAATGGTGAGATAACATGTCGCCCCGACCAAATCTCCATAGACCCCATCGACACGAAACTCGTAAGAAGATGTGGTCCCCATCCTCGAACTCCTGTGGTCTCTGCCTCCTATCAGCATAGGACTTCTGTCTGTTCTATATAGTCTTCATCCGCTCCTGGATGATCTACAACTTCTCTATCATATCCTGAACCATCTCTAGAACAAATCTCCATAGACCCCATCGACGCGAAACCCGTAAGAAGACGTGGTACCCATCCTCGAACTCCTGCCGTCTCTGCATCCTATCAGCATAGGACGTTTTTCTGCTCTGTGGAGTCTTCATCCGCTCTTGTGTGATCTTCACCTTCTCTATCATATCCAAAACCATCTCTAGACCTATGAGTGCTGACTCCCCAGGGTCAGTCCAGCACAGAGGTGATCTTCACGGTCGGACATACAGTGCCTCGTATGGTTCCATCCTCACAGTGGAGTGGTATCTGTTGTTGTACGCAAACTCCACCATGGTTAGGTGATCCTCCCATCTGCAACCAAAATCAAGGACACATGCACGGATCAAGTCCTCGAGTGTCTGTAAGGTCGTCTCAGTCTGTCCATCCATATAAGGATGGAAAGCGGTTCTCAAGCGAAGCTGTGTCCCAAAAGCCTCTGGCAACCCCTTCCATAGTTAGGAAGTTAATCGAGCATCACAATGGGAAATGATAGTCCATGGAACACTGTGAATCCCTACGATCTCATGAATGTAGAGGCATCCCATTCTCTCTACTGATCCCTGCTCTATGATCGGTAGGAAGTGGGCCAACATGGTGAGTCGGTCAACGATCACCCAGATAGAGTCATGCCCTCTAGATGTACATGGAATCCCCATTATGAAATCCATGGATATCCTGTCCCACTTCCAATCTAGGACCTCTAAGTGTTTTACCAAGACTGCTGGTACTTGGTGCTCTGCCTTCACTTGCTGACAAGTGAGGCATCATGAAAAGAAATCTTCTACAACCTTCTTCATACCAGGCCACTAGTGATGTCATCTGAGGTCCTGTTACATCTTCACCACTCCAAGATGTACCGCTAGAGGGGAAGTGTAAAACTCCCTCAGCACTTCCTCTTGGAGTGAAAATGTTACCATGGTACATCCCCTGAAGAGGATGTCATGCTCTCCTCTTTCAGAGAATCCATCAGGCGCCTGCCCTGTGGATATCTGAGCATGTCGTGTCTCATAGTAAACATCCCCATCTTGTGCCTCTCTGACCCACTGAAGGAGTGGAGGAGTGATTGTGAGTGATTGTAGAAAGGATGCTCCATCTATATCCACAAAGTATATCTTCAATGTGTCTAGATACTCCTTTGCCTCTCCTAGTAGCTGAATGCCCGATCTCTTGCTGAGAGCATCCACAACAATGTCACCTTCCCAAGAGTATAGACTATCTCAAAGTCATAGTCCTGGAGGAACTCGAGACATCACTGTTGTCTCAGGTCTAGGTCCTTCTACGAGAAGACACACCTGAGACTTTGAGAATAGAGTTAACCACAAACCGTTCTCTCAACGAAGTATGGGTGTGACTAGCCATTTGTAAAGAACTCAACTAAACCCTTTTTCACTTACGTTCTACAGGAGTTGCTAAGATTTCTCCTTTTCCAAAAAGAGGAAATTGGTCTCATCCCCTGGATGAACCATATTATTTGCCTAATACAGTCAATCCTAGCATGAATGGTACTATTTCATGCCATGGAAGACATCGTAAGGCCTCGACGCTACTAACAGGAGATTCAACCATTACTCACCTCTCCAAGGGTCGAGTCACACTGTCAGCATTAGTGTGTGGTCATTGGGTCTCCTCCAGTAGGAATCTCGAATGTGAGGGTCAATTCAATAGTTTTAACTGGAACCTCTCAGTATCAACCATACAAAATGGTAGGGAAGCAATCAGCACATGGACAAGTGTCTTTTATTACTACAACTCATAGTACAAAGACACAAAAAATCACAAAAAATGAAAACAACAAAGCTAGAAGCCTCATGAACAAAGGCCTCTATGCCTGGAGATAATTTATCTCCTGTCCACTTACTCCCGGATCTCGAGGCAAACCATCCAAGGGTGGTGGTAGTAGTGCTCAGTGACTCTGATCACAATCCGCTAAAGGACCTGCTCCACTACCTCGTCCACCGCTTGGCAGTTTCTCAAGCTCTAGCCGCTACCTCTATCTCGGTGGCTCCTTCAACGCCTGCTGATCAACTGTGTATGGAGTCAGATAGTCACGCGCTATGTGACCCCGTTCCCTTCAGGAAAACAGTCCCACCTTTGTTCTGAGCTCCATTGGCCTTGGGTGCCCTGCACCCCCGATGCCACATCTTGGGGTCGTCTAACTGTTGATTTAACCCACTTGTGCCCCTATGTCATCTTCCTAATACATTCTGCTGATGTCTTGGATACTGTCCAAAAGCCCTGCGGCAAGAGCATCATCTCTTGAGAACGCACATAGCATAGAGTCGCTTGTACAAACTCTGCCCTAAAAAGACCTTCGAAGTCTCCCCAGGTGAGAGTCGCCTCATCGTAAAACTGGAGCATCAGGCCCCACCACTGCTTAGCTGCTCCCGGAAAGAGACTAATAGCTTGGTACACCAACAAGTCAGTGGGTGTCCCAACTATGTGGAAAACTCGTGCTACAACCTCTATATAGCACCCGACCAACTAAAAAACTATCTCTCCTCGAAACCACAGAGGCCTCTGCCGCTAGACCTCGTGAAACACACTCAGGTGACTTGAAATCTCTACTGCTGGGGCATGTAGTATCAGTGGCTCAGCGGGTAGTGGTACTGTCGGTGCCTCTGCTGTGATGGGGCCCTACACCGAGGCCTCGTCGCTCGGTGGGTTTCCATATCATACGCGACTTGGAACCCTAGCTGGATGCCTTTGTGGGGACATCCTGAAAAGAAACAGGTGATCCATGGTCAAAACAGTATACCTGGTGAGCTGACTCAATGTAATCACAAAGAAAACTTTTTCAAAGGAAACACACACACAATCAGTGTTTTTGTGCACTAAGTCGAAATTCAAAGATCAAGGTCCTGGTGTATGGATACGTCGGCCGCCGCACCAACACTGGAATCCCTGGATGGAAGACCACACTCAATACTCTTAACACTATTTCTTCACAGAAAATAATGATCACATTCCTGAGTTCTATGGTAGAACCAACTCCATTGATACCAATTTTCACGACCCATCATCGGGGCCAGTGCCGTGACTACCACAAGCCCGCCTTCCATAGGCCAAGGACTGGCGACTAACACCAAAGGCATAAATCTCAATAAAATGGGAAGGAATTTCCTTTATGATAGTAAAAAAACACAACAAGGTACGCAAGATGAAGTAAGAACAAAGTAAAACTGAATACAAAGTATGTGATGAAAGGTAAATGGGCCAGAATACAAACCCAACTGAAAGTACAGTACAATTGAAAAAATAGTAAAAATGAAGTAAAGTAAAACAACAACCACAAAGTCATCTTCTGGGAATCCCACCTGAAGGGTGGGTATAGATAGTTTCCCCAGCACCACGGGTTCGTCCTTATGCTCCGTTTACGTCTCACCAAGTGGTCCACCTCCGGGTACCACCCAGCTCTACAAGCCTCTACCACGATCAGCACTGTCTGTCGTCTTCATTCAACACAACATCGTGCGGGCATTGCCCGTGTTGGGGTGAGTATAACGATACTCAGTTGGGACCCCGACACCCTCAAAGGTCTCCCAGAATCCAATAAGGATAATCCAAAAGAAAAGATAAAAACATGAAGTATCAACCAACTGTACTTAGGTATATACCCATACATATACCATAGTCATCAATCCAGTTCGGCTCCAACTCTTGATCGTAAGCACAACTCAGTACACACATGAAAGAAGTCAATCACATTGATGATAATGATTGAAAGTCAAGACTGAGCTCACACAGGTATACATCTTTCATAAAGTGATATAGATGATCAGATGCAGTCACAGATTCATCTAAGCTATCAGACCCATGTGGGATACTAGACCAGCTAAGCTGTCGAACCCACGTAGGATACTAGACCAGCTACTCTGTCAGACCCACATAGGATACTAGAACAGAAGTCGAACTGTCAGACCCACATAGGACACTGGACTAGCTACTCTGTCTGACCCACGTAGGATACTAGAATAGAAGTCGAACTGTTGGACCCACGTAGGATACAAGTACAGTAATCTTCACCGTTGAACCCACAAAATATTTCAGTATGGTAGTCTTCATCACTGAACCCATGAATAATTCTAGTGAGGTAGACATCGTCGCTGAACCCACTGAGGATTCCAGTGTGGTAGTCCTCATTTCTGAACCCACAGAGGATTGCAGTACCATTGTCGTTGTAGTCAAAGCCAACTCTAGGTTTCCCGCACATAGCACGCTCGACTCTGGGAGGGTCCACTCCTCAAGTAAAGGGGGTTGATACATAAACTTTAATGAATTGAAGAGTTGATATATCCCGAAGTTTTGTCTCGTCAAATGGAACCCAACGTGACAGACGACGCGTCAATCAGACGCCTGGTCTGAGAGTTATTAGCATTTTTGCTCCGGGGGCCTGGTTGGAAATATGCTCGTTCCAAACCCATCCATTTTCCATAGTTTTCCAAAACTCAATTAGATTATCGCAAAAGTACCGCCACATCAAGCGGGTCCTAGTGACGTAGATGGTGTGTCGATCGGACACGCGGTCTTCGAGTTATTTACCTTTAAGTAAAAACGGGCCCGACCCGTTAAGCCTACTGGGTTACGGGTCGGGTCAACCTGGTTTTGGCCGGTCCTACCCGGCAGAGGGTCGGACCAGCCCGATGAATCACGTGGCCCATCTCGAGCGGTGCGGCTCGGTCCGATGGGGCGCGGCGTGGCCCGGCGGGGCGCGACATGGCCTGGCACGACGCAGCCCGACCGGGTGAGGCCCGACCCGGCATGGAGTGGCCTAGCCTAGCAGGGCACGACCTGGCTGGTCGCGGCTCGGCCCGAGGGGGCCGAGCGGTCCGAGGGGAGGGGGGAACTTTCCCAAAATTGCGGTGCCAAGTGGTGACGCCCTCCCAAACCGTCCGGCCGAAGTCGGCCAGCTTTCTTGGCACAAGCGTCCAGCTCTGGTGGGTCGCAGTCTTGCTATGTGGCCCCTTCGGGTGCCGTGAATCCTTTACCTGGCTGGCCAATAAGCCAGTCAGTTTGCCGCCATAGCGGCCCGCAGAATGCATGTCGTGGTCCACCGCAGCGCGGCGCCCCATGTGGCGCCGCAGTCTTCCTTCAGCTCGGCCGGCATTAGCGGGCCGGTTCGACTATGGCTAAGTTGCCCGAGGTTGTGGGCAGTGATTCTTCCGCACGTGGAGGGCGCATGGACACCGCTTTCGTTCATCACCACCGCTTCTCATTGCTGCCGCCAAAGTATCCAAGAACAATCAGAGGGTCATCAGTCCGTGTTCGTTCGGCCCACGCCGTCCGCGTTAGGCAGTATCAAATGGCCAAAGGAAAACCATGATTTTCAACAAGGAGAAAGAACAATTTTAATCAATTAAATTTTAACATAATCCCCCCACCTCAAAAAGACATCGCACGTCGTCGAGCCACAGAAGACGAACATCGTGGTAGTTTGCCATCACGGAAGAATGGTATCAATTCCATTGATGTCGGTGTGCACCCGAAGAAGAAGCATAGTTGGCGACTTCACGTTCTTCGAATCATAGAGCATTCTTCGTCGAGGGAGAAAATTGTTCTTCATCGGAGGTGTTCTTCATCGGGAGAAGAACACCTATCTTTATAATCCTCCAGAGGCTCCGCCCCAAAATATTTGTCAATAAAATATTATATTAAGGGTCCCCATCTTTTAATAAAATTTCCATTCATTTTCAAAATGATTCAAATACGCCCAAAGTAATTAATTAATTTTGTGGATTTCAAAATAATTAATTCAAGATGTTGTCATATTAATGACCAAGTGGAAGGTGCATAGTTTATCAATTAAAGAGGGGAGTTGTCAAGAATTAAACAGGGGGGTTTAAGGGAGTTTAGGGGAAGTCATGGGAAGATGAAAAGGTTCGGCTCGTGTGGGCCCCACCTCATAAATATCCTCTCATGGGAGGTTATGTGGGTGTGGGGCCCACCTTTAACTCCCCTTGAGAGGAATTAACCAACATCCATAAATAAAATTGTGCTCCAAAAATCTTACTTATTTTATTCTAAATTCCCAAATATTAACTCTCAACCCACATAAAATGCAACTGCAGTAAAGGTCCTCTTAAGCGAATACTTGCGCTGTGAGTTCATCGGTGTCCTCAAATTTCAATTTCGAGCACCGGTTCAAAAGATAGAAAAACCTACACGTACCTTTACTGAACGTACCTGAACAAAACTTCATAAAATTATTCCGGGAACATTGGGCATCGGAATCAAGTGCTGTTAGAAACCTCAGACTCGTAAAATTCAAAAGTATTTAAGAAAAAACGTTCCTTGAAATTTCTGGGACTTTACACATCAGTTCTTTTGGTTGATCTGGTCTCATGCAGTAAAAGGGAATTGAAATTAGTTGAGTATCAGACATTATGTTAATTGAAAACTCTACCTCTCACACGAGTAGAAAAGAATGTAAACTAGAAGGAAACACATTGGGAAACACTATGATGACTAGGGGTAGATCCCCATTCACTGAATCACTATCTAGATCAAAATGAAACATTGATATCACTATCTCTAAATTTGGATATGAGGGCTTGGATCTTCTCAACCTTGGGTCTCAATCATGGTGAAGGATATTAGGAACACCACTGGGTGTTGTAATTTTGAACCGTCAAAGTTGATAATCAATTTGGAATTTATTTTAAATGACCAATTTATCCCAAATATGATGTCAATAAATTTAATGTCATTAATGAGAAAACTGCAAGCAAGTTTAACTTCTAATAGAGAGAAAACACGAGCGGGACTGTGAAGACCCTACTCATTCATCATAAAAATGGGACTAGTATTATCAATAACACAAGTTAAAATATTCATAGAATGATTAAGTATATTAATAATATATGTTGAAATAAATGTGTGAGATGCATCAGTATCAAATAGATTTATCACTAATGATGATGATATTGTAATGGAACCTCTTACGGTCACTGGAACCATGTCTTATTCCTTTGGAGAATTTTCTACTATGGTAATAATATTCACACTAGATGCCTATGTCGGGAACCGTTTTGTAAATGAAGCATCTGATTACCTCACAGTTTTAGGAGGATTTGATGATCTTATTCCACTACATAGAGTAGATATGTGATGGAAGAATCTCTATAAGTTCTATTAATTTCCAGATGAGCTACAGTTCTTGGATTTTTTAGTGATCACCATCTTACAATGTTGTATATATCCATAGTGGTAGCAATCCAAAGAACTTCCTCCTTGTGCTGTAGTAGATCTAGATTTACCCTACCATAAAGAACTACCACAAGAATCATCATGATTCTATTTTCCTTTGATGAAGCCAACGCTTCCATTGAGAGGAATATAAAATCCTAATAACACTGACATTCCATCCAGGTCTATCTCAACTATCGTCACCATATCCTTCACATTAACATTAGTGGGATTCTTTATCAAGAAACTTGAGAACAAATATCTGGTTGGAGTCCCTACTCGAACCTTCATTAATTCATTCTCTCATTAGATGCAGCCTTAGGAGAAAACTACACAAACTCAACAAAATGATTAGAATACTCAATCATGGTTCTATATTCCTTTTTAAGATTTATAAAATACATATCCTTAGCCGGTATTATTGAATCTAGATAGAGTTTTTCATTGAAAAGAATCATTAAGTATTTCCACTCTAATCCCTCATGGTTATTTTGTTTCCTCATAGTGTCCCATCATCTCCTACGTGGTTCCACCAACATGAAGGTGGCACACCTCACCTTGATCACATCCAATGTCTCCAATAACTAAAACATACGTTCTATCTTTCTCATACATTCCTCCTCATGATGTGGATCAGTAGAGCCTTTGAAAACTAGGGTCTTCTAGGGAAGGAACACTTGGAAACGATTTCGAATAACATCCCCCTGAGGATCCACAGTTGGAGCTAGAATGGGGACCAGAGGTAATGCTAGTCCTCAATCATGGAGAGTGGGAATAATCACATCAACTAGATTTGGGTCCACTTGAGGATTCACTCAATACAGTTTAGTAGAAACCTCCACCTAGATCCAATTTTTGTGTCTTTTCAGAGGAATGTTGTTACACAACATCATTAGAAAACACTAAATACATTAAATTCACACTCAAACTAAGCATCAAAGAAATTTATCCTTAATAGATGGAACAACCAAATTTGGATTCTACTCCATCTGAATCATAATAGGAAAAGAACATGAACTAATCCATAAGACATCCTTCCATAACCAACCATGGAGAATTAAGGTATATTATGATTATAGTTGGTCAGGCACTCAATTGAAACTACCTCATTAGTCCCAAAAAGATTTCAAATAAGCATACTAGCATCAATAAAAAAGTTCAACAACCTCCTCTGATAACACTTTTTCACGAACTAGCACAATTACCCTGATAACTCGATAACCTAGTCAGCCATACCATATACCTAAGGGAATTCTTGATCCCCATGGGTTGGTGACTAGATCTAGGCATCATAAGACATGAAAGAAGGAACTATTTTTCTTCTGAAAATTCTGAAGAAATGGAAAACTAGATAGTTGGTATATTAAATAAAAACCACTAAGAGAGATGTACATGAATAAAAAGGCATAAAAACCCAATGTACTACAACCCAAGTACCCAAAACTGAAAAAACAAACCCATGGTTCTGATGGACACAACTCCCTAAGTCCTATTTGTAGCAGATGGATCCACCTAAAAGAGATCCCTTCTATTTTCCTGAACCTAGAAGAAGAAAGTCTACAAACACTTTAAAGAAAACATAGGGTATGTGCCAAATCTTGGTAGGATACAACAAAAATTCTTTAATTGATTCAAAATATATTTTATCGAATGAAAAGCTATCAATTTTCAAAATAAACAGTTCTGTTAATTATAAATTCATATAAAAAAAACCTTATATACATTTTTAAATGATATAATATGATTTTAAAGAGCATAATTTTACCTTAAAAGAGATAGAATATTTAAAAAATTATTAAGTAAAATAGTTACATAAAAAATTTATATAAATATAGAAATAGATAGTAATAGAGATATAAAATTTATTCTTATATTCATATCTCATATATTAAAAAAAATAAAGCAACATGGTCATCTACCATATAGTTATGAATGTATTATCCAGCAATAGGACTCCACACTCTCAAAGTGATCATAAAAAATGAGTATACGCATGTCCCCCTGACACTGGTCAGAGAAAACTCATCACACTCCCATCAAGGAAGTGACCTTCTGCAGGTATGTTTTAGACTGTTTTAGTTTTGTAGATAGTGTCAAAATATCTCACCAAATACCTAAGGCTGTAATTCAGTCTTATATAAATTAGAAAATAATTTTATACCTATTAACATACAATAAAATTCCATTCTTCCTTTTCAAAATTCCAATTTTCCCATTTTAATCATAATGGGTCTAAATATAAAACATTATCTTATCAAAAGATAAAACCAATAGGTTTCTATAAACCATTATAATCTATTTTACCATGCTTAAAATTCATTCAAAACCAATTCTATATTTTTTCACAATTAATTTCCATAATTAAATTCAACAATTTTATTGATAACTTTTCCGTCAAATACATAATTAAAATTCAACAATTTAAATCAACCAATTCCTATAAACAAACCCCTATTCAATGGAATTGGGGGATTTTTAAATTTTCGTTCCAAAACCATTTCAAATCTATTAATACACAATAATTGAGTTTTCATTAATTTAATAGAAAGAAATTTTTAGAAATTGAATTTAAATAAACAATTGAAATAAATATTTCTGTTTAGGAATAATCAATTTGGCTAATCGAGGTGGAACCACCTATAACTTTCTAAAAATCAACACTCACAATATAACCCATCAATGATAAGGAAGGTATCAAAGACCTCAAAACCCAACCTAGAAGAAAGATCCAACACCATAGAGAATATATCCATCAATTTCATGATTATCCATTAAAAACCGAAAAGAAGAGAAATATATATAAATAAATAATGATGGATAAATATTACCTGGGAATCGCATCGCATGAGACACGAAGATCCAATATAGAATGAATGGATTCAGAAGGTTTAGAAGGCTATAATATCACCTATAAAAATCCATGGGTCGAGGGTTAATAAACTAGAATGGATGAAAAAGGAAATACCATCCAAACTTCTTATTTTAAAAATTCACTCGGGTTATTACATGATATATAATCCCAATACACATCGTGGAATGCTTAAATTTCATAACTGTAGAAAAATGTGTCACCTAGACATAAATCCCGACACTATGAATTAAAAATTGATCATTAATTATATCAATAAATGTGATGAAAATTCTGGAATTCTACTCATCATAGCATGAATCCATTATCGACTTGTTTACAGAACCATTACACAATGTGTATCACTTTTACACGATGTGAAATCCTCAGCCAACCAGCATGAAAATGTCATTTAAAGGATAAATCCAGAAAATCTCTTACTTAACCACTATAGGTATACTCTCAATCTAAACTCTAACCATACCCAAATAGTAAAAAGGAAAACCATGACAAGGTTTATGATGTACCTGTCTGAACGATGGTATGGTGTCACAAATTCACTGTAAGTTAATTTTGACATGTTGAGTTAAAAAGCTATCTTAAAAGTTTTACATTATTTATCTAAAACTAGAAGAAATAAATTCTACTATTTCTAAAAAATAACAAATATTTTGAGGAATATTTAATTTGGAAATATATAAAGATTTTACTAAAAACTAATTAATTATTTTTCAATATATTTTATTTTTTAAACCATTATAAATATTTTTGAGAATTAGGTTATTCCAATTCTTATCATCAAGTTAATGTGTTTGTTTTAATGATATACTATATTATTAACTATTTATACATGGGGTTTAAAGTATCATAAGTTATCATTGATATTATAAAATAATGAAATATATCATATATTCTTTGGGTGCCATAGATTTTCTAAAAGAATTGATCATCCCCACATAAAATATTTATTCATCAGATGTTATATATGTTTACTTATATTTATAAGTGATAATAATTTAGAATGGAATAATTAACCTTATATATATGATAAGGTATTTCTATAGAAATCATGTAAAGATAGTTATATATAATTATTTTATTTAAGGGTACCTTGTCAAGTGTTTCAAAATAAATAATGTGTGATATCCTACAAAAGGTTTTACACCATAAGATTCCCTATGACTACTTTTTAATTGATATATATATTAAATTAAATTAATGTATCATTTAATTTATTGTATCCCTTCCAATTTTATTTTTGTGTATTAATAATAAAATATTTTATTTCACATTATTCTATTTTATAATTTTTTTTATTCCAATGAAATATTTTTTTATTTTCTTACTATTGGATATCAATATTTCATGTTATTTTCGGTTATTATATTTTAATGTTAATTATTATGGAACTGTTATTATAATTTTCACATATTTTCTATTTAATGGTTTTTGTAGTAAATACTCTATTGAATAAATTTTTTCAATGTAATATAATCTAGTGTATTAGTCTACCATTACATATTCATTTAAAAAATTACATTTTCACTATTTATTATGATGTCATTTGGAAATTTTGAAAAATGATGACATTTTCAAAATATTAAAATTTATTTTATGAACTGTATATTTTTAATGTTTTATGAGTATAAGTTTTATATATTATTGAAATTATTCATTAAATATGATGATATACTTAATGATATACTATTAACTATTAATGTTTTAAAATGAACATGACTTTTATATATTTCATGAACCAAACATTAAAAGGAAGAGATAAGTATTTCATTATATAAGAAAATCTTTAATATTGAGCTATGAATTTTAAACATGAATATAGATTAAGATATTACCTCTATGTATCATATGAACTATTTCGAGATTACTTTCCCAGGGGAAACTGATTTAGTAGTAAAAATAATTATATATAATATATAATTTATTTTCAACAATAGATAATATTTAGTTTTAGAAAGATAAATATGCTACATTAAATATGAATTCTCTTCCATGTTAATCCTTGAAATATTTTTTATAAAATTAAATTTATTATTTCAAGTGGCTTAAATTAGTGATAAAATTATAAGAACATGTATTTATATATTTAACCTTAAATAGTTATGATGATAAAAAAGGATGGTCATTTAACATGAAATTATTTTATTATTAATCAGTATGTATTTTAAGAATTTTATTGTATAATTTATGAATAATATTTTTAGAAATAAATTCCACAATGGTTAGGATAAATTTATGAAGATGATTATTTGAAGATATATACATAAATTGATATTTATCTAAAACTAAAAAATAAAATAATTGAGTATTTTCATTCACAATCCATGTTGTCTTTCTACTATAGTTCTTATAAATTCATCATAATGACGAGATTAATTATAATGTGTGAACAAGCCACTATATCTATTCATGTTTTAAATATTGATGTCTAGTATTTTGGGTTTATATATTATAAATTAATTATCTATTCCACTATGATATTGTTTTTAATTTTATATTATTTTCTTCAAGAAAATGTTTTTTGTTGTCATTATGCCTATATAAAAGGTACATGTATGTGTTTTTTCATCCATGGTAAAATTAATATTCTGTGATGGTTTCTCATTCAACAGAGAAGGAATGTTTTCAACGGATTGTGACTCATCTTGAAATGTAATAGTAATTTCATATATATAATTACACTAAAGGAGTTAAGGGGTGTGAATATCCAATAATGGTCTAGTTTGATCTAAACTATTATAATAATTTCTTCTGACTATATTTATGTTATAAATTGGTCTTATATTTTTATTTCATTTATTTTACCTACCTTCTATAGTCTAAATAAGTTTTAATGTTGGGGAAGCATGTTTTTTATTCATAACCTCTGTTTATAATAATTTTTTTTGTTGACCCAAAACATTTCACACATATATATTAAATCATAATAGAATAATATTCATTACATAGTATAACGGTTCACACAAAAAAAATTACGTCTGGTGCCTTTGGAAGAATTGAAACCTAAAAAATGGTCCATATGTGAGTTAAGACATCTACAACTATGTTATATATAAAGACCACCATAATATTCATATCATACATAATATCTTTCGGAATAACATAGGGAATAAAAATCTAAGAACGGGTGATCTATGATGCTTTGTAAGGGTAAACAATATAGATATAAACATATTATGAGAATAATTATATGAAAAAATGAGAAAAAATTTCAAAAACCATTACCTATATAACATATATAATAAAATAGAGTCATGGAATAAATCATGGATGTTTGTAATAGATGAATCCAAAAGGAATTAAAGAACATGATCTCTAAGAAAAAAAACATTTTCATAAGAGACATATTTTTGGTACATACATAATTATAGAAAATAATATTTTAATTCTACCCACCAAGGCATTCATAATATGTTAGTATTTGGATAACCACCCATTGACCATCTTTGGACTTTATATAACCTCTCATGTACTATATATTATGCTCAGGATAACCACATTCTTACCCTCTTTTTGGATTGGTTATCCTATTATGTACCAATGTATGGGATAGGGATATCCTCTTGTGTATCCACTTCCTTGCTTTTAATAACTTCATATTTACCCTCTAAGATCATATATCATTATGGATTACCAAATTAATTAAATAAAGTGATAGGTATCACCCATAAGGTGGTGAAAATTATACATAAATTTTCTATAATATCATAAAACATTTATAGTAATAGAAACCATGAAAAGAAATTGGTTTCATAAACATTTGATCATAACATAACATCTGTAACAGAAATAGGTTCCGTTATCCTTTCATCAAAAAATAACCCATGTAAATGTAAGTGGGTTTCATAAGTGTATTTTCATAGTATAAAACAAGAAATATAAAGGATTTTTATAAAAATCATATCATTAAAAACATTATCCATATTGAGAATCAATATGAACGGAATCCTTGGATCATATACCTAGTAAAAAATTGTAATATAAAAAGGTTGTTGTCATAGATGTAAAATAGTTTTGAAAGATCATATGGAACTTTTCATGATAAAAATTACCATTAATTACAAAAAATAAACTAAAATATATTTAGAATTTTTTATATCATATTAATTTAAAATAACATATTAAAAATTATAATGGATTAATAAAGTATCATTTAAAAATTTTACTGAGGATTTTTTTAAACATTGAATTGTTATTAATAATACTTTTTTTCCTAAATAAGTTTCTTTTAAATGAACCTTGAAAACATATAAAATTATATTCAAGTAAAATAACTATCAAGATAGTTGGAAGTTCCATTAATGTCGTACACATTAAAACAAATATTGCTTACACATTTTCAATAAAATCGAAATGGGCCTTATTTTGAAAATAATATATACATTCATTTTAAATAATTTATAGATAGTAAAACATGGGAAAAATGACATTAATAAATCATATATAATTATATCATCATTTTTATAAATATTTTTTTGACATGAATATTGAATAGAATGCTTTTTTGATCTAAGATAAATATAAAATGGTTTAAAAAAAACATTATTTTGAAATATTGAGTGTCTAAACAGTCAAAATTGAAGGTAAAATATTTATTATTCATAAATAGACCAAGTATAATATTTATTTATGAGTGATGGTTTGAAATATTTCATCATTATAAGCATAATCAAGAATAATCCTAGTAAATGATGAGATTGTATCATAAATCCCTTATCACATTGTTAATAATGATTTATAAGCCCATTGAAATTAAGAAATAAATTAAAATTAAATAATCATGAGAATTAAAATTTCTTAATATTACATTTAAAATGGGATATATATATATATATATATATGCAACTCATAAATGTATATAGGTGCATAATACAACCTATGTCTCAATGATGGAAAATTGAGACAAAAATCCCTTACCACTTTGGAAGCATTAGATCTGTAAACCCTATGAATGATAGATAATAAAATGGATATGTAAATCCCAAAAAAAATATTATAATCCACATGAAATTTAATCAAGGGACATATATAAACTACATATAATAAACATGTGGTGAAAAATTCATTTGTAACACAAAAAATAAGCATGAGTTGAAAATCTCTTACCTTTGATATTGACCTTCCTTGTACATATTTGAAACATCTATATAAGAAATATAAGTATATAATACCTATGTTATTGAAAAATATATATATATATATCATACCATATAAGATTTTTAATTAACCTTTTAAAGAAAATTTATTAACAATTCCAGGATAAAGCCATATTTTAGGTAATAACTGTATTATTATTATTATATATTTTGATTTGATATTTTTGGACCTCTTACATTAACCATTGTTACATAATATCCATACATGTTACCATGATATAAACACCATATATATAAATTATATATGAGTTTTTATTAATCCAATAATGTTAGAGAGAGAACGTGAAATACGTCGTTTATGGAGATTGTAGGTCCTACATATACATGAACGATGTTTCCATTTTCATGACGTATTGAATAAATGAGAGGTACATAATATATTACCATTATATAAATACATTTATTTAATATTTATATCATATTTTTATCTATACATACCCTTATTACAATCTAGTTTAATCATATTTGACGAATGATTCACATTGCTTCATAAGGTAGTAATACACCGTACACATGAACAACATTATCGTATTCTCATGGAATAGATATATAGAGGAATATGTGATATAATTATTCAATAAGAATATAAATATAATATAGAAATAATAAATTTATCATTAAATCCTACAATGATAATGGGTTATGGAAAATGTATAACATCATTTCATGATGTGGTGGTCTCCCATACACACGAATGACAATTTCTTAATCCATTTGATGGAAGAGTATATTGATATAGGAAATTAAAATAACATAAAAGTATTAGTAAATCTTATATGGTTATTTTATTATATCATAATATTTAAATATTAATTTATAGAGTTTAAGAAGAGATAAAATAAAATGCATTGTAAAAGATGTTACATATTTTTCATTTGAATTTTTCAGGTCTACAACAAAAGCATTCCTAGGATCAATTTAGGACCAATATAAGTATAATAAGTTGAGAGGATTTATGTAAGTTATTTTTATATTTATTTTTAGATCGAATATGTTTTGGACATATGAATAGGATAATATAGGGGTGGCCTTTGATATGTGAGTTGAGTTCCACACATGTAATGTTTATAGAGAAAAATGTGTACTCACATTTATCATACATCACTAGGATCCAAATTCTACATTCCATATACTATAAGATATATGTTCTAAATATGTCCATACAATGGATATTGGATATGCTTTAGTTCATTTTTAACCATTATCCTTTTATTTTGACCTATTACTAAACCCATTTATTACATTAACTGAGGAAAATATTGTTTACTGTTTTTACTACAAATTATGGTAAAAAATTATATTGACCATGTTAGATAATATAAATTATTATAATTCGAAATATAGAATCCATTTCTTTACATTCTGTACAAAAAATCAGAAAAAATTAATTTATAATTAATAACATATATATCCTAAGAAATATTTTTTATATAGAAAAATTATTCTAAGTATTATGAATGCGTTATATAAAAATTTAATATTAAATTAAATACAATGAAATCATTTGGATTTATATATATATTTGAAATAGTGTTATGTTTTAAACAATATTAAACCAATTTTTATGTTTTTAAATTCTTTAAAATAAATAAAAATTCTTAATGAAAACATGTATATTTAACTATTCATTAAAAAATTACCATTTTAGAAAATTATTAAAAAATGTCTCTAAGATAATATTAATACGTGGTTTTCAAATATGAGTTTTTTTTATTAAACAAATTTTGAAAATTGTAAAAAAATTCTTTTATTTTTTGTTTGTAACATGCAATAAGAATTATTTGTTTCCAACAAAATAGTATTTTTGAAACATATAAATAATTTTCTATCAATTGGGTAATTTTTTGACAGTATTTTTTAAATATAAAATTATTAGAAATAATATAAATAAAAAATATAATTATATTCATATATATATGTTTAGTGTTTTAGTTATAAAGGTTTCATTAAAAATAAAATATTAATAATATATCTTAGGTTGTAAAAACACAGTGTCGTGTGTAATACATATTAAAATCAATTTTCATTAAATCACAAACTTCACTCGGTATGGCATGTAATGAAAAATATCAAAAATATTTAATTTCTTTGATAAAATTATTTCTACAAATCCTGGTATGCAACATTCTACATCCCATAAAATGAATTTCACTCTCTAAATACATGAGTTTGGTATCTATATTTGAGGATACACTTTCCACATTACATCTTTATCTTCCCACATAGCTTCTTAAAAATGTAGGGTTTTCCAAAAAAAAAAATTGACAAGGGGAGTGGTCTTGGTTTGTATAAAATTATTTCAATGATCTATAATCTCTAATAGATTTACTCAAATTAATGTTTTTTCTCCAATGTTATGACCTCTGAGTTTAGTACATTTGATAGATCACCTATGTAAATGTTCGAGCGATATATAAGGAACACATCAAGGATTTGATAGACGTTTGGTGGAAGTGACAAATTATATTAGATGATCCCGATACAATCTATAATTTCAAAGGGATCGAGATACTTATGGATTATATTTCCCCTCTATTTTCCATGATTAAATTCATAGAAACCCTTTCTCACTAACTTCAAATTATAGATCATGTTGACCATTTCAGTATAACATTTTAATAAACATTAATATCTCTTATGTGGGGATGAATATATCTAACACTCTCTATCATTTCATCTGCTAAATCATGTCAAATATAATTATTTCTGAAAATTCATTATAGTACATTATATTTTTACACTAATTTTGATAAAGGGAATTTTAAAGTGCCATAAGAATTACCGAGTAAAATATATTGATGTATGAAAAGTCAACTAGAAGAAGGTTTTTATCCCACTCACCAATCAAATCCATAAAAAATTCCATATCATATCTTCTAGGGTTTGAATTGTTCTTTCGGACATAACATTTGACTCAGGGTGGTATAATGTGAAAAACTTATCTCTAAATCTATATATTTCTAAATAATTATTTGAAATAATGATTTAAAATTTAGATATTTATTAAATATAATTGAATGTGGTAATCTATGAATCCTTACCACTTCCATAATATACATATTCACTAGGTGATCCAAAGAAAAATATTCTTAAATATTGGCGAAGTGTTCTTACTTTTTATGAAGATTAACTTTAATCCATATATAATTATTCACATTATATGTTCTAAGGAGTCTAATAAAAAAACATGTGGCCATGTTTTACCATTTATATTCATGTATGGATAATGGTTGAAGAAACTACATAAAATATATTCTCTCAACCATGACACGATGACATAAAAACATTTGATATGTGATCATAAAAAGTAATCTTCATAGTTCACCACCAAATGTACACTATCATATAGGCTCGTGGTATGTGTTATATCCTTTTAATCCTTGAATTTAAGGTTAATATACCATAGCCTTAGCAGATCTGTCAGGTTTTAACCCGACATTAAGGTTATAATTTTAAAAAATCTATATTAATATAATTCCATGACTCTCATAATTCACATTTACTAAAGCATCATGGATATGTTAATACATAAGGATCAAGAATAACTTAATAATTATCCCCCCAAAATGTAAATGAATTATTCCTAAATTAACTTTTCACTAAAAATTATGAAAAAACAGGGTTGAATATCCATAAAGGTAACCTAAAATTTTCTTATTCTAGATAAACCCCCATCATGTAAAAAAAAAGAGGGTTAGCTATGACCTTAACATTTGATTGTCCCTAAACATAGAAACATGTAATAGAAACCATAACTCTTAATTTAATCATACATGACGCCAAATATGATTACAAAATTAACACAATACTTAGATGTATCCTGATTCTTATAAATGAAATATTATTTAAGAAAAATTTCACACATGATAATTAAATAATATGAAGAAATACACAATTCAATCCATTAAAATAATTTTTTAGAATGGCATATGGCATTAAACGGTCAAGGGTAAAACTCTTAGTTTATGGTGTATACTAAGATAATGCACATCTTCCCCACAGTTTGTTCAAGAAATGTTCACATGGAAGATAATAATGTTTTTATGAATTTGGAAAGGCCAAGATAAATCAATCACGAAATGAATATTACAATTGTTCAAGAATGTGGAGAATAAAAGGAGTTGTCTTTTTAAGTGTATCATGATCTCTATGAATATATCTTCTCTAAATAGGACCCCTGCAAATAGAATTTTATTTTTGGGGCAAGGATTCCACTCCACAACCCATAAAATGACATTTCACTTATAGGTTGAAGAATCAACTCTAATCCCCCTAAAAATGATTTTTTTGTGAAGTTAGGTGTAGTATTTATCCCCCCACCCACAAAATAAATCACAATTTTGGGGTGAGAAATATTATGAATCCCCACTACAAATGAAAATTAATACGTGGGAGAGAGATATCATCTAAATGCAGCCCCAAAAAATGAAATTCTTTATGGTTGGAAATTTTTTGTTATATCTGGTAAAGACAGGATGATGGTATATTATTACCCCTATAAAATCACAACAAAAGTAAATAAAATTAGAGGGAAAGAAAGTGAAAAATCTCAATAAAATGATCGTAGTAGTAAATAACATTCCATGTATCATAAATAAATGAAACCCACCTAACACCCTAAAAAGGGCTTCCTTATAGAGAGCCATTTTACGAAAGTCCATCCACATGATAATCCATTTTTTATAGGACAATATACATAGTGAAATTATTTTTAGACTATCATTATACGATATGTATTTGGATGGATCCTTTTCAGACAAATATCCTACCTAGAAAACTATATATAGGACGGAGTCTTCGAGTATCAATACCCTCTTTTCACGTAATGTTTGACCTTACATCAACCCTACCTGAACTATTCAAAAAACTCTCTCCTTCAAGATTTCCAATGAATCGCTAAACTCATAGGGTCCCCGTCACAAACTAAGAAGGAATATAACCTTATGAGGCCTCTAGATATTCATAATTAGGAAAAATGAAACATTATTGAATAACCCATTTGATTGTGAATTTCTTCGGTAAATCCCCCCTCTCCAATCTATTGGGTAAGGTCCTTAGGGTTCATGAAATTGATAATATGTGGAGGTAGTGGCTAGGACCTCTATAATTTAGATGGTTATGTGAACCTCTTTACTTCCCTTTTGACGATGGATAATGCATTATCCATATTTTATCCTCTATAAAATAAGGAATATGGAATCCCTCTTAGAGTAAGCCCATAGACATTCACGTAAGTTGTAATAAACCTCCTTATATTTGTATATTGGGTCTTGAGAACAAATGATTATAATGGAATGTCAGATCCATTTCTCTCACCCAGACCCCTGTTCTTATCCACCATTAAATATACGAAATTTTGTGGTTTTCTAGATCATCCACTTCATATTATTTTTCACATCAGGCATGACTCACATGAGATTAGAGGTTAGTGATGATCTTGCTATATGCACGATTAAACTCCTGCATCGGGAGGATATTTCCATCCAAGAAATTCTAATCACCTATAGATGAGCCTCCTATTGAGAATAAGACCCAGAATAATGTTACAAACTATTAGAGTGACATATTAGTGATGAAGATTCCAATGGGACTCCTACTTGTTGTATCATAAAAAACCATGTTACCATCACCTCAAGGGGTCATATTCTCTATGAAAAAACATCAGAGGTCTATAACCCTGATGAAGTACCATGGGTACCCTATTCCAAATATTCCTTAATCATACTCACACAAATGAGAAACCTTTATAGTGGTAATCCCAAATGATGTAAACTATATGTTTTTTAATTCCCATCAAAATGGGATATGTTAGAAGACTCCCAAAGCTCCAAACCCCGCACCCCAAATTCACCATAATATTATATAGTCCATATCGTTAGTATGGTCATATCCATCCTCAGAGGCTACATCTCTTCCTTGTCACCTATGATTATTTAGTGTATGTCTCACCCATGAAATGACAAGATATCTTATGAGTAGACATCCTTAAATAATTATGTTAAACTGCTACATTTTTCCTCATCACATTACCATAAAATTCATGACATGTCCTGTTAATTATCGCAAATCTATACGAGTTATAATTTATTTTATAAGGATATGTAGGAGACCCATATCATGAGATATATCCTAATATCAAGACTCTTATCTTAAAGTGTGAGGATAAATTATAGAGTTCCCCATCAAGTGTTTTGAAACCAGCATCATAACAATAAAAAATAAGATTATATAATTTGTTTATAAAAGGGTAACAACAATTGAAAAACCTATATACATACAGATGTCTCCATTTATAAACTTTCTCATATGTATACAGAGTATTGTAAAATCATTTCATACTAATAATTGATTCCTAACACAAGTAATACAAGTTTTGAATTTATGATTGAAGATAGGATTCATGAATATGTCTTCAATCACATAAAGCGTCATAGATTACTTAAAAATTAACCCTAAAATGGTGTGATGATCCCAAAATGTCATCTACTTAGCCAATGCGTTTTCTAATATGTCATTGTAAAAATCTTAGTGACCACCCACCTTTCAAAAAAAGGTTCACTTTAGCTCGAAACTGGTGCAGGTGTGAAGTAAGTATCAAATAGAGACTAGCTAATATCATAATTATGGATGAAATTAAATATATTGAGGTTTATCTCAATGATAATTTTTTATTTATCACATTCATGATGGTAAATAGTAAAATACTTGGATTTTGGAAGGATTTGGGGATGTAGCTTGAATTTTTATGATTGTCCTGAAGTACTCGATAATTCAACCATAAAAATTCGATATAAGCCCAAACTCCAATCCACTCAACAGATTTTCATAAAAAATTATCATTGGAAATTCCCTCTAGAAAAAAGTGTCTTTACTGTAGGTATATATCAACCCAAAATGATCAAGGGTGTATGTGCATATTAAGAAGCATTTACCAATACAATATGGATTAGTTTTAAAATGGGAAAATTGAGCTGTATCTTTTCACTATATATGATATCTAATATTTCTAAAAATTTATGTAATTAATTTTTTTTTTCATTTGTCTATTTTTCAATTATTTATTTAAATTATTTTTTATTAATGAATTATAATTTTTCGAATACATAATTTTAAAAATTTTATTACATATAAAAAATATCATAAATGTATTATTATTATTTATGAATAATTTTTTTATGGAACATTAATAAAAAATTATTTATTAAGTAAAAAAGCATTATGACTTATTATTAAATGTGTATAGGATATTTAAAAAATAAATATCTAAAATATTTAAAATTAATATTAATATACATAATTTAAATGGTATTAAATTATTATTTATAAATTAATCATTGCATAAAAACAATAACATAATTCATAATCTTTTTATATAATTCATAATTAATGTTAGAAAAATTGGTGTTTGCATTAATTTTTGAAATATTCATAAATAAGAATATTTAATATTCATTTTTGAAGACTGTATTTGTAAATATTTTTGAATTTTTTCAAGGTTAAATATAAATTTTGTTGGTGATATTTATATTTTTTAATAATTTTACAAGAAATATAAATAATTTTTTTAAATATATTCAATTTTTTGGGTTTTGTGAAATATAATGTTGTTCAAATTTAATATCAGTTAATTTGATAGCATGGAATAGTTCATATTCAAATAAATGTGAGATATCCCTATTTATATTTTTATGGAATATATGAAAATATTTTCCATTTAAAACTTATTTATTATTATTAATTTATAAAATTTTCATAAAATCATATTGAATGATTAATTTGAGAAATTTTTAATTTTTTTCCTTTTCTTCCCTAAATCGTTTTATTTGTAAATAATTTTCAAAATTTTTTAATTAATTACTCACATAGTTTTAAAAATTCACACATAATTTATATATTTTATAGAAATCATTCATTGAGTTACAATATTTATAAATCAAATGGGATAGTTACTTTTATCAAGGAGTAATTTTTTTTATTAGGTTATAAACTAGATTGTGAATGTTTTATTGGATGTAGACATATTAGGTGTCATATTATATTATAAATATTCTTTACGTATGTGTATTGATCCTGTAATAATACAAAATTTAGAAAAATAACTAATTAATTTAATATGATAGTATATTTTTGAAAACGATGTCATCCACTACCAATCACACCATATCAGCCCTTTTGGGAACATTAATTCATTTGATTCCAAAACATTACATTAATAGAATTTATATACTAACTTCATGAGATATATTTTTATTAGTGTTCAAATTATTGAGTTTTATTTTTGGGTTAGTAATCAAAATTAATATTCATATAATGTGTTATACATTAGTATGGTAGTAATCTATTAATTTTTTAATATAATTATGTAAAAAAATAAAATTATTTGAAGAATAAATATTATTGGGATTCCCATAACTCAAACAACCCAAATCTGATGTATTGTTTTAATTCATTGTAATATGATAAAATGAATCACACCCTGAAGTACTAAAATGTTTAGTAGTCCAGGTAAACTAGATAAATACATGATTCCCATGTCACATTTGGAAAAAAAATTAAAACATTTTTTAGAATATAAGTATTCCCTATAGCAAATCCTTGAATGTAATTCTTAGTACACTTCTGAGATTCCTAGTAATAGAAGTAAAATAATGTTGAGTTTAAATTCATTGTAAGGGTTAAGTAAAATAGATGTTATCATGAGTTAAAAAGAATAATCATGGAAAGGTAGATTACAAAACACACATTACATTTAAATAATTTTATTATAATAATTAATAGGTAAAATTAAGTAACTAAAAAATATCATTTAATCAATTACAAGACTATCATAACTTGATAAGGAATAATAAATATATAAGGTAAAAATCTAAAGGCATTTGAAATTTGAGAAACATGACAATCGTGATAAGAAAACCCATAATAAATATAGTAATTTTAATATTAAAAAGATTGAAATGTAATAAAAAATCTGAATAACATAATTGGAAAATGAATAATACATATAACAATATAATGAACTGAAAAACATCCCATTTAAAAAAACAAACTGAGAATAAAATACATCTAGAGATAATATCAGTATACTAATATCATGGGTAATTTTAAATTAATTTACAATTAAATAAATTAAAAATTATTTGACAAAATTAACATAGGAATCAGGATACCTCTATTATCGAGACCTTTTTCAATATAGTATAAAATAGATTGGTAGATATACACAAGAAACCTATTTATTTAAGTTTATACAACTGATTCATCTCATGAGAATACTGATTCATCGAGTGTAAATACATAACCAGTTACCACCTATATCCAAAATTCCAAGTCACTCCTTATATATCTAGTATTATAATAAATTTAGGAATGATATACCTTAAAATTATTGATCCTTATTGAATAAATAATAATAATTATAAATATTTCCCATATTCAATCGGATAACATAGAATTTAAAAAAATTTATGGTGAAATGAAATATGGTTTAAGAAATAATAATTTCCATGATAAATAATTTCATATTTTGGATAGAGGTAATTTCCAATGAAAAATGATTCAATGTAAGTGATTGTTTTAAGAGAACATTAACAATATCAAATGTAAGTGAGAATGTATAATAATTTTTTCCTCTTTAATAAATTTTAAATTTAATAAAAATGAATAATAAAAACGAAAAAATAAATAAATAAACAATTATTCCTTAAAAATAATTAAATGGGAATAACATAAACCATGTAAAATTTAATATGTTAATATTAAAAAAATATCTCAGTGAAAGGGGAATTGACATGAAATACCTTACCATATGTTAAGATTTATATACAACCCCCTTTGATGAAATAATTCCAATTGGAACATCAAATACTATCAAGTATGAAGGATTCATGAAATTACATTTAAAAGGGTTGGTGTTTAAACCATATACAAAATTAGGTTCTCAATAATAAAATATTCTTCAATGAAGGTAAATTAAGATGACTTCCCTTACATCACATTAACTATTGGGAGAACATTATTTAACCTTCATTATAGTTTTTAAATAAATAAATTAATTAATAATTGAACCATATTAGTATTTATAATATCATATAGTATCCTCTTATAAATTTTTATCAATTATTTTTTAAAAATATTTCATTATTTTCTTTACTTCATTTCCAAATTACATTGTTTACTCATTCATGATTTTTCTTGAATGTTTTTTTTCATTAGTATATGATATAAATAAATTATATAAAAATTATATTAATGTTATAAATATAAAATCGAATCATTATTTAATTTTTTTAATCATTCTTTTATTTTGGGCATGGAAAATGTATTGCACCACTTTGTGGAGACGATTGGCTATACCTACAGTTGAGTGAAGTTATCATTTGATTAAAAAATTAATGGGTAATTAATTTTCTGATATTTTATTCTTATAGATGAAAATATAATATAAAATATATTAGACATATTCAATAAATGTATCTTTATTACTTTCCAATACTACTGTAGGTGAAAAATGAATCACATCACTTCATGACGTGGTTGTCCTCCGTACACACTAGCGACATAATCATATTTTAAATGGAATGAAACATAATAAGATCAATTTGGTATTAAAAATATATAATTATTATAACATCCTTACAATCATATAAATGTTTTAAACCCAGAATTGTATCCATCAATGAATATTGGTTATAGAAACCAATCATATTAGTCTATAAGGTTGTACTACACCATACAGATGATTGATGGCTTAAATAAAAATTTAATAAAATAAGGGATGTATATAGGTTGATAAATTAACATAATAAAAAATTATTATATATAATATAGTGGTGTTATGATATTTTCATGAATAAATAAGACTTGAGCAATGTATAATAAGAAATAAAATTAAAATTCACATTTAAGAACATTAATTATTATTTGGGGTACATATTTTGGTTTGTTAAAAAATCCATCCCGATAAAATTATATGATAAAAAACTATTAAATGATGTATTTATGGAAGTTATAAAGTAATTTTTTCTGTTCTTGGTTAATCCAAATGGTTGTGAGAGATTCATGATAGGAGGATAGGGAGTTGCCTTGTATAATTGGGAAATGGACAAACATGGAATTTTGGAATCACTTTAATTATAAAATCATGTTAATGATACCAAAATGATAAAAAATGGTTTATTCATGACAATTTATGGTTATAAAGTAGAAATATTAACATGAAATGGGTTTTGGACAAGTTTTTATGTCATTTTTAACCTTTTTCATAAACAATTTAACATCAGTAAATCTGTTTTTCTCCTTACTCACTGTAATTACTTTTTTACTTATTAAACTACACATGACAGTATAGAATTATGTTGTAGTTATTAGATAATGTAAATTAATCTTACACCAAATCTGGAATAATCTTTTCAATATTCAATTCAAATATTCAGAGTATACATCTGTAAAATTTAGTATGTTGACGCGAAGAAAATGCATGATTTCCAAGAGAAATTTCTAATATGTATGGATGTTTTTAATATGAAAAATCAACATAAAATTGATTCCAATGAAATATAATTGTAAATATACAAACTTTATGAACTGATTTTAATTTAAAAACAATTTTCATTGTAATTTATCCTCATTAATTATTTAAATGAAAAGGAATATTTAAATAAAACCATCATTTTCCATTATTCAATAAAAAATAAACCATTTCATAAAATTATGAAATAGATGAGCCTATGATAATTGTTATATGATGAATAAAAAATTGAGTAAATTATCTAAAAAAAATATTCTACAATTTATAATATTTAATTTTATATTATATGGGTATTGGGTGACTAAATTGTTTTTATAAGAAAAAAATAATGTTTTTTAGAAAGCGTTTATCTTTTATTTAAATTATTATTATTTAATTTATTATCAGTAAGTATGTATAATTTTCATAATAAAGTAATTTTTATTCCTTCATACCAATTTTATGGGTATGTTCAAATGGTATACTATATTATCATTCATTTAGAATCAGTGTTTCATGTTCCACAAGCTATTAAAGAGACTAAATTTAATGAAATATATTTCCTCAGTTGATTAAGATTGGTTTTCTGTGTCTCGTATGATATCAAATAAAATACTTCTCTTTTATAATTTATGATTTTTTTATTATCCCCACCTTAAAAAAGTTGAATCCTGCCAATTTTTTCTTACATTTACACATCATGGTTTTGTTATTTCATAAATTCTTTTGTCGAAGACACTAATTTGAAAAATTGATAAAAAAAACATCATATTAATATGAGATAAATTGAAATAAATTTTCATATAGAATAACAAACAAACATATTTATAGTTATTAGAACATTATTCTCAGGTGATGTTATGGAACTGAAAAAAGAGAATAAATAATTATAAAGAATCATACAGGTCATTGATAAGAAGAAGGTGAATGATCAAAACAATTTCAAGGACATAAAAACAATAAGTATGTGATGATTTAGAAGACCATTTTATTCATCATATATGATGTTAATAAGATAAATTTCTTTCCAGATACTTTTTATAATGTTTAAGAATTATTTTACTATCTAATAATATAAGGAAATATACTTATGTGATACGTTTCGATTTCATAATCACAATTCTATCATTTTGTTGTGTTTTTATGACTATTAAATTAATTTCACACACTAAGAAATGAATATCCAAAAATAAATATTTTATTTTTGAGTCACTAAAATTCATATATAATAAATTATAATAACCATAAAATAATGAAAATTCTATCTATTTGTCTATAACTATTTTCCTCAACACATATTATTAGAATATGTTATCCAATAAATTAATCCCTGAAACACAAAAGTAACACCACTATTTCACCAATAATATTTATTCATCAAATATTTTAACTAAAAAATTATATAATGACTAAGGCACGATGTATAATATTTTTATAAAAAACCATTGTCATTTTTAATATGCGGTTTCAAGTCCTACGACTTTACAGGGGCGGATGGGTTGTCACTCAGTATGTGGGATGTAATTTTTCTAAACCAATATTAATATAATTCTAATGAATTTACCAAACTGGATTAACACATAATTAACTCAACTTCAAAGATAATATACAACTTAAAATTTTCCAATACATTTAATCTTATTCCTAAAAAACTATGGGCTTTAATTATTAAATAAATTTTTCCTATAATATATTCTATACCTATGACTGTTATTCCCATTAATATTTTTTAAAATATCTTTACTATTTGTATACTCCTACCAAGAAAATCAAAATGGGTTTTTAAGAATTTTAATTTATGATGAACATTAATCTTATAAACCCGTGATGGAAACTATAACTATAATGTTAATGAAGTCGTGTATGATTATTAAATTTTATATAAGGATTATATTGTCCATAATTATTATAACCAAAATATCATTGGTAATAAAAACATTTATATTTTAATTATTTACTCTTAATACATAAATATTTCACCCATTTTATTTGAGAAAAATTCCTTCATATTCCAAGAGGATAAAATTTAAATTGATTTGTCATAGATAATTATTATGTTCTCTACATTTAAGAAAACGATATATAACCCTAGGGTGATATTTATTATCATCCCTCGTACAAATAATTTCTCCTCAAAAAATATGCCCTTTATGACCTTCTTCTCCACACTTGAAAAAGTTTTACATTACAACCAAATACATTCTTGGGTGTATCTTGCCACATATCTATCATGAAGGAAATCATGCCTTTAGACCTTTATGGTTTCTATAAGAATATCTCATAGAGAAATACGTAATTATCCACCTTGGAGAGTCTAGTAGTTATTTAAGGTATAGTTTGTTGATTTTATTTTTGTATAAATGATTACATAAAATCATGATATCTTTCACATAAATAAACATCCCATTTGGTTACTCATAGTCACCACATATTCCTTCATATTCAATTTCAACATGGTTCTAATTGGTTCCAGTGGTTTAATAAAACTAACAAAACCTGTGAACAACAATAATCATAGTACAGAAACCATATAATCATTTATATTATAAAAAACACTAACATAATATTTTCATTATAAGAAACCCTAGATTTACCTATTTTCTTCATCATTGATTTCTTTTCAGATCCTTTATAATAGTTTGTAATGAAAATCAGAATTATACAAAGAATATAACATTTTATTATAGATCTATATTGATAGTGAAGACTATTTTTTTAATATGTGATGATCAGGCCAATTAGAATTCACTGGTTTTGGATTTATTACCGTTATGTACATATTTTCATGAACTGATTCCATATATAAAATTCAAACATTTATATAATACTATGACATCATCCTTAATAAAACATTAGGATACTAATCAATACTTATATTCAATTTTTACTATATGGTTATATTCCCTAATCTTTGTTTTGATAAATATAGTTCCTATGGTTTCTAATAAAATTCCTTTGATACATACCAAAATGACCTCAACTCCAGTTACTAGGAGCTTGTTCATTACATTATTAAATATTCATGACAAAAAATTAACCATTCCCAAAAAATCTAAATAGTTTAGTATATTAGGTATACTAGATACAATCACAATACATATATTCGAGTATAAAACATAACTTCTTTAATTTTATTTGATAATATCATTATTCTTTATAGAATATCATTTCATATCATTCTTAGTAAACATCCTCCATTATAGGGAAAGGAATGAAAATAAGGGTGGGATCAAATTCTTAATACGTGTTTATTACTAGATAATATATCTTGAATCAATAAATATAATCATTGAATAGAAATTAACTAAACACAAATTAAATTTAAATAATTTTACTATAATAATAAATATGTAAAGGAAAATAAATTAAAAACATGTCATTTAATCAATAACACCACTATAATAACTAGAACAGGAGCAATCAATATGGAAAGGTAAACAACTACAAACCCATGCTATTAATGCTACCAAACTATCATGAAAAAAATAAGACATAATCAATATAGAAGGGTAAATAAATAAATAAAAACATTATATTTAATCAACTATTTGACAATAATAACTAGATACAGAATAATAAACATGGAAAGGTAATCAAATGAAAAAACATTCCATTTAATCAATAAACAGATATTGAAATGAATCCTGAGATAATATCATTGTGAAAATATCATGGGTAAAAATAAATTAATTATAAATGAAGGATATTCATACATATTCTATATCATGATGTCAAGAATCATGATACATATAATTCCATGACATTTTTCATGATATCTTAAAACTGATGGGTATGTACACAGTAGAAACCCATTTAACAATCCATATCCATGTGATTCATGTAATGAAACTAAAAATGAATTATGTGGGTATATATACGCAAGACCAACCATATTCTAATTTCCAAATAATTCATCATATATAAAATAAATTATTAAATTAGTTAAAAATATCCATTACTGTTAAATATCAATATGGAATAAAAAATATGGATTATCAATATAATTTTAGTTAGTCAAATTACATTCATGTTAAGACACCATATGTAGAAGTGAAATATATTTTAGGAAACACGTGCATACAAAAAAAACTTGGATATTTAAGAAAAATTTAATTTTAAATGAATAATGATCATAAGAAAATTTATTTTTTCAATAGAAAGTTAACAATCACAAAGAAAGTGGCATGTACACTGATGATTACAACATTGGTAACATTTAAATTTTAAACACATAAAGAATAAAGACTAAAGGAAACATTAATCAACATGAATAAATATATATTAATTATAAATGAATCTATCTATACGTAAAAACACCATATAAAATTAATAAGGTTCATACTATCAAATATGTCTCAATGAAAGGGGATTTGAGATGAAATCTCTTAACAATTGGAAGTGTTAACTTAAAATACAATTAGATAATATAATTAAAATTGAAAATATAAATTACATGGTGTGTTATAGAGTCCTGATATTATATATTAAAGAGGAATTATGTACACCATATAAAGTAAATTAGCTTTACAATAATAAAAGATTCCTCAATAAATAGAAATTGAGATGAAGTCTCTTACCACATGCTCCATTTTGTTTGAACATTCGTTAACATCATGTATAATGATTTAATTCAAGTTACTAATTCATAAAATAATAATAATAATATCTATAATATCATATAAGATTATCTTATATGATTTTATGACCCTTTTCTTAATAATATTTAATTATTTTCATTGTCTCAGGTGTTAATTGTTGTGTTCTCTTATTTTTTATTTTTCAATAATATTCTAATAATTTGATATATGATATAGATCCATAATCTAAATAATTTTATTAATTATTGAAATATAATATTTATTCTTTATATACATTTTTATAATCATATTTTATGGTTGGACATATAAAAATAATTACATCACATCGTGTAGATGATAGACCATACACACGCACAAGCACCTATATAATTACATTAATGGGTGAAATGATAAGAAATTAAGAGCTATATTAATCTCTAATAATAAATTCAATATTATATATATCTCATATATTTATTAAATGTATACCATCTAAATTCCATATAAATCATAATTGAAAAACATATGATATCACTTCGCATGATGATAGTCTGCCATACACCAGAATGAAGTTATCATATGTTAAACAATATATAAAATGATGAGGTAGATATGATATAATAAATAAAATAATTAATAATATCATAAATAAAATATAATTTTTAATCTATAATTAAAACCATCCTTTAATGTTTTCAATAGAAAATCAATTATATCAGTTTGTGAGGCGATACTCTGCCGTACACATTATCGTTAGATTTGTTTCCCATTTGATAGAAGAGGGGATGGATATAGGTTATTACATGGACTTATTAGGTCCTATTATATGGAATAATATGTTTTCATTTTGTTATCTTGATTAAATATTATTTCAATGTGGTGAAAAAATAAACAAAATAAAGACACTAATTTAAGAATGTTACATATTCCTTGGAGGAATTCATGTTTTTTCTACAAAAACAATCCAAGATGGATTTATGGAACAAAAGGGGCTGGAAATTTTTTGAGGGACTAATAAATTCATTTGATTATGGATTCTCTAAATAAATTTATTTTGGATATTTGAACAGTAGAGGGGAGTGGGTGGCCTTTAATAAATGGGGGGAGGTCACATATGGTTTTTTTGAAATGATTCAAATACACTCATGTGTTTATCACCCAAAAATCATCCAAAATGTTTCATTCTTGACCTTAAAGTTGATATTGTTTATTTATATCCATAAAATTTTGTTTTTTATTCATCCTTAAGTCATTTTTAATTGTTATCTTACAACTTTAACCCCTAATATGCTAGTTTTTACCATAATTTTGGTAATTAATATTTACTATTTTTACTATTTTTACTATATAAAATGGTATAAAATTAAGTTTACTATATTATATAAAATAATTTCTTCTATTAAAAATATATCAACCAATTTTATAATTAAATTAAAGGATGTGGAGAAATCCATTTTAAAATTATTCCCCCATATGTGATTAAAAAAAGGGGTTTCAATGAGAAACTTCTCATAATTATAGCATGTTTTAATATCAAAATTCAACATAAAATTATTTCCAATGAGATGAAATAATTATATTGTAAAATAATTTAACTAATAGAACTTTAAAACCTATTTATAATGTAATTTATCCTTCTGAATTATTGAAATTAAGAGGCATTTTTAAATTAAAATCAATATTTTCCCCATTCAACAAAAAATGACACTTTTTAGAAAAATAAATATCAAATATGAACGATAAGATATTATAGTTATTCTTAAATATATATTTTTTTCATTTTATAAAATAAAATTTCATAAATTGTTTAAAATTAATTTTAAATTACGTATCCAAAGTAGAAAAATGTAGCTTTTAGAAGAAAACAAATACTATGTTAAGAAAACATTTTTTTAATGATTATTGTTTTATTTATAACCATTAAATAAAAATACTTTTTAGAATTAAAATATTACTATTGATAACCTACAATTTAATTTCTATTTTATGATAGTATGATTTATTTTGATTTATTTTGACTATAATTTTTGTGATCCAAAAGATATTAGAGAGATTAATTGTAATTAAATATATTTCATGGGTTGATTAATCCCATCGCTATGTGTCACATAAGATATTGAATACAACGGTATAATTTTTGAATTTTGTGGGGTCACATTCTCTAAAAATTAAATAAATTCTTTCCTCATAATTTTATCTTTTATTTAGAATTCAAGAGTTTTATATTTTACAATTCTTTTGTTAAATACCCACATCAAAAAAAAATATAATAAGAAACATCTTAATAATAGTGAATGAGAAGTATATGTTTCAAATATAAAAACTTATTAGTAGATACCTATATTATATTTTTTTCATTTTAAGATATTCACATAGAATTAATGTGTTAATAATTAATTATAATGATAGAATTAATTGATCACAGGAAAGTGAATAGCGAATGGAATGTTTCGGACCAAAAACCATAAATTTTTTATGTCTTAAAATATCATTTTATTCATTTAATATGAATATAATATGATAAAACTTTTATTTTAATATCCATTTCCTAATTTGGATGAATTATTTTACTATATATGAATATATTGAAATATTCTTTTTTGATTGATTTCTATTTTGTAATCAGAATGTAATCATTTGGTTGTTATTCTTTAAAATTAAAATTTATCCCTTACTCATTGAAAATAATTTATAAAAATGTATTTTTTATTCAATAAATAAAAACATATCTTTTAATAGATTATAATATTTATAAATGTTTGGAAAATATTTCCATATATCTCCAAATATTTTATAATACTAATATGGTTATCATAATTTATCTAATACAATAATCAAAATAAGTCAATAATATCACTATGTTTTCCTCATTTATATATATTCTTCAGATTTTTTAACTATAAAATGACATAATAATCAGGACATCAGATAATTGAGTGGTGAAAAATAAACCCTTAGCATCCTTTGGTAGTGGAATAAGGCCTTGTCACCTTACCAACTACGATGGGTTGTTACTCAGTATGTTGTTTTTCCTTTTTCTAAGTCCATTTAAATTTAATTACAATAAAATTTAAGGTGTAATATATTAAAATTACCATAATATAAAACATAATATATAACCTAAAGATATACAATACCCTTACACTTATTCCTATAAAACATTAAGGTCATTTTTTCAATAATTATTTCCCTGAAACATATACTAAACCAGTGGTTTATATTCATATAAATTATTTTTCAAAAATAACCTTAATCAAGTTATAATAAAACAATAAAATTTTAAAAATGCTTATTTAGTATATTGATGTTATAATAATACTTAGACTTATAAACTAATGGTGGTTTCCAAAACTCATATGTTAATGAAGACATATATGGTTATCAAATTTTATATAATCCTTATATGATTCAAAATTCTTATAGGAAAAATTATTTGGGGATTAAAACTTGTACAAATAAATTCTTGAATCCCAATACATAAACAATTATTCTATTTTATTACAATAGAACTGTATCCTTGGTCTATGGGGTATCCTTTAGAATGTTCCATTCATTTGAATAATGTCTATGTCCCATAAATTAGTAAAAATGAACTATAAATTGATCCATGTTATGAGATTTAGTTCATTCCATCACCATCATTATTTTTAATCATAAATTTACTACATTATTCCAATATTTTCAACATATATAAGATTTTTCCATTCTATTCACACAATTTCAGGGGTTTCTATTTCCAAATTTCTTATATGAAGGAAATGAATAATTCATTCCTACATTGTCTCCATCACTTAAGATCTTAGTAAACTCTATCCTTCTCTTCAATCGAGAGTATACGAGTCTTAATGGTATAAGTTGTTAATAGTTTCTTGGTATAACTAATTTTTAATAAACATAATATTATTCCCTCATTTCATCTTCCTATTTGGTTCCTCATAGTCACTAATTTTTTTTATCAAATTCAATGCTACCAACATTTCATTGGGTTCTGACAATTAATTAAAACTATAAATAATAGTGTGAGAAACAATAATTGTTGTGGTAAAACCATATAATCATTTATCGGATATCTAAATCCTGCTACATAATATTCAATATAAGTCACCTTATTATTAACCTATTTCATAATTTGTCATTATTTATTCAAATTCTTCATAATTTTTTGTGATGAAAATTTTATTTATCATTATCATATCCCCTCAGAGTGTCAAACCTGGTGGGTAGTAAGGCCCATATTCATGCACTAGGTGATGACCAGGTCAATCGCAATGGCAAATTTTTAGATTTTTTAAAACCTTTTTACATCTATTATAGAACAACGTCTACTTTTATTATCCAAAAATGATATATTTCTTGGAAACCCCATAATAGGTTCCTCACCAAAACATTATGATTTTCTCAGATAATTGTCCTCAATATCTACAATATGGTTATATTCCTTAATGTATTATTTTTTAAAAATGATTTCCCATTGTTTCTAATAATCTACATATGATACTGAATTTGAAAACATCCACTCAAATATTATAGATGTAGGGTCTTACTTTAATACAATGGCATGAGATTCAAGGGGTCACATCTCAAGGGGATTAATTATTTAATAATATTAGTATATTGGATTCATAATTTACTCCAATATAACATTAGAAAACAGAAAATATAGAACTTTATTAACAATATAATTATTAGATCTATAATATCTTTATATATAATTCTCAATATACACCCATGATTCCAAGGAAATAAAAAAATTAAGGGTGAGCCCAAATGCTCGGTAAGGTTTAATAACATTAGAAGTTATCATGAATCAATAAGTATAATCATTGAAATAAACATAACATAAAACAAATTCTATTTAAATATATTTACAATATTAATCAATAAATATAGGTAAATAATCGAAAACAAATTACACATAGTAAATTAAATTACTATCATAACTAGATAGGTCATAATCTATATAGAAATGTAAACAAATGAAAACAAAATTCATTTATGAAACTTGAATATCATGATAAGATAAAAAAAATTATTATGTAAAGGTAAATAACCAAAATCAAATTATACATAATCAACACCATGACTATCAAAATAGTATAGGGCATAATCACTATTTAATTGTAAAAAAACCACATTCAGCTTAATAAATAAATTTATAATTAAATGAATATAGAGATAATATGACTATGAAAGTATCATGGATCATATAAAATAAATTCTCAATAAGGAAATGCAATAATTATTTCACATCATGATTTCATGCATCTTGGTACCCTTATATCATAAAATTTCTCAATATAGTTCTGAACTGATGTGTTTGTATACAACAAAAATATATAAAACTAATGTTTATAAATTGATTCATCTCAAGATACTAATGATGAATCGAGGGGATATTAATAACCAAGCCCCATTCATATATTCATTTCAAAATCATTCCTCATTCATTGAATAAATCATTTAAATCATGAGTAATATTACTTATCATTAATAAAATTTATTGAATATAAAATACATATTATCATTATTTCCCCATTCAATCAAAAAATGTTCAAAGTAAAACACCATATTTAGAAATGAGATATTTATTAAGTAATATGTTTTCCATGATAAATAATATTTTTATTTTGGACAAATTTTATTTTTAAAGAAAATGATCATATTAGAAGGAAATGTTTTCGAGAGGAAGACAACAATCATAAATGAAAGTGATAATATATCATATTTTTCAACTCTTTGGTAACATTTATATTTTAACCCACTGAATAATAAACATAAAAAAGAGTTATTAATAATTAAAAAATATTTATTCATGTTAAATTAATCAAATTCGTTGTATATACACCTAATAAAAGTGAATATATCCATGTTAACAATTATTTCTCAATGAATGAGAAATTGAGATGAAATCCATTACCAATAAGTAAAATTAAGGTAAAATTCTATTGTGTGAAATAATTAAAATTGAAACCCAAATACCATTAATTATAAATAATTTATGAGATTAAATGTAAAAATTTATTTAATCATACCAAATATAAAACCGATTTTGTACACAATAATAAAATATGCCTTAATGAAGGGAATTTGAGATGAATTTCTTTACCACATACATATTTTTGGTTAATCATGGTTTAAAATTTATTATAATAGATTTAATATTGTTTACAATTTATAAAATATGAAATATTAATCTTTATAATATGATATATGATCTTCAAATAACATTTTCCACCTATTTTCTAATAATATTTTAATAATTTTATTATCTCTGGTCATAATTTCCTTTTTTTCTCTTTTGTGATGTACCATGAATGTAATGGTTATGGGGTATAATTTCTAGATTTATCATATAAACAATAATATTAATGTTAAAAATTTAATATTGACTCGTTATATATATATATATTTGTATCATTATTAAAGTAAGGACATAGAAAATGAATTTAATCACTTTGAGGATATGGTAAGCCGCTCATACGCATGAGCGATGATATCATTCCATTAATGAGTAAAAAGATAACAAATTAGCTGATATATTAATCTTATATAATCAAATTCTTATCATATATATCTCATATATTCATTAAATATATTCTTATTAGTTTCCTTGTAAATTTTATGTGATAAATGAACCGCATCACTTCATGAGATGGTCGCCCACTATACACATGAGGGATGTTATCATATATTAAATAATACGGAAGGTAATAATTTAAACGTGATATTATAATCAAGGAAGTATAATAATATCACCAATATCATATAATGTTTTAAATCAACCATTTTATATATCCTTGAACGGTGGTGATGGAAAACAAATTATATCGGTGTGTGGGGCTATAGTTTGTTGTGCACACGATCGACATTTTATTTTCCCATTTGATGGAATAGGGGGTGGATAAGTTATTCCACAAGAAAATTAACATATAATTGTGTTGGATATATGATGTTTTTAAATTTTCATGATTAAATATTATTTTTTGGATGTGTAATAATAAATAAAATAAAAATTGTTTTTTAAGAATGTTACATTATCTTTGGGGAACTTTTTTTGGTTTACACCACATGACTCACTATGATTGATTAATGATTAATAAATTAGATCTACGATATATTTATTGTAATAAGGATGTTAATTTGGTATTTATTGGATGATAAAAATTTCTTTGGAAAATTTAAGAGTGAAAGAGAAGGGATGACCTTTTAAATGTTGGCGAGAGGAAAATCATGGAATTGTCGAAAATATTCAATTACAACCATGTTTTAATTATTCCATGGGCCACGAAAATGGACCATTCCCGACTCTTATAGGTTATAAGTGAGAAATATGTACATTAAATTATTTTTTAAATTTTTTAGTTTAATTTTATCAATTATCTTATTTAGTTTAACACTAGGGTAAATTAGTTTGTAACTTAAACATAGTAATTAATTTCTACTTATTTAACTATTATTATAAATAAAAACATATGTTCAAATTATTATAAAATATATATTATTATTAAAAATTTGGAATAAAGTTATGTAAATTGAATAAAAATATGTGGAAGAGTCCAATTTAAAATTATATCTGTATATGAGATTTAAATACTAGTTTTCAAATAGTAAATTATAAAAAATATAGATGTTTTTAATATCTAAGTTCAATGATAAATTTATTTTTATAACTTCAATAAGTTAAATTTTAATATAATTGAACTAATTTTACTTTAAACCCTATTTAAAATATATTTTAGCTTTTGATTCTTTCAAACAGAAAAGGAATTTTCATTAAAAATTAATATTTTTCACTATTCATCGACAAATGAAATATTTTATGGAAATAAAAACATTTCACCCAAAGATATCTTATATATTATAATTTAATATTTGAAGATCTTTTTATCAAATAAATTTTCTGAAATAGCTAAAAATTTATTTTTTACTATTCTTGTAAAGCGTCCCTAAACTATCATTTATAAAAAAATTCAAAAAATAATTATTTTAAAACATAATTATTTTATTTATAGTAAATATATAATAATTATTTTCATGAAATAGTTTTTACTATTCATACACTCCAATTTATCTTTTTTGTTATAATGTTGTTCTAAATTACAGTTCATTTAGCCTCGAGGTTGTTTGTTTTGCAAGCAATTGAATATATTATATAAAAATAAATATAATTTATTTGTTATTTAAGATCAGTGTTGTGTACCACATACATTATCAAAAACAATGTTCATATTTTATAATTTTTGGGTCTTAAAAAAATACACAAATGAGAAATTTATAATTATGATGTTTTAAAACCCCCCTGTAGTAATACATGTCAGATTCCTTTCAAAATTAAAACGTGCAAAAGAGAGATTTGTTACCTAAAAAATATAATTTGAATAATCCGTAATATGCATTTAGAAAACAAATTTCTACTCAACTTTCCATAATTAATATATCATATTATGGGAATGACTTTCTACCTAAACATGTATTTCGTAATAAAAATGACAATGTGACAAATATAATAGTTGAATATTCATTATTAAAATTAATAATTATAAAAAAATGGTTTTTAATTTGAATATAAGTACATTTAATGAAGGTTTTTATTAATTAATTGGACTTAATAAAAAAGAAATAGAATAAATAAATTTTTTAAATGAAATCATTATGTGAATTGAATTTTAGATCAATTTATGAAATGGATAGGATTTGTATAAGAAACATCATTGAATTTATGGGAAACTAAAAAACATATTCTTAATATAAAAGAAAAATTATATATAGTAAATAATATTCATCCTAAAAATCAAATATTCTTGATAAAATTCAATAATTCTAGGAAAAAATTAATATGAATAGTAAATATACACTTGAATTCACTATATTAATTCTGTTTTCAATTGATACCATGCATCAAAACAAAATAATATATTTTTATTATTAAAGGAATACACCCAAATGATTTGTTATAATGGACATAATACACCAAATATATATATATTTTTTGGAATCATTTTTTTACATGATAAATAACAGTACATTTTTCAAAACTCTTGGTCCCAACAAGATTTTTTTTCATAAATTACATAATGTGATTGGGAGTGTTGTAGAATCTTGATATTTTTATAAAACTCATTCTAAAATAACATTCAAATTTTTCGGGGACATTCTTCATGAACTATGATTTTAATAAAATAAAAACATTACACATACACCTCAATATATTTAGTATTATTTATGAGTATGTGGGAGGTTCAGGATCATATATCAAGGGGACTGTCCAGAATGTAAAGGGGAAAAACTATTATAAGAATAAGAAGAAAATGAAGTATTTTATTGGAGAAATGTTTCATTATTGATATTCTTGAATTTTAGAGATGATAACTTCCATGAATATCTTATGAGATATAAGAACCATCATATTCTATCAACATCACTTTTTAATGGTATATGAAAAAACATTAATTATAATAAAATATTTGACACAAAATTTATATTTTAAAACTAGTATAAATATTTTTTTATAATTAAAAAGTGTTTATATATAAAATTTTTGGATTTATGTTTAATGGTAAAACAAAGTGCCATGATAACATTTAGGATCATGCAATGAGTTAAATAAAACTTTTAATTGTTATATTTTTTTTATCATTTTCAATTCTCTTATGTAAAAATATATGGATTTTTAGAAATTCTATTTTGATCAATATAAAATTTATTTTTTTTATACACAATATTTTTGATTGATTCTAAAAAATATTTTTAAAATAAATATCAAAAAAGTATTTTTGTATTGCAAAAATATTTTTTTATTAATGTCATTTTCCAAAATTAAAGGAATGATTCATCACCACCCATTAGTAATATATCTTAATAAATAATGTATTTACATAAATATTTTCCTAAACAAATATAATTTTATATGTGATATGATTATCAAAAATTTGTTTCTTAGAAATCTTAATGAAGTGAAAAAATTATATTATAAAGAAATGAAAAAAATTATACTTTTTTTTGAAAATTGAATTTATAAAATAATAGTGGGATTATTTTTAAAAATATATTAGTAAAAAATAATGAAAATACTAAATTTCTATAATTCAATAAAAATAAATTTATATTTAGATTTTTTTGATGAATTATAGGTGAAAATCATCATAATTTAATGGTTTAAATATTATGTTTCTAAATTTATCCCAATGAAATGTTTATTTGAAAATGTTTCATTACAATTTTGTACTATTATTTGATATTGTTAAATGGTTAAAAATAAATAGAAGCTATCATCCCTAAATCAGTATATGTTTAAATTAGAATAATTTTTAATATAGTGTTAGTGTTTTAAATGATTTGATTAGGAATCCAAATTTCATCAATATTCTGTCAATAATTCATCCCATATGTTTAGACGTTAAAGAAAATTAGTGGATGAATTTTTTAGATATTTATCTTGATATATGATAATAATTACATAAAAATGTAATTGGTAGGAAAAACACATATAAATATGTTTAATATAAATCCTTTAGAGTGGTATCTTTATAGGGGATAGGATAAGACTGAATATTATGTTTTATTTTGTTATATTTTTTCAAATTATGTTTATGAAGAAGAAAATGTATCATATTATATAAATAGTGACTCTATAAATTCATTATTTCTTGTTATCAAAATATATTACATGTTGTTAAATCATAGTTAACCTCTCAATGTTTTAGTTTTGTTTAATTCTAATGAATGGTTATCAATGAGATTCAAAGGTGTTGATGGAATGTGATTATTAGAGTGTATGGTTTCTCATATTAAGATATTAAGTATTCTCCTAATATAAAAAAATAATTTTATATGATGGATGATACCACATGTGTTATACATTTAGTGTCATACGCTATTTATTTTGTATGGTAGGGTTCATGATTAATAGAAACCCCAAATAACTAATGTTAAATGGATCACAATCATAAAAAACACAAGATATTTATTTATATGCTGCTCTAACATAGATAATTTACTAATGTTGGTGATTTTGTGTCTCTCGTTGACAATTCCATCTGTTGAAATTAAAAAAGTTATTATTTTTCATCTCATAAGATGCATATGAAACATTGTACCTCTATTAAGATAGTTTCTCTTTGTTAAATTGTATACATAAATAAGTGACATTAGATATTCAAATTATTTTATTTTATTATTATGTGATGTGATCATCTAATGATAAAACATTTTGTATGGGTTGTATTTATTTTCAATGATTTTTATTAGTTTTAAATGGTGTTCTATGGAATATAAAAAATCCCATGATATTAATATGTTCAAGAAGTTATAAAAAATGAATTTTTGTAAATATCCATGATATCAAATCTTCATGAAATAGTTAATGTTTTATAGATAAATGGAAGAAGATGAATGTAATAATGTTATATTATGTTAAGGATATTATTTTGATGAATTTGAGAATATAATCCTGTCGATTTTTATACTATTATGAGGGTCCGAAATGTGCCTCACTACGTTCTTGATATGACATATTTTTAACAATATTGAAAATGCAAAAAAAAAAGATTGGTTGATGAGGAAATATTTAAATTGCGATTCCAGAATAGGAATAATAAAAGGAGTTAAATAAGTCCATTCAAAATGATAATTTCCATTAATTATATTTTTGAGAATAATTTTAGATGTCCATATAAAAAATAGTATATGAAAATGAATCTGAATTAGTATGAATAATTCATGAAGAATAATAGAGATTATATATATTGTAATTTTTGTTTTGTAGTTCCAATATTATTTAATTTTACACTAGATATTTTATAATTGTAAATATAAGAAAATTAGTGATCCAAGATAACTAAGTAGCTAGCTTATAAATTGAATTTTGGGAGCATACCTCAACCACAAGGGAGATATAGCATGGTGGGAAGTGGTGTTGAGAACCTTTATAGCCAGTAAGAGTTTCAGTTTCCTCATTTTTATACATGAAGGGTGTGCATAGTGGATTGAAGGTGGGTGATTTTGTTGGTCCTACTAATGTAGGTGTGTGACATGTTGTGGGTGTCAAATCCCATTACTTCCTAAAGAAGTGAGTTGAATATAAACAATCCTAATAGTATATTGACTGAGTTCACGATCAATGTGGAATAGGTGTGGTATAAGATCTTTTTATCTGTCATATAAACATACAAATATTTCATCAGTCATCCAATCAATGTCATATAGGTCATATTATAGATATATTTCCTTATCTATAACCTTATCCTTCGTTAGAGATATGTTTGTGGATGTTCATCATGCTAGGAGAATCCATGACAATACCTAAGATCGAGATTGTTGTCTAGTTGAAATCATAACAAGTTGAATACAAGTCCTTATGCATTAAATGTTTATCATGAGTTCATGTGATTATTTGAATAATGTGAAACTGTAGAATATAAATTTTTTTGGAATAAGGATGATCATGTATTTTATATTAATGGATTAGTTTGAGTATTGAATGTTTCTCCGGATCAAAATCATTTTCATGTGATATAATCACGTTAAGGAGAGGCCGATTTTAAAGGATGTAATACCTTGTTTCTCGATGTCACAAAGCCCAGAATTATATAATAAAAAATGATATTCTTGTCTATTCATGATATTTATTTCCATGGAATAATTTATATTATTTCATTTAATTAAAAATAATGAAAATATTTGGTGAATAGTGATTATAAATACTAAAAGAACAAAGTGGAAAATAATGATTTTACTCGCATTATTATTTAATGTGAAAATGAATAGAATTCCATAAAGATATTGTATATGTGAATATGGAGAGTTCCACAAACTTATCTATGTGAATATGAACACATATTCACTACATGCATGAAGATGATAGTCCCATTCATTTTTATTTCGTTTGTTCTTTCATAGATTCATGTTTTCTATATGTTCCATTAAAATGTTTTTTTAAAACTATTTCAATTTATTTACTAATTAACATGTTGTATGTATAAAACCATATTGAAAATATATAATAAGTATCAAGATCATAAAATTTCATGAGGGTACCTATATGATATACAAAGCACCATTCCTAGTTTCTGTAAATAATCAGTGGACTAAAATAACATGTAACACATGTGATACACATTATATATATGATGAATTTTCCAAGTCTCCAGGAACCCTATAAAGATTTCATGGATGAAGATAGTGTGTGTACATAATTTTCTATTCTTACTTTGATTCATGTATATAAATAATTCTAAATAACTATAAGGTATTGTTGGAACTAAAAACATTTTGTAGTGCCAAATGATGTGGTAAAAAAAGTAATACAAAAATACAATATATGAATAATATCTTCAATATTAAAAGCTTAAATAACATGATATTCCATAAATAATATACATAATATTCCTATGAATATGCTAAATGCTATTTTTTAATTATGATGGATAATTCATGGGTAAAATAATATTTCTTTTACAATTCAGTTCATGAATATTTAATTCAATTAGAGGAAAAAAGAATAAAAAATATATTTATAAATATTAAAATTTTGTAGAGAGGATTTATGATATTTTAGTACATAGTTATATTTATGTCATTGATAATGAATAAGATAATGTTTTTTATTGTAATCAATTGATAATTATTTAACAATGAATTATTGTGACAATGTTGATCTAAACATTAAATATTTTAATAATCACAAATGATGTTTTGATTAAAGAAAGTGAAATAGAAGAAATATGGGTGATAGAGTTGATAAAGGTCATATATCATTTTGGTAAAATAAGAATTCTGATTTTATTATTCCAAAATAAATTCATATTATTGTGACTGAAGTTAGATAATGAAAGAATTTATGATTTTAGTTTTTTACTAAGAAAATTATTTAGGAAGTGAAAATTTTAGTTTACTATTGTGATGAAGATGAAGAGATTCTTCAATAAAAAAAATCATGTAACAAAGTAATGAAGATAAATTTCGAAGAAGAAATCAACATCATGAAATCCATCTAACGTATCAAAAGGTAGAATACATTAATGGGGTCATAAACATTTAAGAATGATTTTGTTGTATTTATAGGCGTTACAATGCACTATCCCAATCTATTAAAACTAGAATATCCAATTGTATATTATGTAACACAAGTGAATAGTTATTATATTCTTTTTACAACCGTGTTAGAGGATTATTTTCTAATGTTTTTGTGGTATTGGATTATTTATAAACCATTCCAAATACAGGATACACAATTTTCATTGTAATCCTTGTAAAAATATTATTTTTTATTTTTCAAATACATTCATATAAAATACTGTGACAAGGAAATGAGAATAGAAGAGTCAAGATCCTAAAATGTATAATTGGTAAAGGTATAAAAAATTATAATGGGTTAGAAGTTCTAAAACACTAATTCACCACCCTCATATTGTTGAGTGTATCATGACGCTTCCCTATCAATTAGTATCAGAGGGAAGGATCACCCATACTAGATGATCTTCATTTTAGAAATCCACTTTTTTTTATTTTAATCATTTTCCATTTTTAATAATGACATTTAGTTTGGTTCAAGAATTGGTTATCACTAAGAAGAAGAATATATATTTCTATTCTATGATAAATAGGAAAAAGAAAAAGAAAATAAATATGAATAAGAAATCCTTGATACCTAATGAATATGAAGTATTTTCATTTCAATGCATTAAACAAATGATGCAATATATGTATTGGAATATGAAAATTTTGTGGATCATGTTTCCACCAAGATGAGGGATAATCTATCTACCTCAAGATAGAAAACTTTATTAGATCGTTCCTTCAAAAATATTCTACAGAATTATCCAAGTTCTAGTTTTTCTGATAACATTAAATTTAATTTTCCTATTGATCTACTAAAATATTTGATCCATGTAAATCCCAATAAATTATTCCTTACCATCTATGGTATTTGTGAAATCATGGAAAAAGAGACCAATTTGCTTGCAGATAAGTCTTAAATGTTCGAGAAGTATACCAATGATAAATTTTATGAATATATAAATCCCTCTATAATGATTCATATTTCACATGTATTCTTTTTGAATTTAATTTGGGTTATTTTCGAGACAATGTGCGGACACATCGTGCGTTTCGAAGGAACAATGTTACCAAAATAAATTATTAAAAATATATAAAATAATGTAAATATAACGCATGAAATATTTTCCTAAAAAAGTACAATAACACCCAAATGGAGGTCTGAATCAAAAATCAATGGGAAACGTTGCTTTTAGAATATAGGTTTTACCGTATGCATGATATAACCATTGTTGATATGAGGTGTTTTAGAAACGGTATATAGGGCATAAATGAATAAAATAATAATTTATAATAATTTATTTTTCCTATTAATACCTAGTATTTGATCATTGTGTAACCATTATTTGGCACAACAGATCAATACCAAAGTTGCATTTCATGATCAATCATAATATCGAGGTGCGATGATGGTAGTGGAAGATCATAAATAAATTTGTTAGATTTTTTTGGTTTTGTTCTTCCTAGTTTTGACCCACAGTGATATATATCTTGACAGAGGTATTTTTCAAGCAGATATGATCATGAATATAGACCAGTGATGACAGCAGGACTTGGACGACCCCAAATCTGTGAGTTCCTTCCTGTTTTGTGGTTTTGGTGATGTATATATTATTGTGGAGGGGAATCCATGGGAACTTGAAAATTCCATGTTACATGAAATGAAATATGGATTTACACATAGTGTGGGACTCCCTCGATTTATGTTAAAGGTTTCCATATGTGGTATGTATAACATGTTGTGTTACACGTTCACACACAATGTGACCCTTCTGGATAGCATGACATGTACCCCAGAGGGTACATTATTATGATAAATAGTACATAGCCAGTGGGACACTACATATTCATACATCGAAATAACCACCTATACACTGGTTGGTTCATGGGCTGGCCATAAACAGAGACATTTCCATGTGGTACTGGATGTGTGTCATGTGATATCTATATGTTGTGTACCATTCTTACATGCTATGTAATTTGATATTTACATTCCATGTAAGGATTTACACCACAGGTAGACATGGGGATAACAGGAATTTTTTTTTACTCCTAGTACAATCCATGTACCATAAGTTCCTAGTCAATATCAATTATCACTAAAAGGGGGTAGGTGAATTAGTGTTATATTTTTCTTTTTTGTTATCTTATTTATGAAACAACCTTCACCTCGTCTCATTAATTTCTCACAGTTTCTAAAAACAAATAATCATACATCCATTTCAACACAAGTATTTACAAGGTTAACTACTCAATAATAGTAGTTATGTCCTTGGTATGGTTAGTAAATAATCAATTATTACATAGTACACCAGAAAACAATTCTATTTTGTGGATTATAATGAGTATGATATTTCTATACACTCTTGTAGCACTATGTTCAATCAAAATTGTGTGTTCTCCAAGTATAATTAAATTATTTAGAAAAATTAACAAGTTAGAATAATGTTACTATGATTCTTTTTCAACACTATAAAATGACTTCTTCATGAAAAAATTTCAATCTCTTACCCAATAGCATGTATGAACATCTTGGAATTCATAATTATACTAATTCTAATTTCCCTATTTTTTCCATCTAGTTTGATTACTTTGTATAACAAAAATAATCAGACAGAATACCATAGAAATAATATCGAACTAATTCTGTCTCAATCTGGAAATCCCAAAATGACTCCTAGTCAAATGATCTATCCTGATACAATAATCTGTTGAATACGATCATCTCTCTTCTCATTTACTTATTTTTTATAGAAAAAATCTCTTAGAAAGCATGATCTTGAAACATATTCTCTTTATAATTCTTTGTGCTCTGCCTTATCTCGTCAAAAGTACTTCAGTTTTATAATCCACAAAGTACCTCCTCATATTATAGGTGCATGGAATATGGTTTTAGTGAGATTATGAAAAAAATACCATTCAACCAAATTTCCATAATCTCGATATTTACCTTAAATATCATATCCAACATTGACTTCATAATGGATTCATAGTTCTTCTCAAACTTTATCAAATCTTATCTCATCTTGAACTAGATTAAGAATTTATTTACAATCTTTAGCGTGATTATGATCTACCACTCAGATTATCCCATTATGATGAAGAAAATATATTACTCAATACATTTCTCCAAAACCAGTGAAAAAATAAAATTGAAATGACTTGTCACTTTGATGATCGATATAAACTAAAATTAGTACACCCATTCTGATTCTCCATAACAAATTGATAAACCCAGTGACTGCTTCAAACAAATCATTTTTAATTCATTTCAAAACATACATTTACCAGTTTGAACTAAATCCTGATAATCTTGACTCAATTGATATACCATATTTTTTATTTATATTGAACCCCCCACATGTACGTAGAACTGTGTTCTCACTTGAAAAACTATCATATGTTAATCATGGTGAAAATTGTTGAGTATATTGTTTATCAGTCATTGAAACAATTCCATATAATTTTCCCAATGAACTACACTTATTTTTTTCTTCAATGGTCCCAAAAAATACCAACATTAATTATTTATCCACCGTTGATCATTTTCACACCATCTCTGATGGGCTAGTATTAGAAACATTGATTTCATCAACTTATTTTTGTTTCTAATTATGATACACAATATGAAGTTTTTTATCCCAATATTTGTTTCTCGTGACTTATTTATCTAATAAAAAACTAGAATCTTCATCTTATGAAGTTTAGATCAATAATATCAAACTTCTAATAAATATGTATTTGGTGCTCCCACACCAATGAACTGGGACCAAAATTCTTCATCTTAGACATCTTTTTTCCATGAAACTTATTATTGTGTCATGAATTCCTTAGAACATAGATAATATTAATGATATTCGTATCATATTCTGACTTATACTGGAATTATTTTTAACATCTCATCCTTCCATAAATTTCATTTAATCTAACCAATCCATAATATGATTGGTAATACTTCCTCCCCTTTCTTTAATAAATATTTCATTAAATGTTTTAAGAGTAATTATTATTTTTTAAGAGACAATAATAGAAAAACATCTTCATGTATAAATGATATCCATAAAGAATATGATTCTTTTCCACATTATAATAAGAACATCATTCCAGAACCAACATGAGTTTGATGGAATTTTCTTCTAGAAACAATATTCCAAATTCGATGGGATTTTTTTTGTAATATGAGTATGAAATACTAAATTTTATTAGGATTATGATCACTAATAATTAAAAAAGTAAGGTGATTTCATTTCTTAATTATCTTCTTTTCCAACAACAGAAAATGCAAAACATCTTCAATCATTAAAAAACATGCACCCAACATGGTCCCAATAATGGCCCCATTGGATTTTGTTTTCAACTGAGATTCATAACTCACATACAATTTTAAACTCAATTTATGTATTACATACCAAAAATTATAATCCTACATGAGTTATATCATTATATGAAATAAGAATCATTCCCAAAAAAAACTGTATTGTCTAAATTTAGTGACTCTTAAAACCACTTCACATTCATTCTTATCACCATTATTCCTATAAATAATAGTATCCTATAACCAATCCATAAAAAATATATAATAGTCCACACACTTTTATGATATATTCACAACTTACCAACAACTCCTCCTATTTAAATAATTCAATATATGATATAGAACACAAAAATGGATAAAATTATTAAAAAATTACTCCCTTAATAACATAATAAAAAATATATGATATAGGGGAAAACACATACCGTGCCCATGATGAAAATAGGTTGGGTTCCCATGTTAAACTTCAGTCTATAAAATGATTTTTCAGTAAAGGTTTCGTGAAAAAGTCAGCATCTTTTTCTTCTGTAAGAATATACTCCAACTTCAATTCATTATTATCAAAATTCCCCTTTATGAAATGATATTTATATCAATAATTTTTTACTAATATTGTTTTACCAAATTCGTTGATTAGTTGACTACACTCTGATTAGAATAAACCAGTAGAAATTGTAACATAAAATCAAAAAGTAAATATTTTGATTCCGTTTTCATCCAAATATGTTGAGTAGTATCTTGAGTAGAAGAAACATATTATGCTTCATTAATTATAAGAGTTACTAAATTTTAGTTTTTTTATACCAACTGACATAAGTTATCTCAAGAAATAAAACTCCACCAGATATGGATCTTCCATCATCAACATTTTTTTTCTAATTAGTATCTAAATACCCAAACATTTAATAATTTATGTGTTATCATCCATAATTCTAATATTTCATGTTCCATTGATATATATGATAATTATTCTTCCAGCCAAAAAATATTATTTTTTTCAAGCACTCTAAAATCATTTACATAAGGTAACAATATAAAAACTCTTGGGTCTTGAGGCAGTAAAATACAAATAAACATCTAATAGTCTTTAGAAACACATTCTGACAAGCATTGTTACCTACACTATTTTTATTAAACATGGATCCCATTGAAATTGATGTATAAATATGTTTCAAATTCTCTATGTCAAACATATTAATAAGTTCCATATAATTATTGTTTTGGGAAATAAAAATTTACTTGTTCTTTTGTGTGATTTGTAACCCATGAATTTATTTCATTTAACCTATAATAGACATCTCAAACAACTTATTCGTCACTTCATAAAATTTTAACACATTCATTCATCATTCCTTACAGTGATAATTCCCTCAACATAGACAATTACAATGAGGGAAAATTTATGACTTTCATTGACATATAGATTATTATAAAATCGTCCATTATTAAAACTCATATACCTTAGATGAGTATCAAATATGGATTACCAAAAACATGGATCACATTTTATCCAATATAAGTCATTATCAATCCTTCACATAGGACTTTTATTTTTTATACAATGATTCCACATGGTTGTTCAATATAAAAAACCTCATCATGGTCACCATTCCAAATTGATGATTTGACATCATTCTGAAAATTTTTGTAACATCATTATGAAAAAATATCATTAAATATTTTGATTATTTATAAACATTCCAGAAGTGTAATTGTTTTATCAAAGTCAATTCCTTCAATTTTTTGTAACCTTTTCACACAAATCTTTTATTTATTCTTATCACCATACCATCATCATTCATTTTGTTCCAATAAACCCATTTTTGGTACAAATAAGATTTTTGTTATCAAGATTAGATATGAGTTACAACATGTAATTCTTTTCAATCTGATCAATCTCTTAATTCATTTCTGAAACACATTTTAGATCGTCAAAATATTCAATCACCTATTTTAGATCTACTTTTGAATATAAATAAGTATGCGTAAGAAATTTTGATGTTCTTATTTTCTAAACCTTTAGATATTGATCTATAACAATGCTATGGGAATCCATATTCTTAATTAGTTTGCGCTAAGATATGTTAGGTTCATCCTCATAACTATAAATAGGTGCATCCGATTATTTTTCATGATTATAATTTCTACTATAATAATATTTATCATAACATTAAGAAATTATTTTATTCTATTCATCTTATTTATCTTCCTGAGTGTTTTTATCTTCATCAACATTTTCAAAAACATTCATATATGAATCATATTCATAACTATTTATTAAAAAATATATATCCTCTTCCATCCTATGAATAGCCGCTAAAAATTCCTTCCTCACCTCTCTTGTCAAACATTCTAATATTTCCACCTTTGTTTCTTGTGATTTGTGGACTCCCAAAAACTCATAAGTGTTTAAAACATGGATTATTTTCATAAAACATTTCAAATGGGGACACATAGGAACTTGATCTATTTAAACATCAGTTTTGAATATACACATTAGTTCTCATGAATTTCAACCAAATGTAATGAGAATGATCAAGTTTAAGTAACACAGTTCTTCTTATATAAACCACAGATCTATTCTTTCATAGAGAATAATTATTTTTTTAGTAGTTTATTGTGTGATAAACAATTCTAGATTCCATAAATCTCAAGATAATATTAAAATTAATTATTTTTTTATTCAAAGTCATTGTTATTTATAAAAATATTATCTATGTACTCACTTTCCTTATCAGATTTCATCCTCAAACATTTAATCATTTTCAGATAATTTAACTTATGTTTCATATATGTTACCAAATTTATTAGAGTAAAATCAAAAGATTATTGTAACAAAGAAATTATCCCCATGATTTGGTTGCTTTCTCATTGGAACACAGAGATTTTAATGAATATGTTTTAGGTTTATCTTTGAATAAATTTCAACATTCTTATAAACATAATTAGTAATAGTTCCTTTATAACAAATTGTGAATCACCAATCATTTCTTCATGATATATCAAAAATATCCCAGAAACTATCACAGTTTGATAACATGCTCATGTTTATATGAAACATGTGTCATACAAATTTATTCTAAAACTTATTTTCTTCTAAAATTAGAGATTTTTATTTCTCATTATCTTTTCTAACATCTTGCATCAAGAAATTATTAACATAAACTTTTTGTGATGAAAAAAATAGGGAAATATTTTCAATGTTTCCATATTGTTCACACATTTCTCAAACAATTTCTATAGGATGAACTCTATTATCAACTTTTACTCCAAAAGTTCTAGATTTCATAATAATATCCTTCACAGAATTCTTATTTTGAGAGGATTAAATCCCCATAAAACATTTCAATCTGTAATTCATGGAATGGTCTAAATTTTGTTTATTTGACCAAAACATATTTTCAATATTTAGGAATCCAGAAAAATACTTGAGGTATCCATAAGAAGAATAATTTTCCCTAAAAATCATACTATATGTAGAATTTGGCATGTTTCTGGGAAAAACATTCTTATCTATATTTCTAAAATATCATTGACCACCAATCATTCTGTTATTTCATGAAATAATCCATTTCAGCTTGATTTTTTTTCAAAATTATCATAATATGCACCAGTGGAATATATTTCAGACCCTATTATTTTAGAAACATCATAATTCTCCACTTTTTGTTCCTAGACACATACAAAACATTCTTATCATTCTCCATCTTTGAAAAAAAAATTCCAACTTCCTTCTTAACCATTGAAGGTAATTTCGTATACTTACTAGTTCTATCTATTCAAGTGATTTCACCAAATTAAGAGAAATAATTATAATATCTTTTAACCTTTAATTAAGATTTAGATTTTTTTTAAAAAAAATTCAACTTTCCTTCTTTTTATATCAACTTTACATCCTAATGTTATTTATTATTCCTTTCATTCTCAAGATATTTCTTCACATTATCAATCTCTTATTTCAACATTTCATTTTGATGAAGAAAATGTTAATGATCGTTTTTGAAGAGTTTTCACTTTACATTTTCCTAATTTCATTATCATGCCTTCCAATATATATTAGATATGCTTTGAATTATTCTTTTAGATGAAAATATTATTGAGTTTCTTCTTCTTCTTTAGAATAAAATTTTCTTAACACATCATCGTTAACTATTTCAATAAAATAATTCCCATAATTCTCAATTAACCTTTTAGATTCAGATTTAATAAATAATTCTACATCATATTTAGACAAAAAAAATCTTTTTACATTTGGATAATTTTTTATGTTTTCCGTTGGAATCAGATTTAGCATTATCACCCTATTTCTTCTATGATATTCTATTCCTTCTATAATCTTTCTAAATAACCTATTATTTATTTATTCATGGGTAATTAGCAGAATAGTTCTTAATGACTCAATATTATAAAGTTTTTAATGGAATCATTATATTATATTTTCTTATAAATATTTTAAAATTCTAAAAAATGATAAAAATTCATCATGATTTTTACACACATCATTTTCAAAAAATGATTCTCCATATTCTTCTTCAAGAAGAATATTATTTTCAATTACCTTATTATTATCCTTGAATTACATTGATCTATACTATTTTTTTCATTTCATTAATTCTCCTCTTATCATTTCATTAGAAATAAGAGTACTATGAAAATATTTCATAGATAATTATTATGAATCTCTATCTTATAATGAGGAAACTTTATCATCGAACATAACTTTTATAATTATTATGATCTCTTCAAAAACTATCGAATCTTATATATTTTTCCCAATATGTGTGATAGTACTGATAACTTCATTCACCATGATAAATAATTCATTGATACATTCATATTCACCCATATAGAGATCTTCATACATCATCCTCCAGAATTTTAAATTTTCTAACATTATTTTTATATTGACTTCATAAATGTTTTTCAACTTATCCGGGATACCATTATAGGTGGAAAAATCCTTTAATATTAAAAACTCACATTCAAAAATATATGATAGTAATTCATTCTTTTAACTATAATTATTATACATATTCCTGTTATCAATAGATGTAAGAGGAGCATTGTTATCCAAATAGGGAAATATATCTGTTACCACTTTAAGAACATCATACTAAATAGACATAAGATAAAGAAACATTTTATCATTATCGATATCATAGTTCTTAAAATATAATACTGGAATACCCATACTATTCACTTAATTGAGAATCTCCATCTCAACAACTTCTTCAAAAACTTCATAAAAGACCAAACAGAGCGAAATTTCATCTCTGACAACGCTTGTAAGTACCCAATCAATATAAAGTATCACAGAGACTGGTATAGGGTGAATAAGTTATATATTCATCTTTTAATAATCCATCATTCTGAAAAATAATTTCCCTCCTATTGATGAGTTTTCACTTTAAAAAAATATTCACATAGAAACAATAACACAAGAATTCACATGGTTTACTACTCCGTAGAAGTAGATATGCATTTCGTTTGGTTAGAAAACAATGAAATACAAAAATCCACTAGAAATCTATCATTTTTTGTTGAATAAAATGTGTAAGATATTACCTTACACTTTTCTAGAACTACGTTTAATACAACAAGGTGTGTAATTAAATTATCATTAAATGGTGTAACATAATTTTGTGTAACATGTTAAGAAACATGTTATTTTGATGACTTGTCGTATTTCCAAATTATTTTCATCAAAAAAAATTATTCACATTACTACCCAATACCCTGTAATGACATATTGGATGTTATAATGATAATCGGTCCAATTTTCCAATATGATATTCTCTATCTGATTGCTTTGTCTGATAATAATTCATTACTAGAAAACCACTAAAACTATACTGAACTACGTCAGTCTCAGTCCAAAAATCCCAATATGATTCCTAGTTCAATGATATATCTTGATACAATGATCAATGTAATATGAATTTTTTTGTTATCCATTAATTATTTTATATAGAAAACATCCTCAGGAAAGAATAACCTGTTATTCATTCTCTCTAAAAGTATTTAGTGCTCTGCCTTGTCTCTTAAAAAACACACATGTGTCAGAAAGTAAAAAAGTACATCCTCTATTTATAGGTACTCCATATATAGTTTGGGTGGTATTCTAAAAAAAATTCTTTCTCAAAAAAATTACATGAATCTTCAAATTCCCCTAAAATACTAGATAAATCTTAAACTCCCCTACACTACTTAATTCTTATCAAACTGTTTGGAATATTCCCTCTTGTTCATCTAGATTCATACTTTCTTAACAATCTTCTATCTAATTATGATTTTCCATTTTGATTTTCCCATTATGATGAAGACAGCTGACTATTTAATACATTATTATACACCATTTGAAACACATGCAAACGAAATTATTTCTCATTACAATGATCAATATCAAACTAATGAAATATTCTCATTGTGATGCTCTATACCAACAGGATTAAAATAGTAACTACTTAAAACATATCTTCTTTTATTCTTTTAAACACACCAATTTATTGATGTAAACTACAATTGGATATTCATAACTCATTTGATATATCATATTCCTTATATCCCTTCGCCCATGAGTTAAAAAAACAAATTTCACACTTCAAAAACAATCAAGAATTCATCTTAATGAATATGTATTACTATATTTCTGATCGTCCATTTAATTTACTTATCAAATATGTCCCAATGAACATAATATCTCATATTACTCAATAATCCCAATAATCCCCAAAATAATTTATTATGCCTTCAAGGATTAGGGGAACACCGCATCTATTGGACATGTATAAATAGCTTTGACTTCAAAAAATTCATTCCTTTTTGGATTACATTACACACATCTGAATTCATTATTTGGGGATTTTATTCATGTGGCTTATCATTCTGACTAAAAACCAACATCTTCATCTTCTCTCATTATGATCAACCTTACCATCCTTCAAAAAATCAGCATCAACTTCTCTCGCATTGATGAACTGGGAAAGAAAATCATCAACATTAGAAGCTTTGTTTTTCAAAAAAAAATATTCTTGTATTATGAAATCCTCATGATTTTGAGATATTTAAGGATCATCATAGCATTATATGTTATATAATGGGGTATTTTTTAACTTCCCATCCTTTCAACACTTTCTTTCTTTCCCACGAAATTCCAATATGATTACATCACTTCTTCCTCACAATTCATTTATAAATAATTCCTCAAAAGTTTTCAAACAAAATATGACTTTTTTAAATTAAAAAATAGGGAATTATCATTAGGAATACCTAGGATCCATAAAGAATCTGATTTTCTTCCTCATTACGATCAGAACCACATTCTATGCCTATGGTGAGTGGGATAAGCATTTCTTCCAAAACATATCTTCCTAATTCGATGGAAATCTTTTATATATTCTGATTTATAAATCATGATTATGATTTTTAGTATGATCACAAAAAATAACAATGTACTTTGATTTCATTTCTTCAATATCTTCTTTGAGAAAAAATAAAACACAAAAAATATTTTATCTTCAAAAAAATATTTCCAACATAGTCACCAAGTGTACTACTTTCAAGGGTGTTTGTAGCCCTTAGTTTCCTTAGTTTGGACCAATCATGGTTTAGCATGTTCTCTAGATCCATTCCATTAATATTACAGTGAAATATTAAATCCATATCACAAGAGTGCTCACCACACTAGGTGATGAATCTCAGATTGAGTTCATAGTATCTCTCCTTGAGATTGGAGTGTGATACTATATCATTATTATACCATAGTTTTTTAGCAATTATTTAAAAAAACATGATAACAAATTTGATCCACCATCTAGTTCGTAATGTCAGTATGATTCATGGAGTATTTTTTATATAATCTTCTATGTAGTAGGTTGATCTAGAATTGGATCGTGGTGTCCCTTAGTGGGTCTGGGTGTGAACCCTTATCTGAGAATCACTGTTTTCTAATACCAGTGGGATCTCTTGGGTAGGGCCCAATGATATTGACCACTTTTATGAGTGGCTACACTGATATCATTGATCATGGAGTGGATTTTCCCCAAAAAAATAATTACTTCTAAAAGAATCATTTGGCTGGAAGTTGGTTGTGAACACTGATTAGTGCGTTTCCCTTCATAAGTGTATCTGGATGTTTTTGGTTATTCATTGGTTTTTATATCTTTTATTAAGCTGAATATACTTTTTTTTTGTGATTAGTCTATCCACAGGGTCCTATTTGGTATTCATATCCTCACAGCATGAGTTTTTCTTACATGTGTTGTGTCTTATGCAGAAAAAAGACCATTTTTATGGTGTCCTGAGAAGATAGAGAGAGGGTGGATCATATATTGAGTATGATAGACTGAGGTATTTACTGATAGAATACAATAGATCATAGTCCTTGCCTAAGGAGTATCATGGATTCATTACATTTTTTGGTCTTGTATTTGGACCCTTTTTTATTTTCCCTACATTGTTTTCATTCTCTGATGTGGGATCCAATATACATGTGTGAATTAGTTTAATCAGTTTTACATTTCATCATTTTTTGGTCTCTAAGATGTGTGTGTGTGTGTGTGTGTGTTTAGGTACATTAGGACAATTCCCCCCAATTGTGGAATATGCCTACTCAGAACTAGTTATAAGCCACATACCTACTAGAGGTGGTCTTGTAGTTGTCATGTCTTGTTCCATGGTGGGTCAGTTTTTGAAAGAGTTGTAATATAGGATTTAGTACTACCATAGTATCATATTTTGGTGGGATTGGTTTTGAGAAACAATGATTAGTGTTTCTCGATTACATATTAGACTACAGACTCTAATGTTGGTGTTGCGGCTGATGTATCAATACACCAGGACCCTGATCACCTTACTTTTTTTTCTTGGAATATATTAAAATTGGATGTACTAAATATTGTAGTACATGTTTCAGAAAATAATGGGTTGTGTTTTCCGTTTCCTTCTTGAATATACTCCCCAAATATACTCTTCTCACCATAGTACATCATGTTTTATTTTTGTCTACCTCCGCATATAAAGTCAGCCTGGAAACCCTTGTGTGATCATGACGATAATCCTCCTCATGGTGAAACTTTGGTATATGGGACAGTATTAGATACATCACCTTCCTGTTTTGTACCATCTATACCACCACCCGTTGAGTAGTAACTATTGCTGGAAGTTCCATATGAGGATGCACAAAGACTAGATACACTGCCCATGTTTTAGAGGTAGTGACCTCCCATGTTTCAGGGTGAGCCAAACCCCTCAGGTGTATAAGGGCTGGATAGAGGCATTAATTCATGTTTTAATCCTTATGAGGACACATGGAAAAAATATGGAATTCTTCATGGTGAGTCTTCTTTTAGGATATTCTGGAAGATTGTGTAGCTTAGTGACTCAATCGCCCAGCAGGAAAACACTCCCCCGGGTAGACATTGAGATTCTCATCATGTAGGCACTCTCTCTAACCAAATTTTAATTCATACACATATAGAAGATTTTTCATCTAAAATAAAGAATTTTGAACATGCCAAAATATTCATAAGGGTTCACTTATCTATCATGTTACTTTATGGATCTAATTTGGGAATAGTTGGTCAGTGCATGAACCATTGATCCTGGATTATTTCAGCACATCAATTCTTCATGATTATCCCATTTCATTCTCACCTATGTTGGGATTATTGAGTAGGACTTAGTGGTGGAAGGATTCTTGGAAAAACATGCACTAATAGTTTGTACTTGTAGTAGGAACCCAGGGGATGAGACCTTAGTAGCAGGTAGCCGAAGATAGTCTCAAGAATCTAATCATATCAAATGCTTCAAAAAGTGTTCCCAGGACATATGGATTGAAGTTCTAGGATCTCAGGATGCCTTTATTTAGTTGATGTACAATTGTTGTTTTGCTTAAAATGTTCGATCATATCAGAATTGTGATTATCTGACACACCATACAGTTGATCGTGATACAGTCAAGGGACCTTCAAGGTAGATACTATGGTAGGAGAAGGGTTTTTTGCATGGAGGAAGATATATAAGGGTATCAAAATAGTATATGGAGGTGGTCAGATGATTGACCTATTACCACCTCCACTACCTAGTGGTCCACAGTAGTCGTAGGGATCTTGTGTCAAGAGTGAATCCAACTACTATCTTTGGAGACTTGTGATCCTGAGACTATAGAGATGATTCGACAAATGATCTATATATTTTATACATTAAAATAATTATTTAAATCCATATTTGTGATCCATTATTTTATTTAAACATCTCTGGTTCAAGACATATTGATTCTGTTTAATATATTGGCCCGACCCTTACTGTTTGAGACTCCGACAAACAGTGAATCATTGATTATTCACTTGTTCTAGTAGTGTAATCTAAAAAATCAAGGCGGTAGGTTTGTTTGGGATATATTTTTATTTATGATGATTCCTTATGATATTATATTATATATATACTATTTATCCATATTTGATCCCAGATTGGTAGTTTTAGGGGAAGGATGAGATGTTTCCATGTAGATGGGACCTAATTTTCTTTTGTGAATGAAAATAAAACTTTGTCAGTGCAGGATTAATTTTTGAATAAAATAGTGTAAACAATTTCTCTCAAGTTGGATAGAATGAAACCTGGAGTTATGGATGATATAGCCTATTAGCTTACCATGGTGGTTGAGAATTATGAGGATGTATTTTATGTGGATGTACCAGATTTACCTCTCCACTGAGAGAATGAATTAGGCAATGACTTGATTCCTAGGAAGGTCCCGATATCAGCACTAGCATATTAGATGGATCCCACAGAGCTTCATGTGTTGAGGGTGCAGTTAGAGGAATTACAGGAGAATGGATTTGCGATACCCAGTTTCACCCCTGGACAGTCCCAGTGTTGTTCTCTATGAAGGAGGGTATGGGCTTGATGTTTTGGGTGTAATACCATCACTTAAACTAGGTGATCATGTAGAATAAGTATCCCCTACCAAGGATCAACAACCACTTTGATTAGTTTAGAGGGGAATTATGGTTATCAATGATTAACCTCAAATCAGGCAATCAGTAGTTGTGAGTATGTGATGAGGGTGCACAGATGAAAACATTGAATTTTCTTTATGGTCACTATGACTACTTGGTTACACCGTCCATCATGACGAATCACCAACTAGTGTTCATGGTCTTCATGAACCAGATCATTCATCACTTATTATATCGTCTCATGGTAGTCTTCATTGACAAAAACAATGGGTACTCAATGTTTGAGTATGTGAACAAAAGACACCTGAGAAAGTCATTGACACACTCTAAGAGAAGAAGATTTATGGGAATCTCTTTAAGTTTCTATTTAGGAATCGAGAGTCCCACTTCCTAAGAAACATAAATACATATGCATGCATTAGAGTGGACCCAATGATGGATGAGGTAGTGCTTTCTTGGGAGGTACCCAAGAGTTTTACTAAGGTGAAAATCTTCATTGGGTTGGTGGGGTACTATCAAATGTTTGTAAATGATTTCACCAGAGTGGGAGAACCCTTAAAGAAATTGACCATGTAGGGGTATCCTTTTATGTGGACATAAAGGTGCCAACAATGCTTTCAAAAGATAGGGTAGATACTGAGAAGTCCTCTTATCATGGGATTTCCAAAGGGGGATGTCCTATACATAGTGATCTGTGGTGCATCAAGGATCATCCATGGTAGTGTTCTAATGTAGAGTAATTTAGTGATTTCATGTGCTTTATATTAGTTGAGACAACTTGAGTATAACTACATAACCCACAATCATGAGTTAGTAGTGGTTGCCTCCACACTGAATATCTAGCAACACTAAATTATTGGAGTGTAGTTTATTATCTTCATTGGTCACAAGAGAATCGATTTTATTTTCTATCAGAAGGGTCGTGACTTTAGAAAGAGGTTATGGATAAAATTTCTACAGGAATTTTAAATTGATATTATCTATAATCATAGGAAAGGGAACATGGTGTAATATTTTCTCAATAAGATACCATGTTGTCGTATACATATTAAGGTGTTAGTGTTGTTTGCATTACCTTTTTTCCATTGTGGATAGGGATGGTTCTTCATATCTACAATATAAATTTATCATCCTTCCGCTTTTACAGCGTTCATGGATTTTAGTGAGGAGATACTAAACGTGAGACCTTATGTACTTAAATATCCACTATACATGATCTTGATGGATATTCTAAAGGTACATAGGATGATTTAATTTTCATGAGATGGATTATGGTTCTATTGATGATATTGGAGGACTTAATGTGAGAGTTTTATACATCTAATTTAGAGGTACCCCAAGGTGATTCAACATATAATAGGACTCCAAACATTAGTTTTAGGGGTCATCCATGAATAAATGTGTTTCAAATTTTGACTCTTGATGACTCACTTTTAATTAGTTGAATGATACAATATAGGTACAATAATATTTAGATCAACCCCTTGAGATTATAGAGTGGAATAGGGATGGGATATCTATAGGATTCATGATGGAGTTACCATATATGTCTATGGGAAATGATTCCATATGCAGAATTTTAGAACAACTCTCCAAGTCATCCCACTTCCTAGCCATCCAATAGTAGATCTTTGTTGATATTATTAGAGTCGTCTATGTACAGAAGATGGTTTGACACAATGTGGTTCCCTCAAAGATAATTTCAAATCGTGATGCTCAGGTCACATCAAGATTATGTAGAGGATTTCAAGAATCTTTGAGTACACAATTATTCATGAGCACAACATTTCACACTTTGGTTGATGGTCAGACATATAAGACCATTCTGTTCTATGAGGAAATGTTACAGGATTGAATAAAAAACATTGTCCGTAGTTGGTATGATCATTTACCCTTATTGGAATATTAATGCAAAAAGAGCTACTATTCCACCATAGGTAAGGTTACATTCAAGGATTTGTATAGGAGACTCCATAGGTCACCACTTTTTTACAATGATCTAGGATGGTTTGAACTCATAGGACTGGAGGTGGAGCAAGTAACTAGATAGAAGGTGAAGACAACTCATGAGTGAAGTAAGAATATATAGAGTTTTCAATAGTCTTATGTAGACTATCTATAGATACCAATAGAGTTTGAGGAGTGAGACCATGTATTCCTAATTGTCTCACCACGATATTGATTATATAGATTTTTCCATTGAAAAAATTTATCTCCATGATTCATTTTCCATCTTCATATAATGTATAGAGTTTCCCATGGGTCATGCTACCAGACTCTATCATCCTACTTGGATAAGTTACCGGACATCATCCACATATAATAGTTAATGATTTGTGTGAATGTACCTTCACAGGTCATTGTATGTGGATAGGTAGACATCTGTGCTGATGTTACCATTACTGAGTACCCGATGGAGATCGAGGGTTGGTAGGAGACTATATTTTATGGGTGATCCATCCAACATGTGTTCATTTTTTTAGAAGCATTAGAATCATCTGGGGGAACCCTGCAGTGGGATACCCATATGTGTGCCCTATACCTTCATCTTTTGAGTCAATTTTTCTTTTTTTGGGATGAAAATCAATAAGCTGTGGAAAATGTAATGGATCATTTTTTTGTGTATTATTTTTGTACATTATATGGATTCTTTTTAAGGCTAGATGATAAGATAGTGTGTGTGTTTCCATAGTATACTTTGTATGAAATAAATTTTTGAAATATATTAAATTTTTTAAATAGCGAGCACATGATGTTTTTTGGAAAGGGAGAAAAAACTCCCAAATAAGGATCTGATCATAAATCTAATGGTATTGTTGAGTTGAGAATATGGGTATAGACCTAGGTGCCCCAAACCATTTTTTATCTTGACGAATTTATGAAAATTCATGGTGGGTGTAAATTTATAAAATTAATTATTTACATCATTTAATTTATTTATTTTGATGTTGTGAAAACAATTATCCTACAAGTATATAGTTATAATGACTTTCTATAGATTCTCCTAAAAAAATCTTAGATATATAGGAAAACATTGAAGAGAGTTCATGGTGAAAAACCATATATCTAGAATGGATCTTTGGATCATTTCACCAATGATGATTGTGGATCTTCTCAGTGGTTGTAAAACATAACCATTCTTTGTCAACGATCGATCCAAAAGTTATTTAGGATGTTTGATTATATTTTTTTCCTTCCCATTTCTTATTCTTAAATTATCATACATCTATTAAACCAATAGAATTGTTATTTAAATCATTTATAGATTTAAGTTTATGTAATGGTTTATTTTTTTAATTGTATCTACTCCTCTTTGCTTTTTATTTTCCGTGAAAATCTATAAAGGCCGAATGATCAAAGGATAATGTTCATTCTGAGAATTTTTTTGTATTATTGATTTACTCCTCCATTATTCACATGTTCATCATGAGAATTTTTCTTTTCCAATGGTTTGATGAAATACATGGTACATTAATGACTTGTTACCTTTCTTCAACACAACAGCTCAAAAAATAAGGTGAGGTTCATGGTAATGGAATTATTGGGGTCTAATTATTTTGGTAGATGATTTGATATGGATTAGAAGAATTTTAGATTCCTATCATCCCATTTTTTTTCCAATATGATGAATAAATTGACAGAGGCATTTACCAAGAAGATTATAACCCAAATCTTAGCTAGTGATGATAGTAGATCTTGAACAACCATAAATATATGATTTCTGGTGAGTATGTTAGTTACAAACATGTGGAATGTATCATAGAGGAGAATCCCTAGGATTTGAAAACCTCCAAGATACATGCCATGCAATCTATTATTTCATGTTGTGTATGACCCCTGGATACATCGATAGGGACTCAGTTATTTTTAATTAACATTAACCATGTGGAAATATGTCGTGTGATCTCCACACACTACGTATTTTTCTTAAATTCCATGTTCTTTAGGATTTACATGTCGTGTGAGTATTTACCTCAGGGATATACTTGGGGATAGATGTGAACATCGTGTACCCCTAATATATGTTTTGTACCCACTTCAAGGGTGATTTTAGCCCTTAGTGTTCTCAGTTTGGGTCATTATTGGTTGAGTGTTTTCCCTTGAACCACTCTATAAAGTGTACAGTACAACATTACATCAACATTATAGGTTTTTGATTCCCTCCAGAGGATGAGTCTCTGATAGAGTTTGTGGTGTCCCACCATGAGACTATATTTTCATTATTTTCCATCATTATACCCTTTGTGGGATTTTTGGAATCGAGATGACCACCTTGAGTTGGGAGTTGATCCTCCTCCTAGTAAACCATATCATTCGGGTTCATCGTATTGTTGGAATATGATCTCCGACATATCAGGTTGATCCAGATTTTTTTGGTGTTTCACAATAGTTCTATGTGTGACCCCCTATTTTAGGATCAGTGTATTCTGAGAGTAGTGGTATTTCTTGGATTTGGCACCAGGATATGGACCTCTTGTATGATTTTCTATGGTGATATCATGTTTAGTGGAGTGCATTCTTCATGAAAGATCGTTACTTTAAGTAGAATTGTGTGGCTAACATTTTTTTGTGAGCGCCTAGTAGCACAATGTCCTTCCTGAGTATACATGATTTTTTTTCTATTATACATTTTATTTTTATCTTATACTGAGATGAATAACCATGGTGATTTGGGTTTAGTTTTTTTGGGACTCTTTTTAATTATTTGTATACTCAACAGTGAATGGATTTTTTCGTACATGTCATTTATTATATAGATGACAACCTTTTTTTATGGTGTCATCAGAGGATAGAGAGTGGAAAAATCATAGTATGATCTTGATAGACTGAGGTAATTAATTGGAGCTTTAATTTGACCATATTCCTCACCATTGTAGTAGGTTAAACTCTTTATAGTTTTAGTTGTTCGACTATTTTTTCCCTTTTACTCATTCGGTGAGTTACTATCATACTTTGTTTTGGGATCTTAGATATATCGATGCATGAGTTTTAGTTTTTTTTACATTTTACTATGGTATAAACATAGATGTGTGTGTGTGTGTACATGTAATTTGTTATAATGCATCCCATTTTTGAGATATTCCTACTCAAATCTAGTTACTAGACTTTTATATATTAGGCATAGGGTTGGGTTGTCTTTGGTTGGACCTCGATGGGTTGTACATTTACACTCTCCATGAAAGCTATGGGATTTTGAGAAAAAATAGTAGATCATGAAAAAATTTATTAATACATTTTACATAAATGGAACAAGTAACTTGGATATAAAAAATGATTCATTGACAATATGGATTAAAATATCAACTCCAAAAGTCAAAAAATAGAATTGATATAAAGGGTTTATAATTTTAATAAAAAAATTCATAGAACATTAATCATTGTTAAAAATTAATGTTAAGTTGTACGAAGATGAGTTTGAATAAATGAGGATGTTTTATGATAAGTAGATGATTACGATTCAAGGTTAGAAAAACCAATTTAATTTTTTATTTCTATAATTGGATTATATGTTTTCAATTCATATGAAGGAAAATATTATGACTCCCATAAAGGTTATAATTTCTTCTATAACTTAAACTTCACTTGAGAGTTATAATTTTTATAAACCTCCTTAATGTTATAAAAGACCATGATTCTATTCAATAATCAATCTCAAATAAATTTTATGAAATATGTAGTATCAATGCCTTCACTAAAAAAGGATTGTAAATATATTATAATAAATAATCTGGGAGAACAATTTATACACAAGTATCGATGAATAAATGTAATTATAATCCTTCCATTATGAATTGGGATTATTGGAAAAATATTGTGGATTTTGGTTCACCATTAAGATCATATCATGTAATGATAAAGAAACAAATATATCATAACAATAATATAAGAAGACTGAGGATTATGGTTCAATATTGGTGATACCATAAATTCTTTCATTGTGCATTATATTGTTTGTACTAACATTAAAATTTACAAGCATAATAAGATACCTTGTAAAGGGTAATAAATCTATAGATGATGAGGAAATTTCCATAGGTTAATAGAAATACATATACATCAAAAAAATGAAATACATTAAAATATCTATGTTTTATGAAATTTTAGTTGTCCCAGGAATGGTACATGCTCATCTTAACATGTGTCAAAATGTGATCAAAAAGAAGAAAACAACATTTTATTAAGAATGAAAAAGAATCCTTTTGGATTAAGTTTTATAATTATTAAAAAACAAATCTATGAATACGTCATGTAGAAAAATGATAATAACTTGGATTCCAAGACCTTGATACTAAATAATATTTCATCATGTAGATGAAATTATTGGGAGAAAGGTACATAATAAAATCCATGTGGACAAGACAAAAACACTACCAGTTTTTCTAATGATTTTTAGTAATATATCCATTTTATTTGTAGATAATGTGAATAATGGGAAAATACAATAACAATTATATTGTGAATGGAAATTATAAGTATCCACATGAAGGAGAATATGTTTTATGTGTGATGTAAAAAATGGTAAGTGATACTCAGACACATTTTTATCAAATACTTCATGTATAGGAAGAATTATTTATGTAGAAAAATGTTGCATCATGTGATACTAGTGATTTAAAAAATCAGGGAGAGATAAGGTTCCCACTTAAAGAACCTTATTATGTTAGGGGATTCATTTATCCTCAATGATAATTAATGATTAGATGTGAAACTGTGAACAATAATGGAAATAAAGAAACATGATTTATAATATTATCTCAATATATTTTTTCACATTAATGAATTAATTATGATTCACCACATTCAATTAATATTTTCTTTCTATTTTTTCTTATAATTATGTTAATTGAAGTTTAATCAATACATCAGGGGGAGAACCTGAGATGTAGTGAGTGGTGTTAATTCTAAACAAAAAATATAAATATGTTTTCCATTAAGGATTCCTCAATTAGTATTAAATTAGAAATATTATAGTGGATTTACATTGATAAATTTTATGACTATGTGATAATATCAAAGACTATAAATAAAAATAATATTCCATCATATTCTGATCTTATATTTTATATCATGGAGAGGAATTATTGAATAAGGACATCTTTGGGCATGTTTTGGATGTTTTAATATCTAGGCTATCACAAGTTGATGATCCATATTGGGGTATTCTTTAAATTAAAACATCAAATAACCCATTCATGAATAGATCCACCATTATAAAAAGTTTGAGGAGTGCCTCCCTTAAGGGGATAAAAAATGAGGAAATATGAAGTGACTGTAATAATTATTTTTTAAATTAGTATTATGTTAAATTATTCTTCAATGTGGATAAAGATCATGTCACTATAAAATGAATATTTTCACTAATAAATCATTATTGGGTAAAAATAAAAGACATAAAGTGGGGGTGTAATTTATTTAATCAATTAATGAAGAAATATTAATTAATGGTTGTGTTATAAGGCCTCTTATCAAACATAATAATCATGAATGTTTTGATTTGTTTATTTAAGTTATTGTTGGATATTTTGGTTAATATTTGTTATAAAAGATTCATTTGTCATTTAACTATCTTTTTTTAGTAATAAAAGAGGATAAAACCTTAATATAAGTATACGAGTTATCATTTCATTTTTTATCAAGATCATTTGGCAATGGATAGCTTTGTTTTCTAAATAAAATCTTCTCTTTTTCAACACTAATCATGACTAACATAGACAATGACTGAAATGGTGGATTAAACGTTTCTCAATTATAAACTCATACCTTTTTTCATGTGAGAAATTAATTTCTTTATAATAAGGGGAGAACATATGTGTTGTAATTTTTGAAAAATTATTAAAGATTCAATCCTATATTGACACATTTACTTAGAAATGTAATGGTAGTTCAATCCTAAAAATTAAAAGGTTTAGATTAAGGTGTCCAAATTCTGTATGAGTTTTATTTGTGGTCATCATTTTCATTTGGTATCGATATTTTTCAATTATATAGTAATATTTCATTACTGTCGATATGAAAATAAAGTTAGAAGTAATTTGGTTTATGAAGATTCCATGATATCCAAGAATGATGTCAAAGGGAATTTTTCTTGTGTAAATGGATAAAGAGGAATATATAGTTTTATTAATATCATAAAAAGTTATTTTGAGGTTACTAAATTTAAACGTTAGATTTTTTTGTATTTTTATTATTGTCAAGGAAATGTGTCACTATGTTCATTAACATGACACATTGATTAAATAAATGAATATGTGAATATAATTTAAGGACAATCAAGAGAACATTCAAATTGATATTATATAATGAGAAGAATGATATTAATTTATATAGAAATGGAAAATGATAGTTTAAATGAATAATATTTTGGTGAAAATATATGAAGATATTACAAAAATAAATGTTCATTGAAATGAATACTATTTAGCATGAATAATTATTGAATATTAATAAGATTCACTATACGTCATAAAATATGTGTTTTCAGTTCTTATATGATGAAATTTTATTGAATATATCTTCTCTGTGAAATTAGAAAAATAATAACCAGCCAAGTGAACAATGGAGATAACTCTTGATTGTCATTGTGGGAGGAGACCTGAATAATATGGGAGAGATAGGTCATAAGTCTATCATGGATTCTGGAGGAAGGTATAACCTTTATATGACTGAAGGAGTGTGAGTGGATGCATATGTGATCCCTCTATCTATGCATAGTGGCATAATCAGTAGAGAGTATGTCAGTTTTATTTATATGGGTGTTGGATATATTGTGAGTGGAAAACCATGAAACTGGTATGAGTGGTGGGAGGCATAAGGACACTTATTATTAATTTATCAACCATGATTAAGATTAATGTGGGATTAGAATGATGTCAGAACTCTTCACTTAGTATTTAAATATAATTACATTTCACCTCTCATTAGATCAAATCCATATGGGCCATCTGATCTATATGAACCTTTGTATTCAACCTCATCTATCTTCTTAAAGGTGAAGGTAAGAGTACATCACAAGATATTATATAATCTTCCCAAAGATAAGTATTTTTCTATGTTCAAAATATACAAAATAAAATGATATGTTTCCATTCACGTAATCATTCAATTGCATGCAGGAAATTATTTTAATATTAGAATACTTCCAAATAAAAATAGTGTTACATAATGATTATCATGCATATGATTTTCATGGATGAGTTTTAACATTAAAAGGAGCATTTGATAATCATTTTTTAGAAATGATATACACACCATAAAGAGAGGTCGATCAAGTAATTAGTAATGGTATAATCTTTTATGCCTCATAAACTACATTCAAATAATATAAACCTCATATCCTCTAGAATTCATTATATTTATTCACATTTCATATTTTGAAAAATATTTTTTAAAAAACAATAATAAGGATTAGTGGTGAAGCTACTCTCAAAATAGTAACATATTGGGGGGGATGAATCTTCTTTGAAAATTATTATTCAACATATCTATATTTTATAAAAATAATTTATATCCCCACATTATATTGTGTGAAAATGAATTCAATTCCATGATCCTATAAACTATAAAAATATGCTGAGTTACACCCAATGATCTATGAAAAAAATAACCATCCACTACTTCTGTGAAGAAGGGAGTTCCTCTCTTTCCCATTGTGCATTTTCCTTTATGATAGCTCAATGTTTATTTCTTCAATGAACATGTGTTATTAATACACTATTTCACTATGTTCCATGAACAATGTATTTGGTTTATAAACCCATGTGTGAATTAGGAATATGTAACACATAAATATAGTTGTGTGATGGTACTTGTGTGATTTAACAAGATTATTATTGGTTTTTTTGTGAAGGCGTGAGGAAATAATAGGATACATAAATCTCATGATGTAATATTTATAAGTGATGTGTCTTTTGAGGTACCATGAACTCTATCTAGCATTCATAAAGTGATATAGTGACATTTCATTATTGGGTTTGCTAATTATCAAGATTGTATACAAATGAAAACATTATATATAAGGTTTTGTTGGAACTAAAAGAAAAAGGTAGCCTCAGTTAAAATATTACACAATTTTAAATTTCACATTAAATAATAATAATAATATCTTATAAGTACTAATGTTATCTGACTAGATATTTCTATGAAATATATGCATGATTCTCATATAAAGTAGTTGAATGAATTCAGGAATTTTGTAAGAACATTTTTTTGAGAAAAATAATTTATGTTTAGTATGGTTTAGTTATATAAATATTTATTTCATCAAGAAGAAAAAATAATAACTTTTAATATAAAAATTATTAATATTGTGTATCAAGAATGTTTGAGATATCAATCCGTAGTTATATTCATATAATTGAGACTATATAAGAGAAAGAGTTTTCTAATTAATCAATTTTTTATTATTTATTATAGAATTATTATACCATTTTAGTTTAAATTTCATTATTCTAATAACTATAAGCACATGAGCCTTAGCCCGGTTGGTAAGGACTTTGTAAGTGCATCCGGGAGACCTGGGATCAAATCCAGGCGGAGACATTATTTCCGAGTACTGTAGCGGGAACTGTGTAGTACTGTAGCAGGTACTGTAGTGGGAATTGTAGCAGGTACTGTTTGGAACTATAGAAGCCGGGAATATGCCCTTGTTTGGCCCTTCGGGCCACCGATTTGGTCCCCGAGTCCTTTAAGGATATTGGGCCACCCAGGCCTTCGGGTCAGTAAGGCCTTTGGGCCACCTCAAGGCCTTCGAGCCACCTTAATTGAAGAAGAAAACTAGACGAACTGTGACGGAGAAGCTCTATAAGGAGGATGAGCAAAGAGAATTCACCACAGCATAAGCTAAACGGATTGCAAGAATTAGAGGGTATGTCACCTGCCATTGGGACAAGCCTGTGCATGCACGGGAATGCCTAGACGAATATCCATGCAAAGGTGGAGAGCTGATTTCATGATGAAGATGCTGGGGAGGAGCAGTTCCAAGTTGTTAAGCTAGGTTGTATGTAATTTTTGAAGCGTATGGTCAAATAAATTTCTTTAAGGCCTACGGTCCATGTAATACATACGCCTACGGGCCTTGTAGGGGTTTCACCTCACCCCTAGAATGTTGGATTATCAAAATCAATAAAAAAGTGAAGGCCTTCAGGCCATTGGAGGAATAACAACAAAGAAAGCTCGTGATTCTAGCTTGAAGAAGAGAAGAAGAGTTGGTGATAAAGTTAATATCTACTAAATATCATTTTCATCGAATTTTTTGTTTTTAAATTTTCTGTCCACAACACAAAAATATTGTCATGAATCTGGTTATATAAAAGAAAACGTTAATCTTTTAGTGTGTAAATATGGAGAAAATATAAGAATTTCATCTATTATATTATTGTTGCGAAGAAGAATAGGTGTTTATGGACCATATTTTTGGAAGTAAAAAAGTAAAAATGTGAAAGTGAAAAAATATAGTTTCATTTGGACATCCATTAAAACACTCAATTGGTGGATGACGTTTTTAGTGTTAAAACCCTTTAATAAGGTGTAGATTTCCTTTAGATGTACTAGAAAGTACCATACAAGAACTCTAAAACTAGAACAATCATTTGAATATATGAAATCACATGTGAATGTATATTCCATTCTTGTTAAAAACATTAAAAAATCATGTGGTTGTGTGGTATTAGATTATTTCTAAACTATTCCACGTGTCACGACCTGATCCATGTTGTGGCTTGATCCGAAACTACTCCAAGCCCGCCTCTATAGGCCAGGTGCTAGTGACCAGCATTGAAGGCATACCAAATTGATGGAGGCCTTTACCTAATTACTTATAGACACATGCAAGCAACAAACTCAATGAAAAATTGTATAGGGTAATAAAAAACAAGATACAACACTACTATAAATATAAACCACAAATATTCATCGCCCTATAAGCAGTAAAATTATATAAAATTAAACTGAAGGGGAAACGAGAAAAAATACATGGCCTACTAGAAAACTGCCACTACCCAAAAATAGGTGGAAAAGTAAAAGAGCTGAGAGATACCCATTCCTAAATCCCAAGATAATACCATCACACATAGTCCAAGAACCTTGTATCCCTATGCTCATGGAAGGTCATGATAAACATGTTTGTCATCTATAAGAGAACATCAGGTGTGGGAAAATATCAGGTAGGGGTGAGAATAAAAATAAGCAGTAGGTTTCCTTGAAGGCTCAAGGGAGCAGAAAAAGATGTACTGAATAGAGGATCAGTATATAGAATAGGGTATATTAAAAGAGAGTATAGCTCAACCCAACTAGAGAATGATGTAACTCAACAAAACACACAGACCTAGAAATGGTGAGAAGATTAAATTTTTGTAGAGTCTTCACTACCTATAGTAGGTGAGTATAATCATCCAACCACAAGAATTTAGAAACGGAAAGCACAGGGCATACCCCATGCATCTTCTCCACACTTGGAAGTAGATTAACCAAAAACCAAGGAGTGGGTACTGATATAGAATAGATATTTATGATCATCTAAAGAATTCTAAACTGTAGAATAAGGTGATCTCCATCTAACTAGCTCAGACCAAGAAAATAGATTATCTAATAGTTCCCTAAGTAACTACCATCAATGCCCAACATCCCACATGTATGCTCTAAACTGAAAGTCAATGGGGCTCAATCACCACACTTGGATACTATTCTCTTTGGGTGGGCTAGTCTCGCCGGCACAGTTTTTGGTCGCATCACTAGGACACATCTTGGTGTGAAATGATCACATCTTCCTTGAGAGTCAAAATTAATATCAATGAAATTCTTGGCACTTTTTCACACAGTTGAGAGATCATGTATCAAGGATAAGAACCCACCTCTCAGTCCCACTAGAGGGTTTGTTCAGATGTTTCATAGGCGATGCCACAACCCATCCTTGCAGGAGGGTAATCCCTGAAGAGTCATTGGAAAAACCACTTCCCAACACAACTAGAGGGAAATACGTAGTGATTCATTTTAAAACCTCACTTCCCAGCCATGAAAAATGATAATCCGGGAAGAGATAGAATGGAAAACTCAATTTATCATCCTTATTATAGAGTAATTCTTGAAGGGTAATCTATGAACCCCAATGCCCAGCCCCACAAGAAGGTAAAACATGAAGAGATAGAATAGTGAATTCTACTGCCTAGCCTTGATGGAGGGTAAGCCTGGAAGATTCATCGGTGAGCTCCACTACCTAGACCCACTGGATGGTATACCAGAACTTCTATGGTGATTCTAAAAACATCGTCACCATCATAGGTAATCACCTTAAATATGAATAGTTCTTAGTACATCGTGTTTCACCTTAGATATGCATATTACTTGAAACGTATTACATAGTACCTAGAAATCCAATAGAGAGGAAACCATCGTGTTCTATATGGAAAAACACTCATGATAGGCTACTTGCATGCCAAAATATGAGTTCAGAAAAAGGAGATACAAGAGGTATAAAACTCATAATGTGGTACAAGGAATGTGTGGGGTCCAAAAAAATTATGACCCCAACTTGTCATCTGGATGTGTACCTAGTTGTATTCGGGTACTAAACAATGAACTAGTACCCACATGGCATGCTAGTGTACTCCTAGAGTACATGACACCTCTAGCCAAAAGGCCGATGAGCACAAGTTTCTCGTTTCTGGTCCAATGGGTGAAAAAGAAAATTTTACCAAAATTCATCTTTCAAACATCCCTAAATTACCAAATGAATCATAGAGTCACAATCTTTTTGGAAAAATACCCAGGATCGACTATTTATTCACCTGAATCAGACTCTCGGTGAAGAAACGTAATTTCACAGTATTGCGCATGAACGATGCTTCATGGGACCCATTCCATGATTCTGAAACACATCAAATGGATTGTGACGTTGTGATCCTCTTGGAAAAGCACATGGTGATGACTGTTCATTCATCCCAAATGGACTCCTGGTGAAGAAACTGCCTTCCACTACACTGTGAAGAAATAATACCACATGGGGTCCACACCGTAATCTTGAATCACGTAAAATAGATATCACCATTGCAATACCCTCATAAAAAACTCATGGTATCATATTTTCATTTGTCTAATAATGACACCCGATGAAAAAGTTACATTTCACCACTAACACCCCAAAATTGTCTCATGGGGCCCACACTGCCAAAATTCCATTTAAGTGCCCAAAATTAGGTTTGAAAAGATCACCCCAACTCTAGGGTCACAAGGCCACTGATGGTGCATCAATCATACATCTCATGGAGACATAGAGTCTGATACAGGTTTCCCGAATAATAATAATTATATTATTATTATTATTATTATAGGATGTTTCGTGCCACCGAGCATCAATCCCGAAATAAAAAAGTTCCAAAACATTCCTCCAATAGCTATGTCTTGTTAAGAGGAATGTGTAACTGTATTTGGCACACAAAATAGAATCTCTATTCGAAGAAACAAGAATTTTATGTCTTCCTAGTTTGACCAGGCCCATACTAGGTGGACCGGCCTGCACCGGCTGGCCCGGCTCAGCCCGCCGGCCTCGGCGCCACATGTGTGCCACGCCACTGAGACACCCCTGCGACACTTCTAGTTATAACCTATTGGTAATATCCTTGCGGTGCCTCACACCAGTTCCACACACCAGTGCCACACCGACAGACCTTCTGTGCTCCATTGGGAGCCCCTCGATTAACCACAAACTCTTTTGAGACAAGATCAATGGTCTTTTAGATAGGACCTTTACAACGATAGCCTGTACTCGATGATCCATCAATGCATCGGTATGGTAAAAATTAGTCAACACTTTTACTTGTTTTCCTACCTCCTTCGACACATGAAACAAAAAATCGTCATAGATCTAGAATACTTGGATCACAACCTTCATAGATCTATGCTCTACTCGACGTTTGGATGTCGATTCCGTGTACTGAAAAGTTTAAAAACAATGAATGAAATGATCGATGAATAACATGCAATAGATATATCAATTGGCTGATGTTCACTGTTAGTTAGGCCATCAAAAAAGATAAAAAGAGCAACAGAAATGACTAGAAATCAAAACAACAACAAAAACATCAACCGGGAAGAAGTCGAATCTTAAATAGAAATGATAACTCAAATTTGTATCTGCTATTATGTATGCTGGCCTATGACCTAGTAGGACCTGAATTTTCATCACGATCTATTGAAGTTCATATTTTGAATAGCTGTCATCAAGATCTCTATCATTCAATAGTGAAATGATCAAATTATGATTTATTTATCAAAACTTCTAATTATAGAAAACTATCAACGGTCGTAAAATCCAAATCACTTGTGCCCTCTCAACTACGGACACCCATAGGGAAAAAATCATGCTATGAACTCAACAATGGTCTTATATTTCCAATATGTTTCCCCATTCAGATGTTATTTTAAGTAGGGTTAAAAATGTAACAATTTGATTTTATTATTTTATTATTTATTTTTCCCTACATGACTTTTCCTACAAAATCCATGCACTCACAAAAGTTATACACCTACTAGGGTATATGGAATGCTTTGGAAACAACCATGGCCTTAGATTTCTGATCTGATTAACAATTTGATAGGTATTCGAATTTGAGATATTAAATTAATGAATTAATAAATTAATTCATATATTTAACATACTACTAATGAGTGCGGGGGCCGAATGTCCCGCGCCGATATAATTTATGTCATGCCTAGAGAAAACAGTGTATTTTTGACCCAACTATGGTCCCATATTTCAGATCCGATTAATTTTTTAAGAGATATCTCATTTTTGATAGGTGTATAGAATAATAACACTTAATATCTTTTTTATAATTTATTCTGGGTACATGGAGTCTTGGAATTGCACGTTATCTCAACACCTATCTATGGAAATATATGTAGAAATTTTCCAGCATCTTGAAATGAAAATATGGGTCTCTACACCATGGGCTATGTACTCTTATTTTGTAGTTAACCTTTTAAAAATATCATGTTCTATAGTTTTCCTACATTCGAATATGTTAATCTAATATGAAAATGATAATAAAAGAATAATGATCCTAATAGGTCTAAGGGTTAATGTTGTAATAATGTCATTATTGGTTATAAATTTACCAACACTAATTCTCCCACACCCCCTTTAGTTTTGGGTGCATTATGAAGTGGTCCTATAATCATAGATTTTGGAGAATGACAATATATTCATTCACATATTGGAATATTAAACACCTAAAGTTTAAATAATATATGATTCTACTATATGATATTATCATACATCAGGTATCATGTTCTATCAATGTCTAAGAAAAATATATTATATTATAATGAATGATGGATACGATATAAATAGTTTACACTTTTAACACTCTAAATTTTAAAAGATAAACTTTTTTTTCAATATCTCGTATGAAATCTAACACTAATAATAGGATAGAACATAACACCATGAGAACTTATTATATATTTATTTTAAAAAAAATCAATATCTCTAATAGTTTATGATGCACAAAACAGTAGGTTTATTAAAATATTATTTTTATTAAAAATGAAACCCTCAAGTTAAATTGGTGATTATGAATAGGAGTGACTAAATTTTTAAAAAAAAATTGATTTAACATGTTATGTGTTTATCTATAACATAGAAATAATAATAAGAATCATTTCAAAGAAAATGAAATGTTTTTTAAAATGTATTTTTTTGGAAGGTATTTTTATCAGTCCTTGCAAATATAAATTTATGAATACATTTAACCAAAAGCGGAAAATTTATTTGTAAAATAAAAAAAAATTAAAACTAGCATGTAAAAATTAAGATAAGGTTAATTTATTTTATTTTTCTAAAAAGATTTCTTTTTTATTGAATAGTGAAAACTAGTGGTTTTTATTAAAAATAGTCTTTTCATTTATTCATTTAAAGGATAAATTTTGAATTAAATTTTAATTTAAACTAAATTTAGTTTAGTTATATTATAATATATTTAATTTATATCTATGGAATCAATTTTTATTCAATTTTTTTGTTATAAAATTATAAGCGTATCAGAATTTTCTTTCTGGAAAACTATACATTAATCACATAAGGGGGATTAAATTTAGATTAATTTTGCAACTTATATAAGTTAAATAAAATAAAAATGATCCCATATTTTTAATTATCAAATGTAATACTATATAATAAGGTCAAATAATTTTTCCTTTAAATTAATATTAAAAAAATGAATATTAATTACCATGGTTTAGATTAAATGAGTTTATTAAGGGGTTAAACTAAAAATATAAGGGATAAAATGACCTAAACACTTTTCATTTATTATCGATTGACCTTATATCAACCCTTTTCATATTTAAAAATAATGTTATTAGTTTTTGGAAAACATTTATAGGAATTTCTCCTATATAATAATTTATGTAATAAAATAGACAAAATGTCACCCTTTTGAATTTAAATTTCAATTATATATTAAGATATAGAAAAACAAGATGAGGAAAAATGTTCTTGGTCAATTTGAGAATAATAAAATTAAATTCATGATGGAAATTCGCTTGAAAATTTTATTAATCATATAATTTCATTAAATTATTAAGAAACACCATTGCGTTAATTATTTAATTAGTAGAAAAAAATAAACAATTCTAAAATTATTAAAAGTTAAATTTATTAAATTAATAATTTTGTTACATTACTTTTTTAGATAAATATATCATTATTTAAAGGGGTATAAAAATATATAATAATTCCATTATTATCTTGATATTTTTAAACTCTAATGAAATAAATAATTTAAAAATAGACTTTTATTTTATTTTATAATAAATGAATTTTATTAAATGATTAAAAATTACATAAATACATTTCATCTTCCATTTAATTTTTAAAATAATAAAAATATCATTTATATAGTCCATTTATGGACCAATATTTCTTATATGGTGACTATATTTATCCACAAAAGGATAAAAAAATACCTCAATTATGTTTAAAATGGTGTTTCTCCGTGTTACGTGAAGTTATGCTAAAATTAATATTCAACACAAATTGGATATTGTTTTGATATATTGGTTTTCATATATATATATATATTCATTATGTCTAAATTATCTAATATGGAGGATTTGAATTTATTCATAAAAGATAAATTTCCTAGGATAAAAAACAATTTACCATTTTGAAAAAATAAAATGATAAATGTCAAGAAACATAAAAGTTAAGGAACAAAAAGTTTAAAAAAATTAATTTCTACTTAAGGTGGAGATTTTGGTATGATATATAATCCATCCACCAATTTAATTACTAATTTTTTATCCATGTGTGGTGATAATGACTTCCTGTTGTTGAATAGTTTTGCATATTTAAAAAATTCTACTCATATTTAATTATAAAAGTTGCATATTCCACACAGTTCCTCGGACCTCTCATGAAATTTGGCATGAACAAGAAAAAAATACGAAAAAATAACCTTATCGGCATTCTAAACCTTCTTTAATTTTTAAAATATTTACCATATGATCCTTATAATAGATTCATAAGAAGTTTCTCTAAGAAAAGTTAATTTTCTTCCATATTCCCATTCTTTTTTTCTTTTACAATCTTAAATTATGTCATTGTACTTACAAACTAAAATAACTAACTAAAACATTTCATGGAAACATCTTTTGTATCAAATATTCCTTTCATACTTTAATTGATTAATCTTTATGGTAATTAATTTTTTTTCTGTTTTTTTAGTATAATAAGTCTGGTAATAAATGAAAATAGAGAGATGATTATTTAAATAATACAATACATTTATCTATGATGCAGATGGATTTTTATAGGAAAAAAATTTATTTATATAAATTGATTTCTTAACAAGGTAAAGGAACAATATTATGGATTTAAGGTATTTAAGGTAGATAAAATTAATAAAAAATAAACTAGAAGTTAATATTACATATTGTGTAAGACACTCAAGATGTGTTTCTTAGATAACTATTAAATAAGATAACATGCCACAAGATTCTAAACAACGCACATTAAATATAATTAAAATATAATTGACATCATGCAAAAAAAATTATGTCAGTATCATGGCCCAAACATTACACTTTATGTAATACTAACACGATGTGAAAATGGATGTTAGACTCTAGTTTGGTAGATTTGACGGCAATAAAAGAAGAGGTACCATTTTTTGACTTCATATCACCAGTTATGACCTGAAAATAGTTAATAGAACATTTATGATTCCCATAGAGAGATTTAAGCCTTTAAATAAGTGTCTAGTGTTGATTGAAGGTGGATCAACTGATGAAGGAATATCTAGACAATGACTACTATAGTTTAATATCCCTTATATCCATTTCCCTTCTTTTGTTCTTTCATAAATGTCCCCACCTTCCAAAAACAACTCTAATTCCCAATAAAAAAATTGCTAGTTCTTCTAAGTGATCAATAAATGAAGAGGCTAGATCAATTTTCTTTTCTTCAGTCTGTGTGATTCAATTAAATAAGTTAAATTATTACTCTGTATCTTGTTTTAATTATTAATTTAGATTCAAATCTCAAATTCAGTTGTGTTAGGTTTTGATTATATTAATTTCAATTTACATGGTTGACGTTCCCTTTTTTCTATCCACACAATTCTTTTCACTATACAGTGGTAGCGATTAGGGTAGTGTGGTGACTGATCGACGGTCGCCATCAGACACATAAATTTTTTTGTTGTAATATTGGTTTATTAGAGAAAAATATTTCATGGTAAGTTATTTTCCAAATTATTAAAGAGATATTGATAAAAAAGATACCTACACTACAAAGGGGTAGAAAAACCAATGTATTTAGTCCGGAATATTTTTATCATAACCATATGGATAAGGAGGATAGAGGACTCGGTAGATAAATCTATCTTTTACCAACTAATAGAAGAAAAGGGGTAAATTTTTGAAATAATGATTGCACTTCGCTATGTCTAGACAAACCCACTCATGTCACTATCTCTCTCAAATTTTATCTATTAAATAAAATTAAACTAGATTCTTCATTCAATTTTATAACTAAAGTTAAAACAAAAATTTCCTAAAATCTACAAAAATATGACAATCTTGTTTTGTGTGCACTCCACTCCTGGAGACTACCCAGGTTTAACCGCTAGGTTATACTAGGAAATATATTTTTCCCCATGACCATGATTGGAACTTTTCAAAGAACATAATATACCATATACTAAGATTTATTATATTTATGGAATATTATTAATCTATAACAACTTTAACCAAATGGGAAACAAACTCGTTGATCTTGTGTGTGTTGGACTACCGCCTCACAAACTAATTTAACTCATTTTCCATCATCACTTATCAAATTGGGATATAATGATGGGTTCTATATATATTTAATATATAATATAATTATACTACAAGAAATATTATTTAGCATATACCTTCTAACATTCCATTCATTTTAAAAATAGATAACGCCAATTGTGTTTATGTTGGACTACCGCCTCAAGAAGTGATGCGATTCATTTTTTAGTTACGATTTACCTAAAATATAATAAGGATACATATAATCAATATATTTGATATATATGAATGGTTAAAAAAACTGTAAAATTATTATATCCAACATTTATGTACCTTTTAACACATTAAAGTATTGATATCATCACTTGTGCATACTTATGACCTACTATCTCAAAAAAGAAATGTGATTCATTTTCTATGTATGCTTTTCAAGAATGATTATATGGATTCATCTAATTTAGAAATAATTATAATGAATTGAATATAAATCTGATAATTTAGTAACTATATCCTATGTACAAAACAAGCACATTCAATATCAAAAATCATGATAAAACATGGCATTTAATACCCAAAATAATGAAAATAAATGAATATTATAAACAAATGTGAGGTTAAATGATATTATAGGATCATAAATGGTATGATATTTGAGATTAATATGATACAATATTTTTATAATAAACCAATGTTAATTATACATGATGTACATGCAAATAATAAGTGAGTCGAACATGAGGTAATAGATTCTCATATCACTTTTCTATCCATGAGACATACTCCATATTCACCACATAATCCTCTGTGTGGTGTATATAAATAATATTTCAATATGTTATATAATAAATATCTACCTATAAGGGTTATTTAATAATTAATTTTATGCTTTCTCTTTCATGGGGTGTATGATTCGAAACATACCAATGTGTTAAGTGTCTATTTCAGAATATCATCATTATTTGGAATCTTTTTAGCTATTCCTTTAGAGAATTATTCTGTATCTATATCATAAAAATAATAAATTTCCTTATAATCTAGTTACTATTGAATTATTCAATTAATAGTACAATTTTCTCACTCTTTGTTACTTATAATAATTGAGAAATGTATTTTATGAATAGATAAATTTTTTCTCTTTTTGGTAAAAGATTATTTTTCATCCAAATACTTGTTTTCTAAATTCTATAACTATACTATTCTTGAAATTCTATAAATTAATTACTAAATAAATTTTTCCCATTTTATATTTTATTTAAAACATTTTTATTCTACATTTATATATTTGATGAAAAATAGATCTTTTGGATTTCATAATAAAAATTGAATGGAATCATTATTTTAATGTGTATGACAAAAAAGGAATTTCCCACCGTCATGTCCAATAAATTAATTAAACCATCAATTATAAGGTTCAAAATAAATTTTTCAAGCATATTATTTTCAAAAAAATTGAAAATTAGTATTAAATGAGGATTTTCATATTGAAAAGGTTATTGTCCTCAAGAATGTTTTGAATTATCTTTTTAATGGTAATTATATTCATAAAAAACATCTACCATTTATTATAATTGTGTATTGATTAATATATATTTAAATGAAACCATAATTTTAATTTTTCTGGAATATTTATGATCATTTTGATAGGGATGTACTATTTTGATACCATTCTCCACATTACTATGAATTGTTTATTATTATTTTTATTGATTTGGGTAATTAATAATATGTAGTGGGTTAGTTTTCCAATACAAGTTGTTAGGTGAATTATGTTTAACCACTTCAATATGTGGAAGAAATATTTCTTACTATATGAGGGGGAGAGCCAAGAATTACAAACCCCCTCGATTAATGAACATTTATCTTGAGCCAAATTAGTTGGATAACCTAGAATGGTTATAACCCATTTATTGAAATATTATTTTAAAAGGTCTTAAAATCTATTTCAGTTTTATGTCATTATTAATTACCCAATTATGAGATCATTTATTGATATCCATATGATTATTCAATTAGATCAAATATCAATGGATATGTTTTATTCTCATTTTATTATTTATATGGAATTATTTGGTAAAAAATTATTCCTTCCATATTATGCCCTAGTTATTGTTTAAATGGATTGAATTTTAGTTATTCAATTCTCCATATTAATTATTCATATTTATTCATGATAGAATAAAATTTAATATTAACCTTAATGGACCTATGATATCACCACTTTCTAATGGTTTATTTTTTATTGGATACCAGGAATTGTTATGTAATTGATATAAAGGGATATTAAAAAGGGAAATATGGTGTTCTAAAATAAAACTCATTGGGTATTTTATGTTTTAAAGTGTAATTTGAATTTAATTTATGTTTCTAGTTTACTAATATTTCTACACTAATTTTTCATTTAGGACGTGATTCATTGTATCTAGTTACAATGTCAAAATTTAACCACAATCTCTATGTTACTAGGATCAGGGTATTTGTAGTTTGTATCATATGATGTTTAGTAAAAGCCATGGGAGTTATTTTTATAGAAAAAATGATTTTCTAATATAATAGTACGAAATAATTTAAAGATATTTCAAAGCATAGGATAGTATCATCATAATTTGGTATAGTAGGTATTATTTTGTTTTAATAGTAATAAATATACTTTTGGGTACTATAAGTGGATGTGGTTTGAGCACAGATCTACCCAGGGGTAATCACCCCAAAAAAAGGTGAATTATGCTTAATATTAGGGAGTCATAAACTACAAATTTATATATATTTTTATGGTTTTAAAAAAATTCCAAAGAAAATATTTTTAATATTATGGGATTAGCCAGTCAAAAATTATTCTATTTATGTCAAATCTTTCTGTAGTTTTGGGAGTATAAATTATGAATCAAAATTATATTATCAATTCTAGTTAATTAAATTGTTTAGAATAGGCACATGGAAGATGGAATATGAACCATATCAAGCACTTAATCTCAATAGTAAGAATGATCTCTTCCCTAATGTGCTAAAGACAATATATCGAAGGGAATGAGTCTTCCAAGCATTATCATTGTGAAAGTAAATAGTAAAATGTTCTATAAATGTTGGGAGATAATTATACAAGACTTATGGTCATGAAGGGATGCAATACATTAAAAGGAAAATGATCAAACGTCAGATAACAGGAAGAAGGTGAAGAAGGTTTACCCTATTATATATTTATTGAAAGAAACACACACGTACTTTGAGGAAGAGAAAGGTATTTTTCTATAAATGTGGAGAGAATGTTCAATATGATCATTATTTCAAGTATATAAAGAAAATAATTTATTTTATGTGTTTAAAATATAAATATTTTAGGACCAATAAAAATCAACGCCTCAAATATCATGAAAATTTACGATAGAAAATGCTATGGGATTAAGGTAAATCTTTTAACATTTCAATGTATGAATTAGAATGACTAATGTTCATGTTTATTTGGATTAAATAATTGTGTTATAATATTATTTTATAATTGATATTCTAGTTATAATAATTATGAACTGTTTTACATACGGTACTCTAGTAATATTTCTATAATGATTTGAGAGCATATGGTAAATGGTATTTATGGCTAAGAAATGTTAATAGGTGAAAAGTTTAATTTCATGTAAAACACAAGAGTGGGGGATGATTCACCTCAATATTTTCCCAATGATGATATAATAATGATAATGTGATGATTTTTGAAATAATATTGGTGGAATTGAAATGTTTTATTGATTTTACATGATATTTTGATTTATGAAATATATTTAATAACCTTATTTTTTTTATTATTAATGTTTTCATTATGTTTTTTGGGTGATCAAATTATACTAATATTTAGAATGTGACATCATAATCCTATTTATATAGTCTTGGGAATATAATGTAAATTTAGTGACATTAATTTTAAATTTTTGGACATTTAATTTGGTTAGACATATTTTGGATGAGTCTTAATATGAGAAATTATGAAACATATTATCATGAATTTTGGGAGTTTTTATTGAGGTATGAGAGATTAATGTATTTTATTGGAATACATTTTCTATCAATTTTGGTTCTAGAAAAAAGTCTAGAGACAAATAAAATGACTTTTTAATGCTTAATTACTCTAATAATATGTTATATATAATATTATTGTGATTCAAAACTAAAAATTTCTATTTGGTATTCACTTGATGGAGTAAGAGACGAGTAAAGAGTTGATAGAAGCACATCCAATGAATAATATTACCCATATAAAATGAAAGTATATCAATTAATTGTATTTTCTAATGTTTTGAGTCTATATGATAAAGAAAATCATAAACTCTATAATAATGATCTTGAAAATAAAATTTATCCTAGAATCTTCATTTCCAATGAATCAAGTGGTCCATTAACTCATCATGGAATTATGGATTTTTGGTCAATAAATTTTATAGTTCATTATCTTTATTTTGATCAATTATATCTATCACTCTCGAAAAATATTTTTTCTTTTTTTCTTTTTTTATATCATTAGTTTCCACCGATGTTCTAATACTAAGAGACCTAGTATGTCTTATTCGAGACGACCATCATAATTAATATCCTTTATTATAAAGGTAATTTTTATTAACACTGTTTATAATTTGTAAATTCAACAAGGGATATTTTAAATTTAAAACCATTTAATAATATTATAGAAAAGAAATTATAAGGAAACAACTTATTTATTGGGGTATAATTTAACACCTCAAATTTTAATATAAGACATTCATGTTCAATGAAATGTATTTAAATACCCCTACAAATGTCACCTAGATATAGTTCCATACATAATAACATTAGGATATTCAACATTGAATTCATATCCCGAAAGAACAAATAGATTATTTTATTTGGAAAAATAGATAAATAAATAACTTTTCCATTACATATTAAAAGGAAAATCAATATAAAAACTCCATTGGAGACGTTCATAAACTCCTAGAATATCCATTCATGTCATTCATAATATACATCTTCACATCCCGGTGAAAAATAAAACATAATAAAGGGTTGAAATCAGATGAATATTAAGGTTTTTTAATATATTAAAAGCTAATATAAATAGTAAGGTACTGTGAATGACTAATAACACATCCCATTAGAACATAAACATTTCTATAATATTGAATGAATAAAAGATAAATAAATAGTTCCATAAAAATAATCACTTGAGAATTAATATTAACCATGAATATTATAATTTTTAAATATTAACATTGATAATAAATTTATAATCATAATGAGGTAATTAATATAGCATACATCATAAATATTTCGTCGATCCCTTGACCAAGACACCTAAAAATAAATTATTTAGGCATCGGCCAAAATCTATTTCTATTTTGTCACATGAGACGTACCCATGAATAAAAAGGTTATAATGAGACCAACCCATCACATATTAAGTCTAATTAATTACTCATACTAATGGGGTTAAACATAACCAACATATACATATTAAATTTAAATTACTTTCCCTAATCTGTAATCATAATCAATAACCATTCGGAGTAGTGCAGTGAATGGTATCAGGATAAAACATCTATAATAAAATCGATCATAAATAATTTAACAAAATATGAAATATTATAATCATAAGATATTATTCCCATTTAAGATTATTATTCTACAAATTTTTTTGAAATAGATGAAAATAATATAATAAAATCATCAAGGACTTCAGGAGAGAAATACCCTTTTTTACATTGAAAAAAAGAGCTCTTTTGGAAAAATAAATTTTACATTTATTATATATTTATATACAATAGTCAATGAGAAAATAAGGTTTTTCCTGAAAAATTTAGTGATTTTAGAAAAAAAATGGTGAATTGAAAGATATTGGGGTTGGTACAAGAAAATGGGCATGAAATATCGAAGAGAAATCTAATCGGGTTTGCTTACATGGAAAAATTATTAAGTGAACATCGTAAAACATGTATTTATCCTTAAATTAAAATGAGATGATATTGATATATTATATTGGAAAAAATACACATGATTTAAAAGATTAATATAAAAATAATTTTTCCTTAAACACATTTAAAGAGACAGAAAGTGTAACCAAAATAGTAAATGGAGGTTCATAAAGAAACTCATGCCTTATGTTCAAAAGTGTTACACACTTGACCTTAATATCATGGATAATCAAATTAAATCCATTAATTAATTATTTTATAACCTTTATAAATTTCTTTTATTTTTTATAATTTTATTTATGGTTATTTATGGTTTTTTTATGAGTTATAATGCATAATTTTATCATTTGGGGGTGTTCCTTTCCTTGGTTTTCATGATCAGTGTTCTTGAATATGTGTATGGATGATCATGTAAATTGGGAATAGATATAGAAAATTGATTTTATAAGTTATTAACAGAAATAAATAATATTAAATGGTTATATAAGTAATTTAGTAATTTTTAGTGAGAATGAATCATTAGATAAAACATTCGTGAGAATCGTTTAGATTATTTTGGCATTTTTTTCAAACATCACAAAGTAGTTTTGTTTTATTGATTAACATAATGTGCATATAGTGTTTATATATTATTAAATAAGAGGTAATAAATATATTTTATTTGGTTTTAACATGAAAGTTGGTTATAAAACCAATATTGAAGGCTTTAATGGAAAATAAAAATGTGATGTCCATGATTTCGGTAAATTGGCACATCGTAGGCAATGTTTTCATTAATAGAATACAAGAGTGAGATAAAAAAGAGTTTGATGATGAATATTCCATTAACATGAGACAATTATATTATATAAATAATACTATAGTTATCATTTCACTCTTTATAAGGGGCGTAAGGTAAGGATAATAAAGTAAAATAATTTGAATGTTCAATAAAAGAAAATAAGGTGATTTTTACATATTGAATTATCCTCCTAGAGAAAATATATAAAGTAATTAGTTTTTGAATTTTGATAATACCAAAGTCTCATATACATGGGATATCATATTAGGAATATTATTGGTAGAAATTTGAAATAAAATAACTCCTGCGAGGTGTGAGGGGAAGGGGTGGTATTTATAGTGGATGAGAGAAGTGTTTTTTAATATTTTATTTATTTGTATATTATTTTTATCAACACAAGAAATATTGTGGATTATTTTAACTAAATATATTAATTTTTACATTTGAGATCAATCAAATGGTCACTTATTCCTTCCATGACTCAATAATTACTCAAAAATTCATTTATTTACATATACTATAAATTACAGTATTTTTCTTTTCACAAAAAAAAGTATGTTTAAAAATAAAAAAAAAAAATTAAACCCTAACCTTTTTACATCATGTTGAATTCAAAATTGAAACCCATTTTATGAAAATAACTTCCTAAATATGATAAATTTAATTTTTGATTAAAATCATCATTTACACAAAAAACATAGATTTTTAAACTATAATAGATTTTATAAAATCTAGAAAAATTAACTATGGTCTCATAAAATTATCTAAAAATCATAGGTCAAAAATATTAATCTAAACATACATTTTTATAAAAATAAATTTTCTGTTAAATTTTTCTAATTATAAAATATTAATTCAATATTTATGAAATAAAAAAATACCAACACTTAATTAATAATTTTAAAAATAATCATTTACTTATACTATGATATAATTATGTCATATACTCAACTATAAGACACCTAATTTTTTTATTCTTTCATGGGTGATTTTACAAGTCATTTGGTTGGTTTACTATTAATAAGGGTCATATTATCTACTTAAGGTAATTTTACTATTTTAATCGGTATAGGTTCCATAACTAATATAAATTCCTTTGATGTTATTCATTCTTCATTTATAATATTTGTATTATTATATTTTTTGGATTTTATATGATTTATACTATATGAAATAATTATAATAAGGAAAATTTCATTAATATAATTTTGTTCATTATATTTTCCCCTCCTAAAAAAATATCATCCTCGATATTTCCATATTTTACCCTCATAAAAATATTTGTATAGTTATTAATCATATGTTCCTCGTGAACCCACATCACCTTTTCAATTTAATGATTTTTTTGATGTACCATTACTGTCATAGACATCCTATTCCTAAACACTTGTTATTTAGTGATGATAATCCAAATTGTCACTTCAGAGTAAGATAAATTAAGTGTTAATTATATTAAATTATAAGTAACGAAATGTTTTGGGTTAGGCATCTAATTACATAAAAAAGACATTGAGAACACATTGTGTACTTTAAAAATGTTGTGTCACATCGCTAAATGATAAGACACGGATCCAATCCTTTTTGGGATTTCAAACGGACCATTGAACATGGGGATTGTTTTCCCTTTCATACTAAATCTTATAACACTCTTTTATGAAGATACCTTCAAGAAAACATGATCATCTATTTGAAACCCCAAATACTTTCTTCAATTATCAACATATCTTTTTTTCCTACTTTTAGCTGCTTTGATATGGGTATGAAAAGTATTACTTTTTCCATTGTCTCCTCCACAATCTATGTGCATGATTGTTTCCTTTCACAAACTTAATCACAAAAAAAATTGAATGAAATCTCTCACCATAAAATGATTCATATAGTCCCATTTGAATACTTGAATGGAAAATATTATTTTTGGAAAAATATTCCAAAGGTAAATAATGATACACACACACCTTGTATGTAAAGTGAGCAAGATATCAACATGTCTTGTAATGTTTTAATAGTCTATTAAGGCGGCCCATCGGTTTGATAATGACAATAATTAGTCAAAATATGGTCAATATGAAAATATTTCTAAAGATTTTTCCCAAATTTCAATTAAATCATGTTTCAAGATAAGACACAATTGAAATAGGTGCTCCATTAAGTTTTACAACTTCTTTAATATAGAGTCATGAAAGGATATCTAGATGGAAATCATCTCTTATGATGAAGAAATGTGTAGATTTGGTAAGTATATCCACAATTATTCATATTTCATCATTCTTTTTTAGATTCTATGGTAATATAGTGACAAATTCCATATTAATCTCCTCAAATTTCCATGTAGGAATAGTAAGAGGTTTCATAACTCTTATAGAATGTTTTCATTCATATTTCACTTATTTACAAACTAAATATCTTGTTACATAATCACCAATTTTTTGCTTCATGTTATACTAACAAAAATGATCCTTAAAATTTCTATACTTCATAGTGAAACTAGGGTGTATAGAAAAATTAAATCTATAGGCATCATCCAATAACTCCATTTTTTTCTCAGGTATAGATATAACACATAACCTCCTCAAAAATTTTAGAATACCAACTTCATACACAAATTCTTCCCACTTCACATCATTAACAACCTTAATTTTCTCTTAAATATTTTCACTATCAGACTGAGAGATTTTAATCCTTTCAAATAAATATTGTAGGGAAACCAATTTTTTAAATTATTGATGTTTTACCTTCATTGTTTATTTCCATATCCTTTATTTATAGATCCATGAACATAGGATATTTTTTAGTCCTCATTTTGTTTATATCTCTAGGATCCATAATTATCAATGCATTTCATCCTTATACACCTTCCCTTTGTGGTATTATAATTAAAAATAAGAATTCGTGTGCATCTCAAGACATCTCTTTTGTCTCATGTTGAGAACGTTTTGTTAGAAGATATATTTCAAGATATTATGGGCAGTATATATCTCACATGTTTTCCCATAGAGATAGTGTCTCTATCTTTGCATTGAAATTATTAAACCTCTTAACACATGATCTTGTGTTGGATAGTTTTTTTAAATGAGTTTTTAACTACCTTGATTCATAGTCAACAACTCATTCAATCTGCATAAAGACACTACCATGTCCTTTGGTTGATAAATCACTATAATTCATAAACCCACCATTTTCATAATTGTAGGGTCTAGATCATAGAATCCAGTAATCAATTCTTCAATTAATCAAATAATTCATCACATTACTTTTTCCAAATAATCTTAACCCCCTTATGAGTAATCATGGTTAATGGATTAACTTATCGGGAAAAGTTCTCAATGAAACACTAATAATAACCTTTTTAACTAATATAACAATATACATCTCTTATGTTCATTAGTGTATTCAGTTCTTGAAAATCCATTGTATTTTCAGGATAATCTATGATTCCATCATTAAAGACAATGTGGCCAAGAAAATAAACAGTTCGAATATAGACTTCACAGTTTCTAAACATCCCCTAATAATATTTTCTTTAAAGAGATTAAAAAAGAACCCAAAAGTGGTTATCATGGTCCTCAAAGATTTTTAAATATATCTAGATATCATCAATAAATACCAAAAACAAATCGTAAATATATTCCCTAAATTCTATGTTCATTAGATCCATGAAAATAGAGGGTTCATTAGTCCATCCAAATGAATTACTGTAAACTGGTGATGTCCATACCTACTTCAAAATTATCTCTTTGGAATATAATCCTTCCTCACATGCAATTGATGATATCCATATCGAAGTTCAATAATAAAAAATATTAATCTACATGAAGTTGATCAAATAAATCATCCATTATAGGAAGGGAATACAAGTTCTTTATTGTAATAGATTTGATTTCTCTATAGTCAATGCACAACCTTATGGGTCCGTCAATCTTCTGAAAAATAGAATAGGGGCTCCCCTTAAAAAAATATTATGGATAATAAATCCCCTATAACCCAATTTTAAAAGTTATTCCTTCATATATACTAATTAAATAGTGTTCATTCTATAAGGAGTCCTTGATATTGGTCATGAATCAGTGATTAAATCAAGATAATACTCAATTTCTTACTCTAAAGGATGTCCATGTAAATCCTCTAGAAATATATCTATGTATTCTTTCACAATTGGTATAGCATATATTTGAATATTCTTGGATGATTTTAACTCTCCCTCCCATTAAATACCTTAAAAATATCTACAGGAGGTAGTTCTAGATGAGAACAAGAAGAATAATTTTCTTCTCTATAGACAAGGGACTCTACATGTTCCTACAAAATAGAATCTGCCTTCTTCTTGAAAAATATTTTCACATAATATTTTGAAATCTAGTCTATAACAAGGATTATATAATATTAAACCAAAGTTATTATGATAATATTTGTCGATAAATCACATTTATGTATCATAAAGGGGACTGACTAACTCATCAGTGTTGCAATAGTACTTCCCTTTGGACTTTGGAATGGAAACTCTATTATTAATTCAAAATGGAAATGTATAATTTTCATAGAAAACTAGGAAGATAAAATAAAGTGTGATGATATAGAATAAAATAATGCATTGTTTATGTTTTAGGGAAAAATTAATGTACTTACCACCACATCATTATGAACTTCAACCACCACAGTTCTGATCTCATAAACTTGGGCTCGCTTGCTCAGCATTTTCTATGTAACATTTCCTTGATGATTGTGAAAATCATTTTAATAATGCCACATATCCCAAAAATTTTAGTAGTGAACACTGGAATTTTATTCCATCCCTTGAAATAATGGGCTTGGTAGCCTTTTCTCTATGCATATAATAGACAACTTTTGCCTCTAAGCAGGCCTCAGGATGTTTCTTTCCCCTAGTATCTCCCGTTGGAAAAATAACTTTTTTATTCTTCTGTTTATCCATTATTTTCTCTTCCATCCTCTTCTTCTCATGTTTTCTAATAAATTAATAACATATAGATAATTATTTTTTTATGTTGATAGTACATTACACTATATCTTCATATGATGAGAAATTTTGGGAGACAAGTTCCCTTTAGAGGAATGGTTTTAAAACATCAATGGATTGATTAATATCTCTCCATGGAATATATATACCCCACATCATACCTCACTAACTCTGTAATGTTGGATTTATACTACAAAATTTTTCATCCAATTTTTAGTTCATACTCGGGAATTACCTCCCCATATCAACTTACTATTCATGTGGGAAATATTCTCCAAGGAAAATTTCCAAAAAATCATTACATTCCTTATTTTCAATTTCATTATCTTCTGTTGTGTTTTTAATCAATTAATAGAATTGATCAGCATGTCCTGAGATTTAATAAACTACCATGATAACCTTCTCCCTTTCATTATATCCCAAAGAGAGAAATATCATCTCTACGAAACTTATCCACTCTTATGCCACAAATGTGTTTATATTCACAATGAATAATAGAGAATATTGTCCCATAAAGTGGTCTAACATTTCTACTCCACATGGTGGATCAGTATTCTCCATATGAGAGGGGTTGTTATTAATAACTCGAGTTATATATACCATTATAGTTATAATTTTCTCAACACCAGTTTCAGTTCTAGTACCAATATCATTATCATACATATGAGGAAAATCCATATTTGGGATATATACACAAATATGGTTTCAATTCCATCCACTTAGGGCCATTTCAAAAACAAATTCCATAGAGTATGTTAGGTTATGAATCAGAATTCATAATATCATACTAGAAAAACACATAACTGGAATTTAAATTTTATGAATATACAATTTCATAATCATTAACTCGGTTTAGTTAGAGATATGTTTACTTTTAAATCATCCATGATAGTATGTAAATAAAATCATAATTATCCTAAGAATATCCCCCTGGATCTTCAATCTAGTTATGTAATAAGGTTCATTTCATGTACCATGTTACCCTTAGTCAATCATACGACGCCTTTTCATATTTATTACCCATAGTTAAATCTGTTCCAGAACCATGCCCACTTGTAGTATCTATACATAGATGTATTTCTTGGAAGACCCACAAAATATCTACCCTAGAAAACATCTAGGATGTTATTCTATGTTGATCCTCAATGTCTATATTATGGTTTTTCATTAATAAATGTTTTCTAAATCCATTTCCCATTTTTTCTAAAAAAATTCATCAAATGAAAATTGCAAATACACTAACCCGAATTTCTTGGAGTTGTGCCCTACTTAATTACATGTTTATAATAAACAAGGATGTCTCATCCTGAAGGATAGAAGAGTTTGGTATATTTTTAAAATGATATACCTAAAAATGTTTTATAATACCACATAAATGGGAAAAACAAAAAAACTCTATTGGAAACATCCAGGAACTCCTAGATTATCATTGAATGTAATTTATAATATTCATATTTGTATCCCAGTAAAAAATTATACCTAATAAAATGATGAGTTCATATTCATAGAAATGGTTAGTAATATAGAAGAAGCTAATATCAAATATATTGCATGGTTAATGATTGATAACACAGTCCATTACAACATAAAATTCAATATAATATGGAAATAATAAAAGCGTAATAAATATTTCATTAAAGATAATCACTTGAGAATGAATGTCACAAACTAAATCTAGTCACCATCATAACTGACACCCAACCCAGTCTGTGGCGAAGAATGAAGGGAATTATCGATCCCCACGAGATGGAATAAGTGAACGTGTATCATAAATAATTGTTCGGGAAGGATTTATCCATGTTTTGAAACATAAGACAACCAAAAACAATATATAAACTGAATTTAAAAATTTAGTCTAAACAAGCCCTTACTAAAATTCAAAATTAAAATACATAGTTTTAAATAAATCCCAAGAGGGACACAATGAAAATTTAGTAGAAAACACACCCAATAACCACCATAAGGCAAGTTTTGTCGTCCCCTAGCCTTCTCCAGCACACTGTACTGAGGATGGAAGCTAACAATACGAACCACTGATTCTAAAAGCTTTTCCCAAACCTATGTCAAACATTACTATGTCTACGTAAACCCAAGTATGTAGGGTGTGATCCTAAGCCCAATAGTATTCCATCGGAAAAAAATTCTTGGTGATACTTTTTTTTTAAAAAAAATCATGCATGTTCAAACAAACAAGTAATGCTAGAAATAATTTTTAAAGAGAAGAAACCTTGAATGAAAATATTTTTCAAGAGGGGTACTTCAAAGAAATAACACTTATAAATATAATTCACATGCTACTGAATTTTCAATCCAAAAACACTATATTCTAATGGTAAGTATAAAATATTCAATGAGATGTATTCATGGAAAATAACCCTAGGCACTAGCTAGCTTTGGTCCTTAATTACCTCATATATCGGTGAAAAGTAACCAGAAAAACGATATGTCTATTAGGACCAAGCTGATGATGGAGGTGTTTTGTATTCAAGTGTTCTATTTTATTGTTAAGGTAGGTTTTAAAGAAAGTATATCATTTCAATTTTATGTGGAATCAATTGTGTTTTGTTTTTTTTAATGAATCAGACCCATGTTTTCTTACAAATGGTCTCATGTATCCAGAAAGATTGTTCTCAGGGTGAGAATAAAAGAAAGAAACATGAGTGAACTGAAACATATGATACCTTCTTATTTTATTATGACAACCATTTTTTGATTTATTATTCATATAAATCATGATTTTTATTTATAACTTATGATGCATGAAAGATAGAATATAGGGAGAATAAAGGATATGCTACCAATTAAAAAATAATTGTATTCAGATTTATCATATCCAGATGAGAGACAGAAAGAAGTCATATCGATTGTTTTTTAAAACAATTGTATTCATATTGAAGAGAAGTTTTCGATTGAATAATCTGCATTAATAAGAAGATAAACATATCATATCGATTGTTTTTCAAAATAATTGGATTCCAGGTGGAAGTAAAATAAGTGGTGTTATTTTCACTACAGAAGGTTGTTATGATTTCACTGTAGTAGGTGCTTATGATTTCACTGTATCAGCTGGTTACAATTTCATTACAACATATGGATATGATTTCACTGCATCGTGTGGTTATGTTTTCACTATAGCAGGTGCTTATAATTTTTTTGTAGTAGCCGATTACAATTTAACTATCGTAGTGGGTTACAATTTCACTGCTGTAGTTGGATATGATTTCACTGTAGCAGAAGGTTATGATTTTACTATAGTAGGTAAGAAGGATTTCAATATTGCAATGTGGTTACAATTTCACTATAGAAGGGGGTGCCTATTAAACATTTTATGCCTATTGAAGAGTATGGTATGGTGCTGATTATTTTTTCAAATTATCATATCTAGGAATGGTCATATCCAGAAACGATTGTGCACTGGTTTTTTTTCACATGAATTAATCAAGTGGTTTAAGTGTTTAATTATTATATGTTCTCTTCATGATAAATATCAATTGGTTTAAGATACATCATGATATTAGGGGAATAAGATGTTTTTATTTGTATTTGATCAAGAGTTGTGTGACGAAAATGTTTAATGGAATGAATGGAATGTTATGATACATTGCAATAAAATTCATATGATGCTAAAGTTGGCCGTCAATGAATTCAAATTCATAAATGTAGTCATGATTCAAGAACTAGTTTTTGAATGAATTATTGTTTCTCAATTGGTTCAAGAGAAATGAAAAGACAAGAAGATTGGTAAATTATTTTTCGAGGGAGATCTGAACTTTCATATATAGTATTTTGATTCAAATTGGTTCTGATAATCACATTCATCAATCCTCATGATGAATCGTACTCAGTTGATTGGACCCATGTATTCCTTCCAATTGAAATATGTTTTAGTAATTCAAATGGGAGTCTGAGGATGAAGATATGAAGATGGTAGAAGTTTTGATAAGAATCGAGAAGAGGTGAAGGACTCATAATACATTCTGATAATTTTGGAGAAATGGTTTTGGGGTGTATTTGGGTGAGCGAGAACTTGTTTTAGGATTCCTTCCAAACACTATTTTGGGTCACCTATAAAAGAAGAAAGTTCTTTGTACTTTCTAAAGAATTCACTGTTCACTACAAAAGAGAGGGAAGCTCCAGGTTTCTAGATAGAATAAGAGATAAATTATATTCGCCTTGAAAATTGTTTTCAGGTGGTGTTGATTCAATAAAATTAAATTTGTATTTACAATTGTATTTGAGAATTTAAGTGGTGTTGAGTTTACTCTATTTCATTCTATTGAATGAAAATCAGACTGAGAAGATTTGGTTCTGTGTGAATCATACTCTGAGGAATCGTACTGGTAGAAACAGAGTCAGGCTAATCAGACTAAGTTTTTATGTCAAAGTCCATAATATTTATACCTTTATTCTGGGTAATGAATTGGTGAATTGGATTTCAATTTAATACATTGGGTGAATCAAAAAGAGGTGCAGGTAACATGATATATTAAAAAGATATAGTATTAACCTGTTTTACTAAGAGGATGCACATGCACTAGTTTTATTTTTTCATAGGGATCTACACTAGAAAGGGTAAATCCTACACATTATAATACAAGGATTTATTTATAGTTGATTGTATAGTATTGGATCATTTCCAAACCATACCATTGACATAACTATTCTTATTAAATAGTGAACCTTATAAATATTTGTGTTTTTTGGATGTGAGTTGATTTTTTTCTATGGAGGGAATTGAAATATTTTACATGAGGTGAAGGTTGTTTCAATTAAAAAGAATTATAAATGAAAAATAGTATCACTGATTCACCCCATCCCCCACTCAGTGATATAATACTTAGATTGGGCACTTTATATTTGTATCAACAGGAGGTTCCTTCTCTATTCTTTGCTGATGGAGAATATGAACTATGTAAAAATTATAGGTATTCTGTTATTTTATATAAAGAACTATCATATGTGGAAATATATAATGCTTCTATATATTATCTTAATTATTTATGATGTTCTTGAAGCTGCCATAGTTGAGTTTCCTCGCACTGATGATAGTTCTCCACTTACACCTATTGATAAAAAGTATCTTATGAATAATGTAAGGGACAATAATTCTATATTATCATCACATCATGAAAGTAAATTCTTGAAATTGAAAGGTGTTTCCAAAACTAAAGGTATATGGGATAAATAGAAAAACGTATACGAAGGAATTCCATAAGTGAAGAAGGAAAATTTTTGAATAAGGAGATTGAAGTATGAATCTTTGAAGATCTGTGAGCATGAATCCGTTGGGGAATTCATTACCAGGTTGAATGACATTGTGACTACCATCAGATATCTGGGTGAAATCCTAAATGACTCTATAGTTTTTGAAAAGATCATGAGAATCCTACTATAAAAATTCAATGTAAATGTATCTTTATTCGAAGATAGAGACCATGAAACATTATCTCTTGATAATTTACATACCACTATTATCACTTTTGAAACGAGAAGATATAATTATACGAATATCCAAACAAATGTTTATAGATAAATTTATTTCAAGGATATTAAGAATGAAATGTCAAAAAATATTGTTGTTTTAGATTAATCTAGAGATTATGATTCTAAAAATGAGGTATGTAAACATATCTATGAAATATTATCATTTTTTCTAACAATGTGAAAACAGGTACACGGAAATAAAAAAGGAAACTTCCCTTAAAATGTTTTGAATATGGTGGTGGTGGTCACTTTGTGGCTAATTTTCCTTGATGAAATAAAGAATATGATAGTGATATTGAAGAAAGAAAAACAAGAATATCATAGAAGAAAAATGGAGACAATGTAAAACAAAATAAATTCTTCAAATCAAAAATAAAATGTTTCTTGTCCAAAGATGATGATGAAGAAGAGAGTGATTCTGAATATAAAAAGTACATTGAGTATGGTATTGAAAAAACTTGTATTGAAAAAGTTAATGATGAATATTTCATAAGAAGTAGTTCTAAAGATGAAGAAACTCGAATTAAACATCATTTCAAAGTAAAATTGAAATAGTGTCTGAGAAAGATTAGAAGGCATGAAAATAAAAATAAAAAGTTGGACGATTATTGTTCCTTAACAAAATATCTAGAATGTTTTTCTGATGAAAAAGTGAACTGGTGAATGAAATTTATGACTTGGATAAATATCTTCATGAAGAAAACAAATGCAATGAGCTTCTAGAGGTGAAGTTGAAAGTAAAAGAAGAAGAGTTAGAACTAGCTCAACCAAAACTCCCTGAATATGAATTTAGGAACACAAGATTTCAAAAATCTATCTCTTATCTTGGTTAATGTTATCGATAAGAGAATCCAGAGAAGGTTCACCAAAAGTTACACTCAAAGGGTGATATAAAGAATCATGTTTCTGCAAAGAAGAGTGATAGAAACTATGAAGTATTATGGAAACCTATATCTAAAAATGTTTTGAAACAATCTAAATTTGAGAAGGATTAAAATAATTTTTAATCCAATAAAGTAGAAAAGAAGAAGAATAACCTTGTCAGAAATAGAATGGTTGGAGGATTAGGGAAGAATGTGGCTCTAAAACATATTCATGATCCTGATCACTACAGAAGATTTAGATGAAAATACTATTTATATGGGTATTTCTGGAATTGTGGTGGATTTAGGAACATAAAAAATATTTGTTAGTTTAATAAAAAAAAATTCTATTTTCCTCAAGTTATGGGAGGAATATATTGAGTGGGGGAGTCAATATCCTCAATGAAATAAAAATGATAAGGTTGTATTGAAAAAATATGAAATGAATAAAGAAAAGATTCAAAATATGTTCCAATCCTAGGAAACTATTTTTGAAAGATGTGAAAAACCTACACACCTTTAAAAATGATGTCTTGTTTTGTTATCACCTCAACAAAAGATTCTCAATTCTCAAAATACAAACGTGAAGAATGAAAAGAATGGAGAAAAGATGCTGGTTGTTGAAATTGCATTTAAATCAATGAAAGGATAATGACCCTGGATAATTGATAGTGGTTTTTCTTCTCACGTGATAGGATTCATGAAATTTTTGGTGAATTTAAAATATTTTAAATAAGGAACACTAACATTTAAAAATGATGGGTCCTCAAAATTCAAATGTGTTGGTTCGACCGTTATTGGAAAAAAATTAAATCCTTGAAACCATTATATGTTGATGGGATAAAACACAATCATCTAAGTGTTTCACAGTTGTGTGATGTGGGTAAACAAGTTATATTTAGAAAATATGGAATTGTTTCGAATAGTGAAGTAGATGGAACAATTATTTCAAGAGGCCAACATACAAAAGAGGATTTGTTATAGGTTGGTGAAACACAAATCTCTTGTTACATGAGAGTGGTGGAAGAGAATCATTTGTGGCATAAAATTCATGGACACATGTGAAAATAAACATGAGAAAGTTTTCTAAAAGAGATAGTGTTCAATACATTTCTTATTTTCCATGAATAATAGATTGATGTCGAACTATCTTTTAAAAATGAAATATTACAAATGTTGTGCATGTGAAAGTTTATATTTGTTAAAAACAACCGCAAGAGCTGATACACTCTGATATATGTGGGCCAATGAGAAAAAAAATCAGAAAATGGATATAAGTATTTCATTAAATTCATTGATGATTTTACTCACATTACATGTGTCAGGTATATGAAACACAAATATGATGCTTTGAAAATGTTTAATTTTTTTTAAAAAAAAAGAAGAGAATGAATGTGAGTATTCTGTGAAGAAGTTGTGTATTGATAATGGTTGTGAATATAAAAGTAAGGAGTTTGATTATTATCTTGAGAAGTACAGAATTCAACATGAATATTGTTCCCCATACACCCCTAACAAAATGGTATTGCTGAAAGAAATAATTGAAGCCTGACGAATATGGGAAGAACCATGTTAATTGAACATGGCCTTTCTCATCACTTTTATAGAAAAGACATGAGTATTGTTGTATACATTCAGAACCATTGTTCCTACATGAATCAATTTGGTAGGACTCTATATTAATTGTTTCGTTAAAAAACACCATGTTTGAAACACTTGAGATTTTTGAAGAGTCCATGTATTGTAAAGGAGAAAGGTGAAAACTATGGTAAGTATAAGAAAAGAGGCGAAGATGGAATATTTCATGGCTATGATCTAGAAGGAAGAGGATATAGATTCTTCAACAATGAAATAGGAAGAATTGTTGATACAATTTATATAAAAGTTATTGAAATATCTGAGAAATATAAACATGCCCAACCATACCTAGAAGTTGAGAATGTAGAAGAAGATAAATCTGATAAGGATAAAAATGATTGTAATCCCAACAAATGTGAATAATCAGACTCAAGTGTTTCCAGTGATGAGGAAGACCATTGAAAATCTTATCCAAGGCTGAGGAAACAAGTGGAAGCACAAAATATAATTGGTGAACCACATCAGATGGTTCAAACAAGAAAATAATCAATTCCATTACACATACATCTTTGTATTCAAAAGTGGAATTGAATGGCATGAAAGAGGATTTTGAGCAACCAAAATGGGTTTAGGCTATGAATGAATAACTAGATCAGATTAAATATAATAATACATGGGAACTCATACCCAATCATGAAATCACAAACATCATTGGAACACAATTGGTTTTTCGAAACAATCTGGATTAAAAAGGTGATGTTATGAGAAACAAAGAAATATATTTTTTCCAAAGGGTATTCACATATTGAGGGTATTGATTTTTGAAAAACATTAATCCATTGGAAAGACATGAAATAATCTAAATCATTCTTGTTATTTCCGCACAACGAGGCTCCAAGATCATTCAACATAATGTCAAAAAATCATTCCTAAACGGTGATCTTTATGAATAGGTTTATATTGAACATATTTGTGCTTCTTTATTAGAAAATATGATGGTTATGTTTTCATGTTGAAAAAGGAATTGTATGGCCTAAAAAAAAGCTCAAAGGTTATGGTATTCCAAGTTAGATACATGCTTAAGAAAGATAAATGTTAACAAAGGAAGAGTGGATAACAATCTATTCAAAATAGAAAGTCAAGATTATCCCCTCATTATAATTATTTATGTTCATGATATTATATTTTCTGGGAATGATAAACGAATCTATGAAACATTTTATAAATAAATGACGAATATAGTTGTAATTTCCATGGTGGGAGAAGTGAAATACATTCTTTGGTGAAAAATACCTCAAAAGATATAATAAAATTTCCTCTCCCAATAAATATATTCAAAAGAACATTTCAATTAGTTTGGAATAGAAAATTCAAAACCTTTTTCCACACCCATTTCAGTGGGAACAAAGACGAGTAACAATTGAGAAGAAAATGATGTTGATCAAAAATTGTATCGAAAGATGATTGGATGTATATTATATTTGACTACCTCAAGACCCAACATTGTCTATCTTTTTAACTTATTTGAAAGATTTCAATGTTCTCCAAAAAACACATTTTCATACACTAAAAATAATTTTTAGATACATCAAATTCACAAAAAACATTGGAATAAAATATTATAGCTCAAATTTTATTTAATGTTTTGGGTATTTTGATGCAGATTGGGTAGGAAATATTTATGATAGAAAATCCACATCTAGTGGTGTATTCTTTCTAGGAAAGAACTGTGTTAGATAGCATTCAAAGAAACAAAATTTAGTAACTCTCAGTGTTGTTGAAGTTGAGAATTTTTCTGCTACTCAAGACACTACTCCGCGTATGTGTCTAAAAACACAATTGGATGATTTACCAGTTGAAGTGATATTACCATTGCTATTGGGTTGTGACAATCAAAGTATAATCAATCTCAACAAGAATCCTTTGCAACATTCTAATTAAAAACATATTGATATTAATTATAATTTCATTAAAGAGCATGTGGAGAATAATGAATTGAAGATGGAGTATGTTCTAACATCCTAAAAAGTTGCTGATATTTTTACAAAACCTTTTTCGAAGGAATCATTCTTGAAAATGAGTTTGAACATGGGTTTCCAACCTCTTTCTCTAAATGGTTGAGGTATGTGTATTTTTCCCCACTCTCATCATAACATTGGATTGTTTTTCAATGGGTAGAATTCTACTTTTTCATAAATATTTTGTGTAAAATAGAGTGTTGTGGGTAAGAAGTGAATTCAGTATTGTTTTGTGATTGAACTGTTCTAACAATTTGTTGGAGTGGTTATAGAAAATGTAATTTTTTCTAAGTAACTAGGAAAGATGAGTTCAAGTAATGGGGATGAATAATTATCTTTTAAGGAATAATGTTTTCACATCATGTATTTTCTATCAATGATTTGTGTTTCCTATATTGAGCTACCTCATGTAGGATTAGAATTTTTGATATGTAATCAATTACTTGGGGTTAAAAGTATCAGTGACTTATGAAAGTTGGTTGAAAAAAAATATCCAATGAAGTATATTTTTAGGACCAAGCTGATGATGAAGGTGTCTTGTATTCAAGTATTGTCTATTTTTTTCAATGTAAGTTTTGAATAAAGGAAATCACTTCAATTTTTTTTGGAAAAAAATGTTCTGGGTTTATTTTCCATATAATCGGACCCATGTTTGCTGACAATCAGACTAATGTATTCAGAAATTTTGTACTCATCATGAGAAGGAAATAAAGAGACACGAGTTAATGGAAAGTTATGATACTTTTCGATATAATTGTGATGATTCCTTTCTGATTTGTATTGCATATAAATCATGAGTTGAATTGGGAACTTGTGATGCAAGCATGATAGAATAAAGGAGGAGTGGAAGAGAGGTTTCCAGTTAAAAAACAATCATATTCAAGTTTATTGTATCCAGATGGAAGAGAGAAAGAAGTGGTCCCAATTTTTTTCAAAAAAAATCATATCCTGACTGTGGAGGCGTTGCTGATTGATGAAGCTATATGGCAAAGAAGAGAATGGGACAGTATAGATAGTTTTTTGAAAAAATTATATTTCAGGTGGATGTAAAAGACGATGGGATGTTCTCACTATAGCATGGTGTTACAATTTCACTATAGAAGGTGCCTATGATTTCACTATAGTAGCTAGTTACGATTTCACTACAACAACTAGTTACGATTTATCTACAACAGGTGCTTATAATTTCATTTTATAGGGTGCTTATGATTTCATTTTAGGAATTGGTTGAAATTTATCTACAATAGCTAGTGATGATTTAACTACAGTAGTTGGTTACGATTTCATTATAGAAACTGGTTACGATTTCACTATAGCTGGTGGTTAAAATTTCACTACAGTAGGTGGTTATGATTTCACCATTGCAGGTGGTTATGATTTCACTGTTACATAATTGTTATGATTTCAGTTTATAAGAAGTGACAACTAAAAATGTGATGTCGATTAAAGAGTAAGATATGGTGTTGATTATTTTCTAGAATGATCGTATCTATGAATGATCATATCCACAAATGATCTCATACTAGTTAGTTTTGAAATGACTTCATCAAGTGGGTTAAGAGTTGACCTAATTTTTGTTCTTTTCTTTAGAAATCTAAACTGGATCAAGATCCATCAGTTTTTGAGGGGAAGAATATGTTTCTATTTTAAGTTGATCAATTGTTGTGTGAAGAAAATATTTTACTGGAATTAATGGAATGTTACGTTACATTCCAATAGAAGTATGACAATGCTAAAGCTCATCCAAAGTCATGAAGTTATTCATGATTCAAGAACTTGTTTTTTAATGAATTATTGTTTATCAATTGGTTTAAGAGAAAATAAAGGAAAAGAATATTTCTGAATGATTTGTTGAGGGGGAGATGAACATTCATATTCATGATTTTGATTCAAATCGGTTCTGAGAATCATATTCAGCAATCAGAATTAGGAATCAAACTCAGTTTATCATACCCATATATTCATGATAATTGAAAATAGACTCAAAAAATGAAATGGGAGTTTGAAGAAGAAGAAGTGATGATTGTAGAAGTTTCTATAAGAATCGAGAATAGGTGAAGAAGTCAAAATGCATTCTGATATTTTAAGGGAAATTGAATTTTGGGAGAATTTAGGTGAGCCAAAAAAAATTTGGGATTCCCACCTAAACCTATTTTGGGTCACCTATAAAAGTAAAACGTACATTGTACTTTCTAATTCTTGCACTATTCACTACAGAAGAGGGTGAAGATATGGTTTTCTATAGAGAAAAAGATATCAATTCTATTCATCTTGACAATTTTTTTAGGTGGTGATGAGTCATTCATATTCTATTTGGCTTGAAAATTGTTTTTTGAAATTGAAATGGTTCTGATTCTACTTTATTTCATTCTATTAAAAGAATATAAGAATAAGAGGATTTGGTTCACTGTGAAGCCTACTAATTGGAATCATTCTGGAAGAAATGGACTCGGGCTAATCAGACTAAGGTTTTATATCAATGTTTGGGAAGTTCATACATTTTTTCTGGGTAAGTAATTGATTATATGTATTACAATTGAATATAATTGTTGAATTGAAAATAGGCACAGGTAATATGAGATGTTATTAAACAATTATATTAACCTATTCTATAGAGAGGATTCACATTAACTAGTTGTATTGTTTCATAGTGCTACATGAGTGAAAGGATGCATCCTAATTTTTGTAATCCAAGGATTGATTTCTAGTGAATTATATGGCATTTGATCATTCTAAACTATACTAAGGACGTATATATTCTTGTTGAATAGTAATCCTTGTAAATCATTATATTCATATAGATGTGTGTTGATTTGATTATTTGTAGGGAATTTAAATTGTTAACAGGAGGCAAAGGTTGTTTCAATTAAAAATAAACATAAATGAAAATGAATATCACAGACTCGCCCCTCCCCCTCTCAGTGATACAATACTACAACTAGGAAATTTCAACATACCCATGAACAAGACTCTAGTAAGGAACATATCTATAGCCTAGTTCTCCCCACTATCATCATAATAGTTTAGTTAGTATTGCCGTCATCAAACATGCTATGACAAAAAGGGGTGAAACCACTCCTAATCACTAGCATTCTAGTACATGTCTTCCCACCAAGATATCGGTGTTTTTCCTCTTCTATTCAATCAAGTTCCACAACTTATAATGTACCAATTACACATAAAAGTTCAATTTCCAAATCCCACACACCAAGCTTCCCATAAGGATGTCGAATCATACTTTTTTGACATTCAAATTCATTTTAACATCATACTCACTCAAAACAACCAAAAAACATGATTTTCACCCTTATTAATATTTAGTAAATAATTTATCAAATTCCTAAAACGTTCTCCAAACATTTGAAATAAAAAATAATCACTTAATATTTTAAAACCCATTTTAATATAACACTTCCACCAAAATAATAAATAAAAATCCTTTTCACACATTTTATAACCCAATAAACCATTTACAATTTTCATAAAACATTTTCAAGAAGTATAACATGGTTTTAAACATAAAACCCCTTAAAAACCCTCTTTCAAGGCTAAAATAATAAAATACCTAACAAACTATAATTGGATCTGAAATACCTATTTATTAAACAATTTTGAAATGTTATAAAATGACACCAAATGACACAACCAGAGTTATATAAGAAAAACACACCATTTCAAGGAAAAATGAATCATTAAAATTAAATGTTTAACTGATTCCATTAAAAGAATATTTCACACCACACACAACATATTATGAAATTATAAATAAGTAAATCAATAAATTTAACTCATCAAATAATGCTTACACATGAAATTATGTACCTTAGATGTCAAAAATCCCAAATCTTTGTATGAAACATCAACCGCACCACCGATGCATGAAAAAGGAGATTAACAGAACCTAAAATCACAATATTGGACCCATAAACTCAAAATAAAACCCTTGGTATGAGACTCTAGTTTCTATAAATTTGGAATATCATGTAGGGTAGAAATCCAATGGAAATGGAAGGAATAATAGAAGAATTCACTTACTTGAGAAACATTAAAGATATTTCCCCAAATACACAAATAGTTCAGTATCCAAGAATCCAACAATAAAATGGGGATTTAATACAGATTAATAGGTCATCTGGGGAATGAGATTATAGTAAAAGTGTAATAAATGAGTTATTTATGAAAGAAAAAAAATTCCCTTTTCAAAACTATGTGATTTGAAAAACCTTGATGAAATTTTCCCGAATCCAAGATAAAGATGATTTCTACTGATGGAAAATGGATCATGTTGGTGTGCCTAGGGTTCTTGGGATTGAGTGAGAGGTTAAATTACTGAACAATTTAAAAAAAATAATGAGATATAACAGAAATACATTATTTCCTTAAATCAAGAAATGGACTCCTGGGTTGGCCCAATGCATCAATAAATAACCCAAATCTATCATCATCATGACATCATAAGGGGTCCAAATGGATATGGTGTGTTTAATAGGTCATGGTTGTCCATGTAATATGTGAAATGGGAAAAAATGTTAAAAAATGATGGAGTTATAAAAGAAACAATTTTTTTTGAATCTGGAAATGGGCTCACGATTTGGCCAAAATCTTGAAGAAACCGCGATTTTCTCCTAAAATGCTTGGGAGACCCCCGAAAAAAAGAACGAATATAAATTAAATGAAAAATACCTCTAAAATAAGTCATGTATGTGACAATTATCCTCGCAATAAAAAAATTCATCCTCTAAAAGCCACAAAAATGATAGATTCCAAAACAAACCCCGACTGATAGACCAAAATAGACTCCATTCCCATGTTCCGCCCACCCACAAAAGGTCAAAAAACATCTGGTTGAACAAAAAAATGAAGGGATACTCTCACAAACCTAGATATACACCATTATCCTAAAATGGTCAATTTTACCACATCCATACTTCAACAAAACTGTTGGGCATTCTCCATCCCCAATGATTACCCAAGGACGAAATTGGTGGATAGGTTGCTCTGAACGACACTTCCCACTACCAATCCAACACCTAGGAAATAATTGAGTCACTGATATCAGGAGACCTAAATAGACTCCCCACTATAATATCCAACTTTATTTCCGAATATAGAATTGATATACTAATAATGGAAGGACAAACAGATTCCCCACAATAAGGGATATACTAACATTAGAGTTATTCCAAGAGAACCTACATGAGACCATTGGTGGGTCTACCCATAATAAGAACCAACCATATTAAGCAAATAGTATTAGATTAAATGGAAAACACCTATAATACCCTATTCCCTGCACAAGGGGTGTTCATCAAGGAAACTCTATTCCAAAAGAGACACTAAACATTACACAACTCCAACAAACATTACCATCTTGGATGATTCCAACCAAAACTGAGATCAAAGAGAGCCTATAAGTATATTCATATATGAAAAACCATACTACCAATTTTTCCCCACAAGGGTTCAATAACTATGTTTGAGAAAACAAAACCACATTTCCTCCCTATAATAATGGAGGTAATTCTCCACCAATGCGGATTACAACCCTGAAGGATAGGGTCCCCACGTCTATTTCCACCACACAGGACCACATGAAATGATACCACCACATCGAGACTTCAAACTGTCTACACAACCCACACTAGAGATAGAAGATGAATTAATATCCTCAAAACCCCTGGATATTTTCTGACTATGTGCCAACTTTAATCTAGAACCTACAACTAGAGCACAGACAATTGAACCATCTCCTCCCTCACAGTCTGGAACTAACACCCCCTGAATAGAACTTCTTACTCTAGTGCCTCAAGAGGATACACCATGATCCAAGAGAATAAATAGAACACAAAACATCCCATAAACCGCTTACCATTTTCATGGAACCTTTACCAGAACATGGGATTACAAGATTTACTTGAATCACTCCTTTCACCCAAAACAAGAAACAACAAAAGAAATGACACAAGGAAGACACCCACATATAGGATAGAGAACCTCATGAAATCTAGTATTAAAACATGATTCTACCAAAACCATAGTTTTCAAAACTCCCTCAACATCAACCTTTGCATTCAGATTAGGATATGATATTGAAAACCCCCCTTGAGCATGACCATTGCAACCCAATAGTTCATACACGAAATGAAACATGATACATGGGCTATTATAATCTCACTATATCATTTTAGCTTTTTGGGATTTCATTTAAGAGGGTGATTAAATCCTCAAAGGCCCTCTAGGAAAACATCTTTCTTTGATAACCCCTAACATCCCTCACCTTCCTCACTTGAATTCCCCTTCACCACTTCCATATAAAACCTATATACTCAACAGTGTCAATATTGACCATTGACGATTCAAGTAACTTAAGAAACTATACTATTTTCATCCCCTTATGCATCCACTCTTCCACTATGAGAGGATATATGTAATTCAAAAAATATATGAAATAAACTCATCCCTGAAACCCGAGAAGAGATTCCATTGTTTGATCAACTAGAGAACCCACCAATAGCGAATCACCCAAGGCCGCACTAAAATTGTGAATAAAATCTTTGTGGGGGTGTACCTTAGCCACAACGAAACATGAAGACCTAAACAAGATCGTCCTTTGGTAAAAACATATCATATACCATAACCGAACACATGGTTTGAATAGCCACAAGTCTCTCCAAATCATTTCTAAAAGGATACCACTAGCCAACCCATTAACCCAACTCACCGGTGAAACATAAAACCATAACATCATTCAAATGAGAGGGGTTCTCAAAATCAATACACCCCACCAAAACATTCCCAAAAAAACCTAAGACACACAACCCAAATACCAGTAATCATGTCATCAATCTTTCCTTTAAAATAATCTCTTTGAAAATAAATGGTTCATGGGTTATCACATCCACCAATGGTTCCCCATGGTCCTCACAGATGCATGTTTCTTTGGCACATCAGGCAGCATCCTCTTATCCAAACTGGCCCTCATCTAGTCATGCATAATCCATCCATCATCCCAATTAAATCCATTCAATTGTTTTTTCATAGAAATACCAATGGTTAAAACAAAAATTATTTCCACTTTTCATAACCAAAACATTTATCTGACACTTTCCTTTTCTCAAAACTGCTAACCACAAAATCAAAACCCAATTCAAATCATACAAATATTTTCAGAAAATCACTAACCATTAAAATAAAAACTCACTTTCATGTCATTCACATTAATTTCAAATCATCTCATACCATTTCAAAAAACACATTAAGTTTTATGAAAAACTCCATTTCACTCAAACCAACTCATTTAAAAAACTCATTTATACTCATTTCAAACATGTTACCCAAAAATTAGTGAATCTTTTTAAAATAACATTAATTACCAATTCAAAACCATCTTAAAAACTCCAAAATAAATTTTTAAACACATAATTCAATTCAAAAAACTTTTCAATGGTTTAGAAAATTCTACTGGAAACACATTTTCAAAACCCCCTTTATCATAATTCATACTTTTAAAAGAAGTGTAAACACACCATTTACCCGTTCAAAAAAATTATAAAATTTAATTTTCACCCGTTTATAAATAATAACATTTCCACCTTAATGAAAAATAATGTTAAAGAAATCACACTTCTTAAAATCAAGTCATTTTTTAAACCCAAGTTCACAGGATTCCAAAACAAAGAGACACAAGGCCTTGTGAGAGGAAACTAATGTTGGTTGGTGACATAGACATATAGTTTTTTGCCACAAGACAATAACTTCACAATCACAAAGAGTGTTCTAGTGAAATATCCCCAACTCCACATGGCTTTCCAGGATCTACAAGCTCACTGAGTCTATTATCTAAACTCCCTTTTCATCCCCTCCCCAATGCCCAAAAACCCATAAGAACCAATGAACTCAAACCAAATAAAACATCCCATATAGACTTTTATTCTATCACGAGGTGTACTGGCTAGGTAACCTACTTGTAATTTGAGTATCAATTTCTGAAAATCCAAGATCTTCCCTTTCCCTACTCTTTTCGAAAAGGGCATGACCTAAAAAGAGTGAACCTCCTCTCATACCATTTTGCCATGAACCATATCTGATATCTATAAAAACCACCATCTAGACGGGTCTACAGAATGCCCTGAAAGAAATTCCCAATCCCGATGGTATGTAGCAAGTTTCTATGTATCATAAATAAGTGTTTGGGAATAATTTACCTGAGATTAGAAACATAAGACCACCAAAAACAAAAAGTAAACTTAATCTGAAAATTTAGTCCAAGAAGGCCTTTAATAAAATTCAGAATTGAAATACATGATTTTAGACAAATCTCAAGACGTCCAAAACTGAATCTTAATAGGAAAAACAACACAAGAATCACTACATGAAAAGGGTTCATCATCCCCAACCCTTCTCCACCAAACTTCACTGAGGATGGAAGATAACAACCCTAACCACTGATTCCAAAAACTTTCCCCAAACATGTGACAAACATTAACAAGTTTAATTACATCCAAAGTTATTAGTAGAGTGTGAGACTAATCCTAGTATTATTAAACCCAAGAAAATGTTCTAATTGATAATCATTTTTTGACAAAAATATTGCATGTTTTTACAAACCCGTAATACTAGAAATAATTTTAAAAGATAAGTAACATTGAATGAAAATAGTGTCTAGGAGGGATACTTTATAGAAATAACACCTATAGATAAAATTTACATGATACTGAATTTTCAATCCAAACACACCGTATGCCGATTATAAGTATAAAAATTCCATAGATCACTTTTCATGGGAAATAACCCTAGGAACTAGCTACCTATAGGCCCTAGGTACCATATATCTCGGTGAAAAGTAACCCTGACACATATTTGTCCCCATGCACGAGCCACTAATAGGGAACATAGCCATAACCTACTGGTCCCCATCATCATCATAATAGACTAGTTTTTTTTCTTCATCAGACCTTTTATGTCAAATAGGGATAAAAACACTCGAGACCACTAGAATTCTTGTATATGTCAGCCACCTAGATACACAGGTTTTCCCTCTTGTACTCAAAAATATTCCTTGACTTATAATGTATGAATTGAATGTGAAAAATTATTTTCTAAGTCACACATACACCAAACATACCACAAAAATTCCACATAGTACACCTTTCACATTCAAATTCATCTTAACATCATACTCACACAAAACAGCCTCGAAACATGTTTCCCAGCACTCTTAAAATTTAAAAAATCATTTAAATAATTCATAAAATGTTCTCAAAACATTTGACATCAGAAATCTTCATTGTTTCTTCCAAAAACCCATTTTAATAGCATAAACCCACCAAAATAGTACATGAACAGCCGTTGTACACTTTTTATAACTAAATAAACAATTTACAAATTTCATAAAATACTTTCAAGAAGTAAAACTAGGTTTTTCACATAAAACAAATTAAAAACTCAACTATAAAAGACAAAACCATACCAAAACCCCACTAAACCATATTTGGTAGTGAAAAAAATTTTATTTAACCATTTTCATATGTTATAAAATAACCCCAATTGATACAACAATTGTTACATAAGATAAACACACCATTTCAAGAAAAGATCCGAATTTAAAATTAAATGCTTAAAAAATTCCATCAAAAAAAGATTTAACACCACAAAAAACAGAAGAGGAAAATGATATATAAGAAAATAAATAATTCTAACTATTTAAAGAATTTTTACACATTTAATCACCTACCTTAGATGTCGAAAACCCTAAATATTTGTGTGAAACCTCAACTACACCAGCACTGCACCACAAGGGAGTGAAAATGACCCTAAAACAACAAGTTCGGACCAATAAACTAAAAATAAAACCATAGGTATGAATCCCTAGTGTCTAGAAATTATTAACTTAATGGAGAGTAGAAAACAGAAGAAAGTGTAAGGAACAAGAGGGGAATTCACTTACTTGAGAAACATTTAAGAAATCGCCCCATATACACCTATAGATGAATCTCCAAGCAGCCAAAAATGAAAGGGAGATTCTAATAAGGATGAGGAGGTATAGTGGTGAATAAAATGGGGGGGAGAGTAAAAAATTAATTATTATGATGGAAAAAAATTTGTTTTTAATTCTGGAAATGGGCTCACAGTTTGGCCCAAATCATGAAGAAACCACCTTTTCACAAAAAAATCTTGGGAAACCCCTGAAAACAATGCAAGAGTTCAAAGTACATGAAAAATACCATTAAAATAACTCAGAGATGTGAAAATTAATCTTAACCATGGATATTCCAATTGTCATATATTTAGTTAGATAATTAATTACTAATCAAAATTATGGAATACATATGTCGGACAACATAAACATACCATTGATGTGTTCTCCAAGACACCTTAAAATGAATGGTCAATGGCTCTTCCAAAATCCTTTTTTGTTTTGTCTCATGAGACCTATTGATGCATCAAGGGTATATAGAGGGACCAAACCATAATGTACTATGTCAAAATAATTATTCATATGAATGAGGTTAAATATAAAATAATATATATGTGAAATGAAAAAAACTATCCCAAATATGTAAACATAATCAATTACCATTCTGGGTATTATGGTGAATAGTATCGTGATAGAACAACCACAATCAGAATGATTATAAAACATTTAATAAAATATTTTAGGTGATAATACAAATTTCTTATTATCAATTAATCATAATATTCAACAATCTTTTTTGAAATATATGAAAATATTCTAATAAAATCATTGATTAATCTTGAGATAAATACCCTTTTTACTTTGGAAAGAAGAGTACTTTTGGAAAAAATGTTATCATTTTTACTAATTTTTGTCTAAAACTACTAATTAAAACATATATTTTTTCATGACAAAATTACCATTTTTATAAAAATAATGGTGTGCTAAAATGTATTAAGGAAGATATATGAAAATGGGTAAGAAATCTAGAAGTTCTTTTTAATTGGGTTTGCTTATTGGGAAGAATTGAGAAGAGACCCTTGTAAAAATGTATTCACCAATTAAATAAAAATGAACAGATCAGGATATAAATTTTTGGTATTTATACACATAATTTGTAATAATTATATAAAAATATAAAATAATTAAATTGGGGTAATGATAGAGAAATCGTACCCTAAATAGAAAATAGAGGATCGAGAAGAAACCATATCCTTATGTCTGAAAGTGTTCATCACATGACCTTAATTTCATGTATAATCAAATTCAATTAATTAATAAATTAATTAAGATCCTTTTATATATTTATTTGATTTATTATAAATTTATTAATTTCATTTATGGCCTTTTTTATGAGTTATGAGAAAAAAATTTATTTTTCGAGAGCGTTTTCTTCTATGGTATTCATGATCAGTTTACTTCTATATGAGTTTAGTTATTCAATAAAAATAGGAATACATATCCATAATTGAAGTTTGATATTATTAATTAACATAAATAATATTATATGGTATATATTTTATTTTTTATTTTGGGTTAGGATGATTCATTATATAAAATGTTCGTGAAAAGCGTTTAGATTATTTTGGATGTTTTTTTATCATCACATACTTTTTTGTTTTATAAATTATCATCATGTGTATATAATAGTTATAGAATATTATATATCCAATAATTAATATAATATAATTTTTTAACAAAAAATTTTGTTTCATGATCTTCCATGAAGTCATTAATGGAAAATTAAAATACATCATCCATGATATCACTAAATTGACACATCACGGGTGACTTTTTCCATTTATAGGATAAAATAGATAGAGACAGGTTTTATATGATGGATGTTCCATTAAAATTATATAAATATTGTTTATAAATTATAATGGAGTTATCATGTATCTTTGGACAGGGGAGGTGACGGAAAGATATGAAAATAATAGAAATTAGAAAGAAAATAAAAAGGAAAGAATGTGGATTTTTACCACTTGAATTCACATCCTTGGGAATCTTTTTAAGGGAATTGGTATTGTTATTTTTTTGATACCTAAGGATCTAATACTTGTTAAATTGTCTTGGGTAGAATATGGTGCAGAAATTTGACAATTCCTAATGCTTGGGAGGTGTGAAGAGAAGGGGTGGTGAGGGGTGGTATTTATAGTGGAGGAGAGAAGTGTTTTTTAATATATTATTATTTGATTATTATTTTGAAAAAGATAAGAAATATTGATGATTATTATGAATAAATATAGTAATTAGTACATGGTATTGTTAACCAAAGGAAACTTAAATCATCCATAACTCAAGAATGACTCAAAAAAATCATTTATTTACTTATACTATAATTACCGTATTTTACTATTCACACAAAAATCATGTTTTTTTTGAAAAATCCCCAAAATTAATCTATCCATTTATTATTTGTAAAATTAAAAAAAAAATTCCATTTTATGAAAATTATTTTCAAATTCTGATTAATTTAATTGTTCAGTAAAATATACATTTACTCCAAAAATGCAGATTTTAAAATTATAACATATTTTATAAAACACTAAAAATTTAAATAAGTTATTATAAAATATTCTTAAAATAATAAAATTGAAATATTAATTTATGAATACCTTTAATGTAAATAAAATTAATTTTAATTTTTTTTATTAATTATTAAATTGAAGTTATATATTTATGACTTATAAAAATACTAACACATAATTCATAATTTTAAGAATATCCATTTACATATACTATGATATAATTACTGAATACATACACATATAATATACCTAAATTCTATTTATTCTATAATGGGTTATATTACTATTCATTTATCTAGATTATTATTCATAAGGGTCATATTATTTTTCCATTGTGAAAGTTAATATTTTATCTGTATAGGTTCCTTAACATCAAGAAATACCACTTATTTAATTAATTATTCCATTATAATGATTTTATAGTGATCTCTATGTGATTTAATGTGACATATATTATATGAAATAATTATAAGAAATAAGTTTTCATTAATATAATTCTAGGTCGTTAAAATATTTTCCATGAAAAATCAATAATATAATAGAATATAACAACTTAACACATTATGATATATATATTTTTAAATAAATTCAATCTCTTCAATATATAGAGATGCATATAACACAAAATTTAAATGAATGATGAATCTCTATTACAATATTATTTAAACATAACCCTCAAAACCTAGCCTTTATATTGGACTAAATTCATAAAACTAATTAAATTATAATAAATATATGTTATTCAAATTTACCATTGTTATCAATTCATTAGAAATAAAAATAAGAATCATTTTAATGATTTTTTTAAAAAAATGTGTTATTCTAAAATGATGATTCATCATGCCATTTTAAATTATAAAAAAATTAATGTTTAATATATATTTAAAATATATTTGACAAATTGTAATTAATATTTAATATTAGAATATTATTATTATCTTATATTTGATTTTTTGTATTTTTCTGAAAATTTTCCTTTTTTGATGAATATTGAAAATACTATTTATTAAAAATAGGATTTCTGTTCAAATCATTTAAATGTTCCTTATTAATATTAATTTATTTTGAAATAATATTTATTAAATTTATATTCTAAAAAAATTTAAGTTGAATCAATTTCATGTAGGGTTTTGATATGACAACCTTCTATACATATGAAAAGTTTTTCTTTATAAAACTGATTTTTCATCGCGTTTGCGGGTTTAATTTCAAATTACATTTTTCCACTTATTTCTGTTAAATATGATAAAAATAATTAATTTCATAATAATAATAGTTTATATTATATAATATGATTAACTTTTTTTCATTTAATGAATACTAAAAATAAATAAAACTAACTAACACTATTAAGGATCAAAAAAGTTTATTATAGGGTTGAAAAATAATGATAGGGGTTAAAATGACCTAAAAACATCTGCAATTCATATTCTATGAACCTATTTTTACCCTCATAACCTTATTATAGGTCTTTATGAGTTTTCTGGATAGTTTGACATGAATTTGACCTACATTACAATTTATGTTACGAAAAGGACAGACCGTAAACCTCTTGCTTTTACATTTCAATTAAGTGTTCACATAGGGATGAAAAAATGTTTTGGATGAATATAAATATTAATTTTTATAAAAATGAAATTAATTTAATGAGGGTAATTTATATTTAATTTTCATTAATCATATAATTACATTAAAGTATTATAAAATGCCAATGCAGTAATTATTTCATTAATAGAAATATGAAATAAGTGATACAAAAAGTATAAAAAGTAAAATAAATTGATTTAAATCTTCAGTACCATAAATATTATAGATAATAATATAATTTTGTAATGATTTGGGGATAATATATTCTAATTAACATATTTTATTGATATTTTATAATTTTTAATTAAATGAACAATGTGAAAAATTTCATTAATTTTATTCAATAACCAAAGATATATAATTAAATGATATAAACTTATTAAAATTTCTCTATTATTACAGGTTATTTTTATATATTTATAATTATTATATATTTTATTTTAAAATGAAAATTTTCTTTTATAGTGGTTATATTTACCCTTAATGAGTAAAAAAATAGTAACAAAAGTTATTGATAAACTATTGTTTTTCCACATCACATGAACTTTTGGTGAAATTATTTTTCGTCATAGTTAGTATTTGAATTTGATAAGTAGTATTTCAAATTAATATTAATGGCATCCAAATTATCTAATATAGATCATTCTATTTTATTCTTAAATTCAAAATTACCTTGGTTTAAAAGAAAAGTTAACGTAATGAAAAATTAAAATTATATAAATATAAGGAAACATATATACTAATGATAACAATGATTAAATCATGTTTTTTTCTGTGTGTGGTAAATGTGGTGATAAAAAATATCATCCCTCCAACCCTTTAATTATCACTTTTTTATCCACTTTAGGTGAGAGTGACTACTCATTATTTAATAGTTTTGGGTATTTAAATAACTTTCCCTCCTCCTCAATTATATGAGGGAAGTCACTCCCCTAACATCGTCTAACATTTCATGTCATTTTATACAAAAAATAAAAAAATCCATCTCCATCATCCCCCCCCCCTTTATCCTTAGAAAAATAATTCATTCTATATCATTCATGAATACTTTGGGGAAAATGAAACATAATAAGGGTGAGCTCAAATTTTTTGTAACTGTAAAAATAATCATTAACAATTAAATGTCATAAATGAGCATAATAAGAGAATAAATGTATGATAACATAATAAGAGTGAGTAAAAAAATCATAAATTAACTCATTCCCAACAAATCATAAATCATCATTCATAAAACAACGAATAAGTATTTATCAAATGAAAGATTCACAAGAATAAATAACAATGATCCATCTGTTATCAATCATAATAAAAAACATTATAAACCACAAGAAACCATAGATAAAACAAGTATGAATATTTGAAAATTATCACCATAAAACCCATAGAGAACCAAAAAAAATTATAATGATCATACACATGATTTCCAATATAATTTTCAGAAGAAGTAATCATTACCCAATGTATTGAAGCCCGATATAGGCGCACCCAAAATATAAGTTGTATTAGGATCACTTAATTATTTCTGGGTGCACCCATCATATATGAAATAATATATTTCCCTAATTATATATAGGAAAAAACCTCATATAACAATATCCAAGAACAATAAATAAAGTAAAAATATTTATATATTCATCATAAAATTCATTTAAAATTATTATTCCATTCACAATGTTATTAAACCATTAAAAAAATGGGTTACATAAAAAAAAAATTTAAACATGATTAACACATTTAAAAAGAAATTTATTCCATAAAAATCAAATTGAAACCATATTAACTCATGTAAAATAAATGGTTTCCATAAAAATCAATTTAAAACATGATTAATTCATTGAAAAGAAGTGGATTCCATAACTATCGCATTGAAACATTAGTAACTCATCAAAAATAAATGGGTTCCCCAAAAATATCAATGAAACATTAGTTTTACATGTAAAATAAATATTATCCTTAACAAATTCTTTCAAATATTATTATACTATGATAAAACATGTTCCATAACAATTTCATTGATGCTTGATTAACCTATAGAAAAGAAACAAGTTATATAAAAATCTATTTGAATGATGAATTACCTGTGTAAAGTAAATGATTTCTATAAAAACCCATATGTAACCCGAATGACCCATTTATATGAAATTTGTTTGATAACAATATTTTTAAAACGCGATTCAACTATAGAAATGAAGCGGGGTCCAAATATTTCATTCAAACATGATAAACCCATCGAAATGAAACTGGATAAATTTTAATAAGTTTGAAATAATATTAATCCACATATAAAATGAATAAGGTTGGTATCATTACAAAATATCCCCATTTGATAATAATTACAACAAGTTTTATTGAAATTTATGAATAGAAATACCATTAAATGATCATCGAAACCAATTTCTAGGGAAATTGCCTTTTCATTTTGAAAATCTATTATCAAAATTTAAAATCACCCAAATATTGTGAAAATAATATTATTTGAAAATAAAATTACAATCATCTATATGAATATTCAATTAAAATAATTGAAATGATGGTGTAAAAATCTGTTCATGTCATAAATATTAAAAATAAATATTTTTTTCAAAACATTTATAAAAATTGAGTAATAGGGGCCCATTTATAAAATGTTAAGAAGTTTTCCTTCAAAGGATTTTAAAATAAGGTATAAGGTCATTTAAAATGTTTTTAGGACTTAATTTATTTTTTTAAATAAATATTTTCAAAAAAAAATTATAAAACATGAATGTAGAATAGAAGGATACCCAATCTAAAATAAAAGTACAAAAATTGGTATCACTTAAAAATGACTTTTATGATGTCTATTTTATAAATATAGTATGAAATTGAAATTAAATATGTTAAAGTCATTAATAAATAAATTATATTGATATTTTTTTTCAAGAACATATTATCAAATTATTTCCTCTAAAAAAACATGAACATAAAAAATTGTGAAAGAAATTGAATTGTATCATAAAGCCTTTTCCAATTTGGTAACTCTTTAACTGTAAGAACCAAGATATAAATACAATAATTGAAACCTGAAATATCAAAAATATAAATATATCTATGACATATGATTCCAATATTTTTATTATATAGGCCTCATAATGAAGATAGGTTCATATCATTAACATATGTCCTAATGAAACTAATTTGGTGTGAGTAACCTATAAAAAGATCATATTATTGAATTAAGAGTTAATCAATTGAAACATTATGAGTAAAAACTATAAATCCATACAAAAAAATTTGTAAATAAAGAACAAAACAATTTAGAGATAAATTAATACATAATCATATAATAATCAAGTCAAGGGAGAATTTTTATAACCCAACAAATTGGTGTTGAGTTATGAAACTCTTTATAACATTGTAACTTTGATGACAATACCCCTTTAATAAGAATATTCAAAATAAAACATAAAATTACATGATTAATGGAAAAATAAAAATAATACATATAAAATGTGTAACACCCCAAGATTCTACGGTACGCTTCTCTTGAAATAATGTGATAGTGTGTGTTGTACGCAACATCGAGTTCTAACAAACCACAACCAATAAAACTAGCCGTTATGAATAGTAATACCTGCTTTTTGAAATTATATATATTTTATATTTCAAAATGTACTTCTTTTTTGGATTCAGAATATCAAAATTATCCTAAGTTGAATTTTTGGTATTTTTCTGAGAACTTCCAATTTTTATGAATAGTGAAAAATACTTAAAAAAAACTTTTTTAATCAAAATAATTTATAGTGATAAATTATATTATTTAGTGGTTATAAAGAATAATTAGAATATATTTTTACCATTTTATCCAATGGTTTTCATTAGAATTAATTTCACTTTGAAATTGGACATAAACAATTGTTAATCTTTTGATATATATTGTTTCTTAAAAACATGCTATTTGTTGTAACAACGGGAATTAATTATAAAATTAATTAATGATACTTATATGTTTGGAATTTTTTAAAATAGACATCATTTTTGAATTCAGAATATCAATTATATCTTAGGGTGAAATTTTGGCATTGTTCTGAAAAGCTTCCATTTTTGATGAATAGTAAATCTACTAAGTTGTAGTTAAAAAACTGAATTTTTCAGAAAACATAATTTTACCGCTTCTGTGATTGAAATTTAGAAAATCCGAGAAACACGGTTAATATCAAGGAGTAAAATGTGGTTCAATGAGATGAAAATAATTTTTGGTGAATAGTATCTTTTTACTTTTATTTACCATGATTAAAAGTAAATAGGGTAATTAAGGGCACTCTCCCTTCTCATTAACTCACACCTTCAAAGCCTTTTGGTTCGGCCAACCTCTGCCCAAATACTCTCTAAACTTCCCTCACTTCATCTTAGAGGCCTTCCTTTAGTCATAAAGCCAACTTAAGGAGCCCTTTTGATCAAATCAAAAGGCAGAACCCGAAGAAGAGGTAATGATTTCACCACCCTTTTTTAAGTTCCTTTCTTCTTAAACTTATTATTTCTTTGTTATTCCCATTATAAAATAATGAATCTAGTATCTCCTATATACTGTAATATTATTATAAATATGGTACAACAATATTTAGTATAATATCCATCCTTTGAATGACATGTCACCATACGTGTGTACGTTCGACTTACCGTCTCCACGTCGTGGTGTAATTGTTATTCAAAAAATTATTATTTAGATGGGTATAATAATGATGTGTAATTCATGTAAATAATAAATATAACATGATAATGATTATATATATAAGATATACCATCCAATTATATATTATTTTAATATCAAAATAATGATATTTTCGCTCGTGTGTACGTACGGACTACCGTCTCCACGAACGCGATGATATTCATTCTCCATCGTATCCATTCAAGTATAATTATCATATGATGATTAATAATAGTATTTAGGGACCTGATATCATTCTGTATATGAATAAGATACAACCTATTCATAACAAACACGGATTACGTAACAAAACATATAAAAGAAAACGAGTAAGTTAACACCTGAAACAACGATAATACTAAGATATTATTAACAAATCAATGTTAAAAGATGATATATGATATCATATTAATATATATGATTATTTTATAATTTAATAACAATTATTTTACCATTATACAGGAGGTTAACCTACCTCCAACCAAGGAAAATTACAAGGTAAGGGTTATTTCACAATCTCTTCATTATCCGAGGTTGTTTATACATAATAATCTACTGGGATTTCATTATCATCCACATCCATGTTTCTTAAAAATTTATTTCAAAACATTTTTACTATTTAATATAATATGGTTAAAAGTCATTTATACCCTTGTATGAATTTTTATAAGAGCTTTATAAAATAATCTTTTCGTCGTTTTCCAAACAAGGTGCTTTTTATCCTTTTCGATAGAATTAAGGTAATAATGTTTTTTAACATATACGGTGGGTGCGGCTATTTTCTGCCGTTATAAAATCGTTGAAGCTTCCCTTACAATCTTATAAGAATATTTTGAAAGAAAATGTTTTATTTTATAAATATATGACTCGTAAATGATCTCAAAATTTAAATAGATATTTCTCTAAAAAGAGTTTTGATTTCATCTATGTCAACATCCTTTGATGGATTTTACGCTTATTTGAAGTTGATTGATTATGATACAAAACTTATGTATTGTATTGAAGGTTTTGTGATATGTTTGACTGTGTATGTGTTATTTTTATATCATTCATGGTTTATGGATGAAGAATTTACATTTCATATGCTAGTTTTAATATGAATGTTTATGTTATGTTTAAACCTTTTCATATGGGAATGCATTTGACTTAATATGTGACGGGTGGAGCCCTCTATAGCTCCTCGATGAATCGGTAGGTCTCATTAGACAAACTAGTGTCTTGTCACAAGGCCTTGGACAATCTTATTTGTAGTCTTGGCATGAGAGCTTGCCTATGTGGTTATGATAGTCTGGCATTATGCATTCCATCATTATGAAAGTGGTTATTGATATTGCATGTGATTATTCGATTAGTAGAATATCCATGTGAATAAGTAAATGTCATTATTTCATTTTATTTTTTCCATAATATGTTGAAGTTCAAGTTTAAAAGGATTTTGTTTTAGTTATAAATTTCCTTAAATGTTTATTCTTATTTATGAAAGTTTCTGCTATATTGTTATCCTTATTGGGCATTTCATGTCACCCCTTTTCTATGTTTTATTTTTCCCAGGATGTGAAGAAGTAAATTATGAATGACCTGAAAGGATATTATGAGGGGATAATAGTGTGGACTGTGGAGACAATATGTTTTTTTAGTAGTTTTTCACTTTATGATGTAATGTAAAACATTATGAATATATCTAGTGTTTCCAAGGCGACTAAACCAATCAGTCTTTCGAGATTTTATCTTTCTTGTGATCATGCCAATTTTATATAATAATGCATTGACTCTGGGTAACAGGGTCGGGGCATTACAGTTGGTATCAGAGGAAGTTTAGTACAAACCTTGGATGCAAGATTTAGATAAACTCTGATTCACTACTGGAAAACTTGCCTATACCCACGGTTCAAAACCGTGGGTATAGCCCCCAAAACCGTGGGTATAGGCTATACCCACGGTTTTGGGAACCGTGGGCTGGAACGGCGTCGGGATAGGGGGTTCGGGCTATACCCACGGTTTTCAGAAACCGTGGGAATAGGATAGTCACAGCGTGGCAAGTGCATGGCCACGCTGGCACGAATTTGACCCCACGGTTCTCAAACTGTGGGGATTTATAGTCTTTAAAAAATGTATTGCGCAGGTTTTGAACCCCTGTCTCGCGCAGCAGCAGACGAACGGGCCACCCAATCAGACCAACTACGCCACCATTTTTATATGAAGTTATATATATATAAATATACATATACTAATATTTAATATTTTAATTTTATAAAAACATACGCGTGTTTCGCGTCTGCACCCACTGGGTTTCGAACCCGTATTTCCCGCGGCAGCGAAACGGGGAAGGACCAACTAGGCTATATTTTTTATTCGTGTTTTTAATATATGTATTTATATATATATTAATATACAATGTTAAATTAAAAAAAAACCGCGGCGAGATTCGAACACAGAATCAGTATACAAAACTCGCCAACGTAACTACCGAACGGACCAACCGAGCTCTGAAACTATTTGGTTAATTTATATTTTTGTTTATAAATATATTAATATAAGCCGTGAAAAAATATTTCCCCGCCAAATTTTTTTGGTGCTCCCGCCTAATTTTCTTTTCCCGCCTTATGGAGGAAAGCTATACCCACGGTTCTTTAAAACCGTGGGTATAGGTCTTCAAAAAAGTTTACCCCAATGCCCACGGTTTTAAAGAACCGTGGGTATAGGTTATCCGAACAATCTCTATACCCACGGTTTGGGCCAAACCGTGGGTATATGTCTTAAAAAAAATGTATTTCTACCCACGGTTTAGAAAACCGTGGGTATTGGTCTTCAAAATTAAGCTATACCCACGGTTTTGACAAAACCGTGGGTATAGGTGACCTATACCCACGGTTCTCTAAAACCGTGGGTATAGGTGACCTATACCCACGGTTTTGAAAACCGTGGGTATAGAGGTACCCTATACCCACGGTTTTGAAAACCGTGGGTATAGAGGTACCCTATACCCACGGTTTTTTGCAAAACCGTGGGTATAGCTCTATTTTCCAGTAGTGATTAGAGCACGTAGACCTAAGATGGACTGTGAGGATTAGTATAGAAGAACTGCCTCGAATTTTGGTATTATAGAGATTTTGTGAGTTTTCCGAGCAATAAATCCCGGTCTGGATATGAGCAGGTAGAGGCGGATCTGGCACAGATGTACCTAGGGGTAAAACCAAAAAACACTGCTTTGAGCTAGACTCGATCAGGAACTGGTGCACGACAATGAGCTTTGCTGCATTCTTGGTTACGACACTCCCGGGGGATATGCTTAGGATAAATCTCATTTTCATTACAAATCATTATGAAGGGATTATGAGTATATACTTCCTCAAAGAAAACATTTTTATGATTATGGATTATATCCATAAATAGTTCAATTTATGTTAAGTGTTTTATAAGTATGGAATTATGTATTTTGATTCATAAAATGATCCAGTTTATGCCATTGTTTAGAAATGGCACCTAGCGGAAGAAATGGAAACCGTATCCATGCATGCACTCCATGTAGGGATTTCCCTCCTACTCAAGAAAATTATAGTGGAGTTGGTGATGCAACTGGTGTCGATCAGCTAATCACCATACTGGGACAACTCACTCAGGTTATGAATAATAACCTTACCCGTATGGAGCACCCTGATACGCAGCATGGAGGATCAATGTTAGATCGCTTCTTGAGGAAACAACTACCTACGTTCAATGGGAGTACAAATCCCTTAGTAGCTGAGGAATGGATAAATTCCCTAGAGAAAATATTTCAGGATTTGGGGAGTAGTGAAAGGGAAAAAGTTATCATAGAAGTTTACCGCCTCACTGGAGATGCTGATCAATGGTGGTCATTGATTCAAAACACGAAGGAGGATGATAAAGTATCAAATATGGAATGGAGGGAGTTAAAATATCAGTTTTTAGAAAAATACTTTCCTCGTGACCATCGAGCAGATATACAAAGGTAATTTCTAAGTCTGAGATAAAAGGAGGATGAGAATGTCTCAAAGTCTGGGGCTAACTTTACAAGGTTAGCAAGGTATACTGGAGATTATATACATAACCCAAGAAGTAATATTGATCGTTTCTTTGATGGGTTAAAACCATTTCTCCGTCAAGAATTAGTCTCACAATCCTTCTCATCGTACGAATACATTGTCTCATGTGCTATCAAGACAGAGAAAGATTTCTCTAAGTCTTATGACTTTAAAGCAATGCCAGAGAAGCAGAGATCTTCTGATCAATCCGGGAATGGAAATAAGGGGAAGAAGGGAAATGTTTAATATCCATCCTGTGGTAAATGTTGGAAGAAACACCCTGGTACTTGCTTGAAGGGAATGGGTGTCTGTTACAAGTGTGGTGAAAAGGCCAGCAAGCTCGTGAATGCAAAGGGAAGAAGGAATCTACCAATGTTCAATGCTAAAATTGTAGGGAGATAAGACATTATTCAGATGAATGTCCTAAGCGTCAGGGGAACATACCTCAGAAATGGCCAAGGGATCAAGGCCAAGCTTATGCTATCACTACTGCTAAGGTAGAAGTTCCGAAAGACGTAGTGGCAAGTAATTTAATGGTTTCCTCAAGTTTAGAAAATGCATTATTTGATTATGGATCATCACATTGTTTCATATCTTCTTAGTTTTTTATGAAAATTACATATTTCCAATTTGATTTAACAAGGGAGTTGTCAGTTAAAACTCTTAAGGGAAGCATCATTGCAACAAAGTTTTGTGAATCAGTCCCCATTAAAGCACATAAATGTTATTTATCTACTGATCTCATCGTCATACCTATGATTGAGTTTGATATAATCCTAGGTATGGATTGGATTTCAGACTATGATGAGAAGATTTATTGTAAGAAGAAGGAGGTTATGATTTTTGATGATTATGATAAGGAACACCTTATCTTTAGAGAAGAATCATCACCACCTAATTATTATCTAGATCCACCCCAAGTAGCTCAACTAAATTCAATTATTGGGGAGGAAGAGGATGAAATTACATTGGGTGAGGAAAGTAATATTCAAATAGAGTATGTACTTGTTGTTAAAGAATATGTAGATGTGTTTTCGGACAATTTACCTGGACATCCTCCAGAACGAGAAGTTGAGTTTTCCATTGATTTAATTCCTGGATCAAGGCCTATATCGAAAACCCCTTATAGAATAGCCAATGTAGAATTAGTTGAACTAAAGAAACAACAAGAGGAATTGAGTAGTAATGGATTTATTCACCCTAGTGTTTCTCCATGGGGAGCCCCTGTTCTTTTAGTTAAAAAAAGATGGATCTATGAGGTTATGTATCGACTACAGGGAGATCAATGCTATTACAATAATGAAAACGTATCACCTACCTCACATTGATGATTTATTTGACCAACTGCATGGAGCTCAATACTTTTCAAAGATTGACCTTTGATCTGGATACCATCAGTTGTGTGTAAAGAAGGAAGACATTTCGAAGACAGTATTTCGAACTAGGTACGGGCATTACGAGTTTACGGTAATGCCTTTTGGATTTACTAATGCACCCTCTGTATTCATTGATCTGATAAATAGAGTTTTCAAGGAATATCTCAATGAATTTATGGTGGTATTTATTGATGATATCTTGGTATACTTCAAAAGCTACGAGGATCATGAAAATCACTTGCGCATTATCCTGAAGACTCTGAGAAGACATGAATTATATGGGAAGTTTATCAAGTGTGAATTCTGGCTTCATGAGATTTCTTTTCTTGGCCATATTTTCTCTAAGGATGGAATTTCTGTTGATCCTTCTAAGACCAAGGCAATCCATGAATGGCCAGCACCTATGAGTATAACTGAGGTACGCAGTTTTATTGGTTTGGCAGGTTATTTTTGATGTTTCGTCCAGAATTTTGCCTGATTGGCAAACCCATTAATGAAGCTCACACGTAAAGGGGTTAAATTTTTTTGGACAAAAGAGTGTGAAGAATGTTTCAAAGAACTGAAGAGAATATTAGTCAATGATCCTATATTGACTCTACCATTTGGGAATGATGGGTTCGTTATTTATAGTGATGCATCGAAGAAAGGACTTGGTTGTGTCCTTATGAAGAATGATAGAGTTATTGCCTATGCATCACGACAGTTGAAAAATCATGTACAAAACTATCCTACTCATGATCTCGAGTTATCAGCTGTGATCTTTTCTTTGAAGATATGGAGGCACTACCTCTAGGGTGGAAAATTTGAAATTTATACTGATCACAAGAGTTTGAAGTATATTTTATCACAAAAAGAACTCAACATGAGGCAAAAGAGATGGCTTTAATTACTCAAGGATTATGATTGCACGATACACTACCACCCGGGGAAGGCAAAAAAGTTGGCAGATGCTTTGAGCAGAAAAGACCATGGAGTTTTGAACAATATGAGAATTGAAAGGGATCCAATTTTCATGGATCTAGTAAAGATGGACATGGGAATAACTAGGGAAGGCGAAACATCAATGCTTTTTCAAATGGTTGCCAAACCATCTTTACTAGAAAGGATTAAGAGTTCTCAGACCGATGATTAAGAATTTCAAAAGAAGATTAAATCTGTGAATGATGGGAGATTGAGAGACTTTGTGTATGAAGAAGGAATTTTGAAATTTGGGAAGAGACTTTGTGTTCCTAATATACCTGATCTAAAAAGGGAATTCCTGGATGATGCTCACATTTCCAATTTCTCTATACACCCTGGGAGCACCAAAATGTATAGATATTTGAGACATTTTTGGTGGGACAACATGAAGAGGGATATTTCTGATTTTGTGTCAAGATGTATGGTTTTTCAACAAGTTAAGGCTGGAAGGAAATAGTCTGGAGGAGTCATGCAAACTCTTCCCATACCGGAGTGGGAATGAGACAATATTACGATGGACATTGTCATGGGACTACCAAAGCCACCTACAAGGAACAATGAAATATGGGTTATTGTTGATCGTCTTACCAAGTCAGCACATTTTCATGCTATAAGAGAAGATATACCATTGGAACATCTAGAAAGACTATATATTAATGAAGTTGTGAGACTTCATGGAGTACCCCTATCGATAGGTTCTGATCGTGATCCCCGTTTTACTTGAAGATTCTGGAAGAGTCTTCAGAAATCCCTGGATACTGAACTTCATTTGAGCACTACCTACCACCCTCAGACAGACAGACAATCAGAAAGGACTATTCAAACCTCAGAAGACTTGTTGAGATCTTTCTCACTTGACTTTCAGGGTATGTGGGATCAATATTTACCTCTGGTAGAATTTTCCTATAACAACAGCTTCCATTCGAGTATTCAGATGGCACCATATAAAGCGTTATACGGAAAGAGATGTCGTACACCAACCTGTTGGGATGACGTTGGTGAAAGAAAACTTATAGGCCCAGAACTAGTGGAGGAAATGATGGAAAAGGTGAAGGTAATCCAAAATCACATCAAAGAAGCTCAAAGTAGGCAGAAGAGCTATGCCGATAATCGAAGGAATGATTTGGAATTTCAAGTCGATGATCATGTTTTCCTGAAGATATCTCCATGGAAGGGAGTCATACGTTTTGGTAAGAAAGGTAAATTGAGTCCTAGGTACATCAGACCTTTCGAAATTCTAGAACGAATTGGGGCGGTAGCTTACCGATTGGAAATGTGGCCAAGTCTCTCCAAAGTTCACGATGTGTTCCACATATCTCTGTTGAGAAAATACATGCCTAGTCCAACGCATGTACTCACCTATGATAAATTATAACTAGAACCCGATCTATCTTATTGTGATGAGCCCATCAAGATTCTTGATATGAGAGAACAAGTACTGAGAAACTGGACGACTGGTCTTGTAAAAGTCTTGTGGAGAAACCATAAGATGGAAGAGGCAACGTGAGAACCCGAGGAACTTATGATGAAGAACCACAGACTCATTTCATGTGGTAGTAATCTAGAAATTTCGAGGACGAAATTATTTGAAGGAGGGGAGAATGTAACACCCCAAGCTTCTACGGTACGCTTCTCTTGGAATAATGCGATAGCATGTGTTATACGCAACATCGAGTTCTAACACACCACAACCAATCAAACTAGCCATTATGAATAGTAATACCTACTTTTTTAAATTATATATATTTTATATTTCAAAATGGACTTCATTTTTGGATTCAGAATATCGAAATTATCCTAAGTTGATTTTTTGGTATTTTTCTGAGAACTTCCAATTTTATGAATAGTGAAAAATACTTAAAAACAACTTTTTTAATCAAAATAATTTATAGTTATAAATTATATTATTTAATGGTTTTAATTTATAATTAGAATATATTTTTACCATTTTATCCAATGGTGTTCATTAAATTAAATTCACTTTGAAATTGGACATAAACAATTGTCAATCTTTTGATATATATTGTTTCTCAAAAACACGGTCTTTGTTGTAACAGCGAGAATTAATTATAAAATTAATTAATGCAACTTATATGTTTGGAATTTTTTAAAATAGAAATCATTTTTGAATTCGTAATATCAATTATAGCTTAGGGTGAAATTTTAGCATTGTTCTGAAAATCTTCAATTTTTGATGAATAGTGAAACTACTTAGTGGTAGTTAAAAAACTGAATTTTTCATAAAACTTAATTTTACCGCTTCTGTGATTGGAATTTAGAAAATCTGAGAGACACGGTTAATATCAAGGAGTGAAATTTGGTTCAATGAGATGAAAATAATTTTTGGTGTATAGTAACTTTTTACTTTTATTTACCGCGGTTAAAAGTAAATAGGATAATTAAGGGCACTCTCCCTTCTCATTAACTCACACCTTCAAAGTCATTTGGTTCGGCCAACCTCTGCCCAAATACTCTCTCAACTTCCCTCACTTCATCCTAGAGGCCTTCCTTTAGTTAGAAAGCCAACTTAAGGATCCCTTTTGATCAAATCAAAAGGAAGAACCCGAAGAAGAGGTAATGATTTCACCACCCTTTTTCAAGTTTTTTCTTCTTCCACTTCTTCTTTGTTTGTTATTCCCATTATAAAATAATGAATCCAGTATCTCTTATATACTTTAATATTATTATAAATATGGTAAAACCATATTCAGTATTATATCCATCCTTTGAATGACATGTCACCATAAGTGCGTACGTACAGCTTACCATCTCCACGTCGTGGTGTAATTGTTATTCAATAAATTATTATTTGGATGGGTATAATAATGATGTGTAATTAATTTAAATAATAAATATAACACGATAATGATTCTGTATATAAGATATACCATCCAATTATATATTATTTTAATATCAAAATAATGATATTGTCGCTCGTGCGAACGTATGGACTACCATCTCCAGGAACACGATGAGATTCATTCTCCATCGTATCCATTCAAGTATAATTATCATATGATGATTAATAATAGTATTTAAGGACTTGATACCATTCTTTATATGAATAATATACAACCTATCCCTAACAAACACGACCTATGTAACAAAACATATAAAAGAAAACGAGTAACTTAACACCTGAAACAACAATAATACTAAGATATTATTAACAAATCAATTTTAAAAGATCATATTTGATATCATACTAACATATATGATTATTTATAATTTAATAACAATTATTTCACCATTATACAGGAGGTTAACCTACCCCCAACCAAGGAAGAGTACAAGGTAAGGGTTATTTCACAATCTCTTCATTATCCGAGGTTGTTTATACGTAATAATCTACTGGGATTTCATTATCATCCACATCCATGTTTCTTAAAAATTTATTTCAAAACATTTTTAATATTTACTATAATATGGGTTAAATTCATTTATACCCTTGTTTGACTTTTTATAAGAGGTTTATAAAAGAATATTTCCGTCATTTTCCAAACAAGGTTCTTTTTAACCTTTTTGACAGAATTAAGGTAAGAATGTTTTTTAACATATACGGTGGGTACGGCTATTTTCCGTCGTTATAAAATCTTCGAAGCTTCCCTTACAAGCATATAAGAATATTTTCAAAGAAAATGTTTTATTTTATAAATATATGACTCTTAAATGATTTCAAAATAGAATGAGATATTTATCTAAAAAGAGTTTTGATTTCATCTATGTCAACATCCTTTGATGGATTTTACGCTTATTTGAAGTTGATTTATTATAATAAAAAACATCTATATTGTATTGAAGGTTTTGTGATATGTTTGACTGTGGATGTGTTATTTTTATACCATTCATGGTTTATGGATGAAGTATTTACATTTTTTATGCTAGTTTTAATACGAATGTTTATGTTATGTTTAAACCTTTTCATATGGGAATGCATTGGACTTAATATGTGACGGGTGGAGCCCGCTATAGTTCCTCGATGCATCGGTAGGTCTCATGAGACAAACTAGTGTCTTGGCACAAGGCCATGGGAAAATCTTATTTGTAGTCTTGGCACGAGGGCTTGGCTATGTGGTTATGATAGTCTGGCATTATGCATTCTATCATTATGAAAGTGGTTATTGATATTTCATGTGATTATTCGATTAGTAGAATATCCATTTGAATAAGTAAATGGAATTATTTCATTTTATTTTTTCCATACTATGTTGAATTTCAAGTTTAAAAGGATTTTGTTTTAGTTATACATTGCCTTAAATGTTTATTCTTATTTTTGAATGATTCCGATATATTGTTATCCTTACTGGGCATTTGAGCTCACCCCTTTTCTATGTTTTATTTTTTCCAAGATATGAAAAAGTAAATTATGAATGACCTGCAGGGATATAATGAGGGGATAATAGTGTGGACTATGGAGACAATATGTTTTTATATTAGTTTTTCACTTTATGATGTAATGTAAAACTTTATGAATATATCTAGTGTTTCCAAGGCTACTAAACTAATCAGTCTTTCGAGATTTGATCTTTCTTCTGATCATGCAAATGTTATGTAATAATGCACTGACTCTGGGTAACTAGGTCCAGGGAATTACAAAATGGATAGTATATACACAACAAAAAAACAAAAAAAATCAATGAATATGGAATATGTCTCACAGAAGTAAAAGGTAAATGAGAAAAACATTTACCTTGAGTCCACAAATTCATTGTATGCCCTTTAACAACTATATAATAAAATTAAATTTATTATTTGATTTCATAATATAATTTTTGAATTTTTAACACCTTATAACTAAATCATTTTTTATTTATGTTTTAAAATATATAATCTATTAAGTCCACATCAGCTATTTTGAGGACATTCGGTTCATTGTTTCAAAATGGAATCGATATGTCGAATGTGGTCAAAGTGGTAATAATTTAAAAATATCAAGAATATGAACCATGAAATTATTATCATTTTTATTCATCAATTAAACATTTAAAACTATTAATAAAAATGGTAATGAAAAATGTATTGTGTTACGATCATGGAGACGGTGGTTCATACGTATGTTGGAGTGACACTTCTAATTTTTAATGACGATTATGGAAAAAAGTTATGAAATATTTTTAATTTATATATTTATAATAATTTAATACATTCATATCATTAATTTAAATATTAATTTATATATATCATTTTTTTTATGTGAGGATGAAAAAAATAATCACACTGCTTCATGGAGGAGGTAGTCCTCCAGTACATAAACGTTGTTATCAATATTTAGTGCATGGATGAAAATTATTTAATATATATTTATAATGAAAAAAATGTCATGAATATAAATATAATGTTATTTATTTCTCATATATTAATTTAAATTATCAATATTACTATCTATGTAAATATTTCCTGAAAAAAAGAATAACATCGTTACACAAGGCCATAGTACGCCATAAACACGAGCGACATTATCTTATCCCACACAAAATGGAAAGTAAAAAAATTATTTTAATTATCATAACTAAAAATAATACATATATGTTAAATAAATAATAAATATAATTTATATCCATCATTACAACAAGTTATGAGAGGTGCTGAATGAAAACAAATGACATTGGTTCATGAGGTGGTATTCTACCGTATATATGAATAAAGATTTTCTATCCCATTTGATGTAAGAGGAGAAGGATTTATGTTTTTAAAATATATATAATAGGTTCCTAGTATATAGTTGATATGTTTTATCATATAATCTTTTTTATGAATATATTAAGGGGTTTGAAGTATAAACAATACCATAGAACAAAATTAATAGTACGACCTCCTCTCGGGCCACCTCTTTAGGATTACACATAATATATGCCTATAATGTATTTATAACTGAAAATGTATTCTATTTTGTGAGTATGAATGTCTATAATTTATTTTTCTAAGAATTTGATGATCCAAAATTGTTTTATGGTGTGTGAAAAAGAGAATATGGGTGATATTTTATTATTGCGGTGAGTTGAACACTTTAATTTCTAAAAATAAAATGTTTTACCCACGTTTCTATCATTCCTAATGTATATAAAATGGACCATTGATGACAATTATATGTTATAAGGTGTAAATAATTCCATAAAATAGTTTTTAGAAATGTTTTTTTTTCATTTTTACCCTCGTCATTTTATATTAACCCCTAGTAAACTCGTTTCCACCATAACCGTGTATATTAATTTATACTATTTTGATAATTAATTATGTTAAAAAATTATGTTAACTTATTTAAGAATATAAATTATAATTATTACCACTATTTAATAAATTATAACAAATTAAATTCAAAAAAATGAAAAATGGTATTAAAAACATGCATACACGATGGAAGCAGGTTTTCAAGATGTGTATATTCTAGAAAATGATGAAAAAATCTGATGATGGTAAGGTCAAAGTATAGGGCAATCTATCATTGATTAATAATTAATTATAAATATAGAAAAAATAAAATCTTATAGAATAATTATTTTTAAATAATAATAAGTGTTTAAAACATTACCATTGATATTCTAACTAATCAAATAATCACTTGGAATAAACATAATGACAGAAGCATAATGTAATATTTTTTCACTATCAAGATTCATATTTAATATTGTTACTATATATATATATTCCCAAGATAGTTTAAATCTATGTGTAAAAACCAGTCTGATTAGTGTCGAGATCTATCCTCTTGAAAATTTATAACTACTTGGAAACTAACATAAAGTGTTTATTGCCAACAGATATCATCACATGATACTACTGATTCACTAAGAGGATTGAAATAAATTGTCCTATACAAGTATAGTTTATTTCCAATTCATTCCACATATATCTAAAAATAAATTTAAATCATAAACATTGTACCTCTTCAAATATCTATACTATGTAAAGGATACATATTTATCATCATTTCCCCAATAAATTAAATAACATTTAATGTGACCGCCTTATGTAAATATGGTATATAGTTTTTTAAATAGTAATATCTATAATAAAAGAATAATTTTATGAAAATAAATTTATTTTTAAATGAAAATGGATTACAAAAAATCCATCGTTTCAATAGAATGTTAACAATCACAAAAGAAAGCGAGATTTCAAAAATATTATTCACCACATAGAAATTGTCAAATCAAACCCCTTGGGTGAGTAAATTCAAAATAGAATATAGTATACTATGAAATAATACTTAATAATTATATTAAATGAAAAAAGTTATTATATACACCACATAAAATAAATAAGTCTAAAAATTTTTATATGCTTCATGGAAAAAAATATGAGACAAGAATCCATTACCTTGAGTTTGACATGTGACATGTGTCTTTATTTCATGAAAAATAAATTTATGTTAACTATATACATTATTTATAACATTTTTCATGTCTATTATTACAATAACATCACTTATTATAATTTTTTATACATCTTCTCAAATAATTATGTTTACCTCAGGTGTTTTGACGAAATTTGGTCCATGTGTTAAAAATTAAATTGATAGGTCAAAAATGGTCAATGAGGTCATTATATAAACATCTATCTAATAATAATGATGTAATAATTTCATTTTTATACATCAGTTATATTTTAAAAAAAAATCATGAAAATAGTTTTCAAAAATGAACCAACGTTACAATCGTAGAGATTTTAGGTTGTACGTATGCATGAGTAATGTTCCCATTTTTCATTAATCATTGTGGAAAAAAGGAAAGTAAAATTTTATATTAATATATTGATATTTATATCATAAATTTTATTTTATTTAAACATGAATACTTATATATATAATTATATTAATTTTAAACAAATCACATCACGTCGAGGAGGCGGCAGTCCACAAGTCAACAAATGGCATTTTCACTTTTCTAGTGTGTGGAAAGGGTGACGAAGAAAACGATGAATTATATTTATAGAAATTAAATTATTTCATGAATATAAAATATATTTTTTTTATTTCAACTATTTTAAATTAAACCAATTTTTAATAAATTCTGTGTAATTTGTGAACGTATCAAATCACTTTAAGGAGGCACTAGTTTGTGGTACAAAGACAATGTAATCATATTTACAGAAAATCAAAATCATGAGGGTTTGTGTTATATAAAAATTAAAAATTTATTTATAAATCATAAATATAATATATATTATATAAAAATATTATTTCCATCCCAATTATCACCCATGATTAGTGGTAAAGGAAAAAAATGACATCATTTTGTGAGGCATTAGTTCGTTGTACACACGAATGGTAAATTCATTATCCATTTTATGGGAGTTTTTGTGGGTGTGGAAATAAAACATAAAATTCAATTATATAATTATATTGATGATAATATTTTTTTATATAATAATGGAATAATAAAACTAAAATTATTCGAGTATGAAATAAAAAAAGTGATCGATGAAGAATGTTCCACTTTATTGGTTAAATCCATTTGGTTTATACCAAAATACTACCTTAGATGCATTTTTTCACCAATTTAGTTTTATATGAATATGTATGGGATTTTTGGAACTTATTTAATTAGTTTTTGGTTTATTTAATGTGTATTTATTGGTTTGATGGAGTAGAATAGTGAATTTATTTATAGAGGAGGACGAGTGAAATTCTTGTAAATACCATGAGGTAAATACTACTGGGAGGTCTCCCATACATCATGTCATTATAAAATGGAAAAATAATTTATTAAAACTAAACTATAGTCAAGGAAAATCTCCACCATATGAAAATAAGTTCATTTTAATATTTTTGTTCCTTAACATCTCTAATTCCGAACTTTTACCATTTTTGTTTTCTATTAAAGTAATATGCTTTATAACCTATGTAATTTATCCATGAAGACTTAATTAAAGTGAAATTTACTAGAAATCATAGAACCAAGGAATTTTAATTATTATATCTAAATTTAAAAATAAAAATCACATGTGTGGTGTAAATTAATTTTAATATAAGCTCATGTAACGAGAAATAGACTACATTAACCAAAACTGCATTAATAATGTTTTCACTATTTAGGGGAAAATATGTTCATTATAAAAGATCAATTATCCCATGAATATAAAATATGTGACATTTATTAATATTTACTATAAGACATTTAATCTCCCTTTAGGTATATTTTTTCTTACGTTCAGTTTAAGTTCAATATTTTTGTTAAATAAGTGGTTTCCCAAGTTCATGTGAAGACCCAGGGGTGTTTCGGGTGTTTTGGACATGAAAGAGTAAGAAAAAAGGGGTTTTTGGGCATGATGAATAGTTTGTGCATGGTTAGTAAAAACTATGTTGAAATTATAGGTAACCATGTGAGGGTGTTATTTTTTTATAGTAGCATACGCATGGTTTGCACAGGGTTTGGAAAACGGTGTGGGTAAAATGCTTAGCCCAGAAACTTTGAGAAAATTAAAAAAATTCTATTATAGGATTTTAAGTTCAAATTTAGTATTTCTCCCCCTTAATCCTCCTTCAACCCTAGTGATGAGCCAAGCTTCAATTATCATCCAAGAGATTATTCTCCTTCATTCCTAGTCATTTTGGAGTGCCGTCAGTTGGGTATTGAAGATCCAGGTAAGTCTAATCTTCTCCTTGCTTCTCTTTTTGGGTTAGAGTCCACACATTTTCTCCATCTTCTTTTTAAGCACTAAAACCCTTTCATTACAATGAGTTTTAGTTTTAGGCTTCAATTTTTTGATGAATTGGGATCTAAGTCCCTGATTATGAGTGTGTTCACCAACGAATTCATGGTACGTTGTCTAAAATTTATATCACATAATTTATTCATAGATTTGTGCATGTAGGGATTCATTCTTGTTACCCTCTTAATTTTTTCTACATTACATAATCTTTATGTGGTTTATTGAGTATCTAAATGATTAACTGAACCACTCTTGAACCCCGTTGGATGAAAAGAGGTTTACATGACTAAATTATTACTACCCATAGGGTTATCCCACCTTCCCTCATGGGCTAAGGGAGAAGTAAGGTTATGAATATGAATTATAATAATATTGAGAATTAGCGATTGGGAAAATAGATTTATGTAGTGAGTCATAATGGATGGTTTCTAGTTGTGTCTAGTGATGTTAAAGTCTAATGGATTGTTTGGTTATCATTTAAATAGGTTAAAGGGTATCAATTGGAATATTATAAGAAATTATGTTTACAATTCAATATGCATTGTGAGATAGGCATGGGAATTGGGAAATAGGGCTAAAATGTTAATTGATATAAATGATGAATGTGATAATGGATTGAGGAATAATGTTAATTTCCCATTTATTGACATTGTTGTGATGTTACAAATGATATTGGATATGCTTGTTGTGATGTGGTTATTAGTAGTGAATGATAAATAAGCATGTGAACATGGCTTGGTAAGTGGGGTATAGACTTAAGGTTCTATACCCATGGTTCGGGTGGGACAAAGGTTCTAGATCCACCACCAAATGCATGGGTTGGGGAAGGGGATGGGGTTTGATTCCCCTAATGGTTGTATTTCACCCCGACTGAGGCTTTGAGGTAAGGATTATGAGGTTATTATAATGTGATTCCTAGTGATACATAAATTTATTTTTATTCCCATATTTTTGAGAATATTGACCATGCCTAATCCATTTAATACATTAAAAATGTATATAAATCCATGAGATTCATAGCTAGTGAACCGAAATTAAATTGTATCATACTTTAAAGGAACATAGTCTAGAATTATATATTGAATTGTTTACCTTTACTTGATATTATTTATCACTTTCATTAAATATCAAATTTTACTAGAAATTTTGTAGACATCATTGGTGGTGGACTACTGAGTTATAATCACATCCTATTCGGGCTTCTATTGGGTACTTGAGCAAATTTCATGTTTGTAGGTCCGAACAAGGGAAAGGGACCTATTCGAGGGAGTTGAGATTGAAATGGGACTTGTATGGGTGAGGTTATAAACATGGATTCTAGAACATTTTTGGGATTTTTTTATTTTCATTCCTTGGGGGGGTTTTCACTTGGCACTATAGCAAAGCATGGATATTTATTATTATATGTGGTTGTACCTAGTTTGGGTTTTGGTTATTTATGCATGTTTTTAATATTTTTCTAATTTATCTACTATTAAAAATGTGGTTTGTTTTGGAATACTATGGTAATAATGGTATAGTCTCCCCATATTTCTTATTAGACCCTCGTTTCTAGTCAGTAACCTCTAGCATAAGGGGAGATGTGCTTGAGGTCATGTGGTGACCCGACTCGGGCCACCAGTTTAGTGGATTCTAGGTTAGGGACAATACAAAGTCATATTATAAGATTTCATTTATATTTTTTACTATTTAGGGAATGGTAAACAATAGATTAAAAAAGTTTTTGTCTTAGGTAATGAGATCATTATTGGGATTATCTAACCCATGTATGAGGGAAAACCCATGTCACATTGGGAGGGGATTGATGTTGTTGTTGTGTGTTGTTAGATTTGATGATATTTCACAATTAGGTAACACACTTGTTGTGTGATTTGATGGTTTTGCGATATTTCTCTCATGGATGAAAGGCTAAGAGGTTGTAAATTTATTCATCACATTGGGCACCTATGTAGAAAAGTGACATGCATCATGGTAGGGAAAAAAATGGAATGGGTGTGTGGGATATAAATGTTAGGATGCATTTTTTTCTTAAAAGTAATGAAATTGTTCCTAATGTCATGGTATGAATGGGTAAAAAGGAAATTTAAAATTAAAATCAGTATTTATAAAATAGTTGTTAAAAAAGAAGAAAACGGTATTTACATGTTTTAAGAGTAATTTGGGATGCAGAAACTATTTTGAATTGTGTAAAAGATATAACTTGGGACCATGTGAATTTGATACCCATGTTATACATAGCCATATGATCGATGGCCAAGGGTAGTGATCTATTTGTGAGTGGGTTCATTTTGGTAGTTTATGATAGATGGTTTGTTTATGGAATGTGGTGATCCAACCTATATCTTTTTCCTTCTCATAAAAGTATTATGGTTTCCTTCCAAAGATCATGTTTGGAATTGTAGTGAAATTCCACCTCAAAGACGTGTGCCAGTTGGGTAACAAGATGATGTTGTCGAGAACACACCATGAATAGTAGAGAAAGATAACATTGTGATAGAAGAGGATAGGTAAGAGATGTTTTGTGATAACTTTTATTGTTTTATGTAAATGATGGAACGGGACCCAGAGCGGGCTGCACTAAGTATATTTGAGCAGACTAGGTAGTTTCAGCTATAGTACCCTCCGACCATTAAAATAGTGGGAGGGCTAGAGGCAGTAGAGTTTTGGATAGAGCCCACCCAAATTATTCTTGACCATATAGAGACTATTATTGAGTAGTGAGTCAAGTTAGTGGCATATATGCTGAGAGGTATGGAAAAGAATTTGTGGAACATCATGGTTCAGACAGAGCATGCTAGAGAAAATATGTGGAAAGATATTGAAGAAACGTTTCTTAAGAACTTCTACCCAGAAACATCGCGGTAGGAGAAGGTTGAAGATTTTATGAGGTTGAACCAGGGGACAGTGCCGTAAATAGACTATGCTAGTTGTTTCACCAATTTGTGATGCCTTGTTCCGACGTTGACAATAAACAAGTCAGTTGTGGTGAAACGCTTCCTGGATGGGCTAACACACAAGATAATGTCTTAGGTGAATATCTTTTGTCTAAAAAGGTTTGGTGAAGGGGTGGATCAAGACCTTATATCATAGGGGAACCTAAAGGGAACATCACATAGTGAGTTTGTGGTGCCAACTTTGAGATCTAGTGGTGCATCTTCTGATAGTATGAAGATTCATTTTGTAATATTTTAGTAGGGTCAAAGAGTATAGACCAGTAATAAGATTGGGTCAAATTCTCATGGTGGAAACTAGGTAGTATTCTATTAGAGTGACAGGATAGGCACAAGTGTGACCAGTGTACCAACCCACTGGTCGAGTGCCGAGAGTGTGGTAGGGTAGGCCACTTATAGAGGTTCTTTTAGGAACTCGTGACAGTCAGGGAATGATGGAGGTTAGAGGAAAATACTGAGTGTAGTTAGTGGATCAGTTACCCTATATTTGAAAACCAGTTGGACCTCCATTTGATGTACTAATTGAGGCAGTGTATGTGGAACTCGGGGGAGAGATAAACCTTATCAACAAGACAGTGCAGTCCAGGGTACTCATGCCAGTGCCCAAGGTAATGGTGATGGTAAACTCCATGAAATTATGACTACAACAAAAGGTGTTGAGGTAGGACCATCTACTTTCCGAGGTACGATTCTGGTATCTACCACATTTTCTAGTGGTTTATTTGATACAGGTTTTACGCATTCCTTTATTTTTTCTCAGTTTGTAGTTGTGTTGTGATTAACCGTGGAGATTGTATATGGGGTAATTTTGATTAATACTCTACTAGGGGTTTGAGTTGAGGACGTCAGACAGTTTAAGGGTTGTACTCTAGAGGTTGGTAGGTATCATTTTCTGGGGGATCTGTTTTTCCTATAGATGTCAGGTTTTTGTATAATCTTGGGGATAAATTGGTTGGTTTTATATCAATATAATATCGACTATTACTAATGTTAGGTGAAATTCACAACTTCTAATGGAAGAACTTATGTCTTTTGTGGTGGGTGGGATACTGTAGCAGGCCACACATGGCCGCTTCTCCCATTGTTGGGATAACTAACCTGCCAATGGGCATGCCTTATCTTGGATGTTAGGGAGAAAGTGCATCCAACCATTCGTTTTGTTGTCAAACTGTTTTAGGATGTGTTTCTTGAGGAATTATTGGGGTTACCACCTGAGAGAGATGTTGATTTCACAATATATTTATTTCCAAGGTCAGAGCTATTTTCCATTCTGAAATATTGAATGGAACCAATAGTGATCCTAGAATTGAAGGTTCATATAGAGGATTTGGAGTGTAAAATGTTTATTCATCCTAGTACGTCACCCTGGGGATATTATATGTTTTTTCTAAGAAGGATGAAGGATCGATGGGGCTATATTTCTATTATAAGAAGTTTTACCAGATGACAGTTATGAACAAATTCTCTATTCCTAGAATCGGTGACATATTTGATCAACTCATAGGTGCCTCAGTGTTTTCTATGATCGATTAAGGATTAGGATACTATTAGATAAGGGTGAGACCATATGACATACCCTAGATAGGTTTCTAAAGCAGGTACATGGTCTATGAATTTCTGGAGATTCCGTTTGTATTGACCAATGCATTTTCTATGTTCATTGCCGTGATGAACAAGATATTTCACACATATCTGGATATGTTCATAGTTCTATACAATGATGAAATGTTGGTATACATTATAACTCATGATGATCATGCCAAACATCATGAAATTATATTGAGTACACTAAGAGAGCATAGTTGTTATTCCAAGATATTAATATATCAGTTTTGGGTTGATGAGGTGCCCTTTCTAGGACACATCATTTCTAAGTTAGGTGTCTTAGTGGGTCCACCAAAGCTGCAGGTTGGGGTGTCTTGGAAAAAACCCAAGAATTTCTCTGATTTTCGGAGTTTTCTGGGTTTTGATTGGTATTAAATAAACTAAATTACAGATTTTTCTCACTTTGAAGCACCACTCAGAGGCTTAAAAAATAATGGGATTATGTTTGATTGGTTAGAGGCTTGTGAGAATGATTTTTTGGAGATGAATATGTGTTTCACAACTACACAGATTTTGAACACACCAGAACAAGGTAAGAAGTACACCTTGTAATTCAATGTGTCTAGTGATGGAAATGGGACAATGTTGATGTAGGATGGTCAGGTTGTATCTTATGGGTGAAGGTCTTTGACACCACACGAATGGAATTACCCTAATAATGACATGGAGCGAGCCGTTGTGGTTCATGCCTTAAATTTTTGGAGTAATTATTTTTTTGTAAAACCTTTCACAGTGTTCACTGCCCATAAAATCATCATGTACATATTCTTTCAATGGGATTTGAATCTTCAACACTAATAGTGGGTTGAGTACCTGCAGTATTTTGATTTTGGGCTGGTGTACACACCTGGGAAAGGGAAGAGCGTCGCTGATGATATCAACCGGAAGACACAGAATCAAGTTGTTCAAGAATCCTATTCAGAATGAAAGATTTTGGCTTTATTTTTTGAGATGGATTTGGAGGTACATGATGGTAAAATGAAGATAAAACTTGCATCAATATCAGTTGATTTCGTACTCTTGATCCAAGTTAAATAGATTCCTCTGGTGGATCTGGAGTGTTTGGTTGTGAAGGAAAGTGCTAAAGGTCATGAGTCACCTTCAAGATGGAAATTTAGTGTCGATGAAGTTTCTTATGATCAAGGCCATTTTTTGGTTCCGAAAAATGTATGGGAGGAATTGATGTGAGAGATTCCAATGCCAAAGTGGGAAGTGCATCTAGGATAGACTAAGACGTATTGTGATCTTCATAGGTAGTTTTGGTGGAAAGGAATGAAGAAACAAGTTGTGAGTTTTGTGGAATGATGCCTTACCTGTCAGCAGGTGAAGGATTAAAATTAGTGTCCAGGTGATTTGTTACAGTCATTCCCTATTCTATAGTGGAAGTGGAATGATGTAATGATGGAATTCATAATGGGTCCTCTGAGGATGCCTCGAAATAATGATACAGTTTGGGTAGTGGTAGATTAGCTAAACAAAGTGGATCATTTCTTGCCGTACTATGAGACCCAAAAATTCAACCAGTTTATATAATTTTATGTTTGAGAAATAGTATGTTTTAATATTGTTCCAGGAACTGTAGTTTTGGATCGTGCTCTATGTTTCACCTTACGGTTCTAGAAGGAACTATAGAAGTCACTTGTTACCCAGGCGTTTTTGACTATGGATTACAACTTGCAGACTGACAAGCGGTCAGAATAAACAATTCTGGTTTTGAAAGACATGTTGAGATCCTATGTTCTGGATTTTGGAGTTTTGTGGGAGAAACACTTGTTACATATTGTGTTTTCATAAAAAAAATAGTTTTCATGCTACAATTTAGATGGCTCATTTAAAGGCACTCTATGTGAGACTATGGAGATCTCTACTGTGTTAGTTAGAGGCTGGGGAGTTTGAGAAATTACAACTGATTCTAGTATAGGAGACATTAGAGAATGTGCTACTGATTCAAAAGCATATGAAAATGTCTCAGATTAGACAGAAGTCATATACTGATCTGCATTGTATAACTCTTGATTTTATGGTGGGTGATAGTGCGTTTCTTCAGGTGTAGCCAAGGTTGGGTCACCACCGTATCTGAAAACAAGTCAAGTTGACACCTAGGTATGTTGGTTTATTTGAGATTTTGTAGAGGGTCAGACCCATGGTGTACCAATTAGCTCTCTTACAGTGGTATAGTGTGAATCACGATGTTTTCTATGTCTCACAACTCTTACAATATCACCATGATCCATCTCATGTTATTAATGATGAGGATGTTGAACATGAAGATGATACTTCCTTTGAGGAGAACCCCGTTCATATTGTGAATCATAGAGGGAAGGAATTGTGGGGAAAGTTAGTGCCTTTGGTTGATGTTCTATGGCAACATAGAGACGTTCAATAAGAAACATAGGAATGATAATTGGATATACGGTCCTAGTGGCCTGATCTATTTTTCTTTGAAACCTAGTGATGCTCGAGAAGAGTAGATCAAGGACAAGATATCATAAGGTGGGGAGGTAGTATGATCTTGGAACTCCCTTAAGGTATATTATTTCGTACATTCAGATTAATTTCCTTAAGTTTCTTATTGTGGTTAAAGGATAAGGTATTGTTTGGTTATAATTTAAAAAGGTTCAATGGGGTCAATGGGAATATGATAATGAATTGTTTTTATATTTGAATATTCTTAGTGAGATAGGCATGGGAAATGGGACATGGGGTTAAAAGGGTGTGTGGTATTAATGATGGATGTGTTAATGGATTGAGGAATAATATTAATTTCAAATTTTTTAACATTATTGTGATGTTGAAAATGATATTGGTTATGCCAATTATGATGTGGTTAATAGTGGTCAATGATAAATAAGGATGTCTACATGGCTTGGTAGAGTAGGGTATATACATTAGGTTCTACGCCCACAGGTCGAGTTTCCCTGAGGTTATAACTCCACCTGAAATGCATAGGTTAGAGAAGGGGATGATTTTCTATTCCCCTAAAGGTTTCATTCCACCCGGACTGAGGATTTGAGGTGAGAATGGTGAGGATAGTATAATGTGATTCCTAGAGATATTGGACTTGATTTTTATTCCATTATTCTTGAAAATAATGAACATTCTTAATCCATGAAACACATGAAACAGGTAGATTAAACCATGGGATTCCTAATTAGTGAACCTAGATAAATTGGTAGCATAATTTAAAGGAACATAGCCTAAAATGACTTATTAAACTATTTACATTTAATTTCCATTATTTATCACTTTCATTTACTACATACTTTTATAGGATATTTTGGAGACACAATCTTTGGTAACCTACTAAGTTATACTCACACTCTCTGTGGGCCATCGTTGAGTAACCGAACAGATTTCATGCTTATAGGTCGGGACAAGGGAAAGAGACCTATTTTAGGGAGTTGAGTTGGACATGGTACATGTATGGGTGAGGTTCCAGACATGGAGTCTAGACCATTTTAGGGATTCTACAATTTGTCTTTCTTTTGGGGTTTTTTCACATTGCATTGTACCATGGCATGACATGTTTACTGTTGTATGTGGTTGTACCCAATATGGTTGTGGGTTATTTATACATGTTATTAATTCATTCTTATTTTTTCCTCTATTTAAATTTTATTTTAAATTGTCTTGATCTGTTAATGAGGGTATAGTCTCCCTATGTTTCTTATTAGACCCTGACTACAGTCAGAAACCTCTGGCATATAGGGAGGTGTGCTTGAGGTCATGTGGGAACTTGTCTTGGGGCACCTGTTTAGTGGATTTTGGGTTGGGGACATTACATTTACAAATAAATTGTATAATTATAGGAATTGAAAGAAAGGAATATGCCTTTTTTGTTCTTATCTTTACATAACATAGTATAAGGGCCAGTTTCATGGTCATATGTCCCAATAACTCATAAAATTTGAATCCAACATGGGATATGGTTGAAATATGGGTATAAAATTCCCTTTAAAAAAATTATAAGCCATTTACCACTTATGATTAAATTTTAACCACTAAGTAAACAAATATTTACCTTCATCATTGTAATTAATTTACATAGTTTTACATATATTTTGTTCAAAAACATAGTTTATATTATTATATAGTAAATATTATAATGACTAAAAATATTTATATACGTTTTTCAAAATTACATTCACAAATGTGGGAGAATTAAATTAAATTATAATCCTATAGATGTGGTGAGAAGCCATGTGTGTTTTAGTGGAACTGTCCAAAATGTCACTAAATATTTATATCTTAAATTAATATAAAAATGATTCTAATGAACTAAATTGTTTAAATAGATGAAAATTTAACTAATGTGACTTTTAAAACCACTTGACATATAATTTAGCATTAATAATAATTTAAATGAAAAGATAGATTTCAACTATAATTCAGTAATTTTCATTATTCATGAAAAAACAAATCATATCAAAAAAATAACAAAAATTCACTATAAGATAATTTTGAAATTAAAAATTAATAAATTAAGTTTATTTGTAAAATAAAATTTCATAAAAGATTTAATTTTACTTTTTAAAATAGGTGCACCATTAAAAGGATGAAAAATTGGATTTAGAAAAATACATGATATTATGTATAAAATTGGATTTGTTATTATCACATTTCAATCAAATCCAATGGATGAATGTAAATTGTTTTTCCGAATATATAATATAAAAAAATAAAAACTATTTTTTGATATATATACACTTCTATGCTTGGTCGTTCATATCCTATACACTATTAAATGAATTTATTATTGTGTGTAACCCAAGACAACGTATTGTTTCCTATAATAAAAAATTTTAAAAAATTGAATTTATTATAATAAGAAAATTTTGTAAAGTATTGGGGTGTTATAGGGTAGATGAAATTATTAGTTTGGGTAATCATAAGCATTAATTTGAAACAAGGTTAACCAATGGAAAACAAATGAGTTATAAAACAAACTCAATGAATCATTATTGAATCACAGAAAATAAAAATGTTCCATACAAATATCATTGACGCATTCTTAACCTCAAGAAATTAAAAAGGTTCCATAACAATATCTTTGAAACATGATTGAATAGTGGCAATGAAATGGGTTCAGTAATAATTTATTTGAAACAAGATTAACCTGGGGAAAAGAAATCGGTTCAAATTCAATATCATTCGAACAATATTAATCTATATATAAAAATAATTAGATTAGTATAATTAAAAAATATCCCTGTTAAATAATAATTGAAAATAATGGTTATTGACATTGATAAATGGTAATACCATTAAGAGATCAATAAAAAATATTTTGATTAAAATTAAATTTTAATTATAAAAATAAATTAAAAATTTTAAAAAATATGGATTAAATACTTTTATATGAAAACAATATACAAATAAATAATGTAATATTGAAGAAAAATAATGGAAGTGATTATAGGAAAACATTTCCTTGTCATAAATTTTAAAAGGAATCATGGATTTCAACACAATTTGAGAAAAGGAGTCTAAGTGACCCATTTTGAAAACAATCAAAAAATCCCATTTAAAATATTTTAAAGGAACATAGAATATCATGAAAATTTTCTTCAGGAAATTAGTTATTTTTATAAAATATAATATTTGAAAACATTATATAGAATATTGATTTATAAGAGAAAGGTTCATCATCTTATATAACAATAAAAGATCTATATAACTAATAAATTATCCTCTGGATGTTTCATAAATTAATAAGTGAGGAATTAGAAATTAAAGAGGTGAAAAACATTCATTTCCAAAGATGAATAATATAAATGTGATTCAATAAAATATTTTCAGATTATTTTTACCACATGGTAACATTCATATAAATCCCATTAGAAACATGAATTCTAATTCAAACATTAAATAACAAGAATTATGAAGGATTCATTTTATTACATGTTAAATGGACATTATATTCACCATATAATAAAAACAAATGGTGATTATTGTATATTCCTCACAGAAGAAAAATATAGATGGAAAACCCCCTAAACTCAATTCCAGAAATTCATTTTATGTATTTCTACTCAATTATTATATGTTTTCATAAAATATTTTTTTTATTAAAAACCTATAACATTTTTAACACATTATATATAAATAATTTATTTTGTTTTTATGACATATGAAAATATTTATTCAGTGAAGTCTATGATGGGTGTTTAGAGTATATTTGATTCATTATTTTAAAATGTCTTCAGTGTGTTGCTCATGGTCAAAGGGTTCAATATTTATACATATAAATATAAATAATAAAGAAAAATTTATATTTTTTGTTCAGAAATTATAAATTTTAATCCAATCTTGAAAATGGTTTTGAAAAATGAAATGTATTACAATCATAGAGATTGTAGGTCATACATATGTCGAGTAAAACTTCTATTATTCATTGATCATTATGGGAATATGGTATGTATTATTTTATCTTTATATAATGATCATAATATAATAAATACAATATAAATTATTTATATATACTTATATATATCATTTTTTTGATTTGTTTATAAATAAAAATCGCATTGCATCATGGAGGCGGTAGTCTACACATACCCAAACGACATTTTCATTTTATAGTGTATGTAAGAAAATGATAAATTATATTTTAATAATTATAAATATTTCATTAAATCACAATAATATAATTTATATTATATACATATATTCACATCATCATTATTTCATTTCATGTAAAGAATTAATGAATAATGAATCACATCACTTAGCGATGCAGCAGTCCACCATAAACCCGTGCAATATTATTGTATCCACATGGAAAGGAAAATTTTAATATTTTATATCATAACATGATAAATTAAGTTACAAATTATATATATATATATACATTAAATCCCTCATTAAAAAAATTCATGAAAGGAGATGATGGAAAACTAATTACATTGGATTACAATTCCATTTTCCAGTTTGCACTTGAATGATGATTTTGTATGCCATTTGATAGAATAGGAGATAGATTCAGATTATTAAAATAATATAACAAAATATTATCATATATTATATAATTTTTCAATCATATTCAGATTATCGAATAATATTTTGAGGAGTACGAAGAAAAAATAAAAAACTCATAGAAAAGAATTTTACATCTTCTTGAACCACCTCTTTAGGATTATACATTAAGTATTACCAGATTGGACATATCAAAAAACCATGGATTATAGGATGATTATATAGAGTATTTTAATTTATTTCTATTGGTCTTTTCCATTCTAATTTGGTTTCTATGTATGAATAAATGGGTAGAGGATGGCCTTTTATAAGTGTGGTGAGTGGCACACTTGTAATTTTTAATTGAAATAGATGTATCCGTGTTTTTTAAAATAAAATAATCCCAAAAATGGATTATATAAGTTTATTATACATTAAAATGTATAAGTATGTGTATTAAATAATTTTTAGATAATATTTTGGGGTTTTAAACATTTATCCTTTTAGTTTAACACTTGGTAAACCCGTTTTCACATTATCTATGATAATTATTTTTTAATTTCTTCACTACTAATTATGGTAAAAAATTATGTTTATAATATATTTAAATATAAATTATGATGATTAAAAATATCGAAACCATTTTAAAAAATTCAATTAACGTATTTGGATAATATTGATTTAAAATAATACATGTAGAAGTAATGAAGAAACGGGTTATCAAGAAGTGTATTTCGTAAGAAAGAGATGTTTTAGAATTAACTCTATGACAAATGAAAATCATTATATTAATTAAAATTAGAATTTATTAATATATAAAACCTAAATTTAATTTAAATCAATCCTAAGTATGTTTTTTTAATTTATTAAAAAGGATAAACATTATGCACATTAAAATAGTTTCCAAAAAAGTCTCCTTTTTAAACCCAAAGACAATCGAATATTGAAATCCAATATGGAGATAATTAAAAATAACCTAATTATATTAAATAAAAATAAAAAAAATACATATTTTACTTTAAATAATATTCAAAACATAATGGTACTTTTAAATTTATAAATTTATTGAGAATATGTGAAATTTTTAGAAAAAACAATATTTTCACTATTTATATAAAATCAATATTTTCTAAAAAGTCCCAAACATTCACATATATAAAATATTGATATTCAAATTTAAAAAAATTATTTCTTCAAATAATAGTTATTAAATTTAAAAAAGTAATTTTAATTTTTTCATGAAAATTATTATAAATCATTTTTGATTGAAAAATATTTTGGAACCACAAAATTACTTTCCTATGAAATGGTTGATTACATAATAATCATTTATAAATAATTTATATTTATCTGAAAAAATTGAAGATATATATATATCATCAAATAGTCAATAATTTTCATACATACCAATTTATTTCCTTGGTTTTAATGGTTATATATTTCATGGGTCGTTTAAGCATGATGTTGCGTGTTGAGTATACTATCCAAAATAGTTTTATTTTCTAAAATATTTTGGAGATACATGTATCAAATTAAAAAAATATATTTCTAAAATTAATATCATTTGGGTGATTAGGGAACGACAACATATTTATAATAAGTAGAACATTCATGAAAAACCACACCTTAGAAAATAAGCAAATTAACATCTGAAACAAAGAAAATAATGAAATTTTATAATCAATGTGGTGGACAATTTTATAAGTCAGTTGAATATGATATGTTATATATGATTATTTTTCAATGAATATATGTATTATAATATTATATTTATTATATCACAGTTTTGAATCCATATAAAGGGAGTGGAACCTGAGGTGATGGTTTCTGTTCTCACATTTTATTTTATGACACATACAATATATTCAACACCTATTCCAATGTGTTGTATATAATTTTCATTTTCTTGTGTCATATCATAAATCAATTTCTATTCATGGTAATTAATTTATCTTTTAATTTTATATCATTCATGGGGATTATGATTTAGAAGATACAAAAGTTGTAAGAGATTATTTCAAAATATCATCACTATTTGGGATTATTTATGTTTTTGTCTCCCTTAAGGGAATTTTTTTATATCATAAAAATAATCTACTTCGTTATCCTTTGGACATTCATGAAATTTTAAATTAATAGAACTTTTTTCCACACTTTGTAACTTTTAATGATTGAGATAATTTTTTAGTAAAAAGAAACATTATTTTTCTTTTCTGTTAAAAATATTGTATCTTCCAAATCCATGTTTTATATAAATGTTTGAAAAAATATTTTTCAAATTATCAAAAAAAGTTATTAATGAAATATTTCATTATTTTTTAATTTTATGAAAAAAATTAAATGTAATCTTCATGTGTTTTTTTAAACATGACGCATTTTGAATTTTACCAAAAGTATAAAAGGAATAATTTTTTTTATGTGTAAGAAATAAATATAATTTTCTAATATTGTGTCCAATAAATATGTAATAGATTCCATTATATGTGTCAAATATCATTTTCCATGAAATATATTTTTAATTTTTTATCACTATCAATTTTAAAAGGTTGTTTTCAAAGAGAATAGATTATTTTCCTTAGGGATTTATTAAAGGATATTGTTATAGTATTTCTATTTACAAATAATATAAAACCTTTATTGTCATATGATACACTAAGTTATGTTGTATTGATATAATAAAAAAATTTCAATGGATGTATTTTGATCATCTTAACTGAGAATTAAAACCTTCACACCATTCTCCATATTGTATTGAATGGTCTGTCATTATATAAATTGATTGGGGTGTGTATTAACATTTCATATGTTAAGTTTTCAATAATAATGATTACTTTGATTATTTTCACCCATTTTATATGAGGAATTATTTTTATTTATTAAGAGTTTGGTGGGGTCATGAATTACATAGCCCCTTGAAGCATCGATAGGTCTCATTGGACGAAAAAATTATCCAAATTAGACTTATTTTTACACAGATATATAAATGTCATGTTAAAGGTATTAATAGTACATTTCAGGTGGTTAAAATTATGAATTACCTCATTACGAGATAAACTGTTCTTTTCCATGTGATTATTCAATTAGTTGGAATAACAATAAATAAGTTCCAATCTCATGTTATTATTTATATTGATTTATTTAACCATCATATAATCCTTCCATATTTTATAATGTAATTATTTGAATGGAATGTTGTTAAATTATACACCTTTATATATTTATTATTCTTATTTATTCTAGATAGAAATTATTTTATGATTCCCCATATTGAAAATATAATCTCATCAATTTCTTAAATATTATTTTTCCTAGGATATATCAAACTGTTTAGCAATTGATATGCAATGATATGCTATAAAAAATATATTTTTATCAAAGAAAACATTTTTTTACTTTATATTGTCAATTGTATTGTTAATTTAATGTATATATCTATTTTAATAAAAATACTAAATTATTCACTCCAATATGAATTGATTCTTTATATCCAGTGGAAATGTCTTAATGTACCCACCATCCCAAGGATACTAGTGTCGGGATCATTACTAAATAAGTATGGGTATATGTTATATTGTTGAATATCATCTATTTTTTTGTATCATGAGTGTAACTAATTGATTTTAATTTTCCACTAATTGATAAAATAATAAGGTTTTTGTATTTTTGTACATTCTATAAAATTCCATTGTGTTTCACCTGGTGGTTGTGTAAATAAGCAATATGTTTAATAAATTTTTTATAGGATACTTTAACAAACACACTCATAGGATTTTTGGAGGATATTATAAATTATTTTTAGATATAATTACATATGTTTTTAAATATTTTATAACATAATGTGAAATTGATCATATGTCTACTTAGTTTTATTACATGTCTAAGATTGATGTATATATGAAATAAATATTGAAATAAAATTCTAGGATTTTTTACATAATATATATTAAGACATGAATTTTCTTGAACACCACCTTGGTTGGTTTTGAAACTGATTCTGAAACCAATAATTATATAACATTTAAAATGGTGTTAAATGAACTCTAATCCCATAATGTTCAATTTAAAAAAAAATTAATAAAAAAACCATATATAATAAAATAAATAAAACTATTAATAAAAATTTATGGATGTCATTTTGTAAAGACAAAACATATCCAATGGAAATACCTAATAGAAAACAAAACCAGAGAAGATGACAACTCTTTCAAAAACAGATCACTGTATCATGGCCTTGTAAATAATTTATAGTACCATGATTCCATCGAGAATTTCTTTAAAATTTTCAATGTACATATAGGGGTTATAATGAAATAACTCATAGTTGGTTTCCCATTGAAAGATCTCATGAAAAAGTTGAATACTCATAAAAAAACGTTTTTGAATAAATAGAGAAACAATAATTTTATAAAACCCCAAAATCTACCATTTAATCTCCCAAAAGGGGTATATATCAAATCCTCCTTGAATATAAATTCAGTAATTTTGTATTCTATACTTATGTTGCTAACCCATACCCATTTAAATAATTAAATATTATTTTTTAACTAAAATTACATATATATTGGTTGTCCTAACCCTTCAAATATACATATTTCACAACTACATATTTAAACCAATAACGAAAGCCTTATATTATAGCCTTATATATCGACATCATACTACCAAAATGATATACCTATCTCACAAACATTGTCAAATTCACATGACCTTATTATGACCTTAAAATTTATAGGGGATTCTTAGTGGACCATTTCAAACATATCATTAATATTTACAGTGCTCCTATGACCCAAAACATCAAATGGTCCTCAGTAAGGATACATGAAAGAGGTGTTAGTGAAAATTAAATAATAGAAAGTGATATTATATATAATAGAACACAATTCCATCATTTTGTTCACATCCAATCAAAACACCTATACAACCAATCATACCATAAACATCAACTGTATACCACTATAACCACTTTTACTTATACTAATGAAAAAATAAAATTTTATTACCACAAATCCAATAAATAATCCTATTCCTTTTTTCAAGAACAATTGTATCTATTAATTCTATTCTATTTATCAATATCCATTATAAATTTAAATTAATACCTCTCCAATTAATTTTAAATAACATAATTCCTCTCGTAAACGACATACCAAATTATAAAATTATAAAATTCTTTAATTACCAATGTTTCAGTCCCACAAAATTTACCATACACTATTATTTCTAACAATTTTAAAAACATAGCAACAATATTAATCCAATTAATTCAAATGTTAATTTGATCAAAAAATTCATCAAAACCCATCCCACCCCAATTTTCTAATCAATTAATGTAATTATTTTACTATATCTCTATATTTGGGGAAAAATATTGCATCGAATCGACAAAAACCTTGTTATGTAAATATGTATAAAAATTAATAGTATTCATAATTGATTACTAAAATCAAATATGTATATATTTTAATATCCAGATATTTTATGAACAACATCTATATTGATTATTTTCAAAAATAAATAATTTTGAAACATATGAATAATATCAAATATACTATGATATGAACCACATTAACCTCTTGATATTAAATTATAGTTAACATAGATATGGAAAATATATAAAATCATACCAAATAAATAATTAATTCTAGTTCTCAATTTATGAGAAATATTAAAAAATTAAATCATATGAATATCCTAACATACGATATCGTGATTCATAATTACACCCAGAAGGGATTAATTATAATCATATAAACATAAATAATCTAGAAACTACACACTGATATATCTACATTCCATCATCCAAAAATCAATCTTCTATTATGAGAATTTAATACCCACAATCTATAATCATTTACGTAGAATAATATTTTATAAGGAGACATAGAGGAATAAGGGTAACATTAAATTTGAGAGTCAAGTCTCACAATTCCTTTTGTATTAACTAAATAATCATACAACCACCATCGATGGGAATCAATGATATATTATTTTATGAGATAATAAATACTCAAAAGAGATAACATATAGGTTATGTGTCTTTATTTCTAGTTTTTTGTCCACAAGAATTTTGATAATAATTAATAATCAATTTGGGATTAAATTTTTATATTTAATGAATTCATTATATTTTGGTATTTGAGTGATAATGTGAATTACACATTAAATTGATAATCATGAATATATTTATTTTATTTAATTATTAATTACATATATTTTATTGGTAAATAATTTTTTAGAAAAACATTATTATGATGGTACACTTATCTAGTAGGATGGAATAATTTTGATTGATGAATTGTTCGAAATTTTATTTGATGATTAATTTAAAATTTCATATTTAGTATAATGTATTGAATTTTTAATTTTATTTCATATCAATTATTTCGTATATAATTATTTCTTTTTAATAGGTATTGAATAATGATTCAAATATATGTAATATTATTATTCCATATTAGATTTTTATATTTTTTGTACTAAACATCGATAAAAATTTTAAAATGTGATAGTATCTTAACTATGACATATAAATGGTTCTCTTACATTAAAATTACATCACTTTTCAAGAACATTAAAAAAATTACACAATATAAGACCATTGACTGTATTATTTTATAATCCTTGTGAATATAGGAATATAATCACTAGTTCGTATGTGAGCTATTTTATATCAAACTAGGCTCTTTATGACTAGATACCTTATTATACAAATCATATATAATATATATCATTATAACCTAGAGAATGGAGACATAATAAAGGGATATATTATGTGTCCAGTGAGGGTAATCACGGAAGATACATAAGCATAATTATGAGTATAATTGTTTGAGAATAATATCATGACATTAAAAGATAATACCCTATAAATAAAAGATATTAATATTGAGTGAGGTCAAAAATATTGTTTTTTTGGAAGTCATGAATCATAATGGGATTATGATCATAATTCATTAAATCATTTAAAATGAATAGGATATGGAATTTTGGCAGACAAATAAGAATCTAAAATGATTTCTATAGTAGTTAAGGATTAATTCCAAGGCCATATTAGTAGAATATGTTCACTCCCAAACCATATTATTAGTCATTTTTAACTCTAAAGACCATATTAGTGGACAATTCCCTTTTCTAAACCCAGATCACTACCTATTCAATACATGTCTATCTCATGCGATATAAATCATTTCCCAGTTCATTTAATTGAGATAAAGGTCCCACTCATCTCATAATGAAATCATAAATATTTTTACCACAATATCATAAAAAATCATTATATAATAACACATTAAATTAAATAGGAATCATAAAAATGAAATAATAACATAGCTTATGAAGAATAGATAGGTTTCATAATTATTTCATGAAAGAATGACCTGTAAAATGAAGCCAGTTCTATGAGACTATAACCCATTAATGAGAAATAGATATCATAGACATCATTTCATGAAAAAATAAACCATTCAGAGAAAGAATATGAATCATTCCCTTAGATCATATCCCTAGTTAGTAATGAGTAACATCAACATATTTCATCTTATATGGGAAATAAATTTTAAATATCTTTTAAAAACAATAATTATGTAAACTATACTTTATTCATTATAAAATAATTTTTAAACCATAAAATATTTTTGGAAAAGTTTTTCATTGAAATATATTTTTAAATTTATGAATTAGGATTTTAAAGTTTTTCATTCATTTCTCATTGATAATATCTTTTAAATATCATTTAATTTTTTTTTCTGAACATAGTTTTGGTCAACATAAATTTAATGTTTGATGATAATAAAATAAGTGGACCTCGTAAGTCTATTAAAATTATCCTTATAAGTTCCAACATATTAATCATAGTTTTCTATTAACATAATAAACTATTTCTCTATACTCATTCAATTAATATGAGTACTGTAATTTTTGAATAATATGTTTTTCAACTTGTTCCAATCCATGGATCCAATTTCATAATTTTCCCTCGTATATATTATTAGAGTCCACCATTGGTACTCTTTTCCCTATAAACAATAAATAGATATAATAATTTTCTCATGATCCGAATAGTAGAAAATGGAGAATATATTTTCATTCGTGATGATCCATTTTTTAGTAACAAATGGATTTGAAGACCAACTGAAAGATGTTGAATGTTGCCTCATGAAGGAATCGATAAATTTTTTTACGATTATTTTTTCATATTGAAGTCCACGATGTTTCATAACATGATAGAGTTGGGTGTCAATATTATTGAGATGTTTTATTCCATATCTAATATCATTCGGATACTCATGATAAAAATCAGTTCATAGTCCATCAAACTAATCATTAATGTTGTTCTCTTGGATTCCATTCATTAGATAAAACTATAAAAAACAGAGTAAGAAAAAATAATCCTAGTGGGAAACATCATTATTAAAGAATTAAATATATAATTTCTAAAAAATGACAGCTTCATTAATCTATGACACCTTAGTTTTATCGTAGTTTATTTAAAACCCAAATATTTTTAAATCAATCATGACGATTCATGAGGAGTTTTTAATTTTCCATATCATATCACTCAAAAGTGTCAAACATAGTGTGAAAAAAGACAATTTTCTGGACCATTTATGGATTGATTCTAGCTCAATATGGGGGTTTATGGTTGTTACCCTTATATACATAAATTATAGAGTCACATCAACATGTATTATCTAGAAAAAATATGTATTTATAGGAAACCAATCACTCTATCATTTACCAAAAATTCATTACATTTTCTAATACATTGATTCATCCTTAGGATTATACTAAAATATATTCTATTAGGGATCTCACTAAGGGTTTCTTGTCCTAGTTTCCAAAGTTTACTAAAATGTTTCTCAGATACAAACTACAGTGGCCCTCACTTTTCATTCATATACATTACATAACATTTTCTGAACAATTAATACATTACAAAATAGACTCCAAAATACTTTATTACTTTAGTTCCTTTAGAAAGATGGAAACATAAAAACTATTACATAAGTGAGCTATATTATAGCCCACTAGGTTCTACATAACTAGAAATCTTCTTATAATCACTATACATAATACACATCTTCATAACTTCGGGAACTGCAACATAATAAAGGGATATATTAGATGCTCAGCATGGGTTAAAAGGGACATTTATAGGCATAATTATGAGAATAATATTTTGAGAAGAATATTATAACAATAGAAGATCATACCCTTCTTATCAAAGATAAAAAAATCAAGACTTTTGGAAAAAAATGTTAGAAATTAATATGACCTGAATCATAAGGTAATAATGATCATGAGACATCAACACATATCATAGGAATAAGGCTTGGAATTTTTGGAGACATATAATAATTTAAAATTATTTCTATAGTATTCAATTATTAATGTAAATCCATATCAATGGAATGGGTTCACTCCAAAAACTATCTTAGTAATCAATTTTCACTACTAATGAATTCTTAGCAGACAAAGTTCTTTACTATAACATGTTCACCCTCCTCCCATTCCATACTTTTCTATCTCATGATATATAAATAATCACCCCAAGTATTAGAGGGAGATATAAGTCCCACCCATCTCATCATCAAATTATACATATGTGGGTTACGAGATAAAAAAACATATCATAACCCATGAAATTAAATGGTTATCACAAACATGTCATCATATTATGACCTATAGAAAATAGTTAGGGTTCACAATCATTTAATTAAATCATGAACCATGAAAAGAAGTAGTTTCCATAAGAAAATTACCTATATAATTGAAATGGGTATCATAAAAATAATGCCATCAAAATGAACAACATTTAGAGGGTGATGATGAATAATAATATTGGATAAAATCCATATAATGTATTGATTAAAACTGGAATATTTCATTTTATATGTAAAGTAAAAATGAAATGCCTTTTAAAAAAAATTAGAAAATATCTTTTCTTCCTTGAAAAATAATTTCATAAAACATAAAACAATTTTGAAATCCATTTCCAATGAAAATAGATTTCAAAATTTATAATTGAATCATTTAAAATAATTTAAATCCATTTTAATCAGTTATAATAGTGAAACATCATTATAAAAAATTGAAAACATTTTTAGAAAACATGGTTTTTGAATAAAACAAATTCATGATAGTTTTGAAAAAAAAGTCATATTTTCTTAAAAACACTTTCATAATTATATTAATTAAAAAAGAGTGGAAAATAGAACCATTACATGAAGTTATCATGTATAACAAGAGTTAAAAATTAATTATAATTTTTGATAGACGAATCATAATATTTCATCAATGGAAGAATAATCATATACAATTATGAAAAAGGATGAGATTGTTGAAATAAACTCCTAACAATTTTTTAACATTGAATGAAAATACATATAAAAGAATAAATTATAATGAAACATAAAATATCATAACAAAATTTGGATTAATGTTGTAACATTAACAATTTTAGTATATATACATTTTAAAAAAATTACGGTGCATAATAAAATATGATATCAAAGAATAAAAATTGAGGAAACATTTCTTTACCGGTTTGCTAAATATTTAACTATAAAACACACTGAAATAGATTTAATAAAATGGATATATAAATACCCATAAACTTATGTACAATAATCATAAAATATATTCATGTTCAGTATTCACACCACACAAAAGAAATGAGTTGGTAATAATTTATAAATCATGTATAAATAAAAGTGAGGATTGAAGTCCCCTTACTATTTGAGTTACTTTTTAATCATGATCCCCATTAAATAATAACATCAGCTGAAAATTATTATAAAATTAAATAAATTAAACTCTTGATATAACATGATTTAGGGTAGTTTATAAGCCTCTTAAAAGGAATAGGTGGTGAATATGGAATATATCTCAAGAATATAAAAAAGTGAGTTGAAATTCCCTTACCTTATGTCTTGACTCATGTTACAGTCATTCAAAACTACTATAATAAGTATAATTTTATAATATATAAATATATATATATATATATTAATGAAGAATATTAAATTTTATCATTCAATATATTATTTTTATATGACATATTTTTACCCGTATATTAACAATTTCAAGTTAAAGTTACGCTTCCGGTTATAATCACTTTGTTTTTCTCATGTGTTTAGATTTGTTATATTTTTTCATCCTCTTGCATATGCCCAGACTTCATCATCTCCAACATGTAAAAATGGATTTAAATATCTCATATATTAAGTCTATATTTATTTATATTACTCCATAAAATATATAAATACGAAATAAAATACAATGTTCATAGAGATCGTAGGTCGTACGTATGCATGAATGTTGCTTAAATTTTCTTTTTATATTGAAAGATACAAGATCATTAAATTATATTTATTAAATAAGTTAGAATTGTAATTTAATATATGGGATATATTTATATTAAACTCATCCTTAATACATTTCATGTAATACGTGAATGAATCACCTCACATTGAAATGTTGGTAGTATACATATAAACAAACAATGTTATGATTTTCCATCAAAATGGAATGCATGAAGGTATGTGTCATATAATAATTAAAAACCATAAATAGATCATAATTATTATATATATAATATATGTAAAGTTTTTTTTCATTATCACAACCCATAAAAGGTGGAAGTGGAACAAAAAATGGCATTGGTTCACAAGGTGGTAGCTTGTCGTATACACGAACAATGATTTCCCATCGCATTTGATGGAACTATATGAAATTTTAGGAAAAACTATTAACATAAAAACTATAAGTATATTTTATATACTTATTTTGTTATATAATAATTGAATAATAATAATTTATTGGGTGGGTAATGAAATAAAAAGAAACAACTTATTGAAGGATGTTACCTCTTCTTTGGGTAATTCCTTTGGGTTTCACCAAAGGGCAACCTTGGTTGGAGTTCAGCATAGTTTAGGAATCAAGGATTAAGGGTGGGAAGTTGGGAGGATATTTTGACATGGTTTTTATAATAAAATTTCCTTTATGTGGGTGAATAAGTGATGGGGTGAGTTTTCTTTTATTGTATAGAAGGAGTATATATTTTGTAAATATAAAAAGGTAAATAATATTGAGAGGTATCAATTACATAATATGCCTCCAATAATGTTCCATCATTTAGAAATGAGGATAAATTTTTTAAATATGGAAAGACCATAGATTTTGGATTGGTTTATAGGTTATTTGTTTTACTTAATTCAATGTTACCCACTAAAAAACTTTTTTGGTTGAGGTGGAAAGTCAAGAGGGGGTTAATTGAGTTCCTACATACAATTTCTGTTAAAAAAATTATTATAAAATCAACCAATTTGAATTAGCCTAGTCAATTAAGGTAGTAAAGATATAAATTTTCAATTTCTCAATAAGTCTCTCAATGGTTGGTTAGTACTCATATGAATAGGTGTAAAAACATATTTATATTTTGAAACAGGTTTACTAAATAAAACACATATACACACAAACCAAAACTAACTATCGGAGTTAATGTAAAATAGTTTTCTGTCATTGAAATTTTTAGTAGCAAAAAATTGAAAAACAGAGTGTTACAAAATAAATTACAAAGAAGAATTAAATAAGAGGATCAGTCTCAATCCGAGACTTAGTCCTCTCCACCTGGTGATCACCTGTCATCAAGAAATTTATATTAATAAAATTGATACACAACCAGTATCGGGATTTACCAAAGTTTTCTCAAAATTTTTAGGCCTCACCACCTCTACCATAGTTCTTTGTGGGAAAAATCAAACAACCATGCCGCACATAGCCTCTTCTACAGTTATACGTGGAAAATAAAATATTAAGGAATATTTAGTGTGAGTATTTCTAGTATCATCTAGTTTAAGCATAAGAGATAATGTATGTGTAATAGACAAACACACAATACACGGAAGTGTAATATAAGGAAAAATAGAGATAATTTTATGAGGATTGTGTTTAGAATTATCTATGTGTTTTTAGTTCATCTATGTTGTCCGTGATGTGAAGAAATTGCAGTTTGAATCCATCACTAGAAGTTTTCTCCAAAAAAATGTGTCGCAACATCAGGTTCTGGCTTCTAGGTACTGAGGTGTCCAGCTTATGGGTTTGAATTAGATTCAATGAACTGCAGAAAGAAGACTTGAATTTTCCTCCCAAATGATATTCTTGAAGCTCTTGGGTTCACAATGTATGTGCTGGTATGTTCTCCATGGTCTTCAGGTTTTACATGTAATATATCTCACCCCGCATAGTCTTATCTAGCTCGATCATCAATTTTATTCTTGACATTCGACCGAAGGAATGTTACAGCCATGTGTAGTCTTCCGCATAACTCATAAGGTCTACAGAAATTTCTACAATAAACTTTAATTAATGTTATTTTCATTAAATTTACCAAATATGACAGTTAGAATAATCTTATGAAAATTGAAAAGGTATAGAGTAGAAGAGTATAGGTATCGATAGATTGGTAGCAGTAGCCTTTTCAATGGTATCTTCTCATCGGTACACTTATAATTAGTAGACGTGTGAATTCCAAAGGATCTTCTAGAAGTAACCTTTAATTAGTATAATTCTAGCGGTAACTTTATAGCCGAAACCTTTTAGTAGTAATCTTAAAATGGTATCCTTCTAATAGAAACCTTTTAGTGGTGTCATTAGTAAGAATCTAGTGGTAGGTTGCCCATTAGTGACCTTGTACCAGTAACCTCAAGCAGTAGCTCTATAACTATAGCCCTTGAGAGGTAGACTTGTAGCAGTGAACATTCATTGGTAACTCAGGGGTAAGGTTCCTCAGTGGTAACCTTCTGGCGATAACCTTGTTGTGGTAACCTTCTAGCAGTAACCTCTCCAAAATTAGCCTCAACTGGTGACTTTAACCGAAGGCTCTTACTTGAGAACTTCATACTAGTGGCCTTTTAATGAGAAAATTTTACATTATAAACATTATCAAGAAATCAGTTAGATTAAAAATACATAATTTTTACGTGATAAAAACTAAAAAAACTAATGAAACATGATTTGGGATTATCAAAATAGGAGAGTCCAACAATCTCCTCATTTTTGATAATCACAAATTATGGAACTAAAATTTAGTATAGTATTATTGTATTCGAGTTTAGTACATTTTATAATCTCTCTAGTGGTATCAATATACACTGTATCAGGGTTAAAACCTTTTAAACTAAAATATCAATATCCAAATGAAAACATATTGAATCAAATATAGAATAAATATGTATTACAGAAATGAGTAAAATAATTACAATGAAGGAGATCTATAATAAAATAAAATTGAACCAATTATATTGTGGAAAATATATTATAGAATAAATTTATAGGAATGAAATATATACAAGGGTTTCAATCTTAAAAAATTCTCCCCCTTTGTGATTAACAAAAAAACAAAAGGATACAAAAGGAGATTTTTGTAATAATGAAATAGGAGTATATTTTACAAAAAATATTACAATGATCCCTATCAAATATGATAGATAAAATTCAATCCACTTAAATGATGTCCAATAGAGCATTTCCTTTAAGAGGTGAGGTGGAAAGTTCAGAAGATGGAGGTGCATGCCATGGTATAGAAGTAATAAAGTTAAGAGGAGATGCTTCAGAAGCATCAGTAGACTGATAATGACTATATCTCTAAGGAATCATAGGAGCCAAGATTCTATTGGACTATGCATGAGTCCTCAAAGGGGAAACACCAATAGATCCTAATGAATCAGAGGAAGATGGAAAGGCTAGAGCGACAATAATAAAAGTACAATCTATAGGTAGAAAGGTAATAAGGATGTTCTTAACATCCATAATGATGTTGCCTCTTATTTCCATAGCTGAGATGAAATCATTTTTATTCTCTATGAACTTTTTCAAAGCAGGAGTCAACTATATAAGACATCGAACATGATTCTTAAAGGCCTGAGTCAGAGGAGGTATCCTCAAGTTGGTCAACAACATCTTTAAATGACTATCCATCAGATTCATAGTGTAAACCCTTTTATAATAGAATTCAATCTTCTCTTTGATTCGATTCGGATCTTGGGTAGCCTCCCTCATGTAGTCACCTAAAAGATTATGAATTTCTCTTGTAGTGGAAATAAACCAATTCAAAGACTAAGGATATGAGGTACTTACACCATAGAGCTTATCTATTTATTCTCTAATAACTGATTTTATGGTTGTTAGATAAACTGGAGTAGAGGCATATGAGGAAGCAGATGCACACATAACTTCCATGATAAAAGCCATTGTCTCCTAAAAGCACTCAGTCAATCCATTGATCAACCTCTTCACATCACTATTATGACCATTCAAATGCGCTTATATAGAATTCTTAAATTCCTCAAACACAGTTACCATCTGTTGGAAAACACTCTCAACATATAGAATGTATTTTTCCAATTGAACTCGTGAATCAATATATGATTCCAAACTCACAACATACTATTTCATATTCTCTACAGATTCTTCCGAGTCTCTTACCTAATTCTGGAATTCCTACGCTTCATCTAGAATATTTTATTTAATACTAGACATTATTTTTTAAATAATAGATACTACAGTCTCTTTATTTAGAGCCATTGTTCTCTCTATCCCAATAGATCATTCATTAAATCATCTCTGCAAATCTAATTTAAATGAATCAAAGTCAACCTTCTATACATGATCTTGATGTAGAATAAACACTAGTTTCATTATAGTTGTCTCATAAATAGAATGACCTAATGGTATTCTATTAGTCTTGTCAACTTTAGAGTCTTCATAGTCTAAGGATAAAAAATGAATCCAGGGTCCTCCGACCAACCATCTATTTCAGGAATAGAAAAAACTGAACCTGTGGAAATAGGTTCTTCCCCCTCACATAGAACATCCTCCTGGACAACTGCATTCTCCTCATCCATTATTCCTTGATCAATTGAATCAACATTAGAGTCTACTACTACTTCTTCAACAGAATCTTCAACAACTTCCATTACAATTCTAACATATTCAACTTCCTCTTCCTTTTCATTCCCTTCTATTTTTGTACATGCTATCAAAATACAATGACTTAGGCATTCTTCTTCACATTCATCATCATCAACTATCTCAAAATCCATATGATTAGATTCAACTTCATCCACTTCATCTCAGATCTCTCCAACCATAATGTCTCTTAAGACATTCTCCTCACATTCTTCTTCAGTGGTTCCCTCGTCATCAGTTTCCCTTAGGATAGTATCTCTTTTGGGAAAATTATTTGGTGGACAAGGCTCACCAAATGATACAACACCAAAATATAGACTTTATGGAAGGTTGGGATCACTCATATCATCTACAGGAGAATCCTCTCTTTCATGAACAATAGAAACCTCCTCTTACTCATCTAAATATACTAGTTACACTTCATCAGGTTTTAAACCTGGATCTCTTTTATCCTTTTTAATAGTAGGATTGAAAATAGGGTAGGAGTCTTCATATAGCTTAGCCTCAACATTCACCCATTCCATTTTCCGAGGGATCTAGTTTATCCCCATACACTTGCAAATAATTTTGGTAATATAGAAGATTTCCTTTACAAATATAGTTTCATCCATATCTCTTGAAACACCATTCAATTTCATCATCTAAGATATCAACTTGGCATGAAACAAATAATTTGACTTGGAACCAGGCTTAGTAATATCCTCTAACTGAACCATAAAATATTTTAAAAGGTTTATCCTTTGTCGATGCTTCAATAAATACTGAAAAAATATGTCTTGATATTTCAAACTAGCGGAGTTCCCTCTCTTGGGACTCGCGAAATGTATGATAAACATAACCAGTAATCTTTTTCCCCATCCATCTCAGCAGCAATTACCATTCTTGGGATTCCACTCTCTCTTAGTTCGGCTATATCCTTTTTATAGCAGAAAAGATCAATAGTTTGAGGCACTACACCATAATAATATTCAAATAAGCCTTCATGTGGGGATCTCAAACAGTCGTCCCATTCAATAGAAGAGAATATCAAACTAAGTAAATTTACCTTTGAAAGCATTTGGTTATCATCGTAATATTTTTCTAAATTCAAAAACTCATAAAAATTATTCACTAGCTTCATGTAATATGGTATATTATTTTTTGTGAATCATTCTACCCAGTCTTGAGCTTCAAGTTCCTTCAACACTAGGGACTTTCTTGATAATATCCATTCTAAACTTAATTCTTTCTCGGTCATGATTTCCCTCTTTGAAAAATGAATATTTATCGTCTTTTTCATAACATTTCTTCCACCACTATACTCATATTGAGGTCTCTTAGGGTTTGGTGTATCTCCTTCAACACCAACCATAAGTCTCTTTACACTTTCCATTGTTATTTGATGTGGTTCGAGGTGAGGTGTCCAAAAAGTGAGGTACCCTAAGTGTGAGGTCCAACAGTGAGGTGTCACAACAGTGAGGTCCAACGTTAAGGTGTCCTAACGGTGAGGTCCAATGGTGAGGTGTCCTAATGGTGAGGTCCAACATTAATGTGTCCTAACGGTAAGGTGTCCTAACACTGAGGTCAAACGGTGAGGTGTCCTAATGGTGAGGTGTCCTTAACTAAAATTATTCATACATAACTCATTTTTTTATAATTTAACCTCTCATAATTCAAAGGCTTTGTGAATATATCATTCAATTGATGTTTAGTTCTAATGCATTAATGAGTAATATCACCTCTTTGATAATGATCTCTCAAAAAGTGATTTCTTGCATCAATGTGCTTTGTCCTATCATGAAATATTGGATTTATATAGATATTAATAACACTTGTATTATCACAATTTATAGAGACATTCTTGAATTGATATCCATAGTATATTAAAGTGTGTTTCATCCATAGAATTTGAGCACAATAACTACCAGAAACTATATATTTAGCTTCGGTAATGGATAAAGCAACTGACTTCTATTTCTTACTATGCCATGAAACTAGTGACTTGCCCAAAAGGTGAAATGTTCCATAGGTTCTCTTTCAATCTAACTTACAACCAGCAAAGTCAGTATCAGAATATCTTATCAAATCAAATGATTGTCCTCTTGGATAAAGTAGTCTGAAGCTGGTAGTATTCTTCAGATATATAAAAATCATTTTAATAGTAGCTAAATGAGTTTCTTTTGGATTTTCTTGAAAATGAGCACACATGCATACACTGAACATAATATCAAGTCGGCTAGAAGTACAGTAGAGCAGTCTCATGATCATACCTCTGTAATTGGTTTGATCCACCAGTTTACCAGTTTCATCAGCATCCAATGTACAAGTGGTAATCATATGTGTATCACTACCTTTATTAATATCCAAACCAAAACGTTTCAAAAGATACTTAGTATATTTACTTTGATTTAAAACAATACCATTTTTATTTTGAAAATTTTGAAAACCAAGGAAAAGTTTAAGTTCCCCCATTAGACTCATTTCAAATCCATTTTGAATCATATTTTAAAAATCAGTACATAAAGAATTTTTAAACAATCCAAAAATAATTTCATTTATATAAATATATACTATTAAAACATCTATGGAATTCCTTTTAACAAAAAGAGTAGGATCTTCCATCCCTTTAGTAAAACCTTTTAAAATAAGAAAAGAACTGAGTCTATCATACTAAGCTTTAGGAGCTAGTTTTATAACATATAAAGTTTTAGAATGTTTAAAAACATGATTTGAAAAATGGGGGTTTGTAAAGCCAGGGGTTACTATACAAACACATCCTTATCTATATAACCATTTATAAATTCAGTTTTAACATTTGTTTTATAAAGTTTGAAATTTAGATGAGTTTCATAATATAGTAGTATCCTAAGGGATTCTAGTCTAGCTACATGTGAAAAGGATTCCTCATAGTCTATTCTTTCTTCTTGAATAAATCCTTGTGCAACTAATCTAGCCTTGTTTCTAACTATATTTCCAGACTCATCAACATTATTTCTAAACACCCATTTACTTCCTATGGTCAAAGTGCCATTAGTCATTTCTACTAATTCTAAAAACCATTGTTTCTATAAAACTGATATAATTCTTCTTACATAGTTATCACCCAAAATTCATCATTGATAGCCTCATTAATATTTTACGGTTCAAGCTATGAAAGAAATGTTTGATTTTCATCTTAGTTTCTCAATGAATCTCTAGTTTTTATTCTTTTATTTAGATCACATACTACAGCATCTAAAGGATAATTCTTGAGAGTTATAATAACTCTAGAAAGGTTTTTCCTGGACTCCTCATGGTTTTCTATAGGTTCAGATTCAACAGGCTCATATTCTGGAAAATTTTTAGAATTAGTTGTTTTCAATGGGGGTTCACTATTTTTATCATTAAGGCATAAAATTGACATATCTTCCTCAATGTATTCAAGAGTGGTTTTAGGTTCATGTGGATCAATGTCATCAAATTTTAGATGAACAAATTCATCCACACATTTGGTTATCTTATTTAATATTAAATATGCTTTACTAGATATTGAGTAACCTAGGAAAATTCCTTCATCACTTTTGGAAGCATGTTTGTCTATATTATCCCTAGTGTTAAGGATAAAGACTTTGTAACAAAAAAATCTAATGTAATTAACCTTAGGCTTCCTATTATTAGATAGATCATAAGGGTTCTTCTTAAGAATAGGTCTACTTAAAACTCTTTTTATGGTGTTACAAAATTTATTAATATTTTAAACCAAAAAAACATAGGGAGGTTATACACATTAAAAATAGTCGAGGATATCACTTGAATTTTCCTATTTCTTCTTTCTATAACTCTATTTTGTTGAAGTGTTCTTGGAGTAGATAAATTTTTATTATATCCTTTATGTCAGAAAAAAGATTCAAACTCCTAATTTTCAAACTCATATCCATGATCACTTCTCAAGGTCTTAATTTTATATCCACTAAAATTTTCAATAGAGTTAGAATATTTAATGAAGAAAGAACATGCATTGCATTTGTGAGCTAGAATGTATAACCAAGTGAATCTATAAAAGTCGCAGACATGAACATAGACATAGTTCATCCCATTTAAACATGAAACTCTAGATGGTCCAAAGAAATCCATGTGAACCAACTCAAGCGGTTGAGAATTTTAAACATATTTCTTTCGTTTGAAAGAATCATTGTATTGTTTTCCCTTTTGACAATGATTACAAACTTTGATAAGTAAGAATTCCAATTTAGGTAAGTCTCTATCTAATCTTTTCCTATATATTATCCAATGTGAGTGCACATTGTAGTGTCATAATATTCTATTTCATAACCAATATTCCTTATGAAAATCATTTAAACAAGAAAAATGTTTCTTAGATAAATATTTTAAATCAGCAACATATACATTTTAATTTCAATGAGGAGGAAAAATTAAATAATTTTTAGAATTAAAAACATTTCATGCATAATTTAAAAACATAACACTAAATCCATTATCACACAACTAAAAGATACTAAGTATATTGTACTTTAACCCATCAAAAAAGTAGTTTTGAAATTAATATTGTATTAGGGTTATAAATATGGCCTAAACTAATGATCTTTACCTCAGAATTATCACCAAATGTAACATTTCCACCTTAAACAATGATTATGCTCTTGAAATATTAGTAGTCTCTTATCATATGTTATTAACATCCACTGTCCATGTACTATAGGGTTTTACAGGATCTCTTTAGACAATTTTCTTGCAAAACAGATTAAGCATAGGATAACTTTGGTACCCATATTTTCTTGGGCCTAGAGAGGATAGAAAAAAATGATTTGGGAACCCATATTTGTCTTAAACGTTTTCTATAATCAACAGACATGTTTTGAGACATAAATACTTTGTTAGGTCCTTCATAATTTTTTTTTCAAGAGATGATCAAGAACGTGAACTAGCAGTGAACTGTCTAGATTTTGGAAAAGAGTTAATTAATAATCCTTCTCTATCCAAGTTGATATCCTAGACCATTTGTGTATTTTGGATCAATTTGTTTCCCTACAAAATGATTCATGGTATCCCTACTAGTAGTAAACTACTCAAGATCTCTTTTTAATTTCTCATTTGATCATTTCAATTTAGTATTTTCTTTTAACAGATGAGAAATTTTTTCCTTTTATGTATCAAAATTAGACTTATAATTGGAATTTAAATCATATTTCATTTTCAATGATTTATATTTATCCTTTATCTCATTAATGGTATCCTCAAGAATTCCACAATATTAAAATTGATCATCCTTAGTCATATTTTCATCATTATTTGATTCACTCTAATTCCCAGAATAGTAATCATTATATATAAGAGAATTAAGTGTTACCTTGGACGTTTTTGTCATAAAATAATGATTTCCATGATTGTTATGTTTAGTATCAGAAGTTTCAGATCCACTGGAGATGTATTTTGAAGCACTTTATGTAGCTATCTTAACATTTTTTATATCCCTTTCCCTTGTCTTCATTTTTCTTCTTAAAATTAATCTTGGAGAAATTAGCCATCACATGAAATTTTCATTTACAATCATATTAGATTATCTCATATGTTTTGTCACTCCATTTTCTACCTTTTTTTCAATGTCCTTTACTATCATACCTTCCTCTGTATTTTTACTTTCTAAAGAGCTTCTTATTTTAGTGGAACTTTTAGTATCTTCTTGCAAGATGAGCCATCTCCTCATCACTGTCAAAATCTGAATCTTCCCTGTTGGAACTGTCTATAAGGACTTCAACCTATTCCTTATGTTTGATCATTAAGGTAGAAGTCTTGAATGATATATATTTATTTCGTGTTTCGTCATCTGCTTCTTGATTCACCTTAATCTCTTCTTCATACATCATGATTTTTTCAATTAGTTCCTTCACTGGTTGTTTTCTTATGTCTAAGGATTCTCGAAAAGAATCAGAAGTTCCTCTCCATCTATTAGGTATGCATTGAAGAAATATCATAATTTGATACATGTTTTCCACTGGTTTCCCAAGAAAACTCATGGTATTTACAATTTCATTGAACCCGAGATAAATTTCAGAGAGATGTTCATCGGCCTTCATTTTTAAATTATCATATTTTATATTATAAAATTTTAATCTCATTTCTTTAACATTTGTTGTTCCCTCATAGGAAATAGACAAACTATCCCAAATTTAATATGCAGTTTTAAAGGTAGATATTCTATTGAATTTTTCATCACCTAAAGAACATGTCAATGCATCCATTACTTTAAAGTTATTATTATACATATCTTTATTCAATTGATACTATGTGTCTCTTGCAGTAGCAGGTAATGCATGTTGTTCTTCAATTGTGTCCCAGATTTCAAAACCCATTCTCTCTAGATAAATTTTCATTTTTAATTTACACTGATGATAGTTATTACCATTAAAAAAAATGTGTCATGTTATTTTCCTCACCCTCAAATCAGTTATCTATAGCTGACTAGAATTTAATGAACTAAAAAATTAGACATGAAAGAAATTTTATGATCTTTATGATATAACTAAAATCACAGTTGAAACGAATGTTGAAATCTTGAAAAATAGTTTTGAGGGTATCAATAATCACACCTCTGATACCAAATGTTGTCCAAGGTGAAAACTCAAGAGAGGGGTGAATTGAGTTCTTACTTACAATTTCTATTAAAAACATTATGGTAAAATCCCCAAATTTGAAACATCTCCATTAATTAAGGTAGTAGAGGTATAAATGTTCAATTTCTCGACAAGTCTTTCAATGGTTGATTAGTCCTCAGTTGAGTCATTGTAAAAAATAATCCAACAATTTAAACTTGTTTACTGAGTTAAACACATATACGCACCAACAAAAACTAAATATCAAAGTTAATGTAAAACATGTTTCTGTCTTTGAAATTTTATGTAGGGGAAAATAAGAAAACAATGTATTACAAAACAAAGTACTTAATACAATTAAACAATAGGTTCAGTCTCAAGTCGAGACGTAATCCTCTCTACTTATTGATGACCTTCTACCAAGCACTTTATATTAATTAACATTATACACAACATGTATCGGGCTTTACAACAGTTTTTACAAAGTGTCCTGGTCTCATAACCTCTACCATAGTTCTTTGTGGAAAAAACAAACTACCAAGCCACACATAGCTTCTTCCATAGTTATACATGGGGTTAAAAATTTAAGGAATATTTTGTGTGAGTATTTTCAGTATCCTATAGTTTACCCATAGGTGACAGTGTGTGTGTAACAGAAAAACACCCACTACTCATAAATGTAAGACAAATAAAACAATAGTGCTAATGTTAAGAGGATTGGGAATAGAATGCTCTATGTGTTTGTAGTTCAGATTTGGAATCCTTAGTGTGAAGAAATTTTAGTTTCAGTCCTTCTGTGGAAGTTATCTCCCAAACAAACTGTCACATTTTCTGGTTTTTTCTTCTAGGTACTGAGGTGTTCATCTTCTTGATTTGAAAGAGATTCAACGAATCACAGTAAGGAAGCCTTTAATTTTTTCTCCCAAAGTATATTTTTGAATCTCATGGGTTTAAAATTTAATTATTGGTATGTTATTCTTGTTATTCAGGTTTATCATGTAATATCTCTCACCCTGTATAGTCTTCTCTTGATCAATCTTCTATTTTATTCTTGAGATCGGACATTAGGAATGATTAATCCATGTGCAGTCTTCCTTGGACCTCGTACAGTCTCCAGATATGTCTGAAATGCACATAAATTAATGTTATAAGCATTAAAATTACCCTATATTATGGTTAGAATAATCTTAAAAAAATTGAAAAAGTATAGTTTATAAGATTATAAGTATCATTAGACTGGTAGTGGTAGCCTTATCAATGTTAGCTTCTCAACGGTAGGATTATCAGTGGTAGACTTGTGAATTCCAATGTTTCTTCTACTAGTAACCTATAATTTGTAGACTTCTAGTTGTAACATCATAATAGAAATCACATAGAAGTAGGCTTAAAATGGTAACCTTATAATAATAACCATTTACTGGTGAAATTAGTAAGATTCCAGTGGTAGGATTTTCATTAGTGACCTTATACCAGTAACTTGTAGCGGTAGCTCTACAACAGTATCCCTTGAGGGGTAGACTCATAGCTATGAACTTGAATTTGTAACTTAGTAGTATTGTTCCTCAGTGGTAACCTTCTAGCAGTAAACTTTTAATGGTAACCTTCTAGTGGTAACCTCTCCAACAGTAGCCTCAACCTGTGACTTAAACAGAAGGCTCTTAACAGAAACCTTCATATCGGTGACCTTTTACTTAAAACAAATTACACTGTAAAAGAAATCACGAAAGCAGGGAGATTAAAAATAAATAATTGTTACATGATAAAAACAATAAAAACTAATGAATCATGATTATCATAGAAATGAAACATGATTTGGGATTCTCAAAATAAGTGAGTCCAAAAAACTCATTTTTTCCTCAATCATTGTAATTAATTTTAATTACTTTCACAAATATTATTGTAAAAAAACTATGTTTAACATAATAAAAATTATATATTATTCTTCTTCCAAATACATTATCAATTTTTAAATATTATAATAACATATGTTATAGAATTTAATTTTAAATTATTATCGCAGACATTACAGAAAACAGGTTTGTAAAGTGAAAATATAGAAAAGATTGAAATGTTTTCATATCCAATTTCAATGTCACAATGATTCTAAAGAACTAAATTATAATAATATATGTATTATTGATATATTTAAACATAAAAAAAAATCAAATAAAAATTAACTATATAAATTAATTATATGAATAAAAATTATTAATAAAAATTAATTTATTTTAAGTATTTATATAAAAAATTAATATTTTAGAAAAATTATAATACTTTCCTCTTAAATTATTTTTTACATTAGGAATTAAAAAATGAAATTTATTTAATAATATTAATGATATAAAAGTTTTTAAACTTCCTTTTATTATTGTTCATAGATGAAAATAAAAAGTAATTCTTTTGAGAATGTAGTATTCTTTAAAACATATATTCTTTGCCGAAAAATTTATATTTAATTATCAATATTTTTTATGGAACCACTATAAATAATATTTAAATTATATTTATTAATATTCATTTCACTATGTTTAATGTATATGTTATAACTATTATATTTAAAATAATTATAAAAATAAATAATGTTTTATAGAAACCCAGTTTGGCTTATAACGCATGGTATGATGGTGTTTCATGTGTGTATGTTCAAAATGGTGTATCATTTAATTAAAGATTAAATCAGTGTATCATAGAATTTATTGCACCAAAAGAAAATAATTTATTCCAAAAATGGTTCATAGAAACACGGGATTTTATAGGAATAATTGATAGATCATGGGAGAGACCTATAGATAATTGGGTTCGAAAGAATTTTTATAATAATAACGTGATTATAGAGCATAATTTTTAGAGTTTGATTGATCCCTTTGGAATTACCAAGGGGTTCCAAAGTGAATGCATGATTAAAATTACTCAATTTCATTAAGAAACATATGAAATGACTCTATATATTAATTATTTTAAATAGTTTTGTCATCATGTAGAATTAACTATGTGATTGAGTTCTTATATTCAAATAGGTTAGATGGTAATAATTATATTTCTATAGTTACTCACATCAGATTAAACCCTCTGAATCAATCACAATATAATATTTAACGAGATTCACATATGTATACTATTTCTATCTCAAATCTATGTTAGATTAATTATCTCGAAGGATATAATTAAATAAAATACTAAATGTGTCATGTCAGATTAAATAAATTTTCACTCAAGATATAATTTCTAAATTAAATGAGACACTATGATCCATATTTCCTTCAAATTATGACAAAATGATGAAAATATGAGTTAGAACAAGTAGAACCCAAGACTAATTATAATGAAGAGTATTATATGGAGTTCAAATTATTTAATCTAAACTAGAATCACATCCATTTGGTAATGAATAAGATAAAATGTGGATTCACAATTTAAATCATTTTCAATTAATGGGGTGAAACATGTGTCATTATATGGAAAAAGATGAGTAATGTGAGCTTTAATGTGGAGCTCTCTCAAATAATGTTTTGTTTTAGTGTCTTTATGGAAGCATTAGGTGGAATTATTAAAAATAATTTACTTTTTAATTATATAAGAAATATTATTATCGAGAAAATGTTTTGTGTAGATAGTTGTGAGTCTTGAGATGAATCATCAAGATAGGTAAAATACATATAGATAACCAAATTATGGTTATGAGATACATTATATCTGGGGAAAACCCATTTTTTAGGGTTAATTTATCATCTATTTGAATTATTCTTAAAATTTATGTTTTGCAATGATGTTCATAGTAATAGTTATAGAATAATAAATTAAAATATCTCTTATTTATCATTTCTTCATAAACAATTAATGATTCTGATAGCATTTTTTTCTCGTATTGAATATATATTGTTCATTCATTGGAGAAAATGTATTATTCTAACTATTTACTTGTTTATCTAATTTTATTAGCTAATATCACGATAAAATAGATTAGTATTAATTTAGTGAAGATTATTTTGTAATTTAGAAACTTTACAATTAATGATATCATACATTTTGATGATTTAGACAGAATTTGGTGTAGAACACGATCAAAATTATAATTTATCATTTTTGGAATTGAAGGGATTAATTATGATAATACTTTTATCAATGATACAGAATAAAACAAAAAGATAAAACTGATCTAATATAACTATTTCTTAAAAAAATTCAGAAAATTTTCAACTATTTTTCATATATTTTTTGAATATTGACATATATTTATAAATATCCCCATATTACTTCTATAAAATGACATCAAAATAAAATTTCCACATAGGATTCAATATCAAACTAACATGTTCTTATGGTTTTATATATTTTCAGTACCTAGTTGATAAAATTTTATTAGTGATTCATGATAAATATCATTCATCAAATTGAAACATTACTGGGTAGGACACCTAAATAACTTTTTGATTTCTGAAATTTTAATCAATTTGTTAAGTCCTATTTTTTAAATTTTATTTCATCATATATATTTTTATTACTTGTTAGAAATATTCTGATTACACTATATTAATTGTTAAATAACATATTAAATATTTATTTAGTATATTTTCATCATTTCTGGACACAAATGCATTGGTATATTATGAGTTCATCCAAAATATATATGACCTTCTGTTCTTGAGTTTTGGCTTGGAGAGGAGATAAAGAAAAAAATATTTTTAAACTAGTTCATGAGTGATATTTAGTGGATATAATGGAACATTATGTGATTTGTTTGAAAATGTTGATTCATCATTATTAGGTTTTTGAAAATCAAAATATAACAACTCATATCAAATATCATTTAATTACTTTTATGAATAATTTAAATGTAATAAATAACTACATAGAATAACATGGTCAAAATTATAGTTGTAATTACTAATTAGGAATGAAACATTTTTTTACAAAAATTTTGGACTTCCTTAGCGTGCTACATATATTCACCATAAATAGTTTTACCATTGATTTTTTATCAATGTAACAAAAAGGGAAAAATTTCATAAATTAATGATAAAACATTTTATATTTTCCATATATGAAGTGAATAAGAAGTGGGTTTACTAATAAAAACCAAATTTGTAAATGAATATTAAATATTATAAATTTATTTCATAATAAATATTTCCATTCCACCATTTTATCCTTAAATAGGAAAGATATATGTTATAATAGTAATACTCAATGTGAGACTATAACATTGTACTATTCTAGTGTAAAAACCTTATATTCGATAGCCAGTATCACACACGACACCAAAAATTTAAGGGAATAAAATACCTTAATATTTCAAAATCTATTTACTATTTTAAATTGATTATATATTTTCTATATATTGATTTTTATGCAATATTGAGTTAGCGTGAGATGGCTTGCGTTGTACGCAAGACTAAGTTTTACCGAAATATAATATATTATTTTAATATTATTATTTATTATAATAATTTAAAATTTTATATAATGAATATTATTTATAAAATAATTAAAAAATATTTTTTTTTAAAAAAATCATCATTAATAAATTAAATATAAATGAGTATATGAATCAATTGAATATAAAGGGAATATTTTTATCTATATTTATTCTCAAAAAGATGTTTTATCATAATAATTAAAAATAATTAAATTTTTTTACTGATATTAATTAAAAATAAATATTATATATTCAATAAAATATTTTTTATATTCATCCAATATATTTCATTAGATTAAGAAAAAACAAACACAATTTTATGTATAAAACACTATAATTTTATAAAAGTGTTGTTACCGCCTCTTAAGGGATAAACCATTTTTAATTAATATTTAGATCCTTTAATAAATTTAATATTTCAAAATAAACTTTATATTTGGAATAAAAATAATAAAAATAATTTACTGTGAATATTTGATATTTTTTGTGATGTTTTATTTTATAATGAAGAGTGAAAAATAAAAAAATTTAGTTCAAAACTACTTTTCCATATAATTTTTTATTTGGATAAAGTTTGTTTTAGATTGGTTTTATAATTCAATTAGGTAATATTTTTATCAATTAATATAATTTTGGTTATTGGGATCAATTTTACAATGAAACTGACTAAAACAATATTACAATCTTTAGCATATTTTTACATTAAAAACCTACAGTTTCATCCCGTCTCTAGGATTAAATTTAAATTAATTTGTTCCAATTATTTTATTTGAATTTTTCAAAATTGATTCCATATTTGGTGTCATAGTAATTTATAGTACAAAATTTCATCAAATTAGTTGTTTACCTATTTTTTGAAAATAATTACAATTAATTACAATTATTAAGGTAAAATTAAGCTGGAGACGAGACTAAACCTCAATAATAATGGACCAATTGACATAGAAACTTATAAAAACACATTTTATGGAAATATTTATACCCTATAATCATTTTTCTCTAATTGGGTCCATTATTGGAGCCACTTTTAATATGGGAAATTTGTATGCAATTTTTTGTGAAAAAATTACAATAGTTTCACTCCTCCTCCACTATAAAAGGCCTCTTATCCTCCAAATTTTTCACACCTATTTCGAAACATTAAATTGAACAATATCTACCCAAATATATCTCCAACAAACCTCCCCTAATACATTATTCCTTCCATTAGAAAAAAAATCCATAAAAGGATGCCTTTGGTACAAACCAAAAGAAGTTACCTGATTGAGAGGTAACTTCATTCCATAAGCTCATTAGTTTTATTTCCATTATACAAATAATAAAATCTTATTATTCCATGATTTTATAAAAACCAAATATCCTAGATGTACTATTATTCTTTTAGGATAAGTTATATACCTTCACATACACATGATTTCATCTTATGGTTAATGAACATACTGTTTCTGTGTATGGTGAACCACTACCTCAGGAAATAATGATTATTCATTTTTCTATTACCACCTATCATGGTGGAAATTATGAGGGAAACTCTGTTTATATATGTTATATATGATATTTATTAAGTATTTATTATTATTTAATTCTTTTATTATATATACCCTTATAGTTTCCATTTTTTATAAATATGATAACATCATTATTGGAAGTGTGGACTATCGCCTCCACAAAATGATGTGACTAATTCACACAAAACATTCAATGTATTAAATTTTTTTTAATAAACTTATGTAAAATATGTAACATATATATAATACTAGAATTATAATACACAAATTTATCATTTATATTTCATTTTTTATAAGAAAAGGAAATCAATGTAGAGTTCATGTGTACGTATGACCTACAGTCTCCATCAATAGTGAATATCATTTCTTATCTCCAAAAATTATAGAAAACTATAAGTAAATAGGTTATTCAAATATATTATAATAAATTCATGTTTTATAATCTGTAAATAATTAAATAATTATCAAATTAATAAGAACAATAACTTTCAAGTAAAAACATTCTTGAGAAAACTAGGAAATTAACAACTAATGTAATGAAAGAGTGTTAACGAATGGGTAATAAAATATTATAATAAGTTAATATATGATATTATAAACATCATTATGGATCTATTATAAGTTATTAACATATTTTAAACCACTATACAAGAGTATAAATAACACAACATATGAGGTGTGGTAATGATAAGGGATTCTTCTTTTACTTTTCTTTTTGGGAAGAATACACCATATAACCCACTTAATTATTTTGTGTAGTGTATCTACTACCCCTTATGATGAATTATATAATTATTACCATTTCATAATATTCATAAAAACTCTACTTAATGGTGATTATGATTTAAAATTTCAAGTTGTATGGGACACTTTAGAATGTTTAAATAGTTTGTTCCTAAAAATGTTCTGAATGATTATCTTAGAAATATAGCTTCCTTTTTAGATTGTTAACTTTATATTGAAACAATCACTTTATTATGATAATTTTTCATTGTAAATTACCTTTAATATCCATTCACATAAATTGGATGTTATCATTTCCTAAAAATTATATCATTTGACATATGGTGTTAACTTGGATAGTTATTTTATTAACTAGGGAATTATTGATAAATCCATATCTTCTATTAAATATGGAAACATTTTAATAAGGAATAATGTTTATTAAATGTATGTATAATGATTTATACATGAAATATATTGGTTGGGTACTGTTTAAGTAAATTCACATGGGTTGGGGACCAGTAAATTTTTCCCCTTCAATGCATCAGTAGTCTCATGAGATGAAGTTGTTGGACAAATCAGAATATTTTAACTGTATCATGAAGGTAATGGTATCATGTTCATGGGAAATATTATGTATGATAATTAATAATTTATTTTATTTATAATTTAGTGGTCATTTATCCAAGATATTTTTTCATCAAAATATCTTTGGATTTATTTCATTATCAATTCATTGATTTATTGGCATGTGGATTCAGTATCTTTCCTTGACATATTAATTTTTCTTTATCTAGTTATTTGAATGGCATGTGTTATCATGTTTTTAACTTAAAAATGTTAATTTTTATCAATTGATTCATTAATTTTTTCACTTTACTTCCCCTTAAAAATCAATCGGTTCACCCTTATTATGTTTACTATCCCTATGCTATTATGTTGAATATTTTAATTGATATTCATAGATATTGTATATTTTAATTTACTATGTATCATTTTTCTATTTTCTTTTCACAATTTTTTATGGTTATCTTGAATGTAATCTGGAATTCCATGATTACTAAAATTATTGGACCTTATGGATGTGATTCCTTCTAATACGGCCAATGAAATAAAATAATGTATCGGTTCTATTCTCGGGTGTTGGGGTATTACAATTGGTATCAAATTAATTTTAGCAGCAACCATAATAACTAAATTAAGAAAACATAGATTATGGATAATAATCCTAAGATGGAAAATTAAGGATAATAAGTAAGTAAAATTATATAATTCTATTCAGGTAGCTATTATGTGGGTATTAATAGTAATAAATCCTTTTCTGGATACTACAATTGGACGTAGTTCTGGCATAGATGTTCATAGGGGTGACAACTCTGACAAGGTTTCTCCAGCCTGACTCAGGGTAACCTGGTACATGAAAATGGGCCTTTCTATGTACCTAGTTTGACACTCATAAGGGGTATTATTAGAATTGTTCACATTTTATATACATACCGTTATGAATGATTTTAATGTAAATGTTTCCCCAATGTAACCAACATTATAATTCTAGATTTTGGTTGTATAAACTTATTTTATATTTTCATCCATATTAGTACATATACATTATGATTTTTATGAACAATATAGTGTATTAAGTTGTTTAGAAATGGTGCCTCTAAAGATGAATGGGGTCAATAATCTGGGAAAATATAGAGATTTCCCCACTAAGGAAACCAATATAGCTGGTATTGTAGAAGAGAAACTCATTGAAATATTAGGGCCACTAAATGAGGTTTGGAGAAATAAAATTTTCCAAATGTAGCAATATATTCTATAGAGATAATCTCTTATACTGGATCTCTTTATGTGGTTGAACCCCCCATAATTTAAGAGAAAACTAATCTAATTATATCAGTGAAATTGATTAAGTCTCTAAAGAAGATATTTACAACCTTAAAATGAATTGAAATGGAAAATTTTACACCTGAGTTCTATTATATCCATGGGGATGTGGATCATTGGTGGTCATTAATCCAAAATACATGGGAGGAAGATGAAATAGAACAAATGTAATGGAGGACATTTAAGGATAAATTATTCGACAAAAACTACCCTCATGATAAACAAATTGGGATTAATAGAGTGTTCCTTAGCATAATGAGGAAGGAAGAATATTTTTTTGAAGATTATAAACCTACCTTTAAAAGGTTAACTAGGAATTATATATATTATTTATTCAACATTGAGTGTAGGATTGAAACATTTTGGAATTTATTAAGGAAAATCATGAAAGGTTTCTAGTTTCTCAGAATGTTTCATCATATGATGAATTAGTTTTATATTCTATCATATCCAAGAAGGAATTTTGAAGATCATATGTATTAAAAGTAAAACAATAGAAGCAGAGGTATTCTTGACATCATTCTAAATGTAATGTTTCAGTGAAGTTGAAGGGAAAGATGGATTTTCCAATTTGTGATAACTCTGGAAATATTCGGTGATATAATTGTATAGGGATGGTAACTATTCAAATGAATGTCCTTGGAATCAATGAAAACTACCTCTAATGAATATATAAGATCAAGGTCAAGCATATGTTATTTACCCAACCAAAGTGGAATGATTAATGTTCTTCTATATTTGGATATATGGAATATGTTGTAAAAGTATTTTTTTATGATGTTATCATCAAATTATTAATAAAATATATATGTATTATTATTATGTACCTTTTTTATGTATTTTTTATCATATTTTCAATTTTATAATGAAAATTTATTCAGTAGAATGTTTAAATTTTACAAAACATCTTATTTTGGTAAAGAAACCCCTTAATATGGTTCTTATGTTTGGATAATGATGAATAAATGTTTTATTTGGATAACTTATAACTACCTATGAACTGATTAATAACTTATCGACATATTTTCTATTCTATAATTGATGTAGTTTGCAACACATTTGGATTTAAGGAATATGTCCAATGGCATGTGTTTCAATTAAAGAATGATGAAGAATGCATGGTTCTAGTATAGTCTTTTGGTAGTTTGAGTTATTAGAATATATTAATAGGATACATAATTATGTTATATCATGTTTGGAATGTAAAAATTCAGAGATTAATTAAGTTGATTAAAGGATAATGATAAGTTCATTTTTGAAAACTCACTAACATTTTTTATAATGTGTTAGATCACAATCTTATCGAAATGTTATCATTAATGAAATTGATTAAGTTTAACTTCAGATCTAGGTTTCAAGATGAAAATATCACACCACTATATGATGAATATTATTCTAATAGATGTAATATAAATTGTTCAATGCATGGAAAAAGGATAATATTGTTCTTATATAATCCTACCAAGTAACATTATTTACTTATTTCTAATAGAGTGAAAATTATTATAAACTCCATGAAAAATGATCTTGAAACCAATAATGATGACCTAGTACACAGATTTATAAAAAATTAAATATTCCTTTAGATCATTGCATATTTATGGAATTATTATTGTAAACATTTTCCTACCCATGTTATCTAGCACTCCCCATTAGAAAGTGATTTTTATATTTTTCCTCTCTATCCATGCTTCCATTTCCATCATATGTTATCCTACAAGGAAACCTAGTTACATGATCATTGTAATTATATTTCCCTATTATTAGGAGGATGTGTTAATGAAAATATTTATGATGTAGTTATTTATAAAATATATTATTTTCAATCCCTCTTTTACAGACAATAAGTATAAATTATAGGATGAAATTTATTTAAGGTGTGTAGTGTGTAACATCATAAAATTCTAAAGTAAAAACCCCTATATTCGATAGTGTGAATGACACATGACACCAAGAATGTAATGAAATATAATATCCTATATTTTAAAATATATTCACTCTTTTAAATTTATTTTACATATTTTATATATTTTAATGCATACAATACTGAGATAGAGTGTGATGGATTTCGTTGCACACAAGGTTGAGTTTTACAAATGAATAATATATTATTAAATTATTTTTTTTAATATAATAAGTTATAAATAATCAGTCATGATTAGTAATAAAAATAATAATGAAAATATATAGTATCCACAACTAATTCATAGATTAAAAATAATTATAAATGTGTACTAGAACCAACTGAATACAAATAGAAATATTTTACAAAAAACTATTTTTATCATCAAAAATTTTATTTAGATGAATAAGATAAATTAATTTAATTTAGTTTATGAAATTAATTTAAAATAAAAGTAATATATTCAACAAAATATTTTATATATTCATCAAATATATTTTATTGGATTAAGATGAAAACAACCCCAATTTTACACAAAAATACTATATTTTTATGAAGGCATTTTTAGATCATTTAAATAGAGAACCCATTTTAAATACAATTTTGACCCTTTTATAAATTTAATATGTCAAAATAAACTTCCTATTTAGAGTAATACAAAAAAATTATCTTATGATGAATTTTTCATATTTTTCTATGACGATTCATTTTTTTAATGGATAGTGAAAAATACTGAATTTTAGTTCAGAATAGCTTTGTATTCTAACATAATTTTAATGATAAATTATATTATTATTGGTTTTAAATTATAATTATATCATATATTTATCAGTTAGTCCAATTTAGGTAATTTTCATTAATTTTATTTTGAAATATACATTTTTAATATAGAAATGGTTTTGCACATTTTTACCTTAAAACCTTGTGTTGTCATCTCGTCCGCATAAATAAATATAAAATTAATTTATTACTATTATTTTATTGGAATTTGTAAAAATGTATTCCATGTTTTTAAATATAATAATTTATAATATTTAATAATTAAAAATTATTTTTTGACCAAAAATAGTATTGAGTGTGATTAAAATTAATTTCTATTATATGTGTAAAATTAATCTGAATATGGTAATACACCTCACTCTTAAGGGCCCAAATAACTTATAAATTTTTCCAAAAGACATTTTATAGCCATATTTAGACCCTATAATCCATATTATCTAATTGATATTAATTTGTGAGCCAATTTCAATATTAAAAACGTGTATAGAATTCCTTTGTGAAAATATGACAAGAGTGCCACACCTCCTCTGCTATAAAAAGAAATCATTTACTCCCACATATTCACATATATCAAGCCACATTGGCTCAAAAAATATTTCCCCAAGTATCTCCCCAAAATACCTCCCATTATCCTATAATCCTCACCTTGTTCCTAACTCCATCGATAGAATCTTTTTGGTACAAACCAAAATAAATTTCTTGATTAATAAGTAACATTTTTCCTTAATATCTTCTTTTATTTCTATTATACACCAGATAAACTCTTCTTCTTCCATTATTTTATAAAAAAAAGTATCTAAAATATACTTGGATTATTTATGATATGTTTTAGACCTAAAAATACACACACTTCCATATAATGGGTAATGAACATACTATTTTTGTGTATGGTGAACTTCATCCTCACAAAATAATGATTGTTAATTTTCCCATTACCACATTTCCTAGTAGAAATTATGATTTAAATTTTTATTATATATTTAATATATTATATTTTTGATTACTTTATTATTATTTAATTATTATATAACACATTCCCTAATATATTATATTTTTTATGAATATGATAAGATCATTTGTGGAAGTGATGATTACCACCACCTCAAAGCTATGTGACTCACTCATGATATACATGGAATGTATTAATGATGATTTTAATAAAATTATGTAACATATATAATAGAGATAATATAATATAATTATAATATATATGTCTATATCATTTAATTTTAATTATTTTAACATGACAATGTAATGAAAGTAGTGTTCAAGCATAAATACAACCTACCGTCTCCATTAACAGTGCATTTCATTTCTTATCTCAAAAAATTATAGATTATAATAAATACATATGTACTAAATATATATGAAAATTAATTCCTGTTTAAAATTATTTATATGATGAAATAATTATTTATTTAATAATAACAAATTATTACATGTCAAAACATAGTTGAGGAAACTCAGAAATTAACACCAAAAGTAGTGAAATTAATGAATAACTGTCAAAAAATGGGTAATAAGACATTTTACGAATTTAGTATATGATATTATAAACATTATTATTATTATTTTATAAGTAAGTAACATATTTTAACTCACCATATATGAGTTTAATGTTCAAACAATAGAATGGATGGTTAATGTAATGGATTCTTGTCTTACTTTTCATTCCATGAGGTATATGTCATATACACCACTTACTTCGTATGTATATTGTATCTACTTCCCCTTTTGATAAATTATTTAATGAATAATTTTTTATTATAGTATGAAAAGATTTAAATAATGTAAATTTAAATTTAAATTTTTCATCTTGTATTGGACACTTTGGGATGTTTACTGATTATTTTCTTAAAAATGTTCTTAATGATTATCCTTTAAATATCACTTATTTTAGTGATTTTTAACATTATATTGATACAATTACATTATTTAATAATTTTTTCATTCTAAATTTATCGTAATATCCATATTCTCACACAATGGATATTATTATTCCCTAAACTATATATCATTTTACATATGGGTTTTACATTGACATTTGTTTGATTAATTAGGGAATTATTTATAAATCCATATCTTCTACTAAATAGAGATAAATTTTATTAAGGAATAATATTTATTCAATATTTCTATAATTATTTTTACATGTAATAAAAAATTTGGGGTAATTTAATGCAATCCTTATATGTCGGGGAATATTTAATGAAATCCCCAATATGCATTGGTAATCTAATCGTATGAATTATTTATCCAAATAAGAAGAGTAAAATTTTCTCTTGATGGTAAAGGTTTCACATGCCTAGGAAACATAACGTCTGATAATTAATAATTTATGTTATTGAGAATTCAATTACAATGTATCCTTGATATTTTTTGTCGACATATTTATGGATGTATTTCATTTTTAGTTCATTGATTTAATGTAATTGGTTTTCACTTTCAAACCTTTCCATGTTAATATTTCCTTGTAGACATATTAAAATGGATTTTGTTATCATATTTTTACCATTAAATTTTAATTTATCTTGATTTATTCATTATTTATTCCTCTTTAGGTACCCTTACCAAGAATTTGATCTCACCCTTAATATTTTTACTTTCCCTAGGTTATGAAGAGGAATCATTTGATTGAAATTCAAGGATAATTTTTATTTCATTTTATTATGTATCATGTTTTTATTATATTTTTCCAATATATTATGGGTATGTTTGAAATCTATATTTCCAAGAATACAAAATTGATCAGTCCTTCGGGATTTGATTCCTTATAATCATGAAAATGAACTAATATAATTCATAAGATCTGGGCTTCTGGAATTAGGGCATTACAAAGACCTTAAAATAGTATTTATAATTATTATTTATGTTTTTTATATTGGTCCAAACATAGATTAATTAATAAATAGTAATTTTATAATTTTTATAAGGTGCTAAATCTCATTGATAATAGTATGATAAATGAAATAATATTTTATACTTAGTAGAAAAAATTACAATTATGACATAAAATCTAATTAAAAATATGACCCATAAGTTCTAATAGTTTATATCTAGGGACATGGTTCATGTTAGTACAACCTAGAAAATTCATAATACAATGTCTGAAAAAGTATTTATTATGATTCAATTAAATATTAATTCTTTCATTATAACATCCATGATGTTATCCGGTACCACACAAGTACAAAACTATGGAGAAAAATACTTGATCCTTAATTGAGTTATGGAAATTATGGTTTTCTTGAATAGTTTAGTGACATGTTTAAACCAAAAAATTGTAATATAAATCATGTATTAAATGAGACTAAGAAATCCCATCCTTATAAATAATAAATCATGGGCATAAATTTAAATAAAAAATAAAATACTTTCTAAAATAATCCATCAAATTACAACTATATACATTTTGAACAAACAATTAATTTTATCTAATGCTAATAATGTAATAAAAATCTGAGACACTTCCATGAGAAATACAATGTTCAACAAAAATGATATTATATCAAATTAAACCACCAAATAAATTATAAACAAACAATACATATTTTTTGAAAAAATAGATTTGGTTCTTGCTAAGATATATTTAAAAAATATCCAATGATTTAAATATAATAAAACTATAAAAAACTAGAAATCCATCATCTGAAATTAAAATACATCAATGAAATAAAAGTAAATTTTATTTCTATATAACATAAGAGTGGTACAGAATTGAGAAATACCCATGATAATAATTCTAATCTAGATACATTTAATGGAATTCTACACATGTGACTCTGAATTTTCACCTTGTTGGAGAGAGGGAATCACATGTCGATTATCCTAAAAATATTAAACCTATTATGTGAGAAAACCCTCTTCTATAATTGGATAATTTTATCGAGATAACCCATTCAGACCATAACATAATTGTAGTATCCTAAAAATGAAAAATTATAATAATATCCCATACCAAAATAATTATCTAATTAGTTTCTCCTAGGTAAGTCTCTTAGTAAAGAAGAATGTTGATTGTGAGTAAGATCTGGTAATTATATAGACATGTACGAATGTTCTATATGAATTTACTATTGTATATAAAATGAAATATATTCCAAAATATTTTCTATTTTTAAGACAAATATTCTCCCATTAAATGAAATTGATGATTAGATGGAATTTTAGCTTGTGGAATAATGATTTATCAATAATTCTACATTCTATATCTATCATGGATAATGATCGAGATACCATAACCATTACATACATCAAAGTATAATACATAATAAATTGTTTTCTTCTAGACTAATGTGCATCCCTAGATCTATTAACTCACTCTATATATTCTTCTTTTTAGCTATGGAACTAATACCTCAAAGAATATTGAACAAAACATCCGTATAATGCATAGAAAAATATATAAAATTTATTGAGAATGAGCATGTATGATTTAAAGATATGGTATTACTATTTTTTTAATATTTATAATGACAAATTCATCACACATTAACAATTTATTTTATTTACACCATTAAATTAATGTCTTAATAGAATACTATAACTTCAAAAAGACACACTGTCACATTAATTTGAAAAAAAATTTCTCACATTAAAGTATTCAATTAAATAAAATATCCAGTATTTAATTTCTCATATAACTAAGTTAACATGATTATTAATATCTATAATCAATTGCATCCTATCATTTATTTAGAGAACAATTAACTAACACATTTTAAAATTTAACATTTCATTTACTAAACCCGATTTTAGTGTTTTTTATATTATTACATGTAATTAACATTTACATAATGATTATTCCCCCTATGAACCCTTTAGGAATGATTATTATTCTATTAATTTCATCAAAAAAGTGGAAACAATTTCATGTTATGAATATGTTGAATTTTTTCTCAACTAATACGGTAAATTTTCTTCTAAATCATGTGTGGAGTGATATAAAACTATTAGAAATATTGATCATCAATTAAATATTCAATATGTTGATGAATCTTGGTATTTTTCCAAACATGACACTTTTAGAAATCATACTAAACACGTTTTTTCTAATTTTATCAAAAATATAATATTTCTTTTTATGAGTTTTTTAAAATATTACATAGATGTTCACGGGTCAATAAAAGTTACCATACTAAGTGTGAACAACCTCATAGAGTCAAAACATAAATATTTTCTTCAAAAATAAATAATCTATATTTTAAATTATAATGATAAGCTACTTGTAATTATTTATAATCTTTTGTCTACAAAAAAATCACATAAAAAATAATTGTATTTTGAGAAAATTGGAAGTCCAAAGGATATACCCCATATATCATGACTAGAAATATTTCTTCTATATGAATGAATAATATCTTTTAAAATGATGATTCATAACCTATTAATAAGCATTAATGGATGTTAAATCTTACAATTTAAATGGTTTAAAAAAAGTTACAATTCTAGAAATTTAAATAATTTATCATATTACTACTTGAAAATAGGTATATAAAATTGAAATAATTCATAAAAAGAGTTGTTTAATAGTTTCTAAAACTTTATTCAGAGTTATTATTTATTTTATAATTCCAAATAAATTAAGGGTTTTTATAGACTATACAAAACACAGAATTATTATGAAAAAAAATTAATTGGTGGTGAAAATCTACGAAAATTTTTATTTTCAGTGTCGGAGAAGGATGAGCGTTGTCTTGTTATGAATTTGGGTTTCTCAGTAAAAATTTATTATTAGTGTATTAAATAGGGTATTATTTATTAAATCCCATGGTTTTGGTTCCTCTTTTTAATATATGATATCAAATATAGCAATGGCTACAAATTATATCAAAGGGGTAGTAGATGTTTGGAAAATGAATAATTTTAAATTTTTATGGGCCCTTATCTGTAATGGTTATCCAAATATAAGTAATGTATTCCAATATAAATATAATTGTGTTAGTTTTAACCCTTTGATTAATAAGTGTTACCGTTTGATTTGTAATGGTAAACATGGTATTTGATAATTTAACAAGTGGAAAAGTTATTTCATAATATATAACATAGTGATTCCATATGGATTTCATTCAATATGTGAGGATTTAATATGTAAAGGAGAATGTATAATGGTATTCCTTTCACATGTAAGTGTTTCTCTATAATATGTAATGGTTACACACATACTTGAGGAATATATCATAGTAATGTTCTTGATAAATAAGGTCTACCATGTACAATGGGGATAAAAGGTAAAGATCCACAAATCATTCCCTATGGTAGGAAAGGGTTAACGATTCAATTGTATTGTGTAACTTTGTGATGAGAAAAGTACAATGGCTATCCCTATAATATGTAATGGTCAATATGAAATAGTCTCCCTTTGATAAAAATTAATTATTTTGAAATATAATAATATATGGTTATATATATAAAGGATTATCTTGATGATACATAATAGTATATCTAATGATGAAATTATATATAATAATTAGTTTAGTATATGTGTAAGGGTTTTATCAAATATTCAAGATGTGAGTGATGATTTAGAAACACTATTCTACCAAGGGTTATTCGAAGGGGGTATCTTAAAGGGGAATGATCATGCCACAATTGTTATACTGCACAATAAATAGTTTATACCCTTTGAAAAACAAAGAAATAAAAGGATAAATGTTACAACACATGTCAACTTGACTCACATTTATTTTTAGGATCATACCTAAATAAAAAATAGTTCATCATTTTTTAAAAAGAGTAGTTTCAGGATAGGTGACCCTGTAGGATATTTCCTAGATTTTTTGTGACTGAGGGAAAAACTATAAGAACATTTGTTGGCCTATATGGATAGTCATCTATATGATAGGAGATCCTGTTGGTTAATACCCTACAATGTTTTAGAAATAAAACTAGGTATTTCAGGTGACAAATGGGGTTATATGACTTGTTTAAAGTCCTGGAGATATTTTTCATGATAAATGGTATCATAAAAAATACCTACTCATATTTGTAGTGAAATTACTGTGGTTTGAGGTGTGGTCCCACTATGATAAAATTTTTATTTAAATGGTTGGATAGTTTAGTATCCCAAGAAATGTAAAATTTAAAAACATTAAATGTTTTTGAACATGTAATTAAGTTATAAAATTCTTTTTAGGACAAACCTGATTAGAAATCCATTTTTTTGTGCATTTCTTCAAGTAGTGTTAGTATGAGTAACCTCTTGGCATGTTTCACAAGTTGTGTGTAATGGGGAAAAATGTACATAAAAATCATTTTTATTGCCTTATGGATACATTCATCAATCATATATCTGACCCATGTTAGTAATAGCCTATGTTGTGCTAGGAAGAAAACCAAGGTATTATAGGAGAACAATGGGGTCATATGACTTAGTGCTCATCCTAAAGTGGTTAGGACAAGATATATTCATCACAGGAGGAAGTCATATAGTAAAATATCAATGTGGATTGTTTTTTGATATAGTTAGTGGTAACATAATAATGGGCTCTATCAATTTTTTATCTAATATATATAAAAATGACTTCGAGAAATTTAATATTTGAAACACCATTTGAAAAATTCCGTATTAAAATTTATGAAATAGGTGATATTGAGAGTCACTTCACTTCCAATTCATTATTAATCCCTCCTTAATCAGTATTTATTTAATGTTTTTAAAAAAAAATTAAATCAAATTTTTCTTCTTCTGATCCTCTATTTATATTCTTATATTATTATCCACTTATCATCGTGTCTCTATGCTATTGTTTTTTTACAAATTACCCTACATCATGGTAATACCCAAGAGATATAATTTAGATTTATTATATTTTAGTATTGAGTGTTTTTATAGATTGTATTGCACTATATTTCTCATTATTAAAGTATTATTAATACAATAGATGTGTTTAGTTACAATTAGGATATTTTTTAAATTTTCTTTCAAAATGTTTTATGGATGAATTATATGGTTTTTATTAATATAATAGTATCTCAAAGACATGATATATGTCAATATGATTGTGGGATAAATTTTAATATTATGATTTGATGTAGGTTTCATTTACATTAAAATTCTCTTGCACATATAATGATTTTGAATTTTTTGGGTCCAATATTATTATTCCACATTGTTTATTGAATGGACATTTCTGATTTCATAGATAAGGATGGGATGGTTTGTTTGGGACATAGATTCAACAAATACTATATACAATGAAAATTGGATTGACAGCGATGTCAGAGTGAAATGAGAGTCATTGTCCTATTTTAGGGATTTCATATTACCATGGGTAGGATAATAAAAGAAAATGTGGTTCAAATTTTAAATGGGAATTTAAAAATTAGAGTTCATGTAACATTTTTTCTAGTGGAAATAATTCCAGATAGTATGAAATGGTGAAAAAAGTGAATTTAAGTGACTGTTTTGGAATATAATCTCAAAAATTGTAGAGTTATTATATAGAAGGAATTAATAAAAAATTTATTTGAAGTCCTATTAGGAGTAAAATAATATGTGAATTATTTTAAATATGTATAATAGAATATATATTATAATTATTACAGTTTTAAATCCCTTGGGGATTTGGTTGATTTCTTTTTTGATCTTATCCATCCCATGTTTACAATGTGTAGTTTTCTATATCTTTTACATTATGATGTGATTTCAGAATATGATTTCATAGTAAATTACTCATTTTTCATAGTTTTATATTGTTTTATCTAAATATCTATAACATCCTAATATTTTAGTGAGTAAAAATTGTGTTTGATATCAGAGATCATATTCCACATCAAGATTTAAAAAAACTAAATATTATTATTTAATGTGGATGTTATCACCTACCATTATATAGGTGGGTATGAATATGAATACATATAATATGTTTACACATATTTATAAAGTTTTATACATTCATTATATATATTTTATAGTGATAAGATAATAACAAATCTAATTTTGGGTAAAAAGAAGTACTTTTCTTAAAAGCCATTTTTTTCCAAATTTTAATGGATGAATTGTTTAAATGATAAATTTTGAAACTTATAAATTTCCATTGATATAATAATCATCATATTTTAAATAGGTATATCAAAATTTACTTCGGTTGAATTTTTTGTATTTTTATGATGTGTGTCATTTTTTAATGAACAATGAAGACCATATAATTTTAATTAAAAACTGAATTTTTGTTTAATTTTTTATATAGTTAAATTATATTTTATATTGTTTTAATGTTTAATTAGTCAAATAATACATCACTATATCCAATTTTTATATTTTTAACCAATTTCACTTATAAATTTTCTTCAAAAACAGTTCAATCTTTTAAACGTTTTAACATTCAAGACCAGATTCACTACATCTATAGTATTAATTTTAAATTAATTTTAGTGACTTATGTGTTTCGATTATGGAAAATGTATTAAATATTTTGAATTATAATCTCAAAATTTTTTAATTAGGTCCCTTTTTGGAAAATATAAATAGTATACTTGTAAATTTTATTACCACTATTAAGGATAAATTAGTTAATTAAGGGATAAATAATATTAGAAATTTTAGAAATGACCCTAAAACATGATAAAATTATATTGGAAGGGAATTTTTCATTTATAATAATTAATTTATCAGTTATGTGACCATTTATGTCCATTTGGATGAGAATATAAACTCTATAATATTTTATTCAAAGATAATTCAAACGTCCCATACTCTTGTTTTAAACAAATTAATGACTTTTAATATGAGGTTACCCCATGATATATTATAATATAAATAGATTTTATTATTATTATATATTTATATTCGTTTTGGTTATTCAATTTTTATTTTGGCAGAATAAATAATTTCTTAAAATTCGTTTACAATGATGAGGAAGAAATTTTCTAATTAATGGAAATATCAAATAAATGATATTAGAAATATTCAAATAAGTATTATTTGAGATAATTAATGTAATACAAAAATTTTATCAATTAATATGATAATATTTTAATGTATTGGAATATTGTTTTAGAATTTATACTGCTTCGTTGATTTTTTTTAAATTCTATGTAATGAATAGTGTCAATATTGACACTAATGTTATTTAAAAAATAATAATATATTAATAAATGATATAAAATCCGTAAAATAGTATATTAAGAAAAAATATTTTATATGGTTTTAAATTTCATCCATTACACATTTACGGGTCTTCTGGAATTTTATTATAACTATATTAACACTTAAAGAGTAAAATTATTTATTGTCACAATAAGAGTTAAATGGGTTAAATAAGGGTAAAAACTATATGATGAGGCTACTAATGTGACCTAAACATGTACAAAAATTAATTTATGAGAGTATTATGACCAATAGAATCATATATTCTAAATAAATAAATTCGGATTTATTTTTTTATAAAAAATACTTTATATTAAATTAATATTTTGAGAAGTGCCAAGTGTGCCCCTCCCATCTTTATTAAAAGGGAACCACTTATTCTATTTTCATCAAACATAAAACGCTATATGTTTAGTTCGTTCCCTGTAAAAAATAATTTCTAGGATTCCCTCCACAAATTATTGATTTATTATTTTAGTAACAACATAACTATTAGTTTTTTTAATTTTTTATGAAAAGGATATTGTTCAAAGTAGAGGTAAAGATTTTAAACAAACATTTTGGTTTTATTTCTTCTTCCACATTAATAAAATATTATATAACTCTAATAAAATAAATACAAAAATATACTTCACAATCATAGATGTTATTTTGTTTTTGTAATGACCCATATATATCCACCTTTCCCTCAAATGTTTTACGAATTTGTCAATTTTGTGTACGAAGGACTACCGCCTTTCCAACGATATAGTTTGTTTTTCCTAATTGTGTCAAATAATTTATTATAATGATGGAATTGAAGGTTATAAATTATTTTCATGACATATTTATAATTATTAAAAGATAATATATCATTTTAATTTTGAATATTCCATGAACATAAAAATGTTTACAACCATTATGCATACATGTGGATTATCACCTCCATAAAATGATGTGATTCGTTTTTCATAAACACATCACACAAATAAAATATATAAGTATATTTAAATTATTTATATGATATTAATGTTATTTTTTAGTTAAATAAAAATAAAATGATACTTAACTTCTTTCCTTAATGATCATTGAAAATAGAATGTCACTTGTGTGTATGTACGACATACCGTCTACTTGATTATAACATATATCATAATTCATATACATATTGAATGAATGGATCTGAAATTATAATGGGTCTATAAAAATGATATTTATTTACAGATTATTAATATTTACATGATGGAATTATTTCCCCTATGACTATAGGCATCATACCAAACTAATATTTGATTCAAGTATCAGATATCATAAAAACATCAGACATGAATATAAATAATTATTTAATTGTTATGACATGGTTAAAGGGGATATAAAAGGAATAATAAAATTGAAAAAGTTTCTATGTAAAGTAAATAATTAACCTATATTTATTATTCATGAATATAAATATTGTACGTGGTGATTCATATTCATAGTAAGGGACTTCATGTCAATATCCTTTAAATGATTCATATATTGATATTATACACCGTAATTGTTTTATTAGGCATATATACATCCAATATAAAATATAATATGATGAATTTATTTATAATAAATTTTTTTTAATTTTTTAAATGGGGATTATTATTCAAAGTTATCAATGCTGTATGGGACTGTTTGAATGTTTAATGATTTTTTTTCAAATTCAATATTCTGGATATTATTTTATAAGTTTATTCATATGGATTTAAATGGATTATAAAGGAAATTTTATTTCTCTTTTCATTTTAATAAGATGTTTTCAAAATAAAATAAAATTTATATTATCTTTATGTAATGTTTGAGTTGAGATAAAAATTACAGAATGAGTGCTTTTTTACGTATACAACAACCAAAATTCCCTTCCACTTTAGCCATTATCCGATATTTGTATTACTCTAAAAGAATTAATAATTTAAAATAAAAAATATCCCTTCTTTCTATTTTCAAGGTATTTTTAATTAATTTTTTTTCAAAATGTATTGAATATTTCAATGACGTGAATTCTTTCCTTATGAGTGAATATGGAATTTTATATGTGTGTTTTTGAATATTTTATGATTTAATGTGTTATAATATTATAAGGGTACATTAACATCTAAAGGGTGGTTATGTGATAAACCACTAATGGGTGAATCATCAGAAACTAAATAATGTTGTTTCTATGATATCCCACCAATGAGTTTGGTATGGATGGCAATTTTATGGTTCTTACATTTATATGAGTGACATGTATGGAAGTAAAATGCATTGTTATTTCATTTTAGTGTAATTATGTCCCAAAATACCATTAATTATAAGATATTGTTTCTAATTATTTTATTAAAAAATTGTGAATAAAACAAGTGTAAGAAATGATATTATTTTTAAATCAATGTATTTACTACTTTTTAGGGTTGAAAATTATTACATTAAGAAAATGATTCATTTTTTCATTTTTACCTAGGGATAACAATTTTCATTCATTATGTATCCCATGATGATATTTGTTTGATCATCCCAATTTTTTAAAAAAAATTACATTAATTAAAAAGTATTAAGGAAAAATAATATATAATGATTTATGTATTGATTATGAGTCATGGAAAGAGAACAAGGTTTACTTTAAATGTCTTTCATTTAGTATTAATAAATGGATTCTGATTCTAAGTGTCCACATTTTAATTATGGTTTAACTTTATAATATTTATCCTAACTCTAGAAAACTATAAAACTAAAATATCATTTAGAATATAATGTTATTTATATATTTCAAATCACTAAAATATATAATTAATAATCCAGGGTTTTTAATGTCGGTATCATAGAATGGTTTAGAAAAATATTGAGATTAGGTTATTTTCTTTTGATTTTTGTTTATCATTATTGGTTTATAATTTCAAGTTTGATTATATGTTCAATATCTTATAAAACCCTTGTGATTATTTAAGTTATAAAATTTTAATGTGACAAAGGGTATTTTAGAGACAATCATTTTTTAGGTAAATTTGTGTTATTACAATTTAGGATGACAAGATCAAAGGTACGAGATAACATTTGAGGTAAAAACTTCACTCTAAAGATGAATTTATTTTACTAATAATTATATAATAATTATATAGTTTTTAAAAATGAAAACCTGAAGACCTGGTGATAACAGGTATCATCATTTATGGACATGATTTTGAACCCAAAACCGAAGGGATATAAGGGTAAATCACCTCCCAGTGGCCAAAACTAAGATTTAGTTAGTATATTTTTTTTGTTGAATTATTTTATGTATGAGGAATAATTTTATTTCTTGTAACATATTTTTTATCCAATATATTTCCATGGCATTGGAAAATGATTTCGATATTGAGATGTTAATGTTATTTTGGATGAAGTTCAAAATATTTGGAATCCTAAAAAATTAGGGTAAATATAATAGTTTGGGATTTTGTTGTAGTAAAAATTGTTGAATAATATTTTTGATGAATCTATGATTTTATTTTGTATTTTTGGTGATTCGGGTTATTAATGTAATGGGTTATAATATCTTGTTGAGTATGTGATTTTGAAAAGGAATTTTTTTATATGAGACATTAAATGTGATTGATGTTATTTGTAAGAATATATGATCATATATTTTTGATTTTTGGGTCTTCAATCATATTGTATAATATTTTTGTTGAAGTATAGTTATTTTTTTAATGATCTATGTTGAAAATTAGGTGTTAAAAATGAATTTTGGAGATTAAAATAGATTTCGTCATGTAAAAGATTAGTATTTTTGGGGAATTATATTAAATTATATGAAAAAATATTATGTAGGTTAATTTATAAATAAATAATACTATATTTTTTACATTTTGTGTATTTTTTTATTCTCTAGAAGTTTAATTATTTGTTCGGGGGTGAGAATTTCATCTTTAATACACACCATTTCAAGAAGAAAATGATCTTTATTGTGGAAATTGATTGAAGGATAAAATTGTATTTAACAATTAAGTATGTTAAAATATTTTCTTAGTATTGTAATTAAAGGAATTACATAACATTATGAAAATTATTTTGAAACAAAAACATTATCTATTTTCTTTTATCAATGAAATTTTAACAAATCACATGTTCATGGATTTCTAATTGTTAAATTTCCCAATACCATGTTCTCTAGAACCCTTTATTTGTACATGAGAATTATTTTTCACTTTTATGTCTATGTTTTCTTATATGGGAACCATGTATAAGTTATCTCAGGTGACCTTTGTAGTTTCTTTTCTCTCTTATTAAGTGGAAGTTTTATGGACCCTTTTTTAGAAGAGGGATTTCAAAAAAATATTAATTCAATCCCCTATTTTTCTATCCCAATTTCCAATTGTGAAGAGAAAAATCAATAAATGTTCTATAATGTAGCATCTTGATATTTTAATAAGGAATCACTTTGTTTGATAACGTACATGATAGGCCACATCGAGTTAACACCAAAAATTCAATATTATTATTTAAAATGGATGTTGTCACCTGGTCATTATATTGTAGGGTATTAATTTTATTTACACATGTTTATAAATTTTTTAAAATAAATTCAATATATTTTATAGTCATAATATAGTAACAAGTCAAATTTCATGCAGAAAAGTGGCAATGTTTTAAAAAGACAATTTCCCACCATTTAATTGGCGAATTATTTAATTTTTTAATATTTATTCATTTATAAATTTTATTTTACACAATAAAAATCCTATTTTGAAGAATAATATATTAATTTACTTTGTTTTAAATTTTTTTATTTTTGGAAATGTTTCTTTTTTATGAATATTGAAAAAAACTTCATTTTAATTGATAACTTCATTTTATGTTAATTTATTTAGATTTTTATATTATATTTTAATTTTTTTTTAAAGAAAAATTACATCCATTATATATTAATAATTCCAATTTGGGTCATTTTAATCAACTTCTCATAGAAATTGTATATAAAAACAATTGTTGCTTTTTCATGTTTTCATTTTAAAAACTTGTTTTCTCAATGCATCTATGAGATTAAATTTAAATAAATATTAGGTAATTTTTTGTTTTGAATTTTTTAAACTAGATTCCATATTATATATCAAAAGGTCCAAAATTCTTATATATCACTTTTTTATTTTTTCATAATATGAATAGAAAAATTTAGAATTTTATTTGCATAATAAAGGGTAAATCAGGTAATTAAATGTACAAAAAATGTAATAAATATTATCAAATGACCCTAAAAGTATTCAAACTTTTATTGGGAAGTTATTTTTTTTATAATCATTAATTTATTAGCCATGTGACCATTTATTTCCATTTAGAAAAGAATATAACCACTATAATATTTTATTCAAAAAAGTTAAACTTACCATACTCATGTTTTAACAAGATAAATACTTTTAAAATGGGGTTACATAAGAGATATATTGGAAAATAAATATAATTTACAAATATAAAAAATTTATCCACATAATGGTAATTTAATTATATATTTTATGGAATAGATAATTACATTAATTTCTTCTATACTGATGATGAAGTAATTGTTTAATTAATATACATATAAATTAAATGATATTAATAATATTGAAATAAATATAATTTTAGGTAAATAATGTCTGAAACAATATTTATAAATTAATTTTACATGTTGGTGTTGTTTTAGAATATATATTTTTTATTTTATCTTATTTTATTGATTTTTGTAAAATTTAATTTAAGAAATTTTGTCAAAAGTTAAATTAATGATATTTTAAAATAAATAATATATTATTAAATGAAAAAAATTTCAAAAAATATAATATTCTGAAAAATTACTAGGATATATTTACACATTTCAATAAAAAATTATTTATTTTTCATTTGGAATTTATTTTAAATTTGATAACTCATAATGAGTTAAAATATATGTTGTTATAGTAATAGTTAAAAGAGTTAAATAAGGACTAAAACTAACTGATATGGGTAATAATGTGAAATAACTTGCCTAAAAATTATTTTATGCAGGTATTTAGACCCATAATCATCATATTTTCTAAATAACTCACTTTGGATCTATTTATAATGAAAATATAATTTGTATTAATTTAATATTTTGGAAAATTCCAAGAGTTCCCTTACCCTCTCATATAAAAGGGTACCTATTTTTTACATTTCATCACACATAAAAACCTATTTGGTCTAAACAATACATGTCCCAATATATTCCTAGAATCCCTAATCACGTTCTTGAATATTTATTTTACACCTAACAAAACATTTATTGTTCATAAGGTGTTAAGAAAAAGAGATTTTTCAAAGAAGAGGTATAGTTTTTAATCAAGCATTATTTATTTCATCATTAACATACGTAATATATTTATAAAAAATATCAAAATAATAAATATTTTATCAACCATAAACTAATATTTTATTATGTTTGTTGAGTTACCCATATCTATATCCTCTATATCATATGGGAAAAGAATTGATCATTAGTGTGTATAATAGACTACGGCGACGTAAACCGATAAAATTCGTTTTCAATCACCTTCTATCAAAACTCATTATATAGATGTAATTATAATTTATATAATATATTTTTGAAAAATTTATCATTCTTTAAGGATAATATATCATTTTTTTCTAAACTATTAATTAAAATAATAAAGGGTATTATCATTCATGGATACTTATGAATTATCACCTAGATGAATCTGTGTGATTGGTTTTTCATCACAACATCACAGTAATGATATATATAATTATATTTAAATGATTAATAGTATATTGATTATATTATTATCATTCTAGAAAGTTAAAATGATATACCTTATTTCGATAATGACCATTTAAAAATTGAAATGCTACTCAGGTCTGTGTACGATATACTGTCTCTATAATGATAAGAAATTACACTTTATTATCCATATATAATGGATTTTTTTTAAATTATAATTTAATTATAAAATTATTATAATTTCACAATTATTATATTTGTTATGATGGAATAATGACCACTTTGACTTTAGGAATCGTAATAATGCTATATTAGACTCAAATATCAGATATTATGAAAACGTCCGACATGAACTTTAATAATTATATAATTGTTATAACAAGGTAATAATAGATATAAAAGATATAATAAACATGAAAAAGTTTCTAAATAAATTAAATAATTATTCTTATTTTGTTATACAAGAATATAGAGATTATATGTTAAGATTCAGACTGAATATAGGGGACTATATCTCAATTTCCATTTTTTGATGCATATTTTGCTTTCATACACAAACCTTATTTTATGAGATTTATATAACACCCATTTGATATATCATATTATGAATTTATTCATTCTCATATTATATAATGTTTAGAGAAAATGGTTCTTATTATTCACAACTTCAAATTGCTATGGTAAAATTCTAATGTTTAATTATTTTATGTCAAAATTAATATTAATTATACTATATTAAATGTTTATTTATATGGATATAAAATTATTATAATGGAAATTTATGTCTATTTAAATTTCATTTATTTGTTTTAAAATATTTTTTTAACATTATATTTATGGAATGTTTTTATTTCCTTATAGATGGCAATGTGAATGTTATTTTTAATGTATATAGCAACAATAACATATCCTCCGTTGTAACCATTTTTTGAAATTTAGCTTACCCTAAAATTCATCATGTTTTTTAAATAAAATGAAAAAAATATTTTCCATTCTTAGTTATTTTTTTAAATATGATTTTTTAAATGGATTGATTATTTCAATAACATGAAATGTTTTTTTATGAGTGAAAATGAAATTATTTGACTGAAATGTTGAAAATTGAAAGATTTTGTGTGTAATGTTTATATAATAGTAATTGGAAATTATGTGGGTGGTTAGCTGTTAAACTAATTATTTGTGGGTTTGTGATAAACTAATGATTGGTTGGTCCTTGATATCCAAATAATCCATTGGGTAGAGAAGTCTACCATATGGTAATTCCATTTTTAATAGTGAAAAGTATGGAAGTCCACTACGTGGTTTTTTCCATTTGAGTATAATTATGTCCCAATATACATTTAATTATTATCTATGCATTGTATTTGTTTTATAGAATTTTTTTATTGAAAATGGATATGAAATCAACTTATTTTAAAAGAAAATTATTTAATACTTCTTATGGATGAAAAGTATTACTTTATGAAAATGTTTAACATGGTTTTTTAGTTTTTAAATGACTAAAAATTTTCCTTTATTATGTATCCCTACTAAGATATTGTTTCTCATAAAATGTTTTAATATATTTTTTATAGGTGTTAAATATTTGTTAGTACAATAAATATTTCATGATGACTGTTTTGAATATGCATCATGAAAAGAACTCATCTTTTACTTTAAAATGGATTTGTTTGGTGGTAAAAATGGACATTGATTATAAATGTCCACTTTAAATATATGGGTTTAATTTTTAATAATATCTCATAATTATATAAAACTCTAAGAATAATTATTTTTAAAATAAAGTGATTTTTTACTTTTAAAATCAATGTAATAAGTATTATATAAAGATGATTCCTTACAGTATCATACAATCTGATATTTATTTTATTTATTTTTATGGAAGGATATCTATGTTGGTGTGTTAGTTATCCATAAAATATTATGTTTCATATTAAAATGGTTGGGTGGATTATAATTGATGTAATTGACCATTTAGATAGTTATAACAGGTAAAAGTAAATAGGTTTCAGGGAAATATGTCAACTTCCAGGATGCGTTTAAGAGAGTTCCTATTGGTAATATTTGTCTAATATTGATATATTCATGCATGTTTAAGGCTTCAATGACATACTAGTAACAATTTTAATTTAGTGATGAATCACCATTTTTCTCTGTTTGGGGTGAAAGAACATGACTAGTGTGTATAAATAATTAAGGTATCCAAATTGGGAGTACATAAGGATATCATATTCTTTTATGATTGAGTTTTTTTTTGCGAGTGTTATCCTCTTAACACTTCTTAGTTATATGGTCCTACATATTATGTGATATTTATAAAATTAGGGTTTTTAAAGTATTATTTATGAGTGGATGGAGAATTCTGATTCAATTACATGTCATAGTTTATCTTGGAACTACCCTGAGATTTATAGTTAGGCTTTGAGATGCTTTTAATTGACTAATATTATATGAGAGGTTGTGGTATATAAATGAGGTTTAGGGGGAAGATATTCCTAATGAAGTATTATAACTTTACCCATATGAGTGGGTGGTTATATGATATATAATATATGATGGGGAATTTCATTTATCAGGATACCTTTTATTGACTAAGAAAATTTTGATTTATAACCTTGAACATGATGGTGGAATATGGGGGACACTTTCCACGAGTGTTTTCGCAACTTATTAGATGATGTGTGAAAAAGCGTTATTCAAAGATGTGATATGATATTTAATATGTGTTTTTATGTGTTTAAATCAATAAAAAATTGTTTGTTCTCCATATTTTATTATGTAAAAATATGTGTGGAAAACCATGAGTAAGATGTTATTGTCAGGGAAAATGTATTGTTTTAGAGGGTAGTAATAACTAGGTGAAAAGAAATGATCTCATCAGATATATGCGATATGACATGATATGTGTTTTCGGGATATACCATGATTGTGTAGAAACTGGTCATGCTCTATGATGTGTGGTGAAATGGGAAAATTCATCTTACTTCTAAAACAGATTAATGTAGGTGGGATTATTTTTTGTTATTCCCTAGTTAAAATAACATGACCAAAAAAAATTCTTTTCGGTTCATTCAAGGTTACATTTCTAGTTGGGTGTGTTCATGAGAGCAATTAAAATTATTCCTTGTATTTTAGGAACATTAACTTTACCACAGTAGTACATGGTGTGGTGTGGTAAGCGTGAGAAATGTACTAGGTAATCAGACTCACTTCCTTCCAGTGTGCATGGTATGGGTTTTATTATATGTGGGTATACCTTCATATATTATTTTTGGCACATGTAAATATTATATGTAGACATAATATTTTAATCTATTGGGTTATGGAAGTTTATTACTTCATAGATAACATCATTTGACATGGATCACTTGTTATTTTTTAAATTTAAATATTAGTTGAACTATTGTACCATTCAGTGTGACATCTATATATTTATTTGAATTATAAATTCCATTTTAGTCATCTATTACAAAAATTTAATGTTGTGATTCCTCAAAAATAATATATATTACTTTAATTTTTTGGAACATAGTGTCCCTCCAAAATCTTTTTTATGCCTATTTATTTTGGGGATATCCAAACCAATGACATGTATTTACAAATTTATTGTGGATTTTAGAAATACCCTACAGATTTAAATTAGGCTTTATACTCACCACATGAACTTTAAAAGTCTCACCACTACTCTTTAGAATTTTTAATAAGGGTAGTTCAGTCTATATTAATGTAGAAACCTCTTCTTGGGGGTCATTCGATTGAATTGGGATGAGAAATTACAAATTTAAATTAAAGTGTGTGATTGGTTGGCTTAATTTTAAATAATAGAGTAGTTATATTCTATAGAATATTAGGTAGTATATTATAATTCCAAACTAGTTTTACAATGGTGAAACCAATTTTTTTATGTGATAACTAGTTTTAGGACCATTACCTCTAAGATAAGTGTAGTTTTCAATTGGAAATATTAATATAAAATGAATGATAGTCAAGATAATTCATATGGTTTGTCTAGAACAGAGGGTGTTGTTAATTTCTCAAGATAATATCATTATTAAGGAATGACACACCTTTATATTTGTGTTTTTGGTTTACTACGTTTTTTTAAAGGATCTACTATTATTTGAAGTAATATATAATATATTTTACATTACATGAGTTAATTATAAGTGGTCTTTAGATTATTATCCATTATTGTCTAATATTTTAATAACCAACAATTTTGATTCCTTTAAAATAATAAGAAAATGATTTTTAGGTCATTATAATTTAATTGAAAATAATTCTTATTTATAAAACTCGTTTTGTGGAATAAAGAATATAGAAAATTGAATTATAATTTTGTTTGAAATTTAGTGTCTCATGGAGCTGGTATTATTATTTTAGTTTATATTTTCTTATTTTTCAAAAAAATGAGGATAATATTTTAGAAATTGGGTGTTTAAAACATTATTAGTTTTAGAAGAAAAGTCTGAATAGTCCCATGATTTTGTGTTTTCAATATTAAATGAAAACCCTAGAGATTTAATGAGGTTTATTAAAGCATTTGTGATTTTTGGTATGTGTTAAATAATTTTAATGATTTCACAAATATGTAACTTAAACAAATATAATACATGATTATTGTATTTAAATATCTTCCATGAATAACCTATATGTTTGAATTTTGTTCTCGGATAGTGTAACACCCTACGATTTATGATATTTTCCCTTTATATATATATTAAATATACTTGATACTTTGCAATACATATAACCCCAAACCTGAATTATTGTAAGAGAAAATTATATTTTAATAAAATTATAAATAATTGAAAATTTTCAAACTTTATTACACAAAAACTAATGTTTAATAGGAACAATATCAATTTTGAACATACTTTGAAAATTAATCCAATAATGAATTGCTAAAATTTCCCCTTAGAAATAAGCTATTATTAATAATGGACAATGTATTCTTTAACTTTTACATCATTTAGTTATAATAGTTAATTATATTATTTATAATTACAAATTTATTATCTATCAATTTTATTGAAATAAATAAAATAAAATTTCTATATCAAAAGGAATAACTTTCAAAAAAGTGGTTATTTCTCTAAAAACTATTTTTTCTTAAAAGTGAATAATGTCTATTCCTTTAAATTAATTAAAATAATCTATAATGATGAATTATATACGTGAAATTAATATATTATATATATACCTATATTAATTTTAATCCATCTAATTATTATTAAAAGTCAAATATTTAATATAAGATAATATTATTCTTGAAAAATTTATTTCCTGAAAATATATTTTTTGACATGTCTTGTGGGTATATTTTTTATTAAATAGATCCCCTACTGTTAGTCTAATTTGAAAAAATATATTCAATATATTGAATCAGAAAATTAAATATTAGGAAACAATGTCTGATTAATTATTTTTTATAATTATTAGTAAAGACGATAAAATTTAATTTGTGTTGTTAAGGTTAAATCGTGGTCTATGCATTACATGATCATGTGTTAAAATTGATTTTCCACACACATTGAATTTTAATTCCAAAATTATGATTTATAATTTATAATATTTGGTTCCAAATTATATATGAAATGTCATATTATTTTATGCTTAGTTTTTATATTATATAGTATAAAAAACTAGTTACTGTGTTTGAAACTAAAATTTTAAAATTAAGTAAACATATAGGATAGGTGAAAATAATTATTAAAACATGTTTATTTTTATTTTTTAGAAGTTTTTATAGAACTTACCTTCCATACACAACAATATTTATGAATTTTTTAGTCATGTGGTGTGAGTATGTTTTTTTATTATTGAATACTTTTGGTAATTTTCAAAAATGATAATCCTCCTAAAAAATAAATGGGAACTCCCTCCCCTCACTTCATCTCACATATAAATCAATTTTTTATTCTCAAAAACTAATACAATTACTTCACAAAACATATAAAGATTATATAAGAGTTGTTCATCCCAAAATACCAACCCTATAATCCTTAAGAAGTGATCCAGATGTGGTTTCACTAAGAGAAGGTAATTATATTAATGAGTCTCTTTCTTTACATTTTTTTATTTTATAACCTTCAATTATTTATGAACAAATACAATATACTATATTTAGTACATACATATAAAAATATTTTTTTGTTGATGAGATATAAATTATCCATCCCTTTATACATCAAATGAAAAACAATGCATCCCTCATGTGTTTGGTAGACTATCTCCTCATGAACCAATTTTTTTGGTTTTACAACATGGACTCTCCCAGGTAGTTATAATAAAGTAAATTTTAAAGCAATCAACCCCATGATATTAGAGACAGATTTTTGATTATCACATTGTAAGTAGAAACAATCTATCAAATCCCAATGGGTAGAATATTTCAGAATTAATGCAAAACATGATACACAGTATAATATTACATTACATTTGAAAACATTACAAAAAATACAATTTTCATGGAGTAAAAACTTATTCACTTTAGTATATACCTACATAATAATCACAATACACATCATGGAATCCTTTTGAATATAAACAGAAGGATGGGGTTATTTTATATGTTCTGTAATGGTATTTATACAATAGATAATTTCATGAAAAAATAAGGAATAATATATATGGAAAGGTAAATATCTAACAAAAAAATTCTATCAAAACAATAACATAAGAATAAATAATAATATGGAAGGAATAAATGATGATAAAATAATTCCATATAAATATTAAAATTATCTTGTACCATATACATGGATATCATATCTAATAAAATAATCACATGGAAATCAAATAACTATTTTCGTATTGAGGAAATGAATAATATCATACATGATAAACATATCATCATGTATTTCATCAAAGAAATCATACTAAAATTGGTATGGTCTCAACCAATACCTAAAATACTTAGTCTCATGAGTCCTGTCGATACATCAAGGGGCTATAGAGGTCCCCACCCATCACACACTATGTCCAATACATTCTTGATTTAAAATGAGTGAAACATTATCCATATAAACATTTGTATTGAAACTATCATAATTTGATTTAATAATTACCCCAATAAATAATAATAATTATAAACCATCTATAGTAATGTAGAGATTGGTAACAAAAAAGTACATTCCATGTCAAACGAGATGACAAACCATACAATAAAATATTATAGATGGTATCATATGATAATAAATGTAGTGAATAATATCTTTCAAAAATTGATATTTATAGATATAAAAATACCTTAAAATGGTCATTGCAAAATTCATAAGGAAAATAGACTTTTTTAATTTGAAATAACTTTTTCTTAAAAAATAAAAAATATAATGAAAAATATTCTCCATTTAAAAAAACTAATATAAAAAAATGAAATATTTAAATAATATTTTGGTTAATCTAGTGAGAAAAATTATTCATTCATTATATGATAAATAAATTCCTTTCACACTATTGTAAAAATTTAAAAAAGCTCCTCAGTTTGAAAATTATAAAGAAAATTTCATTAAAACCATTGTGTAAAGAAATAAAACATGGGTAAAACAATAAATATTAAATCAGTGTATGATGATATAAATATTATATAAAACATTTATTGTAGAATATTGATATGGAATAAAAATATTACCCCAATTAGGTCCTAAATCTAAATTATCGCAAATAATGATGAGATTGTAAAAATATATTTACCGCAACTACTATATAATTTTTATATGTTTTAACCTCTTATATTATAAATAAATAATTTTTATACATATATTCCATAACCATAGTCAAATATATCATACCATTTATTAGTTACTTATAATATTTTATCACTATATTATAAAAAATTCTTTGCTAAAAAGAACTGTTCTGGGTAATAATTGCTTTATATTTCTTCTATGTTTTGGTTCATATGTTTTAATATTTATATATTAATTAATGTTATACAAACTATTAATTTATAATAATGATGTAAATTTATTATATATTCATTATATATGTATTAATATTAATCAATAAAATTTAGATATAGAAAGTTAAATACGTTGTTCGTGGAGATAGTAGGTCTAATATACAAATGAATGTTGTTGTTAAATTTCAACAAATGGACCTAATGAAAATTAATTAATAATTTATAATTATATATTAATAATATCATATAAATTATATATATTCATCATATCCACCTTCATTATATTCAAATTAAAATTTAAATGAAAACCAATTCACATCGCTTCGTGGACTTGGTAGTCCACACTTATGCATGAGTGACATCATCGTTTCACTATGAATTGGATGGTAATAAGGAAGATATTATATTATCATTACATAACTATAATAATTTCTAAATTATCATATATAATTACTAAACCCATCATAACTTCCATCCAAAAATGGTGGGGATGAAAAATGAATTGTATCGCTATGTGGAGATTGTAACTCGTACATATGCCCGAGTGATACATTCGCATCCCATTTAATTGGAATGAGGGTTGTTAATGTTGTTTTAATGATCTTAATAATATTCTGTAATATTTATAAAATTTATGTTATTATTTTATGATAAATTAAATATAATTATAATAGGTATAAGAATGAATAGTTTGAATGATGTCGGGTATGAAAATTACCGCAACTTTTGGGGACCTATATTAGATACTTTATTAAATAACATAAGTTTATAAATTTATGGATACAAGAACTAAAAAAACATGACTAAAATTTCTTATAATAGGAATGTTTTGGGCTTCTTCAATCTAGATTGCTTAATGTTTTGTAATGTAGTGATGGAATGTGTAGCCTTTTATAATTTGTGGGACGGGGTCTTTTAGAATTTCTCAAAATACTAAATTATAATAAAGTCATTATCTATATAAAATTTATCAAAATGTAAATTTAATTGATACTGGGGTATGATATGCTGATAAATAAGTTTCCATTAAAATTTTGAAAGATTTTTTTGTGTTTTAAACTTTATCTTTTGGTTTTAACCCTTAGTTAAATTGTTTTAACATTGTCCATGAAAACATATTTTTCATCTTTAAAGGGTTATAATTTTACAAATAAGGTGAAAATTGAGTCATAAATGGAAAATGGATGACATTGTAGAGAATATATTACCCCTTCTAATATTTTAATATTTAAATTATTTTTAAATAATTTATTTAAATATTATTTTGACAAATTATCATTAAAGTCAATTTTGAAATTATTCTTTTAATAAAACATCATATAAATCAAGAAATTTATTTATAATATAATTCATTTATAAATAATTTCTCTTTCATATTAATCTAAATAATTCATGTAATAATATAAATCACTCAAATTATACCACTTTTAATATTTTTATATTATTTATTTTATTTTTCTAAATATTTATTAAAAACGCTATTAGAAATGAAAAATCCATAAAGGTAATTATATAATTACAAAAAATTAAAAACATATTACTAACATAATGAAAATAATTTAAAAAAAACATTTTTATTTTTTCAAAATTATTTTTTCTTTATTTAAATGCATAATATATATTTAAAATTAAGAAGGTGATATTTTGTAACTTCTTTTAATTTAAATATTATATATATCAATTTTATAGAAATGTTTACAATAAAGATATCTATTTATTGAATAGTAAGATAAGAATTTAATTATCCTATTGTAATGATAATTAAGGTGAAATATAATCTCCATATAACTTATTTATAACCAAGAATAAACTGATTTACTTTTTATTAGTGTGATAAATTTAACAACAGTAACTATTCATATTGACCAAAGATAAAAGGGACTTATATTACCAAATATGTACCTTTTAATTATAAATATTGAATATCATTTTTAATATTCAATTTCTATAAGATTTTATATTTAATTTTAAAATAATTTCACAAAAACTGATGAAAATATATTTTTAGAAAAATACAATTTTGATGCATAAAACTGCATTTATTTTTTTCTATTCCTATTGAATAATTATAGATGAATGTTTAAAAAATTAGAATATATACTGTTTGAATTTCATTGAAATCATTCTGAAATAGTTTAAAATTCAATTTTCTATTATATAAATCTATTTTTTTTGAAAAATATGTTATTCTAAATGACATTAGATTTATGTTCAATTTTTTATTATTTTTATATAATGTCACAAACCTAACCAATGTGGTCCGAGCCACAAATTCCCCAAACCCACCACTAATATTTAAGTGGGTAGATACTAACACTATATTGGTATATCACACAACTTAGAGACTTTATCTAAATTTACTTATACACAGGCACACATCTCCAAGCCCATACAATACTGAAATGTAAATCATGTGAAACCAATGCATGCATACATATTTGATCCCATTATTTGAGTAGGGAAACAATGAACTAAATGAAATTACATCATCCAAATATAATCCCAACAAAAACTTCACAGAGTCCAACCTACTCCATGGGTGAGGACTACTATCAACTTCAACCACCCGAAAAATACCTTGGTCTATCAAGCTCAAGATATGGTCCACCAGCTGCATGTCCTCCAAGTACATAGTCAAATGGTCCATCATCTTCATGAGACATTACCCATATTGTATGATCCCATGTAGGATTTAATATAATAATAACCAATAGAGCACCCAAAAAACTCTAAACACATAGAATCAATAATATTAAGCTCCTAACATAGAAAAAACAATCAATACATAACATAAACTCAAGTTTACTGAGGAAAGAGACCATTCCTCCAGGTGGTCATCAACAAATATCCACCCATATGATTTTTCTCAAAAAAAATATTGATCTAGGAGAATCTACTCCCAGATCCATGTCATCACTAAATCCACCCATCCAAAAGTTCATGGTTATTGGGAACCACCCATGAAGGATCACTAGTCTTAGAAGACCCTGATACATAAATAGGGGATCGTAACTATGACCACAGGGGAAAAACACAAAAAAAAATCTAGATAAATACTCTATGTATGGAATCATACTCCAATGATACCATGAACCATACTAAAACAAAAAGTTAGATGGTGGATTAATGGATATCTCAATGAGGTCGCAATGATTCCAAAACCCCCACCAAGGGAAAGATATGTAAGAGGATCTCACTCAGATATCATTACGGTACACCAAAAACACTATCTTAGACTCATCCTCAAGAGGGGGTTATAATAAAAACATATCACATAATTCCAGAGTATACCCTATACTGGATAGACTAAGAGAACACACTCAATGAATACTGGTCCAAATTAAAGAAGTAAAGGGCTCCAAACATCCTCAAATATGTTACATTGTGTGTAACGGGGGTACACATAATGTCCATCCAAACCCAGTTCTTCATGTGTGGTTCTACATCACACTATAATTAAATTTCCATATACACGAACTGTAAAAATGTTACCATGTGTGTAGAGATCGACTAACACTCTATTTGCACAACATGGTCGTGCTAGTGTACACAATCCCATGTTTGTGTACTCTTGTCATATCTTCAAACATTAGCCTAACAATGCTTTTGTAGCCTATTATTTACATATTAATCCACATAAAATGGGTCACATGGATTTTGATAGTGTCACATAGTGTGTAATATTTTAATTTTAAAAAAAATTAGCATCATAGAGAGGGGGTCCCATAGCATGTGTAATTATTTAATACACACCATGTAACCTCTGATTTCTAGATCCTTCCAATTACTCTTCCATGTTGACCCTACCAACTAGCTCACAATAAAATAATATATATTGGGTTTTCCAATCATATTATTACAAGAGATCTGGATTCTGTGATTGAATTCCACTAGGGAAACAATCCCCATGCACCATCACATAGTGCGCCATTAAATCTGGGATAAAAAAAGAAAACTAATCCATTTAGTTCTTCTCCTAATCATCCTCCATTTTCATCACAACTTTATCACACCCTCAATCATGAACCACACCCTATGTATTTATAATTTGTGCCGAATAATGGTTGTACAATGATCAAATCTGCGTAATCATTCAAACACATGCCAGAGAAAATTCATGTGATGAATGTGATAAAAAACGGGTGATAAATCCATAATACCAAAGATAGGAGGGATAAACCTTTCCCATTTTTACATTCATCTTTAATCCCTTATCGATGATTTCATTGAATGAATTGGTATTTATACAAAAAAATATATATCCATTGTAAACAAATCAACCATCAACATGAAAATAAAATCTTCTTCATCTAATGGATCTACATTCAACATGGGAAAAAATGGGTTGGAAATCACAAAAAAAATCCCTACCTAGGGTATGGATTCATCTCTGGTGAGTAAAGGTTATGTGTTTCTATAATTGGTGAGATCCATTAAATCTATTGGTACATGTTCATTGATATGGTATGATCCGATGTCGTCTTCTGACAATCCTCCAATGGATTCTCTCTACTGGATCCTCTCACTCCAATTATTATGTGGATGACCCTAAATCTTAATCATTTAAATGATTAAATAATAGATCTTAATTTATTAATAAAAACATATAAAATATAATTAATTATTTATTTATTTTATTAATTCACACTGATAAAAAAATTCAAGAAACCCTGACGTCGATAGATTTTATCTTGTGCCTAGGGTTAAATTTGCATTCTATAAAGAATGGTTACCTTATATTTCTACTCTGGGACCACTTTCAGTAGTTATGACACTTTTTTAGGGAGACTATATGATTTTTGTGTTAATATATTTAATATATCTTATAAATTAATTATGAGGAGACCAAACATGGGAACCTCACTTCGTCGTGCTGCCTAGATCTAAAAAAATCCAAGCAATATTCTAATGAAATTAAATAAAAAGTTATTAATTTCTCTACATATTATGTCTTTTCATCATGAAAAGGGAAAACACTACTAAAAAATATGATGGTATCTGTGATCACATATGTGTCTCCCATTCATTGGTGCACTCTTAATGATTCAAGTGTTTCCTCCAGTCAAGAACATGGCTAATCAATCACCCATGAAGGATCATCTTTTACATATCCTCGAACTATACTGGTTACTCATCCATGATATATGCATCCTCAATTTCCATAATTCTCTATTCGATATCAAGTGTTTGGTCATTCACATACCTCATGATTTGCGACACATGGAAGACATCTTGTGCCCTGTCTAACTATGGTGGTAAATCTATGTAGTAAACCACCTCACAAACATTACATTGTAAACTGAAATTTTCAATGATTATCAAAGATAGCTTATCTCCCTATCCAAATTTCTATAACCCACATTGAGGTGAGACTATCAGAAACAAATGGTCTCCCACCTCAAACATCATACGTCTCCATCGTTGGTCTGCACAGGACTTCTGATGACTCTATGTAGTCCTCATCTACTACGGGATACTATTCACCTTCTATATGAAATCTCACAAAAACTCTGAGCCCATGAGTTTTGATTTTCTTATATGAGTTTAATAAAATGGTGACCTACTATGTCACCAATGCATTGCCTCAAATATTTTCATTATAATGAATGATTGGTAGAGTTTTTTGTATGAAAACTCCACTAATTAAAGGTTATCATCGCATCTATAGCTAAAATCCAACATGAAATACCATTGAATGGCCTCCATGATTAGAGTAGTATAGTCAGTATGATCATCATTATGGAGGTGAAACACCATGCTCAAATGAAACTCAGTCTTAAAGGCCTCCTAAAAACATCATTATAATCATGAAGTGTATCAAGCATCATATTTGGAAATGATCATTGAGGGAACTCAATGGAGTCAATATATATCTTTCCCATATAAGAATACCAATATATATAATTATCACTACTCTCAAATGGTTAGGAAGTGGTCCGAATAGGAAAGACTTTATATGATCAACCATTGGTTGTCGTGTTCCATATATGTATGTGGTAACCCCATCACAAATTCTATGGATATCAGATCCTACATCCACTATGAAACATAAAGTTAATGAGATAAACCTATAGAAACTTATAAATCCTCTATAATTTTACAAATGTAAAGTGTAGAGAGAAAAGCAATGAAAAAAAATCCTTATCGCTAGCCACCAAAATAGGCATCTGAGGTCTTAATAAATCATTTCCCCCACATTAATGTACGTCTAAAGTGGATGTATGAAACACCTTCATAAAATATTTCTACAAAACCAACAGTATGATCATTCATCTTATTAAAAATAAAACATGCTCCCAAATATCCAAATATCAATCAATATCATGTGCAGAATATATCTGAGTATGTATGGTCAGACAGTTGGTATTTGTATGTTGATCATCACTAAAATGGCATAACAGAAGTGGGTGTAACAACCAATTATTGAAGATATGAAGTAAGATCCTTTTCTATTAAGAATAAATAATAGGGTGATAAAAACTCTAACCCTTTCACTAACAACTTTTAACAGGATCCCATGTTGAGAGCATCTGCAACCACATTCCCCCTCTTAGAAGTATGGACAATATCAAAGTCATAGTCAAGGAAGAAATCTATCCATCGTATTTGTCTCATATTATGATCCTTCAAAGAAAATATATTATTGAGAATATTATTGTTATATTTTATGGTAAACTACTCCCCAATAAGTTTGTGTTTCCATATATTCCATGAGGAAACTACCACTACTAGCTCAAGATTGTATTTTACGTATTTCTGTTAATGTGGTCTCAACTTCCTCGACCCCCAGGCAATCACTTCCTGACCCCGCATCAGAACACAACTATTCCTAGTATGAGTGGCATCATAGAACAGTATGTTCTTGATACCCACCTCTGGAAATATACATATAGGATGATAAAATCATGACACATGCTATTAAATATATGACACTTTAGGTTTATCCTTTGATACATCCTAAGACATGTTATTATAAAATCCTTAGAGATCTCTCTAAATATTTCTCATCCTTGCTTCCAAAGGTTGACTAAATATTTCCTTTGATAACAATAATAGTGACCTAGGATTAATATACATGTTTATTACATCATTTATGTTGAATATTCAAGAAATTATAGATGTACATTCTCAAAGACTGTAATAGTTTAGTTTATTTGTAAATTTAAAAAACATTCCTCTTATTTGGTGAAATATTTTCAATACCTATCCTAAATATCTTCCCCTTTAGGTATTCCAACCTAAATCCTTTCTTCATAACTTAGGTAAATGAAACATTAGAAAGGGGTGAACTCAGTTGATCAGAAAGGGAAATCAAGGGAGATATGTCAGTATAACATGAGAATAGGTGTTTGAGAACATGACCCCAACACCGCATGATAATACCCAACATATCTAAGATTATAATTCAATGTCATGGACTAAAATATGGAATTTATTAATACATGAATACTAATGAATAAAAAGATCATAAGTCTTTATAGAATAACATATTCTTAAGACATAGACTTATAGACTAAATATTAGCTTGTCTCATTGTGAACATGTTTAAATATATGTAGGTTTATTCCTTTAGTTATATACATGTAATCATTCCCTCAAATAAACTTATGGGCATGAAATGAGGTCTACAAAATACATTTTGAACATATAGTCAGGTTCACGAAAAACAATTATTCCCAAGAATTCAATGCTCATTGAAAATATTTATTTGGGAACATCATGGGGACTAATCCTTTTGGGGGACACACCATTATTCCAAGTTGCATCCTATTCCTTACCATGTATTGTGTTTCCCGTTATTCACATAGTGGATTAGGTTTTCCCATATTTCCATAGTATATCAGTTTTCCCAATCATCCCATAGTAGACAAATACACACGTATTTCCCATTCGATGTTATGACACACCTATTTCTCAATGGGGATCAAACCTATTTACATTTAACCCATCATTATCTCATGAGATATATATCAATACCTAATGAATTAGATGGATAGATAGGTATCACCCATCACATAACAAAATCCTACAAAAATGTATAATAAAATAATATAACATTAATCATATCAGGACCCATAAAAAGATATGGGTTTTAATACCATTATATCATAACCCTTGAAATGATATGTGTATCACAAAGATTTCATCATATCATTAAATATGAAAAATAGATAATTCACATAATCCTATCATCAAATCATAACCTGTAAACGAAAGTGGGTCCCAAAATCATATGACCTATGGAAGAAAAATATGTGTCATAAACCCCATTCCATCAAAAAATAAACCATATAATAATGAATTTTAATTGTATTCTTAGATCACATACCCAGTAAATCATAAATTATAAAAATTTATTCTATATTATATTGATATAGATTTTGACAGATCACATGGACCATTTCATAAGTAAAATACCGTTTCTTTGAAACTAATTTTCATTAAAATATTTTAAAAATAATTTTCTTATAATGAATTCCTTAAAATTTAATTTTATAAAAATTACAACAACAAAATTTCAACTTTGAGAATCTTTTTTTTAAATATTAATGTATTTTGAAATCCTTTTTCTATGAAAATAATTTGAAAACCTAAAAAAAGAATTGAAATAATCTTGAAAAAAAATTTCTTTGAAATTTAACTGAAAATATATAATTCGATATTTCAATAACTGAAATCATTTTTTTAAATACTTTTGAAAACATCAAAAAATGAATATTTTAAAATCATATAAAAAATTATTAGAAATAATTCATTTTTGAAAAAAAATATTTAATTTTTTTAAAAAAACAAATGTATATAATGATAGAGAAAAAATATTTAAAATTAACCAATTAATTATATAATTTAATGTTCAATGAAATGGTGTTCTAGATGGTGGGTAGGTCTATACATTCCGAACAATCATTTTATTACTGTAAAATGTTTATAGAAGTTCCTTGATCTGAAAATGAAAAGAAGAGTAATTGTGATAAAAATTTATTAAATTGTTATATCAATGGTAAAAATGAATTTTAATGGTCCGAAGATAATAGTAAATCATTTTTGAAATCATTTTCAAAAAACACAGTTTTTAATTAACACATATTTCTGGCCGAAATAAGAAATAAAATCATATTTTCATTAAACAGTTTCTTAATTATCTTATGTACCCAAGAGTAGAAAATGGTACCATAAAATGGATAAAAATTAATAATAATAGGATAATATATTTAATTAATATCTTGAGATGTGGATAATAATATTCCATCAATAGAATCATAATTGAAAATAATCCTGGTAAACAATGAGATTGTAGCAATAAACTCTTACCACTATGTTAACATTAAAAAATAAATCCCATCATACAATAATATTACATGATGATTATAATATCTTGATAAGAATAATATTAATTATAAAATATTTAAATGGAAATTTTATTCACCTTTTAGAATAATGTAGTCGTATAATGTTACATGTGTCTCGAATAAGGTAATTTGAGACAAAATTTCCTTAACAATTATGATGCTTTTATACCATAAACCCCATGAAAGAAAGATCAAAAAATTGATTTGTAAATACCTGTATATTTTAATGTAATTATCATAGAAATTTTTTTTGGTCATTATATATACAACACAAATAAATTGAATGGTGAACATGGCATGTATCTCACGGATATAAATAGTGAGATGAGAAAACTCTTACCATACGTCTTGAATTTATCCAAACACATTAAAACATCCTATGTAATAACTATATGATTATTATAAATGCCCGGAAGTATTATTTTCTTATATATCATACAGTTTGTGATTTTATCATGACATTATATTACCAGTTTATTAAAATTTCATTTTAATGTAATGTTTCGTGTAATATCCTCTTGATTTTTCATATGTGTTTTGAATTTTCATTCTTGATCCTCTTACGTAGATCATTATTTAAATATTTAAATAATATAAAATATGTTTTAAATATCAAATATTTTAATTAAATAAACATTTATAATAATCTATAAAATATAGAAATCTAGAATGGAATACACGATTTTAAAAGATGGAAGATCGTACGTATGCGTGAACTTCATTTCCATTTTATAGTCATATTGAAAGAATGTACATAAATTACATATATATATATATATATATATATATTTACCTTAAATTACATTTATTATTTCATATATATCATAATAATGTACTAAAAACAACCTTAATACATTTCATTTATAGTGTGAACGAATCACATCTCTTTGGGAAGGCAACAATCAACACGTCCCGAAATTATGTTAACATTTTTAAAAATAATTGAAAGTATGAAAGTGTGTATTATATAATAAATTTTGAATAATACCGAAAATAATAATATATAAAATATAAAAATTAAAATTATATCATTATTTTCAACCTTAATAAGTGGTAATGGAAGAATAAGAAACCTAAGATCTAGTGGCGGTACTCAGCCATACGCACAATAGATGATTGTGTGTCCCATTTGATGGAAGTGTGTGTGATTATAGGTCAAAACATTAACATAAAACGATATCAATATATTTATTATACATACTTTATTCTATAATAATGGAATAACTATAATATATGGGGTGGGGAAAGAAATAAAAACACGGTTCTGGTTGAAGGGCGTTACCTCTTCTTTGAGTAACTCTTTTTTATTTGTAATGAAAGGATTTTTTGGTTGGATTTATCCACAATATGGGGATTTTAGGATGAAGGGAGGGAATTTGGAAGCTCATTTAGGTATGTTATGTATGAGAGAAATTGTCTCCAGATGCTTGTGGAAGTGAGGGGGGTGAGTACCCTTTTATATTGGTAGAGGAGTGGCATTCTTTTAAATATAAAAAGGTAAACACTATTGAGAGGTCCACGTCACATAATGTGCCTAAAATAATTTTCCATTTTATATAAAAGAGATATAATGGTCGATATATTTCTAGATATTATAATTTTTAATTTTCCAATGTAATTTGGAAACATTAGTTAATGTTTAAGCACTAATTAATCTTATTTTTAACCCTAATCACTATAATTAATTTTAATAATTTTCACTATTTATTTTGGTCAAAAACCTTGTTCACCTTATTATAAATTATATTATATTATTATACTAAATATAGAATCAAATTTTCAAAATTAAAATCATATAATTGGAAGAAATTAATTTAATTTTGATCATACAAATGGGTTGAGATGGTGGGTTTTTAAAGTCAAACGTTTCCAATCATTAAAATGTTTTTATATTCAATTTCAATGTGAAATCGGTTCAAATGACAAAAATAGAATTAATGGATTTATAATTTACCTATTTATAATTTAAAAATAAAGTTAAAAATAATTTGATAATATAAATAAATTAGATGAAAGTGAAATTTACAATTAAAATTCATTATTTTTCCTTATTCATCCAAAAATGAATTATTTCAAAAAAACCCAAAAAAATCACCCCAATATAATTGGGAAATTATGAAATCAAATATGATGTGAATTTTATGTAATTAAATTTCTAAAAGTGTCTAGAATTAATTTTTTTCACAAAATAACACAAAGCTAGTTCATTTTAGAAAATAGTATTTTCAAACACAAAATTACTTTACCAAATTTTATATTCTTATCCATTAATTATTTTAATTTACATAAAACCATTATAAATAATATTTAAAAATTTGTAATTACTATTCATATTTATTTGTTTAATATATATTTTATAAGTATCTCATTTTCCCCAAGGGGTGTAGCCTGTTGGTTATGACTTTAAGGGGTCTCATGGTGGTTTTATATTTAAGAATCCCTAATTTCATTTCGGTGCTATTAGATTTTATTTCTATTTATCCCCTAACCCTGAAGTAATTTTAAAAAATCTATCTTGTTTAAATAAATATAATAATAAAAATTTGTTTCATAGAAACTTCTTGTGTCATATAAACATTGTGTTTCAGGTTACGAAATCCAAGATGGTGTTGCATGTAGCACTTGTTTATCTTGGTGTAGAGTATAATGAAATAATTGCAATGTTTAGTAGAAACATAAGAAATACAATAAAGTTAATTTATTTTTAAAATGTAGTTCATAGAAAATAGGGGTCTATCATAGAGTATGGTAGTAATGTACTGAAAGTGATTAAGGTGTGAAGATATATTTCCAGCAAAAAACTACAGTGAGTCCAATAATATCTACGAGTGAGGACTACACTAAAATTATTCCAACTGTAACACTCGTCATTATACCAATCTCATGATATTATCCACTATCCCTCATTCCATCCAAAACACTACCAAATGGGTTTCCTTCTTCATAAGGCATGAAAAGTGAGGGAAAATCCCATGTAGAATTAAGTATCACATTACCTAGTAAGGCACCCAGAAAAACATAAACACATAGAATAAGGAATATTCAACACATATAAATGAAAAATATATTGAAATAAACAGCTACACTTAGGATATACATCACGCCTCTATGTGATCACAACCAAACATCCATCCAAAGGATTCAGCTCAAAGAAATTCTCATTCCTATTTAGTCCACTCCAAGAGACAGGTAATCACTAGATTCACTCAACCAATTGGTAATGATTAATGGGAATTCCAAAAAATCTCATTGGTCTTAGAATACCTCTATACTCAAATAAGGGATCACACCTAGGTTACCCCACAAATATAATCTGGATCAACCCTCTATGACGGGGGTCTTTCTCATATGATATTGTGAACCATACTAAAACATCATTCCAGATGGAAGATCAATTCCATGTTTGAGGTGGTCATTCCGATTTCAAAAGACCCCACCTATGGGATAAAATGACAGAGGATGACAATCTACTATCAAATAGGGACACCAAAATCTTTATATGAGACTAAAACTTCATAGGGTATTACAATATATATATATGTGGATGTAAGGTCACAGTATAACCTTGATGGGATAGACTAAGGGAAAATGTTCATCTAATAATGGATGGAACTTATAAAACTAAACGATACTAACACACTCAAAGGGGGCATATGACATGTTCATGGGGTGTACTACATTTCTATACATCTCCCTGGTATACATCTGTGGTTATTCCTCACAAATCATATAAATATCAATATACACAATGTGTAAGAATAGTACATGAGGAATATAGAATTGATAATATCTAGACATATTGCCAAGCCCTTCCCATGTACACTAAATAATTTCAGTGTACTCTGGCCATGTATGTGTCATTTAGCGTAACCATGCATGTGAAAACTCTGAGTTACATGGTGATCCACCAAGAAAATGTCACATAGAATGTGACAAGGTCATATGGAATGTGATATTTTACACTATAAGAAACTCATACACTACATCCAAGGGTTCCCACATGGAATTTAATTATCAATGTCACAATGTGTAACTTAGTATTTATATATCTTGTTTATTTCTCTTTAGTGCGGTCCTTCATGTTACTAAAACAACCTAGATCACTAGAGAATGATAAATTTGGGTCTCTCCAACCCTCCCATCACCATAGATCATGATTTATGGAATTTAATCCTCTTATTAAACTCCCCCATCTATCATCATTAGTCACACCATCAAATTTTGGATGAGTGGGAATTGGAAATTCATTTTGATCCTCCTCTGATTTGACTTAGTCAACATCACACATCAATCAAACCCTCAATAAAGAACATCACATGTGGTATTGATCCATTTCACTAAATAATGGTCACACAACTATCAAATACCAATTAATATTTGAATAACATGCTAATGGAAATTCCTGCGATGAATGTTAAAAAAACATAGGAGAAATCCATAAGTCCCATGATTTTGGGAGAAAAACATAGTCATTGTTCATTCTTCCTGGATTTGTTGTCCTATATTTGGAAAAACTAAGAAGGATTTTAAAAATGAAAAAAATATGCACCCTAAAAAAGCAATCATCTATGGAAAATCAATTCATGTTAATGGAATTGATCCATTATGTACATAGGATACAAAAACAAATGGATGTCCCAATTTAAAAATCCTAGATGGAGTTTGGATCGATCACAGATGAAGGCCTTTTTTCCATCATTGGTGAGATCCATGAAACCCATTTGTGCATGATCCTTGATCTGGTATGATTCATTTTCATCTACCAATGATACTTTAGAAGATTATCTCTAGTGATTCTTATCAATCAATATGTTATAGGGAAAATACCAGTGTTGAGGTATAACTATTTTTAAATTGAAGATCACAATTTTGGTGTCAAAACAATTAAAATAATAAAATTTATTTATTTATATTATTAATTATCACCCATGAAAAAAATTCAAAAACTCAAAAATATTATAATGGATATGTCATAGCTAGTGTCAAAATCCAAAATCTGTAATCAACAACACCCTTAGATTTTGGATTGAGGCCATTGTTTGGGAGTTTTAACTCCTTTTTAAGAAAACTTCATCTAAGTGATATTAATATATTTAATATATTTATCAAATAATTTTTTGTAACACCAAATATTATAATTTCACCTCATCTCAATGACTAGATCAAAAATAGTACCTATAATATTCTAAATCAATTAATAGAAAAATCATAGTTGTTACATTTATAACTAATGAATCTATTTTATAATTTTTTTTACCATATACTGTTTTTAATTTATTTTTTCCTATTCATATGTATCATTTTAAATTATTGTGTTATAAGGATTACATGATAATAGATAATAGTTTTGTTGAACTCATTGTTGTATGTAATTTATGATATTGAAGAGATTAAATTTAATTAAAAAGATACATACCATAAAATATTGTGGTGTTATTTTCTTCCCTCCTTTCTAAAATATAACCCTATAAATTTCCAGATTGTCAATAAATGAATATATTCGGTCAAATCTATATCATAATTTTTTGTGGTTCCCACTTTGTCTTTTTTTTATCAGATGATTTCTCAAAAGTACCTTTACCATCCAATTCATTCGATTACTAAACACATGTTCTCTAGATTCATTAATTTAGATATTCCAATCATAGTAAGCCAAATTAGTTTTCAATTTTAGTTCTTCATAAGAGAGAATATATTTTAGGCCTTATATGTCCATCCCCAATAAATAGATATGGAATAAATAGTGAACTTTAGTTTGGATTGGTGGAATTTCCAAATGTTAATCCATAGCTCAAATTCATCATAGTTTTTCAAAAGACCTGATGTACTTTTGGCTTATTTTCCATTCTTATAGAATCCTATAATAATGTTCTATACAGATACCTTTAGTAAAACATGATCACCCACTTGAAATTGAAAATATTTCCATTGATTATATGCATATCTCTTTTTCTTACTCTAAGGTACACTGATATGGGTTTTAATGGTCATCACCTTTTTACTCTCCCACCAAAGTTCTGGTCCTACAAGAATTATTCCACCAACATCATCCCAATATGTTATAGTATAATAACTCTTTCTATATAATTATTGATAGGAAATTATTCTAATACTTAAATGGAAGATATTGTTATATGAAAACTATAAAAATGGTAAAAGATAGTCCCACATACCATTAATCTCATGTGAGTATTAACACAACATGTACACTAATGTTTGGATTATCATCTTAGACGTCTATTCCATTTGAGGATGAAAAGTAAAGATCTAATAATTCTCTGTGTCTAGAGACTTAAAAACACATTTCTGTAATTTTGATATATGTTCTGGATCATAATTAGTCATAATTGAAATAGTTGCGTCATGGATTATTAAAAATTCATTAATTTATAATCGTTCATGTTTCTCCAAAGGAAAATCTTATCTTATAATGAGGAAGTGTACAAACTTTGTAATTCAATCAATAAAAACCCATATTGCATCATTCATTCTTTGAGTGTTTTTATAATCAAGTGATAAATACATAGTAATTTTATCCCATTTACATGTATTAAAAGGAAGATATGGCATGAATCTTATAGGATATGGTCTCTAAGACATCACCTTTTGTCAAACAATCCATATAGACACATAATAAACTATTTCATAATTTATATTAACTCTCTAAAAATGATCCTTAAAATATATATACATATTATGGATTATAGGGTGTGTAGAGAAATTTTAGAAAAGATAATTGTTTAACAAGACCCTATTCAGTTTCAGTATAGATGGAACAAGTAGTCTCTTTCCAAATTCCAAAACACCATCTTCATGTACAAAGTCTTCCATATCCCATAATTTATAGTTTTAATTTTCATTGGAAAGTTAACTTCATCTAAATGATATTTTTTAATCTTTTCCAATAAACATGGTTTGAAATTAATTTGATAATTGTGTGATGTTTCACCTTCTTTAATAATTCCAATGTCCATCCTAGTTACATCAATATTCAAATGATCCATGTGGATCAATATTTTATTCATAAATCCATATCCATTATGATCAATGCATCTTCTACCTTGATTTTATTCCATGGTATGTAGAGTATCAATAAATAATAATCATTGTGTTACTTGAGCCATCATTTTTTCATCATGTTTTTCACTTTATATGAAATAATGTACTTATTCTCTTATGGTCAGTATATATATCTCTTCTTTCACCATAGAGATAATGTCTCTAAATAATTAATGTAAAGATAAAAACGTCTATATCAAGATAATAATTGGGGTAGTTAAGTTCTTTATTAGTTATATATTAGTATGAATGAGATATACATTATTATTCTACATAATGAAATAACCAAGTACCTTCATTGATGGATCACTATATATTGAAAATTCATCATTTCCAAATGTTATGGTCAAAATAGGATCTTTCAATAATATCATATTGTATTCGTCAGAAACATTATTCACATTACTTTATCCATATAAACATAACCAATTTAAACGAAATCTTATTTAAAGGGTTATCTAATCATGAATTTTTTTGATCGAATCATAGATAGTAACAAGGAAAACTAATAAAACTACATACCTCAGTTATTTTATCTAGTTTATGTCCTTCATGGAATACCTTTCTCTTCACAATATTAAATGATATTCCATCCTTGGAGGCTATATGGCCAAGAAAAAAATCTTTATGAAGCGTGAATTCATGTTTCTTAAATTTTTTATAGAACATTTTTATTCAAAGAGCATCAAGAATGAACCTCATGATATTATCCAGGTACTCATAGATTATAGAGTAAAACATGATTAAATAAATTAATTACACAATAAAATCAACAATATTTTCCATGATTACTCTATTCATTAGATCCACGAAAACAAAGGGTACATTAGAGCATCCAAAATGTCATGATTGTAATTAAGTAATGAGCATACCTTTTTTGAAATGTTTTCATTGGAATATATTATATCTTTAAATTATATTGATAATTTTTATAAAATAATAAAATATTTAAAAAAACATTAATCTTCTTTAATTTGATCATATAATTAATTGGTATAATGTAAAGGATACATAACCTTTATTGTAATAGCATCGATTTCCTTATAATCAATATGACGTCTCAAAGATAATTCATTATTCTTAATGTAGTGAACAAGGTCTCCCCAAGGTAAAACATACGGGAGTATAAATACCTTATTACAAAAAATTATATATTTGTTTTCTCATTTCCAATAATTCCATTGTTTTAATTACGTAGGGAATATTTGGTATAGGTCTCGCATCTAGGATTATGTCAATAGAAATGTCAATATCAAGATCTAGTGGGCGTCTCGGTAATTATTTAGGGAACACATCAATGTATTCCATCTTGATAGGCACATCATAGATATTAGGATTACATTCTCCATCTATAATTTATGAATTTTCTTCACCCCCAAGAATCACATTAATATGTGCTGCTGGGTGGATCTAGACATGGCTTGGATGAATTATCCCCTTTAAAGATAGTGAATTGAAAAGTCTCATCATGAATCAAAATTTCATTCTCATATCAATAATTTTTTGAATTTTATTTTAAAATCTTGCCCATACCAATTATTATATTAAATTACACCATAAATATAGTATTAATGACATAAAATAGGGAATTTTGGTGAATCTTATTGCAAACTAGCTAAAATATCATTCGTTGTCGTGAGATTTAAACTAGGAGTCTTGAATGATAAATTAATTCTTATCGTACAAGGGAAATATATAATGTTAGTGGAAAAAATATGAGATATAAAAGAATGTGCTGACCCTGGGTAAAATAAACCATTTGATAAATTTTATGATATGATTAATTTACTTACCTAAAAATAATTTGGAACTTCAACATTAGCTGTTTTGATCACATAAGCTTGTCCTTTTCTCTCTCGGCCTTATCATGGGAATGGTTCCCTTGATTTAGGGGACAATCAATTTAATAGATTACTATATTTTTTAAATTTAATCATTGAATAAGGGAGGATTTCTTATATCCCTTGAAATCATAATCTTGGTGGCCTTTCACTCCACACTTTTAGAAAACATGAATTCCTAGTAAGAATGTCCCATGGTGTTTCCTTCAAAATTTATAGAATATTAGAAATTATACCCTTTCAATCATAAAAATTATCTTATTTAATTTTAAAGATTACTATTTGCCCACTAATTATATATCTTTCCATTAAATCCATAAGACATGGAGTATTATTTCTCTGGAATTATAGAACATGATACAATATCCTCTTATATTGAGAATGTTTTGTGGATTAATTACCTTCAAAGGATTATAAGAATCCTTTAAAATTTAAATTAAATAATTCTATATTGATTAAATACATACTCCACAACATTTCTTAATATATTGGTAAATTTTTCTATGTAATTAAAAACATTTTTTTCAAACTTTTGTCTTAGATTTATGAATTTTTTATCCATATCTACCCATAGTTCTTCCTGAAAATATTTTTCAAGTAAAATGTTCTTGTATTAATTTAATCCCAATTTAATTATTTAATCATCAACTATAGTGCTTTGAATCAATAAGATCCATTTATTTATATTCCTTGAGAGATGATAAACTTATGTAACAACTTTCTTAATTTAATTACATCCCAATATGATAAATATATTCTCTAAATAAATTATAAAATTTTCATCTACCAATGGATTTGTAGTGTAACAACCCAAAATATAGTAAACCAGATTGGGTTTATGAATAACTACATTATCATAGATGAAATAGTAAAACTCTTTAATATCATGTCAGTTTATGTTTTTTAGAAAACCATACAAATACATGATAAGCATTTTACATTGTGATTTGAAAATAAAAAACTGCATAAAAATATATTAACATATTCCTTGAAAAATAATTCAAATATTTCATCCCCATTTAATGGATAGTGGAAAAAATAAGGGTGTGTTTAAATGAATAAATAAGGTTAAGTAAGTAGAATATATCATGAATCAATAAGCATAATCAACATATAAAGGTAAATAACATATAACAAATTCCATCTAATTGATAATATAATATTCAAAATTCATCTTGAAATAATATGATAGTGAAAATATCCTATATAATATAATAAGTAATAATCAATGTGGAAAAGAAAATATGTTATAACACATTCCATTTAATCAATATGCCGAGAATCGATTTCATCCAGAGAAAATATCACTATTAAATTCACATAGATCATGATAACTAAAGTATAAATGAAGGATGTTATTAATTATTGGAAATGGTATCCAAATCACATAACACCCCTATCATCAAGACCATTCACAAGACTATTTAAAACTAAAGGAAAACCCCATTTAATTTGGGAATCTATTTTTCCACATAGAACCTATAGATGTATTGAGGGGAAATTTAATGCCAATTACCAACTGTCACTACTAGAACAAATTATAACCCATATATTAAATAGTCTATTTAATTCATAAATAGTTTTCCATATCATAAAATATCCATATTGAGTTAAGGATACATATTTATCAATATTTCCCAAGTTAACCAAATATTTTTCAAAGTTGACATAATATGTAAAAAAATATTGTACATATAACGACCCATCCTTTAAATACATGGTTAATACATCAAAATTGAAGCATAATTATTACAACATATAACAAAACCATGAAAGGACCGTATAGGTATAGTGTCTTTAGAAACTGGGAAACATAAACAACTGGTTTATAAAGAATCTACACTGTCTCCCATTTATTTCATCATATCTATAGTCCCTTTTTGGCATATCTTACTTAATAACCTTCTTCCTAACCTGGTGAAACAAAACATATAAAACGATGAGCTCAAATGCTCAGTAAGGGCAAAAATAGATAACATAAAACAATCCATAAACATTTGGAAGCAAAAACATGAACATGAAATTTAAACATCAAAATCTTGAGAAAAGACATAAATCGTGGAAGTACGTAAGGCATATATCATAATAGAACATCAACTATGATAAAATGGGAATAAAACAAGTGATTGTGTCAACCATTCAGCACATGTCATGATTTCCATAGTATCCAAGGCATTGATGCCAAGACCATCTTAGTGGACAAAGTCCCTTTCTGAATCGAGTTCACTCCTCGTTCTAGTCCTGTATTACTGAACCCAGTTTAACTTGTCGTTCCAGCCATGTCTATCTTATGAGATATAAATATTTAACCAATGCATTGGAGGGAGATATAGGTCTCACCCATCTCATAATGAAATCATTATTACTTGTGCCACAAAATAAACATACATCATTCATAATAACCCAATAAATAAAATTGGTTTCATAAACATCATCCCATCATCACATAATCCATATACTAGATATGGATATCATTTCATAATAAGAAAAGTGAAAACTTGTAAATCATAGAGACATGATACTTGACACATACACATGTGAAATAATGTCATCTTGATGAAAATGGTTTTGATAAAACACTTGAAATGAATTCTTGAGGAAAATATCCTTTTTTTCTTCAAAATCATTTTCTTTTCACAAAATGTCATGCGATTTTAGAAGAAAAGGTTTTTGTTGAAAATAGTCATGAAATATTTTGGAGGAAGCTTCATGAAAACAAGTCTTTATAAAACCGTAAAAATCCTTTCATGTCGTATACGTTAAAAAAACATTCTTCTCATACTTTTGTTGAAAAAGTCAAAAAGTACATTGTAGGGTAAATAAAAGATGTTTCCTTCCATACCAAGGGGTAAAAGTCAAAATGGGTAAAATGGAATTTAAACATACATGAATACATTTTTATAAAACATGGACATTGATGATAACAATAACCCCAGTAAATACTTACGAATTAGAAATCTCAGATAAAAATGAGATTTGCAAAATTATCCCTTACCTTATGTCCGATATGCTTCATATGTATATGAACCTCCTATATAATCATTTAAATAATGTCATTGACTTATTACAGAATCATATTCATTTTTATGATATCATATATGGTTCACTTATGACTTTATATTACCCGTTCTTTTGTAAATTCCATGTTAAAGAGCGTTTTGGGTAAAATCGTTTCATTTATCGTATGTGTTTCGACTCATCGTTCTTGATATTATTACTTATATCCTGATTTACATAATTCCAGAATGTAAAACATGATTTATATATAATATATATATATTAAATACATATATATTATAGATCGATAAAAGGAATGAAATACACCATTCATGGAGATGGTAGGACGTACGTACGCATTAACGTTGTTTTCGTTTCCTTATTGAATTGAATGGAATTGAGTATATGACATACACACATATATATATATATATAGAAATACAGTAGAATTATTATGTCATATATTTCATTATTCTTCATTATATATACTTTATAATCATTCTTGAATGGTTAATCATGGAAAATGAATCTCATCGCATTCGTGCAGACGGTAGTCCGTACGTACGCACAAGCGATGATATCATTATCATGATTTTGGAATTGTATTGGAGTGTATGTATACTATTTCAAAATAAATATCTCATTAAAATAATCATTTATTTACACCATTATACCCATCCATGTAAGGTGGTGGTGGAAAAAACAGATTACACCACGACGTGGAGACGGTATTCCATACGTACGCACGCGTGGTGATTTCGTTTTCCATAGGATGGATAGATGGTGAAATAGGGTTGTTTCATAATTATAATAACATATCAGTATATGATTGATAATGATGTTATTACTTAATAATGAAACAACTAAAGAAGAAGAAGTGTAAGAAGAAATAAAGTTGAAAGAATCGGTAACGAGCATTACCTCTTCTTTGAAGTGCCATTTTGAAACCTCCTCTTAGGGAACTAATATTGGTCTTTGAAGAAGACCAAAACCTCTAGGGTGTTTCTAGGGAAGTGTATAAGAGAAATTGGCAGGGTTTTGCCGAGCTTTAAGGCTCAAAGTGGTGTGAGGAAGAGAGGGGGGATGTGCCCTTTTATAAGGGAGGAGAGGGGCACCTTTGGAAAAACTAAATATATTATTTTATTATAAAGAAATATTCGGTTTTAAATAGCTCCAAATTGATTTATTTCGAAGATAAGGTGGGTATGGGTCGAAATAATCTCATCCAATATAATTTAGACAATTTTAGGTTCTATTTTAACCTTATCATTTAGATTTAACTTTAAGTTAGATAATTTTACTTTTACCGTGTCTTTTTGTGTTCTTACACTATAAGGTTAATAAACATACTATAACAAGCCAAAAGAACCCCTGGTTTTTTATAATTAATATATATAACCTTATATAAGTAATTTGGCCGAACCTTAGATTTTTAGGAATATAATAACAATTAATAATATAATATTTGTTTTAAAAACAATTTTATTTCAATTTTGACACAATTTGTTAATTGATTTTTGTGGAAATCATAACAGAATGATTAGTTCGAAAAAAGTTAATTAAATCAACACTAACATGTCATATTAACATAAAAAGTTATTTTAATTCATAAAAAGACTCAAATTACATTTATTTGGGTATTTATAACATCAATTAATTCAATATTTTATTAATAAGATAATTACTACATCATCATTATGTCATAAATAAATTAAAATATTTAAGGTATAAAAATTACAAATAAAATATAATTTTTTAGGAAATACTTTTATCTTTCTAATGAATATTTATAGTCTAATTTATCTTATGTATAACCCTATATTAAAAATGATTTACTTATTAAACATTGATTTTAACTATTTAAACCCTTCTTTAAATAAATTAATAATAAATGTCCTAATCTAATCCATGTGGGCCTAAATAGTCATATTTTTTTTCCTAAGGTTGTTTTTGGTCGAATTACACATATCCAATAGAATTATGACATGTGTTAGGGTAATAATAATATCAGTTTTACCCTTAATTACCCTATTTAATTTTAACCGTGGTAAATAAAAGTAAAAAGATACTATTCAGCAAAAATTATTTTCATCTCATTGAACCACATTTTACATACTGACATCATCCGTGTCTCTCAGATTTTTGAAATTCCATTCACAAAAGCGGTAAAATTATGTTTTATTTAAATTTTCAAATTCTCTTAGGAGGTGGGTAAAAGACGATTAAAAGTTCAATAAAATTTTTATATATCTAAAATTATTATAAAATTACTGCATTTAATTACATTGAACTTATATAAGTATTATGTATCAATTTTTACCTAAAATAAATTTAAATAAAATAAATAATTATTTAAATAAAAAGTCAGTTTTTAAATAGTAACCCAGTGTTTTCACTATTCATCAAAAATTGAAAGTTTTCAGAAAAATACCAAAATTTCACCCTAGGATAATTTTGATATTCTGAATCCAAAAATGAATTTCATTTTCAAAAATAAAATTTATAAAATTTCAAAAAGTCGGTATTACTATTCATAACGGCTAGTTTTAATAATATTTTAATAGCATATCGTTGTTTAGCGAAACTCGGTATTGCATACAACACATGCTATCGTTGAAGGTTGCGCTTGCGTGTAATGCAAGACAAGTCAGGGATGCATGTTGTACAAGCTCCTTTTGGTGTAGCGTACAACACAAGACATTAATGAAATTAAAAAGAATATTTTTCGTAAAATCTTGGGGTGTTACAGTATAGTTTAGGAAATTTTCATATTAATTAAAAAAGTATATGGATATCTATGGGAAATATAATGTACAAAAAAATGATTACAATGAATTTATTTGGTTCATGAGAAAGTAAAAAAATCCAAAAAGTAAGAAAGAATGTACAATAACTTTTACCACATGATTATTTTTATGTAGAATCCCCCTAGATGAAATAATTCAAATTAAAACATAAAATATCATTAATTATTAAGTAATCGTGATATTACATATAATTTGGATGTAGATACAACACATAAAATAAATTGGGTTCATAAAATTACAACATTCGTTAATGAAGAGAGATTGATATGAAGTCCCTTACCTCACATTTCATTTTGGTTGAATGTGATTTAACACCAGGTATAGTGTTTTTAATGGGTCATTAACATACACCAAAACCATTTAATATTTATAATTTCATATATAATCCATTTATAATAAATAATCAACCATTCCTTAATAAATCTCATTATTTTCAATACTTTTGGTGTTAATTTCCTTATTTTCTCATTAATTATTTGTCTTGGAATTTCTAATTCTTACATATAATATATATTTCTATAGTATCTAGTATAATAATCATGACGTATTTATCATATTATACATCAATTATAATTTTAATCCCAATCATGAACTATTTTTTTGTGAAATGATGTATGTTATGGTCATAGAGATGGTAGGTCACATGTACGCATGAGTAATATTCTGATTTCCTAATGACTACTATGGAAAGCTATTATGTAATATTTCATTATCCTATAATGATCATAATATTATAACTTCCACTGTATATACTTATATACATTTCAACCATGTGGTGTGGTTATAAAAATAAAGCCTCATATCTTCGTGAAGACAGTAGTCATCATATACATGAACGATGTTATAATCATTAAGTGAGTGAAAAGGTAAAATATAAAATGGTATATTATATTTATAAAAATATAATTATGTGATCACTATCATAATTATATAATTTATATCACATATAATAGGTAATAATATAGTTTTAATCCAACATATGGGTCATTTTAAATTTAGTAAAATTATTTATTTTGGATATAATATGGATGGATATTGAGTTTACAAGTGTCCTAGGGGTGTCGAGAGATTTTTTGGAGCCCAAAACAAGGATTTGGGGGTAGAAAAAGACTACTCACATTTTTCATAGCAACTGTGTGGGGAAGGACATAGAGTCTCTCCAAATTTATCGGTGATGGATAGTGGGGTGAATCAAGGTAAACGGTTTCCCCTAACCATGTGCCAAGGGCCTCATGTCTATGTGAAATGTCTACAGTTTTTAGAAGAGGTGATTTGTATGGTTGATTAAATTATTCTCTAATAGCATGTACTAACCATAAATATGCACCCTTACCACATCAGAAGGTGCATAGTTAGAACAATGTTTGGCTAACCGTGCAGCCAAACCCTACCACCATGTTTGTGAGTAAAATGATGATTTTTCCATAGTGAAATGGATATTTAATTATTATTCAACGTTTTCTCCATCCAATAGACATATCTCTCCCTATAATCACTCTTTTTTAGTTTATTAAAATGTTATCTCATCATTCCAATAAAACACTGAATTGATCCTCATTCATTATGTTGGATGTATATTATTATGATCTCGATTTATTTTTTGTCATTATTCATTTCTCTTCTCCTAGATAAAGATATAGGGGTAGAGGTGCATATGAAATATTATCATGATTTTGATCCATTAGTTAATTATATTATAATATCATACAAATTGAATATTTATACTATATTGGGAGGGTCATATAAACCTAAGGTAGTTGGTCTATAACTCATCCCTTAAGTTTCATCATATAAATTTTTTTTTGGTGCACATGATGATTTCAACTATTGTTTTCTATTGAATCAATAGTTATTGATTATATTAATTGTGATATTTTTCTAGAGAATGTTTAATAAGGTTATAAAAGTCGTTTAAGGTTATAGCCTCAATGATATCCATCTCATGTAAGGTGTTTCTATACTTATTCTATTAGTGGTTTGACTTGTTAGTATGTTCCAGTGTTCATGTGTGTTATGGATTTACCCTATTAATGGTAAGTCATTCCTTAATAAAGTGAATTATGAATTATAATGGTTAGAATGGTAATTTATAACTTGAACCTTATAAGGTAGGTCCTTTAAATTAATGAATGAATCTTAAATGTAATTTGAAATTATATAATGGATGTCATTTATCCTAGTTTATTATTAATGAATAAACTATTATTTGACATCATTAGAAATCATTATAATGATAATGAGTGGTAATGTTCTGAGCCCAATAAATGAAGTGTGATTAATGAACTGAATATTTTCATGTCCATTAAAATTGTCAGACTAATGAAAGGTATGGAATGAACCCTTTGACTTATTAAACATTATGATTATTTTGTGGACAGAGATAATTAATTAATCTATTGAAATGTTCTTACTATTTACATATTTTTATATAATTATAGGAGTGGTCATACTTGCTCTAACTTTTGATTCCATGGAATTCCTTTATAACCCATGGGTGTTATTACAGTTTAGGGATTATAGTTTCCAAGGTTGATACCCATCCTAGAAACTAATCATTATCTACTTGTGTATTGTCATTATGACACCATATAATCCCTCCATTATTATTATAGGATGTATTAGTTACACTTCTTGGATCTAGCATGAAATCTATGATAATGAGGTGTCTTGGATACACCCTTGTGGATAGTCATTTTATATCCCATGTTACCTTGGATGATTCCTTAGAATCGATTAGAATATTTTATTTGGAATTCATTTGGAAATGTACCTTGGATTATACTCTAACCCCTTATATCTAGGTTTCAGCTAATTAATCGAGCTTGCTCGATCCCTAAGGTGATGGATTCCTTGGTTATTACCTTGGATCCTTACAATTATTATCAGCATTACAGGATTTCTTTTTATAACATGGACCATTGATTATTATAATCATCTCAATATTTTAGTTTCGGTCAAAGCTCACATGACTTTATATATAAAAAAGAACATATTTATTTAATGTAATGGTTACATGTTAAAGAACCAGTTGATTCTAAAGTATGTATGTGGGTTTTAACATCCTTGTACTACTAAATATTATATATGCATGCTTTCACACTATTTCTGTTTATATTACACATTTTGGTTGTTATGGTCTATGTTAGTGGTAGCCTATTGAGATTTATCTCACACCCTATCTAGGCCTCCATTGATACCAAGATAAATTACATGTATGAAGGTTTAGGAAAAGGGGAGCATCCATGTTTGGGAATCTGATATTTCTTTCTGACATGAGACAGATGTCGTTGAAAGATAACTAAGATGGAGTAAAATATTCAATATATTTATTGGTTTAATTTTTTACCATTTTTTATAGCATGTATTTATTGATTTTTTGTATCCACAATTTCCTACTTTATAGGCACATTACATATATCATCACCATTTTTATATCATTCAACTTCCAACTATTATTAATTATTACTAGTTTCATATGTTCTTTATTATGCTTTTCTACTTATATTTTTCGGTCTACTTATATATACTTCATCCACTATTTACCTATTTTTACATTTATCTTATATGTTTGACTCTAGTAATGGGAAAATTGTATCCCCACATACACACCATTGTCCCTCACTACTATTCTCTGGCCTCTCGTGTTCTTGGAGTTGTGCTTGAGGCCACGTGGCCAATGGGGATTGGAGAACCTCTAATTGGAAACTAGGTATAGGAAGTCAAAAAGTGGTATCATGGGTTTCTTTTCATTTTTTATTATTTGGAGACAATATATAAAATATTATGAATTTATTGGAACATGTTTATAAGTCTTGTTGGGTGTAGAAAACACAGGTTTGGGGTTTGATTTTGGGTTTCCGAAATAATTATTATTGTTCTATTTTTTCCTATTTTTGTTGATATCATTTCACTTTTGGGTGACTCAAATTATTTTTTATAATTATTAATATTATTATGATTACGGATTATATTTCTCCTTGTCCAAATGATATTAGGGAAACAATAATTATTACGTGCATCATTGTAGGCACGTATAATTTACATGTCATGCATTTGACATCCCATATAGGTCAATTTTACTTTTTCATTACTTTTATTTCATGCGATTGTTGAGTTGGAATTGATATATTATGTTTGTCCTTATTTTTGTGTATGACATAGTGATTGAGTGATTTCCAATTTCAATTAACGAGGTTTATGTGACATTGTGTGTTGGAATGGGATGTTTAACAAGTCATTACATCCAATATTAGCCATAACCTTTTGTGATATAATGTAGATTATGATAACTAGAAATTAAATTGGTGTTCATCGTAGTGATATGGTGTCTGGTTCCTAATTCACTAGGACTGAAAATCCATTTGAATCAATCATTGATATAATTTTATTTGCAAACACATCATAAAAATGTGGATTCTAACTTAAAAAAATGAACCCAATAAAAGAAGAGTATAGGTGCTATTGAACTTTCATCTACTAGAAACCTTTTAATTTAAAGAATAACAATTACCAATACATTGCCTTTTATGTGGGTAGTTGGGTAGTATACCTAGGGTAGGGAGCCCTTATTTTTATGTTATACTTCTGGTAGTGTATCTTGCACATTTAGAGATTTTTATGAGGTATGTTTATGGAATTTGTAGAGCTATTCAACCATGACATCCACATTTCATGCACCAGGATGGTGGAAATTACCATTTTATTGAGATGGCGGTCCATGACATCCCATTATTACCACTAGGAGTTCCACATCAGGCACCACCTATTATACATGATTTGGGAACCAATGCTAATCTTTGTGGGAGTTTTCTAAATCTAATGTAGTCGACCTAAGGTGATCCATGAACTGCACATATGATGGATGACTTATAATTTGATTTCCAACATAATCATCCTCCCACCTTCTTGAGGGATTACAATCCAAAAGATACTGAGTCTCGTTTGGAGGCCATCATATCTATCATTGAGTATATAAATATTCCCCTATATCATAGGTAAATCTTGCTACATACATGTTGTATGATTCGTCCAAGTGCTGGTGGGATGTGGTTTCCTAGATTGTAAACCATCAGGGCATGGTATGAGCTAATTTACAGACTTCATTCTATTATCAATTCATTCTTCAAATATTGAGAGCTACCCAAATAAGATATTTCATGCATCTAGATTAGGGTTCTATGTTATATATGGAGTATTCAACACATTTTAATGGGTTACAGTGATTTTCACTACTTCTATCCAGTGATGAGATTTCACGTTCTATAAATATGAGCGTGGGATTCAGTAGTCCATCCAAAAAAAAATTGTTTTCTTTTAACTACCTACTTTTCTGATATCATCAATCAGGCTTATATTACTCTGAAAACCCTGAGGGATGGAGACAGTACCAGGTATAGAGGATCAGGGTTGAGGTTAGCCAATAGTTCATCCAGTATCATGAAATATTTCCTTGAGGCTTCACATCCAAGAAGTGGCGGTCAGAGTAACCTTACTGGAAGTACCTTTTCATTCCATTATTTTTTATGGTAGGAGCACGCAGAGCCTCATTGCGATAGAAACCTGATGGTTTGTCGTTCTTGAAACCATATTGGGAATATTTATAGATTATATCAGCCCATTCCATATTCTTCTATTAGAATAGGATCTACATAATCTCTACCTTCAGGGTAATATTTATTTATCGAACTTCTAGTAAAAATTTGAATTATCTCTATTTGGACTAGATGATGAGGTTTTTTTGGCCATGGTAGTGAGATAATCACTGCCTGTAGAGCAGTCATACTCATGGTAGTCCAGTTATATCCTAGGGTAGTGGATCAAGTCAGAGTATTTCCATATAACTAATACTTGATGATAAAATTTGTAATGCCCTGACACTAGTTACCCAAAGTTGGTTTATTATTACATAACATTGTCATTATCACAATATATCAATTCTCTAAATAACTATTAGTTTAGTAGCCTTGGAGGTAATAGATACAGACATACATTTTACATTAAATTATGAAATTGAAAAAACTGCACCATTGTGTCTCCTTTGAACACACTAATATTCCATAGACTATTCCTGTAGGTCAATCCTAATATACTTATTCACATCCTGGGAAAAATAAAGCTTAAGAAAAGGGTGTGCTCAGCTGCTCCATAAGGATAACAATATAGAATAAACTATCATAAGAAGACATAAACATATAAGGAATTGTATAGGAATAAAACAAAAGCCATTTAAACTTAAACTTCATCATAATATGGAAAAGATAAATCAAATAGTTTCATTTACATATTCACATGGATATTAATCTAGTCGAATAATCACATGTAATATCATCAACTAATTTCATAAAGATTGAATGCATAATGTCAGACATCATAACCACATAGTCAAGGCCTCGTGCCAAGACTAAAAATATTGATTTTTTCAAGGCCTTGTTCCAAGACACTAGTTTGTCTCATTTGACCTACCAATGAATCGAGGGGCTATAGCGGGCCCTACCCATCACTTACTATGTCCAATTCATCCCTCATATTAAAAGAGTGAAACATAATCTAAAAATTCCCATTAAAACTAGCATATCAAATGTGGAAAAACCATGAATGGTATAAAAATAACACATCCATAGTCAAACACAACTCATTCAATACAATACGAATGATTTTATTATAAAAAACAACCTCAATAAAAAATAATGAAGGATATTTACATAGATGAAAATAATCAGTAAAACTATTTCAGAGAAATATCTCCTTTTTCTTGGAAACATTTAAAAGTCTTGATATTTATCAAGAATCTGTTTAAAAATGATTTTGGTATCAAAGTTTCTCATACCACTATGTAACTTTTAAAACGAATTATAATTTTAAAACATTCATGTTTATATAAATAGATCCTTAAAACCATTTTTAAAACATGGACATTAATGAGAAATATTTAGATGAATAAATCATTAAAACATTTAAAATGATATTTTAGTTAGAGTTCCTAACCAAATGAGATATTCTTGAATAAAAATAATTGAAGGGAAAAATTTTATAATATCGTGATAATAAATGGATTCATGATATACTATGTCAATGTACACTATATACACCATATAATAGTGTATTGGATCATAACAACAAAGAAGCCTCAATGGAATGAAAATTGGGATGAAATCCCTTATAAAGACAGTATCCTTAGATTAAGGATATATCAATGAAATAATTATGTGTGAAAAATATAAATACACTCAATATGATTGGATATTCATTTTAAATAAATCAGAGTACATTCACACGTATTCTTATAAAAGCAACACCAATTACATGGATGTTTAACTCAATGAATGGGACTTGAGTCAAGGTTACTCTTATCAAGTTCATATTAATGACTTAAGACTTTATAAATGGAGTGATTATGTGTGTCAAAATTATATCCACAAAAGGGAGTGGAAATATATATATAATTATATAAATAGTTATTTCACACATAATCATGGACTAAAATAATCAATGAAGTTTGCGTAAAACCCAATGAGTGGAAATTGAAATTGCAAATTCCATTACCAATTTAGTAACTTTCATAACATATACCCCATGAAAAAAGGATAATGCATGGAAAGTTTAAATACCCATAAATTAAATTATATTACACCAAGAATACAATCATGGGCAGTACATACAACACACAAAAGAAAATAGTGTCAAATATAGGATGAATCTCATGGGAATAAAAAGTGAGATAAAAAACCCTTACCTAGTACTTTTTCTTAGTCGATGGTAGGTTAACCTACAGAATAATGGTAAAATAATTATTATTAAATTATAAAATAACCACATATATAAATATGATATCAAATATGATCTTCTAATATTTTTTTGTTAATGATATTTCAGTAGTATCATTGTTTTGGGTGTTACTAGATTCATTTTCCTTTATATGTTTTGTTATGTATGTCATAATTGTTATGGATAGGATGTATTTAATTCATATCCAGAATGATATTAAGTTTTCATAAATTATTTTTAATCATCAAATGAAAATTATTATTGAATGGTTACGATGGGAAACAAAATCTCATCGCGTTGGGGAGATAGTAAGTTGTACGTATGCACGAGCGTCACTATCATTCTATTAGTGGTGAAATAATTTGTATTTGGATGGTATATTATATATAAAGAATATGTATCATGTTATATTTATTATTTACATCAGATATACTCATTATTATTCCCATCCAAATAATGATGTGTTGAATAACAAACTACACCATGACGTGGAGACGATTAGCTTTTCTTATGCACGTATGGTGACTTTGTCATTCATAGAATGGATCGAATAATGAATATGGTTGTAACATATTTATAATAACATATGAGAATGTATATAGTACTAAAGCTAATATTTTATTATGAAAACAACAAATAAAGATGAAGCAGAATAAGAAAATTACTTTGAAAGAGGTGATGAAGTAATGACCTCTTCTTTGGGTTCTTCCTTTTGATTTGAAAAAAAGGGATCCATAGGTTGGATTTTTGATCCAATTAATGCCTAAATGTTAAATTTAGGGAAGTTGGGAGGATATTTGAACCAGTTTTGGTCGATCCAAAAAGCTTTGGAGGTGTGAAATTAAGAGAAGGTGAAGTACCCTTTTATAATAGAGGTGAGGGTCACATTAGGAAAAGCGTGAAATATTATTTTATTATAAAATTATTTTCGGTTTCTAATGGCTCCAAATGAATTTATTTCTAGGCTTATGTGGGGATGGGTTGATAAAATATCAACCAATAGGTTTTATACATGTTTAGGTCACCATATTAACCTTATCTTTTAGACATAACTCTTAGTTAAATAGTTAAACATTTAATATGTCTTCTTGTATTTTTATATTACATGGTTAAACAGTGAACCTCATGTAGTTATTTAATGAAATATATATCATTATATAGTTGTTTTGGTTGAACTATATATTTTAAGATCTATTATATAATTTTATAAAATATTATTCATTTTAAAAACTCATTTATGTCAATTTTGACACTATTTAGTATTTAGTTTTTTGTGAATATCATAAAAACATGATTAATTGGAAAAAAAATCATTAAATAAACCCTAAAATGTCATATTAACCTAGGAAATTCTTATAATGCATCAAATGTTTCAATTTAAATTTTTTTAATATTTATACAATCAATTATTTTAGTCTTTTATTAATATGGTAATTACAACATCATAATTATGTCATAAATAAATTTTATTATTTAATGCATAAAAATTATTAATTAAATAATATGATGTTTTAAATATTTTTATCTTTCTAATGAATTTTTATAGTTGAATTTACTTTATGTGTAACCCTATATTAAAAATGTTTTAGTTATTAAACATTGAATTTACCACTTTTAACTCTTCTTTAAATAAAACGTAAAAAATATCAAAATCTAATCCAAGTGGATAAGAAAGGATCATATTTTTGTCTTAAGGTTTTTTTCGTTATAAGTACATATATCCAATAGAATTAGGACATGAGTTAGGGTAATTATGATATCATTTTTCCTTCAATTACCCTATTTACTTTTAACCATGGTAAATAAAATTCAAAATATACTATTCACCAAAAATTATTTTCATCCTATTGAACCACATTTTTCTTACTGATTTCAATTTTCTCTTGGATTTTTGAAATTCTAATCACAGAAGCGATAAATTTTTTTTTCAATTTGCAAATGTGCCTAAAAGGTAGGTAAAAGACGGTAAAAGCTCGATAAAATTTTATATATCTAATGTTATTATAAAATGACTTCAATGAATTAAATTAGACTAATATAGGTATTATGTATAAATTTTTTACATTAAAATACGTTTAAATTAAAAATAATTATTCAAATAAAAAGTAAACTTTAAACAATAACGCAGTGTTTTGCACTATTCATCAAAAATTGAATGTTTTAAAAAAATGCCAAAACATCACCCAAAGATAATTTTGATATTAAAAATTCAAGAATGATTTATATTTTTTCAAATAAAAAACATATAAGTTTTTAAAATTAATTTAAAAAATCTTCTCGTTGTCAAAACCAGATATAGGGTATTTAAGAAGTTAAAACTATCAAATGATGGATATGTGTTTATCTCCAATTTAAATGTAAAATTACTTCCACTAACCAAAATTGGATTAAATAATAACAAAATAATCTAATTATACTTCAAAATCATTCAAATCTATAATTTAACACTATATTATTTTGATTAAAAGGTTTTTTTCAATTAAAATATTGTATTTTTCAGTATTCATTAAAATATGAAAGTTATCAGAAAAGCACTGAAAATTTATCCAAAAACTATTTTTATGTCACTCTTATAAAGAAGAATTTTTTTTCAAATTGAATATATAAAATTGTCCAATATTGAATTTAAAAAATGTACGCCATTAAAAAGTAGTAAAATTGCATTTTTTGAAAAATTCTCCTTTTATCTGAAAAATTGAATTTGTTTTTATATTATGTATATGAAATTCATAATACGGATGTTAAAATTATATGGAGAAAATAAAATTCAATATGTGGTTGATACCGTTCATAATTGCATTTTTAATGGCTAGTTTGGTAAGTCATTGTGTGCTCGAACTCAGTGTTGTGTGTAGGGAAATCTATTGAATTATTTTAAAGAAATAATAACATAATATGAAATTTTGGGGTTTTACATTATTAACCCCTTTTAGAAATTTCATCCTCGTAGTTTTAAAATTGGGCTTGGGAAATTCATTGAAAGTCACATATCGAAAAAAGAGTTAGCAAAACTATCACTTTAAGAGAAATAAAGAGAAGTATAAAGGTTACCCAAGATAACCCTTACTAGGATTACATGTAGGAAAACATGGATATCGATGATAAACTAAGTGTCATGTTCTAATTAAGAGTGATTGAAAACATAATAAGGATAAAGGTAACAACAAGAAAATCAGAAACATTTGATGGGTTAAATGATAATTAGTTTCTTTTTAGGAAAATTAAATGGAAAACATTTTTTGTTTTAAGTTTCATTTTATAAATTTGAGGAATTTATGTATGACATTGACTAAGAACATAAATAGATATAATTACTTTTCAAGTAGAGTTTCATCCTTTAATACATTTCTAAACCAAATTCAAATTTTTCCCAAACGATGAGTATTCATGATGATTGGGTCACACCTAAACCACTAGAATCAACTTTTATACAATCATAAACTTTGTATTTCCCTTGTCTTTAGAGATTAACCAAAAACAAAATGGTTTGTACCGGATTAGATGATTCCCAAAATGGATAATCCTTTATAGAATCATATACTAATCTTAATTTCCAAAATTAAACAAGCAACACCCAGAGTTCAATAAATATCGTTCAACAAACAAATGTCCTTAAAATACTTCAATATAATCCAAACTAATATTACAACCCAAAACTCATAAGAATTTACTCACATAGTCTTCCATATTAAATCTTAACATTTATCTCTAAATAACATCAACTTCTCTTAAAGTCTCATACTGAAGTGTAATTAACCAAATCACATATTATCTATGATAGTTTAATCATATCCATTAATAACCTAAATATCTATAACAAACATAGATTCTTTGAAAATAAAAAATCCACCATTACTCCTCAAATAAAATCCCATATTATTCTATTTTCCTTAGCTGTATATTCTTCCAAACAGAGTAAACTCCTTCCAAAATAGCATGTATCACTTAATCACCAAATCATATTCCTATACTAAGGATATCCATTTGATAAAACATAAGATCCCAAATCAAGATTTTATTGATCAATAAAATAATTTAACTAAAATTAATTATTCACACTAACCAAGGACTTAAAATAGTCCAGTGGTAGGTGATAAATCCAAGTTGTACTTTGGTTATGGGTTTGATTCCCACAGCTTTGTCCGATGCGGCATGTTTTCACATAGTCTGTATGTTGTTCTTTTTCAAAAACTATATTTTATAATATTTCAAAAATAAGATAAATAACTCAAAATAACCATAACATAATTTAACCACAAATGTTATCTCATACCTCGCATTTTCACCCCAAAAATTAATAACATGTAATTTCCTCCAATTCAAGGATCATATAGACCCAAAAGGTTCTTTATAACTATATATACAAAAGAAAAGATAATTCATACTCAAATAGAATTTTCTCATAACAAACTGCAGGGTTACAGATACAAGAGAAAAGTCTTCTAATGTAATCCCATCAACCAAGATCATTAATAATTTTAAAAAAATTGACATCCATCTATATCCACATAGGTTCTTCCTTAACCTAGTGGTTATCCTTTAGAATAGGTTAATTGACTTGGGTAATGCCTAGGCCCCCTTTATTTATGGAAAATGACTATAAATGGATTCTTAAGATCATTTTTATTTTATTCCATAGTTCTCTTCATTTTTTCTCAGCAATTCATTAATTTATGTCCTTCTTTCCCACACATAAAGAATTTCTTCGTTCTATTGAGACACTTTCTGGGGTGTCTCATTCCAAATTTCCTGCATGATGGAAATTGAGCTTTCGTTTCTCCACAGTCTCCACTGGTGGAGCTCTTATCATTCTCTTCCTTTCTCTTATTTTTTATTTTGTGAGTTGGTTAATGTATATGTTGTTTATCATATTTTTGGAAACCTGCTTCGGCAAGAACACGATATCTTTTACACCTATTAAAATTCCATTTATTTTTTCATTAACACCATCATTCCCACATTGTACATAATGTTCAATTTCACTATAACTTCCATGGAATCCATCCATTGACTAAAACCAAAAATCACAGTGTGAGTAACAATAGTCATAAAATCCTTTAGAGAATATCATGATACCTTATTTTCAATCTAAAACACATTAGGATTAACAAAGTTTATTTATTATCATCTTATATTAAAATCATTCAAATAGATTTTTAATGAAAATGTGAATTATCTTAATCATATCCTATGGGAGTGCGTAACAAAGAGTGCAGCAAGGCCCATTGTCATCCACCAGTTCCTATTCTAGTCTATCTCAATGCTGTGTTTTCGGGTTTTACCCCTTGATACATTTGTGCCAGAGCCACCTCTACCCTCTTGTATCCAGACAGAGATTTATTTCTTTCAAAATTCAAAAAATATATACATTACCAAAATTATAGGAAGTTCTTCTATACTAATCCTCAATGTCTATCTTCGGGTAAGGTTCTCTAATCACAGTTTTTTGAAATCTAGTTTCCAAGGTTTGTAATAAGCTTCCTATGATACCAATTGTAACGCCCCGACCCTAGTTACTCAGAGTTGGTGAGTTATTACATAACATTGGAATGATAACAAGAGATCATTTCTTTAAATACTTATTAGTTTATAAGACTTATAGGTACATGATACATTCATACCTTTTACATTACATTATGAAATGAAAAAACAACAACATTGTGTCTCCTTTGAATATGCTCATATCCCGTATCCTATTCATGCTGGTCAATCAAAATATACTTCTTCACTTCATGGGAAAAATAAAACATAAGAAATGGGTGATCTCGGATACTCAGTAAGGATAACAATATAGAAGAAAATATCATAAGAAAACATAAATATTAAAGGCAATATATAAGACTAAAACACAAGCATTTTAAACATAAACATCAGCATAATATGGAAAAGATGAATAAAATAATTTCATTTACATATTACCATGGATATTCTACTATAATCACATGTAATATCAATATCTAATTTCATAATGATGGAATTCATAATGTCGGACATCATAACCACATACTAGAGGCGTCAAGCCAAGACTAAAAATAAATTTTTTTCAAGGCCTTCTGCCAAGACACTAATTTGTCTCATGTGACATACCAATTCATCGAGGTGCTAGAGCGGGTCACACCCATCACTTACTAAGTCCAATGCATTCCTCATATAAAAGGGATGAAACATAATCTAAGCATTAGTATTAAAAACTAGCATACGAAATTTCCACAAACCATTAATGGTATAAAAATAGCACATCCATAGTCAAACATAACTCATTAAATACAATATAGAAGATTTTATTATAATAAATCAACCTCAATCAAGAATAATGAATGATATTGACATAGAAGAAAATAATCATTAAAACTATTTGATATAAATATCCTCTTTTTCTTAGAAACATTTAAAAGTCTTAATATTTATCAAGAATCCATTTAAAAAAATTTGAATCAACGTGTCCCTACCACTTTGAAAATTTTGAAAGGAATTTTAATTTTAAAAAATTAATGTCCATATAAATAAATCTTTAAAACCATTTTAAAACATAGACATTAATGAGAAAGATTAAATGAATAAATCTATAAAACATTTAAAATGATATTTTAGTTATAGTTCCTAACCAAGTGAGAGACGCTTGAATAAAAATAATTGAGGTAATAAAAACTTTATAATATCATGATAATAAATGGAGTTGTGATATACTATGTCAAAGTATAGTATATATACCATATAAAAGTGAATTGGTGCATAAAAACAAAGTGTTCTCAATGGAATGTAAATTGAGATGAAATCCCTTATAAATACTGTATCCTTAGATTAAGGATAAATAAATGACATAATTATGTGAAAAAATATAACTAAAATCAATGTGATTTGATATTCAGTGTAAATCAATCAGAGTACATTCACACCTATTTTTGTAAAAACAATACCAATGACTTTGATTTTTAACTCAATGAATGGAAATTGAGTTAATATTACACTTATCAAACTCATATAAATGACTTGAGAAATTATAAATGGAGTGATTATGTTTATAAAAAGTATACCCACAAAAAAAGGAGTGGAAATTTTTACATAAATAAATAAATAGTGATCTCACACATAATATTGAAGTAAAATAGATATTGAAGTTTGCATAAAACACAATGAGTGTAAATTGAAACTAGAAATTCCCTTACTGATTTGGTAATATAAAAAACATACAACCCATGAAGGAAGGATTTCAAAATGAAGATGTAAATACCCATAAATTAAATTATATTAAAAAACAATACAATCACGGGTATTACATACACCACACAAAAGGAAATAGTGTCAAATATAGCATGAATCTCAAGAGAATAAAAAGCGAGATAAAATCCATTTACCTTGTACATTTCCTTAGTCGAGGGTAGTTTAACCTCCTGTATAATGGTGAAATCATAGTTATTAAATTATAAAAGAATGACATACAAAAATATGATATGATATATGATCTTTTAATATTGCATTGTTAATGATACTTCTGTAGTATCACTGTTTTGGGTTTTAACTAATTCGTTTTTCTTTATATGTTTTGTTAAGTAAGTCTTGTTATTTATTGATAGGATATATTTTATTCCTAACAATATTGATATTAAGTTCTTAAAAATAATTTTTAATCATCGATTTAATATTATTCTTCAATGGTTATGATCAGAAACAAAATGTCATTGTGTCATGGATATGGTTAAGCTGTACATACACAGGAGCGATAATATCACTCTATTATGGGTGAGATAGTATTTAATTGGATGTTATATTATATATACATAATAATTAACATGTTATAATTATTATTTACATCATTTATACTCATTATTATACCCATCCAATTAATAAAGTTTTGATTAACAAACTACACCATGACGTGGAGACGGTAAGCCGTACGTTCGCACGTATAGTGACATTTTCAATCATATGACGTATAGAATAATTAATATGGTTGTATGATATTTATAATAACATCTCATTATATAGAAGTTATTGGAGTTATTATTTTAGTATGGAAACAACAAAAAAGGAGATGTGGAAGAAGAAAATAACTTTTAAAGAGGTGATGAAGTAATTACCTCTTCTTTGGGTTCTTCCTTTTGATTTGAACAAAAAGGATTCTTAGGTTGGATTTCTGATCAAAGTAAGGCCTCTAGATTTCATTCTGGGTATTTTTAAGGATATTTGAGCAATGTTTGGCTGAGAAAAAAGGATTTGGAGGAGTAAAATTAAGATAATGGGAAGTGCCCTTTTATAAGAGAGGTGAGGGTCACTTTAGGAAAAGCATGAAATATTATTTTATTATAAAATAATTTTCATTGTCTAAGGGATCCAAATTGATTTATTTCAAGGATAAGTTTGGTATGGGTATAAAACCTCCCAACCAATAGGTTTTTTAATTGTTTATGTCACCATATTAACCTTATCATTTATATTTAACTATTAGTTAAATTGTTTAATAGTTAACATGTATTCTTATATTTTTATATTACATGTTCAATAAACTTACTATAAAATTCCATGAAAACCTCTAGTGGTTTGTTAATGAAATATATATCATTATATAAGTCCTTGGTCCAAACCTTATATCTTCATGACTATTATATAATTTAATAAAATATCATTTGTTTTAAAAACCCATTTAGGTCAATTTTGATACTATTTAGTATTTGGTTTTTTTGTGAAAGTCATAACAACATGATTACAAAAATAATTCATTAAATCAGCCGTAAAATTTCATATTAACCTATAAATTTCATGTAATACATCAAAAGTCTGAATTTGAATTTATTATAATATTTATAAAGTCAATTATTTTAGTCTTTCATTGATAAGGTAATTACTGTATCATCATTGTTTCATAAATAAATTTAGTTAATTTGTGTATAAAAATTATAAATAAAATGAAATTATATATAAATTATTTTTATCTTTCTAAATAATATTTATAGTGGAATTTATCTTATGTGTAACCCTATATTAAAAATGTTTTACACATTAAACATGGAATTTAACACTTTTATCTCTTCTTTAAATAAAATATAATAAATGTCTTAATATAATCCAAGTGGATCATAAAGGTTCCTATTGTTTTCATAAGGTTAATTTATTTTGGAAATACACTTATCCGATAGAGGTTGGACATGTGTTAGGGTAATTATAATATCGTTTTTACCTTTAATTACCCTATTTACTTTTAATGGTGGTAAATAAAATTCAAAAGTTACTATTCGTACAAAATTATTTTCATCTAATTAAACCACATTTTACATACTAATGTCAACTTTGCCTCTTATATTTTTGAAATTCAATTCACAAAAATGTTAAAATTACATTTTCTGTAAATTTTCAAATATTCCTAGAAGGTGGGTAAAACACAGTAAAATGTTCAACAAACTTTTATATATCTTATATTATTATTAAATTACATCATTGAATTAAATTCGACTAATATAGGTATTATTTTTCAATTTTGAATTTAAATAAATTTAAATTAAAAATAATTATTTGAATAAAAAATACGGCTTTAAACAATAACGCAGTGTTTTTCACTATTCATCAAAAATTGAATGTTTTTAGAAAAATACCAAAACATCACCCAAAGAAAATTTTGATATTAAAAATTCAAAAATAATTTCTGTTTTACTAAATTAAAAACATTGAATTTGTATTACTTATTTTAAATAAATATTCCCATTGTCAAAACCAGAAAGTGGGTTTTTGAGAAGTAAAAACTATCAAATGCTTAATATGTGTTTATGGCCAATTTAAATGTAAAATAACTTCTAATATTTAAAATTGGATTAAATTATACAAATATAATCTAATTAAACTTCAAAACAATTCAAATTAATTATTTAAAACTTTAAATTTTTTTGATTAAAAATTTTGTTTTCAATTAATGTTTAGTATTTTTTACTATTCATCAAAATATGAAAGTTATCAGAAAAGAAATGAAAAGTTATCCAAACTAAATTAATATGTCTCACTTATAAATAAGAAGTTTATTTTTTTCAAATTGATTATATAAAAGTATCAAATATTGGAGTTAAAAAGGGATTGCCCTTATAAAGAGGTAAAATTTCATTTTTTTTAAATACTTCTTTTATCTGAATATTTGAATTTGTTCTTATATTATGTCTAACAAACATATAATTTGGATGTTAAAATTATCTAGAGTATAAAAAAATTAAAATATATTTGATACTATTCATAACCTCTTTTTGAACGGCTAGATTGGTAAGTCATGGTGCACTCAAACATGGTGTTGTGTGTAGCACAAGCTATTGAATTATTTTAAAGAAAATAACTTACTAGGAAATCTTAGGGTATTACAGAATTATCAAACCATTTATAGTATGAGGTACTATTCTAGTATCCTCTACTATAGTATCTATATTATTTGATATCGGTTCTTCACACTCCATCATCTATTTGTTAAATTTTTAATGTATCAAGGGAAAATTTTAGTATTATTATGATGTAATAGCCCTGGATATTCCATTGGGAGTATAGTCAAATGGATTACACCAATTCAAGGGAAATCCCCTTGAGGTAGGAAGTTATCCTTTTTTGTAGGACCTCTTTTTACTAGAGATGATGGGATTCAATTTCATTCTCAGGGATGGATTAATTTGTCCTATATCATTCAATTTTAGACATCGAACATCATAGGGTCTCATTTACATCACTAGAGGATATCATTTTTCTATATTAGTGTGAGTGGGATGTCCATTATAGAATTGGTGGACTTGAAAATCATGGGATCAGTGGATTAACCAACCATATTGTTAATCTCTTCTTATTATATTAGGGTCTACATCTAGATGAGATCCCTCTAGTAGTATATTGTTTCAGGAACACCATTCCCAACATTTTTTATAGATCACATATTGAGATAGAGGTAGAGTTTTCAATCAATCTTGTTTTAGGATCATATCTAGGGCTCATTCATCCATAAAATATGTCACCTATTGAGCTCTAAGAGCTCAAAATATAGTTGGAGGATCTAGAGGCCAAATATTTTATACTACCTATCACTTCTTATTGGGGTTCACCAATTATTTTTGGAAAGAATATTAATAGGAACCTTAATTTATGAATATATTATTGAATGTTAAATAAACGTACGATGAATAAATGATATCCACTACCTTAGATAGATGATATCCATGACTTGATATGAAGAGACGGGGTGTTTTATAAGATTTAAATGAGATTATGTTATCATCTAGTGTGAGTCTGATCATCAAAAAAACCTCGTACAACTTTTCGTAGAATTTTTTATTTATAGAAGTTTCTCATTTTTCCGTTTGGTCTCAAGAACATGCCCAATATTTTTATTGATTTGAAAATTTGTTTTTTTAACCCATATTTGTATTCTTTTGTCATATTCCTTGTTGAATAAATATTGGTGTACTGTCACACTCGTAGTGTCCATGATAAGAACCTTCATGTCATTTTGAATACACATAGAGAGAATCAACATTATGCCAATATTTTTAAGTGCCACTTCTGGATTGATAAAGATCAAATATTATGTCATATTGTCTCAGAATTATGATTATCTATGGACCCAAGGATGGTGAGTGTTGGGGTTTCAAGGGATCTTCCCAAGAACGTGTTTGATATAAAAATATTAATGGATATAAACAGATATTATATGGATTTATTACATGTCTATAATTCCTTGTTTCACCATATACTTTTCCTATAAATATGAGTGTCAATTTCTTGTGCTCAGGAGAGTGTGACAAATCCTTTCAGGAGCTAGGAAGAAGGATAGTCTCAACATCGATTCTGATAATACCAGATCCTTGCATAGGCTATGTAGTGTTCTATGATACATTACGAATCATCTTAGGAGAAGTGGTGATTTAGGTTTATTGAGTCATTTTGTATGGTTCTTTGTAGTTTTGGACTCATAAAATAATCCACCCCACACAAACCCTCAATAAATCAACAGTTGTACATGGCTTGTGTTTCTGGAGTCACTATCTGATGGGTGAGAACTTTGTGATATATACAGACCATAAGAACCTAAAATATATCTTTACAAAACATGAATTGAACCTTATAGAACCATTATGGGTCAAATATATTCATTTATTTAATTTCTATCCTTTCTATATGAATGTAAAAGAAAATTTTATAATAGATGTACTTAGTTGAAAAACATAGTCACATGTCATACATGAAGTTAGAGATGAATTGAAATTGATGGGACTATTTTCTGAGTTGCATATAGAGTTCCATAATATTTAAGAGAATTCTTATCTCTCAGACTTAATAGTTAAATCTTCCCTCATAAAGAATAGGAACCGTATGAAATTTTTAGATAATGATGGATTGTTTCTCCATGAGAGTATTACAAAAGATGAACTGCAGCAATATTGGTCATGTAATAGAGAAAACATCCTATATATACGTGGAAATGTGTGGGTTCTTATAGATATGAGAGGGGAATTGATGCTAGAGTCCCACACTTCTCAGCGTTAATTTCATCCAGACATCACCAAAATGTTTCAAGATATGCGATGTAAGTATTGGTTTCATAGGATGAAAAGTCAGATATAAAGATTTATCTCTAGCTTTTCCACCTATCAGTATGTGAAGGTGGAGCACCAGTGACTTGCATTATTTTTTCAGTTGCTTCCAATCTCATAATATAAATGGGAAGATGCATCCATGGATTTTTTAGCTATCTTACTGAGGTCACCTGGAGGCAGAGACGTTGTATGGTTAGTTACTTACAAACTAATGAAAGTAGAAAACTTCTTTAATATCCGAGATACATTCTCTCTTGATGGAATATGTAGATTATATTTCTATTAGATAATAAAACTAGAAATGGTCCCTCATGTTATCGTTTTTGATAGGGATTCTCATTTCACGTCACTGTTCTAGTGAGGGTTGTATAAGGCTATGGAAACAGTGGTGCTTTTGAGAATATCCATTCACCCTCAGAACAATGTTCCATTGTAATGGATGATAAAGGTGTTAGAGGAAATTAGTGGGGAATGTGTCCTAGATTTTAGTATTTCTTAGGGAAAGCATGTCCCTCTTGTCGTGTTCCACTATAATAATATTTTCCATGAGATGATTCAGATGGTTCGTTTGAAGGCCCTATATTTTAGTTAGTTCCCTTCAATACTATGTGGATTATAGGTAGGTGAGGTCAGACAAATAGATCATCATATAATACAATATATGTCAATTTAGGTTCAACTGATCATGATTCATATGTAAACTCCACAAACTAGACAAAAATCTTACACTGATTACTGTTGAAGACCTCTAGAGTTCGAGGGTGGGGATTATGATTTCATTTTGGTATCTCCCATTCTTTTTCATAGATAGATACCAAGGAATGTTAAGATCTCACCTTATTATGTAGGGCCTTTTGAGATTTATGAGATAGTCAGTCTGGTATCCTATCAGTTGTTACTACCTTATAGGTACATTTCTATTCATGAAATCTTCCATAGTTCATAACTTCTCTAGTATCATCCCAGCCTATCTGATATTTTTTATCCTGAGGATGTTGAGTTTGCTATGTCTTATTAATTTTATTGTTATCCTATACACATTATTTACTGGAGTATATAGAATATTTGAATCTATTCAATCCCTTTAGTACAGGTGATATGGAAGCACTACCATGTATAGGATTATACTTGTTGGTAGGAGGCCGATGCATATGCCCAATGGCCAAATCTGTTATCAGAAATTGTTTCTCAATCATTGGAAGGTGAACATGGGGAGGAGTTCATTTAAGGGGGGAGACTCTAAGAACCTGGTTCTTATATAAGATATGTATCCATTTAAATTTGTTCTAATTCACTATTTTGGACCCAATACAAATGTATAATGAGTTCACAGGTGTCTCAGGCGTATCTTGGGATTGTAAGAAGCCTGAATCTCGTCTTTTTTTGTAGAAATAAGATAGCTATACTATTAGTAGAAACCTTGAATGAGAGGGAACATAGTCTCTCTATACCATGTTAGGATAGATAGTGGGGTGAAGCAAGGTGCACAATTTTCCCTTACCATACACTAGGTGTTATTCCTTTGCAAAATGTGTTCAGTTTATAGTCAAGGTGTTTTTCATGGTTGGTGAATAGTTTCAATAACTAGATGGAATATCTGTGTAGATTACCCCTTAGCATAGTAGAAGGTACCTGGTTAGCACACAGTTTTTTCAACTGTGCGTCCAAACCATGACACCCTAGTTTTGATTGAAATGATGAAATTTCACTTAATGAATTTGTTATTTCCTCCTCCTTCTGATTTTCCTATATCCCATGAACACCCTCTCCTTTTTTCTCTCCTTTGATAATTTTTTTGTATAATTTTATCTCATTCATCAGTCCAAATGTTGATTCTAACCCTGATAATCATTTTGGATGTGTATTTGTAGGATTTATGTTGTTTTTTCCACACACCATTTCTCTTCTACTTGTTATATTTATTGAGGTTCTTTCTCATATTCAATATTTTTAGAGTGTTGTTCCATTATTCAAATCTCTTCCAATCCAATCCAAATTAAACATTGAAACAATAGAAGGATATTGATACGAGCCTAATTTAGGTTTCCTATAGCCCATCTCTCATGTTTTATCATTTTAAAATTTATGATTTTGTGGTGCACACACCAATTTCATTAGGTGTTGTCTTTTGAATCCATATTCCTTTCATATATTCAGTTTGATCATATTATATATCTTGTTTAATAAATTTTATTCATGTAGTTTGTAGTTACAAACTCAATGATATCTATTCCATGTAGACTAATTTAGTACTTCTACCTTTAGTGGTTGACTTGTTAGTTTGTGCCTCTGTTTGGGTGTGACATGGATTCACCCTTTCAATGTAAATCCCTTCCTTATTAATGTGACATATTAATTGGTATGGTTAGCCTAGTAATTCCCACTTTACCCTTCTTAGGAAAGTGTTTCAAATTAATTAATGAATATTAAATTTAATTGTCAAGTATATTATGGGTATCACTTGGTTTAGTATATTATAAATGTATACCAAATTATTAGAATTCACTAGACCACACTTTTATGATAATGAAAGGTAAAGAATTTCCCCAAATAGATGAAATTTGGTTAATGATGTGAATAGTATCATTTCCATTAATGTTGTCACACTAAGGGAAGGTATGGAATGAACCCTTTGACTTATTAAATGAAATTATTTTTACCTGGTATTAATTAATTAATTAATCAATTTAAATATTCCTATTGCTTGTGGAAAATGATATCATTTTATGATAGGTATAATTTAAGATAGCCTTGGATTCTAGAGGGAATGCCTTAAGTACTCATAGACCCCATTCCTATTTATAAATTCCAGTTTCCAAGGGTGATACTCGTCAAGGAACCTGATCCTTTTCTACTTTAGGATTCCTAGTATGACACCATAGGATCCCCCAATAATTGTTAAAATATTTCCTTTCATATACTACATGGATCAAATTTTATGTCTACATACATGAGGTGTCGCGGTTACCCTACTTAATCCTATTCATTTCATATCCTATTTTACCTAGGATGATTTATTTTACTTGGTTAGAATAATTATTATAAAAATCCTTGGGATATTCCACTTATATTACAATATTACCCCCAATATCTAGGTTATAGATTGTTATTAGGGTTGGATCGGCCCTTGAGGACAAGGATTGCTTGGTTATTAACTAGGATCCTCTTATTTATTATCATCATTTAATGGTGCCTTTTTTATATCTTGGATCATTCATAATCATTATCATGTAATGATTTATTATTTTTTATACCTCATAAGGCAAACCATATTAACTAAAACATAATTAATTAATATAATGGTTACATGTTCAGACACCAGTTAAGGCTGAAACTGGTACTTGGGTATTTAAATTAAAGTACTTATTTATTTTTATATATCCATTCTTGAACATTGATTCAATTAATATTACAAATAATGTATGTTATAGATTCCCTTCGTGGTGTCCTATTGATATTTTTCTCACACTCTATCAAGGAAGAAATTGTTAACTAAGTAGATTACATGTATGTATCTATTTACAATGGGAATTGTAATACTTTGGACACCTGATATTTGTTTCTTTCTTTGGATAGAGCGTGTTTGAATATGAATGAGATGGAGCATGGGAAGTTTAAGAATTTTTTATTTTTTAAATTAATTTTTATAATATGTATTAAATTCCATATTGTATCAATGTTTTCTCATTTAATAGATACATTATATCTATCAATATATTTTATATATGATTCAACTTCAATTTATAGTTTATTATTACTAGTTTATTTAGTTGTTTATTATTCATGTATTATTATGGTGTGATAAATGTTTACTTATATTTCCTTCACTATTTACAAATTATTACCTTTATCCACTATGTTCCACTCTGTAAATGAGGGCATAGTTCCCCAAGGACACACCCAAGGCTCTCGGTTTCAATCATCTTCCTCTACCATCCTCAGAGATGTGCTTGAGGGAAAGTGTACAATCGGCCTTGGGAGACATATGAGTTTAACTTGGTTTTAGGATGTCACATAATAATTTAAAATATCCTTATCACCTTCAATATAAATTATTAGTGAATGAAAAATCATATTTCTTTGGGATGTGGTAGCCCACCGTACACATGAGACACATTATTTTACCCCCATAGAATGGTAATTAAAAAAGTATATATAATATAATGAAGAAAAAGGTATAGTTATTTTATAAATATCATATATATATATAATTTTCATCCAAAAACATACCCAACTATGATAGGTGGTACTAGAAAAGAAATTTCATCGGTTTGCGAGGTAGTAGTCCACCGTACACATGAATGATGATGTTGTAACCCATTTGATGGAAGTTGGGGTGTTTGTAAGTAATTAACTTACCATAAAAAAACTCATTAGATTTATTATAATGAGGTTATTATATCAAATTTATTTTTAAATAACTTAATTATGTGTAGGAAGAAATAAAATAAAAGCACTCATTGATGAATGTTACCTCTTCTTCAGTTATCCCCTTTAGGTTCGAATCAAAAACCTTTATAGGTTAGATTTATGTCCAGAATAAGTCTTCTAGGTAGATGAGATATAATTTTGGAATTACTCTGGTTGGGTATTAGATGAACCAAATGGGTGTGATGGTGTCATTATGAGAGGAGAGAAGATTCCCTTTTATAAGTTAGGTGAGTGGAACACTTTTTTTGAATGATTCAATCATACCCACATTTTTATCATCCCAAAAGCCTCCAAAATGTCCTGTTATTGAAAATATCATAGTTAATGTCGTTATATTTTAATCCAATAAGTGTTTTAAAATTTTCTTGATCATTTTAACCCTTTTCATCTTCATTAGACCCTTTGGTAAATAATTTTTTTCCTTAAGAGAAAAATTTAATTACTACGGTTTTTACTAGTCATTTTGGTGAAAAATTAAAATTGAACATATTAGATAATATAAATTTTGATAATTATAAATATGGAATCTATTAATCTAAATCTAATTAACATAAGTGAAAAAAATATGATTGAAAATTAATCCCGTATACACAATGAGAAAGTGGATTATTGAAGAGAAACTGTGTAAAACATTGCAATGTTTTTATATAAAAAGAAAATATAAAAATGATTACAACGACCTAAATTGGATTAATTGAAATAACATTGAACAATGTTAAATTTTAAATAATTTAAAAATATAATTTTAAAATATAAATTAATTATAAAAAGATAATTTTTAATTAAAATATTTTATTCTTCATTAATGATCAATAATTGAAACATTTCAGAAAAATAAGAAAAAATAACCATAAGATAATTTTTTTCATTATGATTTAAAAAATATATATTTTTCATCATAAAAATTAAAAAATTAATAAAAAATATATTATAATTCATGTGTAAAAATCTTGACTATAGTTTCTTTTAGAAAAAAAATACATTTTTTCAATAAAACATTTCTTTTTATTTTAAGTGATTTTTATTTTCATTTATAATCAACAGAAAAAAAAAGTTAATGTATAAAAATTTATTTTTCATTATTTAGTTAAAACTATTAATACCCACTAATTTAAGGTCTATGTTTAAATGGTAATTAGTAAATACTATTTTTATAGATAATCAAATTTTGTTTAACCATGGTGTTCTGTGAATCGAAAGTTATCAACGAAATAAAATATATTATAAATGAAATTTATTTTAAATTACTCTAGTGTCACATTAATTTATATTCTTTATGTTATATGTCATAAATGGTTTAAAATATTATTACAATATTTTGAATTCTCATGGTGATAAATTATACCCCTGAAATAAATTGTTTCTTCATAATCTAATATTGATCTCGGTAATCAAGGGTTTCTATTTGAAAATTTATTCATAAAAACCCACTTCCTAAAAATGGTAAATAAAAATCATAATTAAAAAGTGAATTGTATGTGTGGAATTCATCTGGAATAACAAATACAAGTTTTCCAAAATTATAGAATAGAGGTGGGAAGTAAAGACATAGACATAGAGGATAAAACTCACACCCAAATATAGATAGTGAGTGATACAAAAAAATTGGTCACAAGAATTTGGGTTACCTATAGAACGTTTATTACAGAAAATACCTAAACCCTAAGGTATGAAAAAGTTGTTGTTTTTTGTCAAAAATGATGTAAATTGGACAAATAATTATTTCAAGATACATCACCATGATATAAGGAATAATTTTACTCTCTATTAATATAGGCGAATACAGTTACTTTCTATGTTTTTATATAATATGAAAATTTTCACTCTTTTTATATTCTTTGAACAATTCCAAATAGATCTATTACTCTATGAAATGAATTTCCAAAAATGAATTTATTTATACATGAATCATTAAAATTAAAATTTAATGGATCATAAGATACAAAAATTATTAACAAGATATTAATAATTTCCTTAATAAAATAAATATTTTTTTCAATATTTATCCAATAACACCCAAAGTTAAACATAATCTATTCTATAAATATTTATCCTTAAAGCTCACCCAAAATATGTCTTGATAAATTCAAATTCCAAAACTTTTGAAGGGATGTCACTAAATCAACCTTATACTGCCCAGATAATATAAATAGCTTAATTTTGCATCCAAAATATGTGAATAACATTATCACTATGTAACCTTAATGAAATCATGTGTGCTTCTAAATATAAAATCTCATGTTGTTAAATTTATTGAATAAATATATAAACATGTGTATTAAAATCCAAAAATGATGACATAAACCATCAAATCTCTAACCAATTTCATGAACACCAACATTATTGCATAATAATGTAATTATTATCTCAACATTTGGAATATATTAAGGCTTATCTTACCACAATTATGTGTTTCAAATTATGTTCAACTTTACACTGAATAACTTTTCCTAGTCATAAGTACCATTCAATATATACTCTCAAATCCTTCATGAAATAGTTATAATGTAAAATATTAATATATTTCATAATTCTTATAACGATAATATCTTCCATAAGATACTTTTAGAATATATATTTTTGATACAAATACACAAGAATATAGATCATTCCAATTCTTTTTTATCAATAGGATATGCTTGATGGTAATACTTTAGATTCTTCTAAGGTATATTCCATTTATTCTTGGGGATTTAATTTTCATAGTGCCCAATATCCTTACAGTGTATGAATTTCACATTGTAAATTCCATTATTAACCTTTATATCATGATAATGGTGTCCATTAAATTCATAATTTTAGAAAACTCACATTCCATTTATGTTGTATTATAGGGTTTCATTCCACAACTATAACATGTGGTAGAATCTTTATTTCCCTTATTCTCATTATCTATTTTTTTATTTCTTCTTCTTCTTATCTTTCATTCCTTAAAATCCATAATACTTTAAGAATTATTTATCTCTTGTGATATCACATAAAACAAATTCATCGTATAAGGAAAATGTGCAAGATAATATCACCCTTCAGATAATTGGATTAATCCCATCAAAGAATTGTTTATTCTTGTACTTTTAGTTACATATGTAATCAGTAGAATACTTGAATAACCTTGTAAATTTATCCTCATAATAAAAATCACTTTATTTCTCCTTTTTCTTTCAAATTTCAAATTTTCAACTCATTTCATTTTGTTTCTCATGTAAGAAACTTTTATCATAGAATGTATCTATATATTGTTCCCATTCCATGAGTTCTATTTCCTCTTCCACCCTCATATTGTAGATCAATGACCATCATTTATCAACATCATCTTTTATATATTACACCACAAGTGTAACCATTTCTTTTTCACATAATCCAAAGGACATAAATATATTATATTAATAAATAATCAATTTTTTGGCAGAAATTAGATTAGTTGTCCTGCCAAATAATGGTGGATTCTATCTCCTAATTTTATCCAACATAGGATAATCTCACTATAGAATATTTTTCCTTACATTGGAAAAGTTATTTTTCATAACCTTATTAGGTTTCCCTAATATTGCAATAGTTTTCACATTTCAAATAAAAAATGCTTTGAATTCCTCATAATAGATATACCTAAATTTTGAATGATTATTTATACCTTTATTATTTCCAGTATCATTTTTTAAATAATAACATATACTAGATTAAATTATAAAATTTTGAATTTTAAATCATAATGTATAATTCAAAATATTGTGTAAGACATAACATAAATTAAAATTTTATTCATTCTTAATCTCAAAATCATAATCATTGGTTTCTTTGGGGATATCATAATTTTTATATCTTTTATAATGGTTTGAAAATAAAATTTGATTTGTCCTAAACATATCCCCATAAGTGCCAAAATAGTTCTGTAGTAAGGATCGTCTTTATTCACCGGGTGAAGATTGGGTCTAGACTAATGCTCCCTTTTCAAACTTATTACCCTACTTGCATTTCTACTATATCAAGATCCCCTTACAGTATCCAGAAAATGTTTTATTTATAGAAAACCAACATATTATCTTCCTTACCAAAAGATTAGGATATTCTTCTTTACTTTTCCTCATTGACTATCATAGTATAATATTTTCTATTATTTTTTCAATGTAATTTTCCTTATGTTTCTACTAATAATCATCTGATAACAACTGTAATTACCCCAAACCTTATAACATGGAGATGGTTCCTACTGTGTCACATTTGAATAGATATGAAGGGTCAAATTTCAAAGGGCGGATCAGTTTAGCAGTTTTTCAAAACTAGTTATATACAAAATTCCCATATTATATTTGGAATATAAAATAAAACAATATACAAAAAAATAAAAATAAAATTCATCCTGGAAAACTCATTAAGTTATTTAATATTCATATCATGGAGAAAGTTAACAAAATAAGGGTGATCACAAATGCTCTATAATGCTTATGTATCATGAAAGATGTTAAGAATCAATAATCATAATCAGCATATAAAGGTAATAAACTAATAAACCATTCCATTTAATATATAATATTATATTTAAATAAATATAAAGATAATATAATATTAAAAATTGAATAGATAATATGATAGTGTATAATCAATATGGAAAGGGAAGTAAATTATAACAAATGTCATTTAATCAATAATGTGAGAATAAATTGCATCCAAGGATAATGTCCCTATTAAAATATCATAGAAAATTATAGACTAATTTACAATGAATAAAATTATTATTTATAGGATTTCATGTATTATGAACATGATACCTCTTCCTTTATAACCTTTCACTAGACGGTCTAAAACTGCATGTAAAATTCAATTTAATTTGGCCTAGTTTTTTCCACATAAGATCTACTAATGCATCGGTATGCTATAAAATTTTGATCCCAACCAATAACTACATGTCCAAATCATTCATCATATACTGAATAGTCAATATAATTCATAAAAATGTTCCCTATAAAAAATATCTATATGGATTAATGGATACATATTTATCAATATTTCCATTATTAATAAAACTAATATCATAATAAACATCATATGTAAAATTTTCATATGGTTTAGTAAATAATCATATTCTTTAGACCATAATATGGATATTTAATAGATATTTAATTTAAAATGAATTTACGTCGATGTTATTGTTTCAAGAGAAATATATGAATCACTAAAGAAAGTGATATTGTACAATGACTTTCACCACATGCTACTTTTCAATTCAAATACCATTAGTTGAAATATTTAAGATTGAAATATAAAATTCCATGATTTAATAAATAAACCATTATATTACATTTAATTAGGAATTATATAAAACCTATAACGAAATTAAGTGCATAACATTACAATATTCCTTAATGGATGGAATTTTAGATGAAGTCTCTTACCTCACAAATCCTTTTGGTTGAACACGATTTGACCTCCTATATAGTGGTTTTAAAAATAAATAGCCTTAAATATAAACATTTTAATTTTCATAATGCAATATATAATCCTTTTATTAAAGTGACACCCTGTTCGTTAATAAAAGTTTAGTATTTTCATTGATTTTGTAGTTAATTGGCTTGTTTTCTCATTCATTTATTTTCATGAAGGTTCCAGTTCATGGGTGTATTATATTGTTTTATGTAATACAGAATAATAAACATGAAATAATTATCATTTTTATAAATAAATTATACTTTTATGACCACTCATGAAAAATGGTTTTTAGAAATGAGTCATGTTAAGATCATCAAGACAGTAGGTTGTATATAAGCATGATTAACATTTACATTTTTTAATGACTTTTATAGAAAGTAGGTGAGTATAGTTCTATCATTATATAATGATCATAATATAATTAATTAAATATTAAATACCTATATATATCATCCATGTGGTGTGGTAATTAAAAGAGAGTCACATCACATCATGATAGCGGTAGTCCACACCAACATGAATGGGTTTATCATCTTTAAGTGATCATAAAAGTAATAATAAAATTGATATATTATATTTATATAAAGATAAATATGTGATTAATAAAATTATATATTTTATATTTTATGAATATATATAATATTAATAATATAATAGTTATTTTTAAAGGTGATTTATTATTTACTTTTCTTTCATTCCATTCATCAGATTGTAATTTTTTTTCATGTGTAAATATGTCCTACCATCTCCATGAAAGGTGTAATTAATTTTCTATATCTAAAATAGATAGTTTAATATAAATATTTCAATATTTTATATATATTGTTTTTTATTATGACTAACATTTTGGACATGAAGGTATAATTTTATATGTTATTGGAAGGTAGTCCACATGTATGCACGAGTGATATTATCATTTCCAAACAGATATGATGTTAAGAATATATATGTGATTTTATTATTCTAGAATTATAAGAATAAAATTATAACAAAATTTAAATATTAATACCATCATAATACAAATAATTGTTTTTGATGAAAAGTGATGTATATCGTTACATGTAGACGACAAGTGGTACATATACATGAGTGATACTTTCACATCTCATTTGATAGAATAACGGATGGGTAATGGTGGATTAATAGCCCTAATATTTTTTGTATAATTTGGATGTATATATATTATTTTATGACAAATTAAAGAAATTTATAATAGTTTAAAAATGAAATATGTTGGATGAGGTCGTCTAAGAAGATTGCATATTCTTTGGGAGACCTTCATTAGATCAACACTTATGGCTCTTATGGTTTTATTTTGGGATATAATATCCTCTAAAAGTACTTAAGTATGTTTATAATATAAATTCCTAGGTATTTATAAATATAGGATTATTGATGTGGTGTAAATCCATGATGGAATGAGGGTCCATTTATAATTGTTTTGAGGGTCACATTTCATATTTAATAAAATATTAAACTTTAATAAATTCATATTATATCATAAATACCTCCAAATGTACTCGGATTTGATACTTGGTACGGATATGCCTTATATATCACAAAAAAATTGGACTACGTTTTGGGGTGGTTTAAACCTTATCTTTTTTTAATCAATTAGTTAACAGATTTAAACATTAATTGTAGTGACATATATATCACTCTTAGTTGTTTATTATTGAACATATAAGGTAACTATTTTCTCATAAATTAATAATGACATCCATTTTTTACCATATCTCACCCTTTTTAATATTTCAATATAATTATAATTTTTAATTAATTTAATGAAATATTATTTTGATAAATTATCATTTTTTTAAATTTTGCATATATTAAATTCTTTTGACATGAAATACATAAAAAAATTATTTCCAATACAGTTCATTTACACATCAATAATATTTCATATTAATAGAAAAAAATCATGGAACCATATCACTCACTAAAATCATACCACTTGTAAAATATTCAATAAAATTTATTTTAATTTCATATTTCCTCAATAAATATGGTATAAGAATTATGTAAAGTTGTAATATATTTATATACATATAATACACTACAAACAAATTATCATCATTAATATAATGTAATTTTTCACTAAATTGGAATTTAGATTCTCAGATAAAATGATTTTCTCCATACGTGGGCATGTAATAGATATTCAAAACTAACAGAGTGACATTTTGTAACTTTCGTTGATTTAAATATTATATTGGTGATTTTCATGAAAACATTTCCACTATACATTTCCATTTTTAGGATAATATTATATTGGTTGAATTAAATTCATCCAATTATAATTTTGTTGAAATATTATTACATTATAAAAAATTTTAACATAGATTAACCTTATGTACCATTTACTGATGTGATAAATTATACCACAATTACTATTCATATTAACTAAAAATAAAATGGACCAATTCAAAAAATATATAAACTTAGTATTATAAATATTGGTTCCATTTTCTAAGATACAATTTCTATATGTTGTAGAAAATAATTTTAAAATAATTTCACAAAACAAAATGAAAATATCTTTTTAGAGAAATACATTTTTAACTATAAAACGTGCATTATTTTAATCCTATGCCAATTAGAAAATGCTAGATGAATTTTAAAAATATCATTAATTGGATATATAATTTTAAAATCTATTTTAAATTATTCACCAATACTAAATAATTCAATTTATTTTGAAGTATTTATTTTTCACCCACATAAATAGTTATTAAAAATTATATTTATTTTACTTTCAAAAAATTTGTATTAGTATTTATAACCAATGACTTTAATTTATTAATGTGTAGACCATATGATTTACATAATTTTTTAAATCCTATTAATACCAATAATTTTAACTATCTTTATTATAATAGTTACGTAATAACCTATCATTGTTAGATTGAACTCAAACTTGCGTGCAACACAAGCTATCGAAGAGTTTAAATTTACCATACAAAGAGACATACCATATAATCATAGGGTGTAATGAAATAATGAATATATATATATATATAATATCTATGAGAAGAAATCAGTTCCTAAAAACTAATATATCATCCACTGCTTTACCCTCTCACCTGTTAAGGAATGATATAATCTCTAGTATGCACGTACGATCTACCGTCTCCACGAAGCATTGAAAATCATTTTACATGTCCAAATTTTACGGATGGATATAAAAAATATATACAATGATAAAATATTATATTTATAAATTTATTATATTTCTAGATAAAATTGTGCAATATCCTTTAAAAGAGAATCGAAATATTCAAGTCAAACCATGCATGAGAAAACAAGGCAGTAAACACCTAAATCCATGAGAAAAAAGATATCTTAATAAAAAGTGGAGGTAAAATGTCTAAATATGATCATATACGTATTTATTAAAATGAATATTGTTTTTTATAAATTAATAACCTACTTTAAACAACAATACTAGCGGTTAATGTGTGTTAATTTAAAAGGAAATTTTGAGTTAAAGAACTTCATCTCAATTTACATTCAATGAGTCATATTTATATGTCATTCACCAATATATTTCATGTGGCTTATAAATATACCATTTTAAATATTATTTTATTATTCCCCCATAATACATTATATTTTTAGTTTCAACTTTAATTACTTCATCCAATGGGATTTTATATGAAAATTACCAAGTGGTAAGGGATTTCCTCTCAATTGCCATTCCTTTGAGATATATATTTTAATATGAACTTATTAACTTTATTTTTTCCTATATAAATACTGTATGAAGTATATAATATGAATAAATTTTTATTCATGATTATTATAGTCTCAATTAATGTATATTTATTCATTGGGATACAAGTTGAATGTTTCTAGTGAGGTAAGTATATATGTTACAATCACAATTTATTTGGGTATTTCTATTACATTAATAAAGTAATATTTTCATTTATCTTTAAAAATATAAGATAATAATATTATCAACTGGAAATTCAAGGATTTTATATATTTTATTTCAAATTTTTCTATATTGGTACATCATTCATGAAAAAGTATTTTCATACATAAAATTATTTTAATTCTCTTTAAAACAGATATTTTTTCTTCATTTTGAAAGATTTCTAAAATAGTTTTAGAAATGTATATTTAATTAATAAAAATATTTACGAAATACATTTTATTTATTCCTTTAAAATAAATAGGTTTTTTAAATGCAATATTCTATTATTTTTTAATATGTTCTTTTTTTAATAAAATCAAAAGAAATATTTTTTAAATATATTCAGTGATAAGATAACTCCCAAATAGTATAACCAACTAAAAAATTGTAGATTATTATAAAAATTTTAAATGTTTCTTAAAGTAAAAAAATTATTAATAGTTATTTAGATCACTCACATCCATTCCATTTATTATTACAAAAAACATGATTTTATTTTAAAAGCCTTTATTCGTGATGAAATGATAGTCACATTTTATTTCATGATTATTTTTTTGATTTTCTACTTTCCCTGGAGAAAAAAATAGTTTTTTTCGTAAATTTTCATTGGAAATTACAATTCCTTTAAACATCCATATTTTTCATTATGTATATTATTTTTTCCAAAGCTATATATTATTTCTTATATATGGTGTTTAATTTTTCTGTCATTTTTCTTAAATGGGGAAATATTTATTTAACATTTTTCATAACTCAATACAGATATTTTTTCATATATAAATGTTTTTATGAATTAAACTGATCATTAAATATATAAATAATTATTTATAAATGTATTGCGAATGGGGGATAGAATTATATTGACCTTTGATGAATCAACAGAATTCTGGAGAAAATTAGTTTCCAAATTAAATGTTTTTTACTCATTGTTCCAATTATTATTTTGTATGGTCATAATCGTATTTATATCATTATTTATGAGATCATTACATTCAAAATGAATAATTTCCATCATTAATAAATAATTTATTTTTATTCCTGGGATTATTGAATTGATATTATGCATGAATTCATTTTGTTCTCAATTTTTTGATTAAATGGTATGTGTTTTATGTTATTTACAATTTCATTTTGATTTTTCCTTATCTAATTATGATTGTAATGTTTTTTATCAAATGGAATGTGTGTTTATTTTTTTACCTATCCATATTTGATATAAAATTTTGATTCATGATAGCTATCATTATATGTAACCCCTACTATGAATTTTTGATTTCCCTTATTTTATTTCTTTTCCTAGTATATAGAGAAGAATTTTTTTAATAATTTCAAAATGCTAAATATTTTACATTAAAGTGTATTATTTTATTTTTCACAATGTAAAATGGGTATCATATCTTTATATGGTACTCCATGAGTACTAAATTGATATTTCATTTGGTATTTAACACATTATAACTATGACAATATAGTAGTGTAGACATATTAATAGGTTTACAAGAGTAGATTTTTTGAAAGAAGATATCAAAGAATGTATATTAGAAAATATGGGTACTAGATAAATGAAAACATAGATTAGGGAATGAACCTTATGGTATTCTTTTAGTATACGTATAGAATAGCATCCTAAGGTTTTTATGGAAGATATTATGGGACATTTTCTAGAAATACATACTTTTAGGGATGTTATAAGTTGAATTTATATTTTCAAAAACTCATCTATGGGTAATAACCTTGAAAATGGTTACTGAAATATATATTGACCATCATTAAAGTACACGGAGACTGTTCCCTTACTATGTACCAATTTTTACATTGATGGGGTGTATTCTTATGATAATTCACATTATCTCAAAAAATATTATGATGTATTAAAAACTAAATATACCCATTATGAAACCAAGTTTATGATATTGAGATTAAAATTTTAAAATAAATAAATTTATGTTATCTGATACATTATATTTATAATTATTCATCATGATTTAAATTCATAATTTTATAATCTAATTTATTATATTCCAATGTTTGTAAATGTTACTTGGAATTATGGTGGGTATGAAAAATCATGGAAAAAATAGATATTTGTTTACTAAGAAATCATATATAGATGGTATTGGAATGTAGTAGATAATGTGTTTATTAGTTTATCAGAATCAGGTTATAAAAAAGAACCTATCTTGAATTGAATAAATTGTTTTTCCATAACATGACTCTTCTATTATGGATCACTTCAATTGATAGAAGGTCAAATAATTTAGTGGGACTACTAATAATTTTCTAACTGAGAAATTGATTATGTCCCATTAAAATATATTTCTATCGATGGGATGAAACTAATTGGAATTTGTTATAGTTTGAGTGTATTTTCTCAAAGGTGAAATTTATAAATGGTGGTCATTTATATAGAAAATGAGGTGGAATAGAAAATAGAACACACAGAATAGAGATATTTTAAAGAAACATTATTCATAAAATATTTCCCTTATCATCAATAAACAAAAATAGAGATAGTGTTCCTTAGCTTAAAGAAAAAATAAGAGGAATTTTTTTATTATGAGGATACCATCACATGACTTGATAGGTATGTTATAGATTATATATAAAATAAAAAATGAAATACTGAAAATTTAAATGAAGGGATTAATGCAAGAATCTGAAGGTTATTGGTTTCTCAACCCATTTCATCATATGATTAAATTGTATTGTAATACATCAAAACATAGATTGAATTTTATAGGTGATATATATTAATAGGAAATTAATAGAATAATACGATGGATGAATAGAATGGATATAGGGTGCATAAGAAAGAATGATTTCTCCAACATTTGATTTTTTTAGAAAGAAACAACCTAGTACATGCTTAAAGAGAATGTGATTTTTCTTCAAATATAGAGAGAAAGGCCATTAGTCACTTGAATTAAAGGGTAAAAATGAAAACTTTAATACTAAGTTACTAAACTACAAGGAGATGAGGAACTATAAAAACGAATTCCCCTAGAAATAAAGGAATATACTTAAGAATGAGATAAGGGATCATGGTCAATATTATGTTATTACTACATATGAAGACGAATGATGAAATTTATTTTGTATTTTGATTTATGATTTATGTTTGATAAATAATTTATCAATGTTATTTTGGTGATAATAATAGTGAAATTTGTTAGAATTATAATAATATAGTTTGTCTTTTTTTCTATTTCAAGCCATATGTTGAATGATTTTCATAATAAAAAAAATAGATTTAGTGGTAAGGTGATATTTTTATAGAATACGTGATTAAAGGAAAGATAACACCAACAATATTCTTAATGTTTTGTTAATTATATTATTAGTTGATATACATTGATGAATTAAATCTGATACTATTGGTGAACTTGGAAGTTTATTGTGGTTTGATGATAATATGCTTTATGTTATCTTTGATCGAGTGATTTTTTTGAATTTCTAGAATATATTAATTAAAATATTATTTTAATCTGGTATATTTTTGTACCATGTATAATCATCCATAAAAATTTATTCAGGAAAATAAAAATTACGAGTACCAACCAACAAACATGGGACACTTAAAGCCCCACCGAACAAAAAAGTGAAAAACCATATGCCCCCTAAAGAATAACCCAAAGACCTGCCCATCAAAGACTATTTCAAGATCCCATCCCATTCAATAAATCCCACCTATAAGGTAGGAATAGAGTAAAAATTTATCTTGGTCCCACATTTCATCGCAAATGGATCATTGATCAAAACAGAAAGCTTGTTTGGGTTTTGAAATCCCAAATCCACCTCGTCACTAACTAATAGTGTGATCCATCCTGTCATTAATTACAGACCTATAGAAAATAGTGACATCTGCCAAAGCCAACAGCTTATAAGATAAGTTACCTCTATCTGTATAACCTCATATCCGGAGGTAAATGCCATCATGAATTACCACATGGTTCAAAAAATCTAAGGTCAACTGTCACCCTATAAAAATTATGAACCTTCCACCAATCATGCCACCCTAAACCACCAACCCCCCCCCCAAACGAGGTCATCATTGTCCCAGAACTGTCATCGCATCATTGTCCCACCACTGGGAATCCATCTCCTCATGTCAGAGAAACCAAAATGGTCACTATCGGGATCCCACTACTACAATGCCTTATCATGCATCGTCGCCTCTGAAAGTACAAACCCCACTGATGGGCGGCCACCATCATACTCAATATTTAGTCCCATGAGAAAAATCTCTAAATAAAATAGATCTACTTTTCCCAAAGTCAACGATGAAGCCACGCATCTTAGTTGTCATCATTGGACCGATCCCTGCACTGAGGTTGTCATCGACCCTACAATGGTCATCCATCATCGTACACTGCCACCAGGGTCCCAACATATCTGATTATTTAAGGTTTGAAAAAGTTTAAAATGTTACTCTTCAAACATCACCACTTTGAAAAAGTTTATAAAACCCACATTCTGGGGTTTCCTCATCCTATGCTCCATTTTCACCTACGCCCAAGTTTCTCTACAATCCACCATCAAAGGCCAAAATGGAAAACTCACTATCATTTGAGAATAATGACTCAAATATGCTCCAGGGAGACACTTCTCCAAATGTTCAACTTCTTGTATCGAACTAAAATTGTTTAGATCCATAGATAACACAAGCCATCCACCTGATTCTACTCTGTTATCCTAATGAAGTACACTACAGGCAGCAAACATTTCTAATTGTCCAGCGATTTCATCCATCTATTTTGATGCAACATCAAGCTGATCAATCCACTTTCATGGATATAATAGATCATAAATATCATTATTCCCAAACACATCAAAATAATCCACTGATTCTAAGTGATCTTCATGATTTCTATATATTGAAAGAGATAGAAACTCTCACCTAGAGAGAGAACTTATTTTCCAATCATTTATTATTTTATTTAATGAATGAACTGTGATTTAATTTTTGAAATCATGAATTTTTTCTTTATTGGTTTCAGTTAATTCATGTTGTTACCATTTTCATGAAAATATATAATCAAGGTACTCACATATTTGGTATCTAATATTTTATGCTATATTATGTTTCCTTTGTATAAATATTTGATCAAATATTTCATGTTTATGGGTTTTGAATGTGGTCAAACATGTTTTCCGGGAGTATAAATTATTTATAGGGTTCTTTAAGAGTCCTTTTTTGGTAATATAAGTCATAATACAACTTGTTGGGATGAATTTGATGAATGTAAGGAGTCAATAAAACCAGTAAATACTGTTAAAAACCATATAAAATAATCTAATAGTATGAAAAGGAGTTATGAAAAAATCATAGGAATGATGTGTAATTTCAACTTATCTATATGGAATGGTGTCATGATGTTTTGACTGTAGGGAAAACTAATCCATATGTTCATCATACCATTTGAAATTCTATAATGAATTTGAGTTGTGGTATAACAATTGGAAATGTCATCGAGCCTCTATAAAATACATTATGTGTTCCATATATCATTACTAAGGAAGTAAATTCCATATCCAACACATGTCCTCACCTATAGTAAATGTAATTATAACATGATCTATTTTACTATCAAGATTTCATTCATATTATTGATAAAAGAGAGAAAAAATTAAGGAATCAGATGACTCAACAAGTTACGGTACACTAGAGATATCGTAAAATGGAGGAAGAAACATGGGATACATAGGATGTTATGAATAAAAACTACACTCATTAAATTGGAAGTTAATTTTTAAAAAATTTATAATGTTATTTTTTATGAGGGATGAGTGTAACACCATGAGAATAAAAATAACATTTCATCTAAAAAAATTTACTCTCTTTAATGTCTTGTAGTTTTTTCAACCATGAGACCCAATTATATAAACTCAGAATTTTATTTAAATTAAAAAAAAATATTTCACAATTTTATATTTCATGGAACAAAAAATTTTATTTAATAGGTTCAATAAAAAGTTTAAATATATTGGAAAAATAATCCTTGATTTAATTTGTAAAACTTTCCCTTACAAATAATATTTCATTAAAAATAAAACATGTATTATTTTACAATTCATAATTCTATTTGTAATAATTTATTATAGTAATATTAATTAATAATACATTAAGTATCAATTTTATTGAAATAATATTTAGAACATATATAGGTAAAATAGGATATTTTTCATAAAACTAGTTTTTTTAAAAAAATCTTCAAGAGGCATAATTTCGATCGATTTTAACAAATAAAAATAATAATTAATGTTGAATTATATAAGTCTAATTAATTTATTATATATCTATCTTTATGAATTTAAATCTATAAAATTATGACTAGAAGTCATTTTTTTAAAATATGATCATCTTTTGATTTAAAATTCTTTTTGGGAAATACACTTTTTGGACACCATTTACGGGTTTCTCTTAAATTAACATAATCCACAATAATGAGTTGAGTTTGATAAATTCCATTTTGGGAATAATAATTATTATTATATATTAATTTGAACTTAATTTTTTGTTGTAATTATTTTTGAAAATTGTAAAAACACATGAATGCAGTTAAGGTTAAAACGTTGTTATTTTCATTATATGTGATTATGATAAATTTAATTTTCCAAACCCATAAATTTTTTATTAAATAAATTAAATCTAATATATATGATAATTTCATAAAAAATATAAAATATTTTTGATTTTATTTTATTTTTAATGGATTAATTATTTATCTGAAAAAAATAGTTACCATGGTTGAATCTAAAGTGTTAAAAGTAATTAAACTTAAAGAAGAAGAGGAGAAAATGATTTAAAAATGTTTGATAAAATATTTTGGAATTTTTTATCCAACAAAAAACCCACAAATAAATTATTTATCAATTTTATAGGGATTATGTCTGAGTGTGACTTCCAATTACAAAATAGTAATGGGTATTTAGAAAAATGCAACTACTTCACATTTATAAAAGGGAACTCTCTCCCCTAACATCATCACACCTCAAAAGACATTTGAATCAAAAAAACATGGAAAAAGTATCTCACCAATATAATTTTGAAAATTTTATATGTACTTGAATTCCCAAAGTTACATTCCTATTGTCCATATATAGAGATAGAAAGAGGTTTCTCTAATAGCACATAATCGTCTTAACTAACCTCTTTCTTATTCATTCTTTTTTTACAACATTAAATTTTGTATTAAAATATTAAATATATTAAAATAATTATATAACATATATTTAAATATTATTATATTTATTATGTCATATTTATATATATCTTTCTCCATCAAATTGGAAAAAAAATCCATCAATCGTGTGAAAGGAAAACTACCGCCTCACGAACCGATGTTATTTGTTTCCCATCACCAACACACATGAATAGTATATATATTGAAAAAAATGAATATATATGATAAATATAAATTTATAAATTTATTTAAAATTAATTTATCATCCACTTTTGTACCCTTTCACCCTTTATGTATGGATCTCATCGTTCGTGTGTGTGTGGACATTACCATCTCTATAAAGTAATGTGATTCATTTTCCATATATTACATTCAAGACAGATTGTGAAAATGCATCTAAGGTATAAATATAATATTTATAACATTATTATAATTCTTCATATGATAAAAATATATCTTATGCACAAGAACCCCATCATTAAAAACCAACCATTCATGAAAAAACAAATAAATTACCACCTGAAATAGTGAGAATAATGAAATATTACTAAAAAATGGGCTATAAAATGATATAAGAGGATTATATATGATATTATAAAGATTAATATTTCTATAGTTAAATTATAAACATTATTTAAACGTTTTTATAGGTGGTTAAAGTGTATTAAACTAAAATAATGTCTGAGGTAAAATATTATATCTCAATTTCCCTTCATTGAGGCATATTTGAATATTATAAACCAACATTTTTTATATGGAGAAAAAAAAATCCACATTTACTTATTATATCATTAATCCATCATTATATATAGTATTTTATGTTTAAAATTTAATTTTTTCATCCAAGTATATTTACATTAACGTTAGCAAGTGTTAAGGGATTTCATCTCAATTTTCATTCCATTGAGACATATATTTGAATATCCACCTATTAAAATTTATATGATGTATATACATCCCATTTGTTTTATTTAACATGAATACCTACTTAATAATTATTATTAATATTTTAATTCAATTATATTATTTCAATAGGATATATTTTGAATGTTAACAGAGAATATTGAATCTATTTTATAGTCTAACATTCTATTTTGGATAATTTTAAATTCGTGAGGGAATAAAATCATTTATCCTTTGTAATCCCCAATAATTTCATTTTCCACTATATATTTAAGGAGTTTCTATATTTAATTCCATATTTTTTTGAAAATAATACATGATTGAATTATAGAAATAAATAACAGAAAACAAAATTTATTTCTCTTTAAATTGGATATATTGATCTTCCATGTTCACCTTCTCTAAGATAATTTCATAAAATTAATTTTAATTACAAAATTGATTTTTAAAGAATATTTAATTTATCATTTCATTATAAAAATGTCCTGAGAATAATAATTCTCCCATTTTTGAAATTTTTTGTTTTTGAAAGAAAAATAAAAATAATGTTTTTTATGCATACAATGATAAATTCCTTCCCTACCGCTGGAACCATATGATGAAATGTTGAATATTGTTATCATTTTAATTTTTAATATATTTTTTATCTTTTAGTGATTATTTTTATATCTCACTTGAATTCCATTTATTCTTAAAAAATTAATGATTTTATAATGAAAAATAATATTCTCAAGGAAGTAATGGTCACCTATTATTTCATGATGAATTTTATGATATTTAACATTCCCTTGAGACAATATCTTTATTTTTATCATTTTTAATTATACATTACACTTATATTAAATGGTCATATTCATTATATCATAGAAATTAATATTATCTAAACCATATAAAATTTTCTCATATGGTTCTTTACATTGAATTATATTTGAATAAACATGGAAATATTGATAATTTTTTATTCCATTCTCTTTATGAATATTTTTTTATAAAGATTTTTTTTATGAATCAAACCAATCATTCGATATATGATGAATTATTTTACTATGTGGTGATGTTTGGGGCCTTGAATTATATATCCACTCGATCCATCTATTAGTATCAAGAAGAAAAATAGTAGGAAAAATTAGTCAATATTTTACTCATAGTTTTAAATGGTCATATAAAAGGTATATGAAGTATAGACATCATGATGTATAAGATCACGACCTCAAAAATTATGGATTTCATTCATTTTCGATTTAATTATTATTATCCATGTGATTACATCATTGATATTATATATTGATTCAGGTTTTTATCATGTTATTTATTGAATTTCTTCTATTTGTAGTTATATACTATTCTATATTGATTATTTTTTTTCTATTTACGAAATTAAATATGACATCTCATTTATAAGTTTATGGTATTTCTCATCAATATTTTTTGTTTCCCTCTTTATTTGGGTAATTTTTTTGGATTTGTAAGGATGTATAACCATTTCTAGGATAAATCACCTAATGTTTGGGCATGTATACTTGTTTTAGTTACGGTAGTATGTGTATATTAGGATAACATTAGAGTGGGTTTGGACTTTTGAGAAAAGTATTTACAGTTTTATATCAACTGTTTGATTTCACATTGTGAAATTATTACATATATTGAAATAATTAAATATCATTTGAAGTGTTGAAATTGCGTATTGGTTATCATGAAGATGTGTGAGTTGGGTTTAGGGTGTGAAGATATTAAATGTTGTGAAATGTTTACAAGTCATAAAAATGTTTAAATATTCAGTTTTTATCTATCGTAACATATTTTTTGTTGGGACTATTTAATCTTGAATCAAACAATGAGAAAGGAATAAAAATATGTAATTATAATGGTCTCAATTTTTTGGATATGTATATATGATTTGTTCCCCTATTAGGTTTTAGCTTTGTCTCTCTTGATGAAGGAGCTCGATTAAGATAATTTTGAGAATTTAGTTCCTTATATATCATTTTGTTCAGCAATTAATCTCCACTATGGTTGTGGTAAATTTCTCCAGGTGAGTATTCCATATTATTATTCATTTTCATTGATCATGGTACAACCATTATTTGTAATTTATGGGTCCAATGATCAATTATTACAATCATTTTTATTATTTCTACTTATACTATGTGATATTATTTTTAGGGTTGATACATTGTTGGTTGGGGTACCTAAGGTGTGTTTTCATTATATTTTCCATGATCTACCCTTTCCATCATTTTATTTATTCATTGGAACTGATTCTAAGAATTTGGAATCAATAGCATGGCCTCTTTTATTGTAAATTTTGTTTCATTAGAGTTGGTGGATCCCATTTCGGGCATGTGTGACCCATATTATAGGTAAATGGTTCTATATATAAACTATGTTTAATGAAATTTATTTCATTGGATTTTTTAAAAAAATTAAATGAATTGGAATTATTGATTTCTGTGTGGATTTTTTTTTTGAAATGCGGCTTTTTAATTATTATTTTTTAAAAAATGGGTTGTGTTCAAATCATTATAAAATTTATTTCAATAATGGTTTTGAAAACATGTTTGTGATGAAATGGTTTGGAAAACATTATAAATTGTAATCCATGGGTACTTTGGTTGATTGTTTATATTCGGGCCATCGTCTATGTATAGTGGGGGGTTCACCCATGGGGTGTTCCTTTGTTACCTTATATTGTCTTTCTAGGGTCTCAATTGACATTTTGGGGTTTCACAGATGGAATGTTCCTCTATTTCTTAAGCATGTGTTCTATATACTAAAATGAAAACTAGTTATTAATTATGGTATAGTTATTTTTCTCACCCGAACAACAGTGAACTTAGGCATAATGTTTCTTGCTCTTCTGAATTGTATAGGATTTTATATGATATATGATGCATTAATTGATTTTATTTGACTACATTTATGTATAGTAAATTGTTTAAATCTATTTTACATATATTATTTAAAAGTTTGGAAAAAGGATAAATGTTTTTCCATTTATTTGAGATAAATACTATTTAAATATTTACCATTCCTATTTTTATTTAATGTTTATAATTTTTCAGATTTCTATATGGATAAAAGATATGAAAAACCTACGAGGGAAAAGACTAATACTTTTAGCCCAATCATTGTTCACCCTATCGGTTTTTTGTATACCTTTAAATGTATTTTGATATAGGGAAATGTATGACACTATAGTGAGGCTATGTGACTTATGTTTTTTTTGGTAGCCGGTGGTGAGATGGTGGGAGTTTTTCCATTATACCACATGGTGTATCTATTTTGGTTTTAGTTGTCCTTTATAGTTGTACTTTTATAATAGATATTTTTAGAATCTTTTTAGTTGTGTCCCATCTGTTTTATTATTTTTTGTAACAAAATATAAAAAAATTTCTTCTAATATGTTTTTACATCTCATGTATATATATATATTGTATTACATTGTGTTGGGAGAAATCTTTCCATATGGTTATTTAGTTTTCATCCCACAGGGATCTGTAATTCCCTTCATGTATGTGGAAATTTAGTTTATGTAATAGTTTATAAGGGTATCTAGTTCCGGTTTCTACTATTTCATATCAAAGTAGCTCTATCATAAATTTTCCTTATATTAGGATGTTTAGTAGACTGGAGATAGGATTTTTGGGACTTGAGATATAGGTTTTTTTGAGTGCCTTACCAAATCATATCATGACGAGACAAAGATTAAAATGGGATGTTGGGATGTGTGTCCCCTATTTTTAGATCATGATTGTAATCATAGTTTTTTCATATGTTTTTCTTGTTTTAATTGGGATTTTATTTTTATCTACCTTTTTATCCTATTTTAGTGTATAGTCGAATGCTTGGGAGAAATCATCCATAGGATTCCCATGAGGTTTTAGTGTATATTCCTTAGGGGAATCCACATATATATTATAATGTTATTGCGTTTATAATGCGAGTCATACTTGTTGTCATCCAAAATGTGTACAAATTAAATAATGAAGTGGTTAAGGTAAATCCAAGAGTTGGAGGATAAATGGATCAACACTATGAATTAATGTGTGAGAATATACCATCATTTTAGGGTTCTACTTAACTTCAATAGGTAGAGGACTGAATAGATATGATGGATTATATCTTTTATTTCCTAGATATGCCTAAGAGTTTCAAAGCGAAGTGTGTAGCATTATAACTTGAGGTTCCCAACAAGTGAAGCTTCTTCTCCATTGTATTGTCATATATTCAAGTGGGCTTAGACTGTGATGGTTTCAAGACCCTTTTTATTTTGTGGATTTAGCCATAATCTTTAATGACAGTTACTTCAATGCATTTCGTCCCCTTACAGCAGGGATAACATTCAGTGTCAACATAGACTAATCATTTTCCTAACATGGGTTGTTTCTTTCTAGATGTATTAAATAGTGACTAGATTAAGTATTACAAGTTCCTAAAGGGTTTTTGGATAGATTTTATATCATAGGTATTTATTCTAAATATTTCATCCTAGGAAAAGATGGTTGATAGGGAAATGATGGTATAGATGAATCGGGGGGCATGGATTTTTAATCATACCATTATCACCTAAAAAGTGGCTTATTTAGTGATTTATAGATGATAAAGAGGATGTTTAATGATAATTCTAGGAGTGGTGGAAGTGTTTCATAGTAGTAGGCCCCCTCTATACCTTTACATATAGATACTTGTGTGCCCCTAATTTGTTATTTCTGTGGAATGTTTAGGCACACTGGGCATTGTTATTCTTCACCAATGAAGATGTGTAATGCTTATGGGCATTGTGTCCAAACATAACATTTATGTTAGGCCATCTATACTCATCATTATGGCCAAGTATCATTGGCTAAAAAGTATATGATGACCTATTAATATTCTTTTATCCCTATAATTCTCTAGCTATGTGCCTTAGGAGTGAAGACCCTTTATGTAGTATTTTTATTTCTAGTGGATGTTGATGTAGGTTCAGTGATAGTTAGAGGTATAATCTTTATTTCAGTTCAATAGTGATTTAATAATTTTAAATTGGTTCTTCCAAATCATTTAATTCTGGCCATTTTTTGAAAGATTAAACATATGATATAGCTCATTTCCATTGTTATGGAGTTAGATACACCTCCAGGGAAGCAGAAAGTAAAAGGGTTTCAGTTTCCTTCTTGTTCTCTATAGATCATTAATGAAGAGTTAGTCTAGGAAATTCTCCATCTCAACATTGATCTATTTGATGTTATCATCTAGATGGATTGGCATGTTGATCAATATGATGAGGTTTATTGTTATCATTGGTGTGTCTAGTTTCTTACAACTAATGGGAGATCCCTTGTGTTTTAAGGAGAGTGAGATCTGAGGTCTTTCCATGAAATACCTTTAATCATAGATCTAAATAGATGATTTTCTATTATATTAGTTGATCCCATTGATGTTTCATAAATTGTTCATCATACTATATTTTTTCGGGGTTTTTCTAATGTTTTCTAGATAATTTACCTACTCTTCCTCTAGAGAGGGTGGTAATGTTTAGGATTTATTTAGTGTAAGGAACGCTACAAATTTCAACACCCCCTTATCATATATCCCTAACGTATATGAATGATCATAGGATTTAGTTTAATGATCCTATAGAAAATGTTTTTTCACCCTAGTGTTTCTCCTTGGGATACTATGTACTCATCACTAAAAAGACAGATGGTTCAACCTGATTTTTATTGACTATCAGATGCTGAACCAATTAATTGTTTAGAATAAATATCCTTTGACCTAGGTGTTTTATTTTTTTGACCTTATTAAGTTGTAAAAGTGGTTTCCAATTATTAATTTTCGTTGGTGTTTTCATCAACTCAGAGTTTGAGAGTCAGATATTCTACAGATGAATTTTATGATTATCTATAGCCATTATGAGGGAAGAAGGTTAACTTATATTATTTGTGGACTATCAGAAGTTGAACCATGTAATGTTTTTGAATAAATATCATTTTACCTGGGTGGTTTATTTTTTTAACCATATTATAGAGGAAAATTGGTTTTCAATTATTGATTTTTGGTGGGTTTATCATCATCTTAGAGTTCGAGACTCTGATATACTGCAGATAGATTTTAAGATCAGTTATATCCCCTAGGAATATTATTTTATTCTATTTGGTCAGAATAATTCCCCAATAGTTTTCATGGATTTTATGATTCATATATACCATGTGTATCTCAAAAAAAAAATTGGTTGCATTCATGGATGAAATTTTGGTTTATTAAATATTAGTGAACGAGCACAATAAATATTTTTGTTTAGTTCATGGAATCTAAATGTATTACTCTTTTTATTAAAATTCTTGAAAATGTAATTTGGGATCCATTAAGTGACATTTTTAAGGAACTTTATTTATAATACTGACATATAAGTTGATCATCGTAATGTGAAGGAATGTTTTTTGGGAATACCCAACAAATGACTTTGAGATTTAGAGATTTTTGAGACTTACTAGATATTATAAATTGTTTATCAAAGATTTCCCAAAATTGGCATACCCAATTCATGTTATTATTAGTAATGGGGTGAAATTAATTTGTGATTAACTATGTCAGCCTTCTTTCGAAGAGATGAAATAAATTATTACATCAGTTCATATTCTAATCTTACATGAGCATGGTAAGGGGTGTGTTTTACTCTATGATAGTTCATGTGCTTGTTGGGGTTGTTTTGTAATATAGGATTATCATGTGGTTTATTACAACTATTTTAATCTTTGACTAAATTATAATAATTATACCACTAATGTTATATATATTTTGTGATTATTTATGCGATTAAGTGTTGGAAACATTATCTTTTTGGGGAGAGGATAAAAATTGTTTCCGAAAATAAGATTCTGAGCTATATCATTTCCAAAAAATAATTTAAAATTATAGAGTCAATGTATGGAATAATTATAGACATTTTACTTAAAAATTGCCTACACTCCATGGATGGGGTACGTATTTGAAGAATCCCTCAACTGGAAAGTACCATCATAGGAAGTTCTGGAATTGAAGGAAGAGTGTAATTTGATAGACCCTATTTGGTGGGGATACTTCTCTAGTTGGTATCCTATATCAGATAGTATTATTTGTTTTGGGGATAAGTTTAAAATCCTATAATATAGGAGGAGCTTAATTTTTTTTACTTTCATAGTACTTCATTGGTCATTCATATGGGCACTATAGAGATTTATTGAGATATGGGATAGTGATTCTGGTGGCCAGTTTTGAAGAATCACATTGTGAATTATGCATATTACTATTACACATGACAATAGATAATGGAAGAGAATCTAAGACCTTATGGTTTTATCCACACTCTTCAGGTGATGGTTTGGAAGTGGGATTAGTTTTCCAGGAACTTATTTATTGGATGACCATAGACTCTATGAGGGAGGAATGTTATATTGGTGGTGAATTATTGGTTGACAATGTCAATTAACATTATCCTTATTAGGGTAACCATAAAAGTTGAATATTTTAGTATTCTATATGTGAAAGAGATTGTGAGGTGACATGGGGTTCCATCTTCCTTTATTTTAAAAATAGATCATGGGTTTATGTCAAAGTTCTAGAGAAGTCTCCTAGAGGTGATAAGGAATCTGGTCATGATTATTACAACTTACCCATTGATAGATATCCAGATAGAGTTTTCTATTCTAATTATAGAGTATATTCTCCATTATAGCATCTTGGATTTTGGTAGATCATAGGATAGTCATCCTGAACTTATTGAGTTTACTTATATTAACTGATATCATTCATCCTTCAAATTTTAGTTCATTGGGGATTTTTATGGTCAACCATGTGTGTTAAATTTTTATTAGGAAGATGTATGTGAATAATTTTTGGTGATACCATGTCTCCTTAAAGAGACATCAATGGGGATTTAGGATATATATATTTGTGTTTGGTTATAGCATAGATTCAACAAAAATTATACACAGGTTTTTGGCATCATCCATTGTAGTTTTTCCTTTGTTATTAGATTTTCTTGAATTTTGTTCTTCTACCAGTTCATCGACACCTTGGAAAATACATATAGTTGGATCCAAGATATATTGGATCATTTGAGGTCACTTACAAACATGGGAAGATTTTTTATCTTTTAGAATTACTAGTTTAGTTGACATCCATTCAACATTTTTTCCATGTATCATAGCTTAATAAATAACATCGCGATAAATATAATGTTTTGAGTTGGGAATATATTGAGTTGGAGCCAAAAAATTATATTTTGGAGTAGGAATTGGTGATTTTTGACTCTTAGATGAAATTATTATAAGAAATTTCAATTTTTATGGTCATCCTTTTATGGAAACCCAAATGAGATTCTCATGATACATGGGAACATGAGTCATTAATGAGGTAGAAATGGCATTAACATTCTATAGATCTCATTTTTTACATGAACTTCGTTGGATTTGTAGTCTTTTGATGGGGATTTTGTAATATCTCATACCCATCTTCAGGTATTTCAAATCTTTCTATTCATTTTCCTCTTTGTTTTGTTTTATTTTTGAGTTTCCTAGGATGGAGAACCTTTAGTAGTTTATATGGACTAATGACTGGGGGTGTATGTTTTTTTGATTTAGTGGTGTTTTTGTATAGATGAGTTAATTCCTATGTAGGTTCTCCTTGAGTTTAGATAAAAACAGATTTTGTTTAAGCATTTGAACTGAATATGAACTGTTTTTTTTTCTACTAAGAAGAATCGCACTATGTAATTGTGACATGTCATGAAAGAATTACACACAATTTAAAGTTTTAATGTCTTTATTAGGGAAAATTTCAAGAGTTGGGTTCTGGTCATGGAAGACTTTCATGCTGCAAAATAATTACACATCGTAAAATGGTAAAAATATGTATTTTTTCTAAGGTAACTTGTTTTTATACTATGATTTTTGAATCATGAATTACACAATGGGAAAGTTATAAATGATATATATTTCTCACGATATTTGTTTATGAAACTGTATGGAAATTTTATTTTCTTATTCCAATGCAACCTCTTCTCTGACTAATAATGATATCTCCTTGGAAATGTTTGATTCCCTATCTCCTTCTATATTATGTAATTCATTTATTGATCTCAATTTTGGTTGTGGTTTTTTATTTTGGTAATTAAAACTTATTATTATTCATTTCTGTGGATTTTGGTAGAATTTTTATGTTGCATTTAGGGATATGTTTACCTATGTTGACAAGCTTCTTGATACCTTGTTATCTGTTTTTTTATCTTCATATAAGGGCCAATCCTTTTTTTGTTATGGTGTGATGTTTGAGAGTTCATTGAGGTTTATTATGATATAATCAATCTTTCATCATCTTTTTTTGGGATATGATTCTATGAAAATGGAATCAATATTAGGTCATATGTTGTTTACCTTATGTTCCTTTCCATTTGGTGGATCACAATGAGAGTGTGTGGGACCCATTTTTTGAGGTTGGTAGTTCTATCACTATCATTTTCTAGATTAACTAAATCTATTAGGTTATTAAAAATTGGTTTATAAATTATATTTCATTATATATTTCAGTGTGTAGAAATGTATTATTGATGAAAGATAGAACATCCATTGTTTTGGTAAAAGAAAACAGTATTTTTTAAGGAATTTTAAAATGTATTTCTGAAATTGATTTTAGGGAAAGATTATGATGAAATGGATTATAAAAAATATCTCATGGGAAGCCCTATGTACTTTGGTGGAAGGTGTTTTTTACGTTCATCATCCATAAATTTAAGGGGGATTAATCATGCAGTTTTTTTCTATAAAAAGGAATATTTTTCTAAGGAGTCGATTTTTTTTTGGAGTTCACTCATAAGGTGTTCTTCAATTCCTGATGCCTTTGTTCTAAATACATGAGTGTATATTAGTTTTTTATTTTATTATGGGTATTCTACTTTCCTGACATGTACTAATCCGTGTCATGATGTCACATATGGCTCCAGTTTTTACTTAATTTTATATGTTGTGTGATGCATGTTTTTATTTGATTTATCTACATTGATGTATAGAAAATTATCGAAATATGTTACAACTAATTTATTTGGATCTTTGGAAAAATTGGAAATATCTTATCATGCTTTTGAGATGATTTTTTTTTAATTATTTATCATTACTTATTTCTATTTTATGTTGAGAATCATTCATATTTGTGTATAGAGATATTATATTGAACACCTTTATGGGATCCTACTAAACCTTTTTGAGTATACATCTTATAAACCCTTTTTGTGGTGTGTTGACCATTGAATTTCCATTGATTCATGGAACGTAAAGGTACTATAGTGATGTGGTGATATTTATTTCATCTTTTTCTATATAGCTGGTACTGAGATGGTGGTATTTTACCCACGCTATCACATGGAGTGTAAGTTTTGGTTATAATTTTCCATTATTGTTTGACATGTATCTTGGAGAATGTTTATTTACTTTTGAGGTGTATTTCTTCCATTGTTTCCTTTTTTATAAAAAACACACCTTTTCCATTCAAAATTGTTTCCTTAAATCATGTGAATATATATATATATATAATGTTGTCTACTAAATGTAGGGGAAATTGATTCCATATGGTTTCTTTTTTGATGAATGGATGATAGTAATCGTCCCATGAGTATTGGGAACACCCTTTGGGTATGTGGAAATTTGATTTAGGTACAAGTTTGAGAGTTTATCTGGGACGGGTTTTCCATAGTATAGTTCCTTTTTAAATAAAATGTATGTTCAGCTGTTTATCATTCCATATTGATTATTCCCTTTTGATTCAGTATAAATTTCATGGTATGTAATCTAGACTTTTCATTTGATCTTAGTATTATCGTTTTTCATTTCCCTTTGAAATGAAGACGGTTTCTTTGGATGACTTCTATGATTATGAATGTTTTACAGTACTATTTTTTATATTTTTCCCCAATGTAAAATGGTTATCCTATATGTATATGGTTCTCCAAGACTACTAAACTAATCAGATTTTATTCATTTAACCCATTCTATATATACCAATTTAACAAAGTATGAATTTGATATAGGTTATTGGAGTGAATGTCATTAGAAGTAACATGATGTTTTTTATTGGAATGATCCAACTGATTTCATCTAGTGTTGATTTTTTAGTTTTGGGGTTTGGTAAAAAATATGTTCCTATGTAAAATGGGTTTACTTGATTTCAAGGGTAGTTAGGAGTGATATGAGTAGTTGAAATGTCTGTGTTATGGGTTCTTCAGTGGTTTCTGGAGGGAGATTCATGATTTATTCACTTTGAATTGATTATTATTGTTGGGATTGATTAGCTAACTATTATTTTTTATGTTTTTATAGTTTAAACAAGTTGATTAGGGTTTTGGTTGGGGATTCCTTTTGTTGTAAAAATATTTCATTAGAGTTGTCCAATATTAGTCGGTTCCTATGATAGAGAGTGGAAAATAAATGTATATGAATTATTTTTCATCGCATTAGTTCCGTGGGATAGATATGTTCTCTTTAGATTTAACAAAATAGTTATTAAAGGTGATGAGTGGGTTTCTCCAAAAAATGGTGTGGTTAACGGGGAGCTTTATGGAAAAATCGTGGTGAATTGATGTTATTGATATGATGAAGGGAAGTCTTGATCAGGGAATGTATTGGTGGTTGGGTAGTGATGGATTCAATTAATAGTATACATCAGTCTAAGAGCTTCATAAAAGAATATTTTTATGTAATTTTAAATATAATAAAATATGTTATAATCAAATTTATGACATCATAGGATCCATATTTTTGGTTGAGGGGAAACTATGGATTCTCAACACACACACACAAACTATTTTTTTTATTTTATGATAAAATCACTGTGTAGATAAGTGAGAATAAAACAGGAAAAAATCAAAAAAATTTGTCCCCAAGGGGATCCAACATTGAAAAAATCCACTATGGATTATAAATGATGTAATGTATAATGGTTTATATTTTTAAAGGAATTCAACCATATGAGTTTGTTAATTTGATTGTATTTTTTCTAGATAAGGTCCATTGTTTTATTTCTATTAATTATATTTTCTTAATTTTATGTTATTTTTATTGCATATTATTGTGTATTTTATAAAATATCCTATTTTATTTTTTTTTGTTATATGTTATGATATTTTAGGTATTATAACATAAGAATTAAAAATGAGGAGTTGTTGATTTCGGTAAAAATTGGTAATTTCATATTTGGATGATTTCAAATGCATAGAGGATATGGTACTATATGTAATGGTTTTGTATGTAAAAGTGGGGGATGTTGTGATCCTCTCCCCTTCCCCTTTTTATGTTCACCCCCATAATCATTGGTGAGATAAGGTAGTTATCCTTATCATATAGGGAGAGCACTCTAAAATCTCTTCTATGATTTACTTCTACCATTGTATGTTAATAATGATAGTGTCTATATGATATGGTTTAATAGAGATTTCATAGCCATATTATGGAACTTTTATGTCATAATAATGCTTTTTTCGGTCATATGTCATTGATCATTTATATAGTGGGTTTCACCCCATTCCCATTTTTCTACAAGAATTTATCTCCAAACGTGTTTTTCATCAATTTTTCTATGTTGGGAATTTATTATAAAAATGGATATATAATAATTTTATGGGTTTTAATAATGAGATCAGTGTATGTTGAAAAAGATGAGGTCAGTATAAGCAATGTATGAATTTTTTGATTTTCAACTAATATAGATATTATTTTCATTACAAGGTCATGTTCTCATTGGGATATTTTATATTTTGTGGTACCTATTAATATCATTATATTTTTTATATTTCATGAAAACATGTGATATCATCCATAAAGATGAGATGTGATTTTTTCATATTACAAGTTGAAATATATCATATTTCTTTTAAAATGGTATTTTCGTGTGGTCTCGGTATAATTAATTTTGGTGGAAGAAATTTTAGATAATTTTGTCATGTGGGTCATATTCTCCAATTTAAAAGGGTTTTAAATTGTAAATATTGTTTTAAAATTCATTTTGAAGTAAAATTATTTTCAAATTTTAATGATTTGATATAATACATCAACATGAAAAGGGGTATTTTATGGGAATATATCATTAAAACTTATAGGATTTATGGAGATAAAATTCATTAAAATTTTCTCTAATACCCTAATATGAATAATATGAAATGACATAACTTGAAAAAAAATTAATAAATGGTTTTATGACATAGTTTTTTAGTGAAATATTGAAGGTTATATGGTGAAATATTCTTTGGTCATGTTGACCAGATGTAGGGAATACCATTTTGTATAATTTATGAATGATTTTTTTAATATCGTAATTCTGATTTCCATATATATTATTCTTGATTCATAATGAATAAATATTTTGTAGGAATACCATTTTTTTTATATTATTTTTATTACGATATGGAAAAATGTGTTTTCTAGTGAATGAGTTGGCTATATGATATTCTATTTTTTGTATCAAATTGGTTTTGTGGGTATGAATTAATGTAATTATCTCAATAGAGGATACAATTGGTAAAATAGAATTTTTTTTGATTGAACCATACTTTCTTTCATTAGGTTAAGTGTGGTTTCCTTATTGGATATATTATCTCTAGAGTGAATTGTATAAGAATAATTATAGAATGGGTGACCTAGTGATTTATAATAATAAATTTGGTAATGAATCCATCATAAATATATTGGTCTGGTTTACAAAAGAATTTTTTCTAAATACATAAATGTGTTGGAATGGGAAAATAATAATAGATTTCATTGGTGTGCTTTTATGATAAGTATATATTCTTATTCTAGCATTTTATTATTTATACAATGTTTATCAATCTGACTTATTATGTATTATTTAGTTACTCATGTTTGTGAACACATCCTATATGAGATAATTGTGGTTTTAAATGGGAAGACATGTGATAGTGGATTTTCAGACTACCCTAATGAATAGGGTTAGTTATTTAGATGATGTTTCAAGAACAAACATGAGAAAGAGAGTATCTTTTGAGATGTGTGGAGTTATTGGATGTGAAATGTGATGTGGCATCAATCCTCTCCCTAATTGATATTGTTGTGGTATTATATGTTGTACATAATGAGTTATGTAATTTATTATAAGACATAACCCTGAGTAGGGGGTGGATGTTTTTGATATGGAACATAATAGTGGACATTGTGGTCCACCCTAAGTAAGATGGTTCAGCTATGAGAAGATGATATGTGCATCCAATCAAGAGTGATAATTTTTCTCCTAATATAATATACATAGGGTATGATGTTTCTCCAAAACAATGTGATATGGTGAATTATAATTTTTCAAATAGTGTTTATAGTATGAACAACCTTGAGTAAGTTAGTGTGGTACAAAACCTGATGTGAAACTACTCATGTGTCCAACCTTGAATGAGGGATTATGGCCAGGGACCTAGTTTTTGTTATGGTTTGTGGCCTCCACTTAGTGAGATGGAATTAGGTAATTTTTTTATTTGGGATATGAATTGTGAATTATTGAGACATTAGACTTTGTGAGAAAGGTTATGGATGTTGCATTTTCATGTCATAAACATTTTTAGTGGAAGGGAAACCTAAAGACATGTGGATCTATGTTCAAGAATAAACATTTAAAATTTTATATAATACTATGTATCAATAATTCTAGAGATACAATAGTCTCTATCTTCCTTCTAGAAAGAGTGTTTGTGGAAGATCACTAGGGCTAGTGATCAAAATCACCCTACCTATGAGAGAGTAGACTTGCCAATGGTTCCACGATCATATCACAAGGATACATGAAATATGATGTTTTTTGAATAACTTCTCATATGATATGTATAATACTTAGTAAGAAGAGATAATTGAAAGAGGTTTATACTTATTACATATCTAACATGAGAGGATCTCATCCTCTAATATAGTCAATACCTAAGGGTCCTTATTTTTATAATTCATTATATGAATTTCAGTCTATTATGATATTATTTAGTAAATAATTTCAATGAATTTAACACAATGTTTGTAATCCATTCATAATTCTTTGTAATTGAAAAACAATCCATTCTGGAGAAATATAATATATATATATATATAATTCATAAATTTAATTAATAAGAAAAAAATTTATTATATAAATACATTAATTATACAATATATATTTAATATCATATATTTTATATATTTTTTTTACAACATATTCATGTTTTCATGTGTATTAGGCATTTATATTTTAGTTCATGTCAAAAACTCTCCCACTAGAACTAAAATCCCATAGGAATATTATCCAAAACATCAATACTCTTTTTGAATCTATCCAAACAATTTTTAATATGGTTTTTCTTAAATGTCTCCTCATTTTGAAAAAAAATTGAAGAAAATATCCTTACCTTAGTTCCTAACTATGCCACCATGAAGTACTTTACATCATTTAAAACAACTATGTAATAATAATTCATATTTTTATGAAAATAGTGGCCTATAGAAAAGTATCAGTTCTACTGATTCTAATAAAGAGAATCATTTTATATCCAAAAAACATACTCATCTAGTGATGCAATATTTTTCATCATAAGATCCATCATACACATTATAAATGTATTTATATAATCCTATTTAAAATAAATAAAGTATACACTATACATGGAACCTATCAATATATTTTTATCTTTTATTATTTATTAATTATATGAAAATACTAACCATGTAAATAAATACATCACATGTCATTCATTTATTTAATAAGTAAATCACAAGTCACTTATCCTAGAATTTGATCACATTGCATTTCAAACAAATATTCATGGAAATTTTTTCCTCAGATTAATTCAATCTAAAATCATATGGTTTTTCTTATCAAAAACGTCAAAAAATACCATATTATATTCACTCCAACCAATTAAATATTCATTAACATACCAAAACAAACATTTATAATTTATGTTCCATTGTTGACTTGCATAAGTGTGGTATTTAAGTATGAAGACTCTAATGATATGTATCCCACCATCCTCATGTAAAAAGGTTTTATAATAAGAATACACACATAAATACATCTATGGTTGTACGAAATTCCATGGGACGTACATTTATAGATCCATCCAAGTAAAAATATTTTGCTCATAAACTCTTGAATCTTTTCATTGTATTTCATATACAACCCTTTGTAGTGGGTACAAGAATCCAGTCATTCCAATCATAACGTATCATCACAACCTAAAATATTTTTTTATGATCATTGACTATGTACAATATAATGATTGTAATATTAGAGGAAATTTCTAATTCAATCGATCATGATAAATAAAATTTATTAAACCAGAATGAACAATAAATGGATGTTTTCATTATTACAAATACATGATATGTTTAAAATTATTACAACCATTATTTTAACTATGAAATATACTCATAATCTACATGACATTCATTTTTTATATAGTAAATATTTATTGACCATTAAATTAATGTGTAATTTTCCTCACCTCCCTATGTGAACATCTGATAAAATACCTCAAATAATATCTCAGTAGGTAATATTTATGAAACATTCTAGTTTGAATAATGGAGAGACATAGGAATTGTATACCTTATGTTCAAGTATCTTAATGTATATTCATACTACTTGACATCTTAACATAATATATTCAAATGTTATCTACCTTTTTTTAATTAAAACTCTTTCTAAGTACATCATCATTATCCCTGGAACCTATTCCATCAATCATTTTTCCTTGAAACATTTTTTAAAATGATGTAAATGTTTACATTATCACTTTAAAAGAACATCCTAAACACTTTTGTGATAATTTGATATATAGTTTTTTATAATTACTAATTTAACCCTTTAAATATATCTCTACCTCTATATAATAAACTCTTTTAGGATACCATGTGATATACTTCATGTATCGATAGGTGAAAACCATTAGGGAATATATATTTTCGCACCTTATGGTAAAAAAATGAAGCTCTTTACATTATTCTTTACCATCAATTATGATAACCCGTTTTTGGATATTTATTGAAGAAAAACTATAATCCTAGAATTAAAAAGATATCTTTTGGGAAATAATATTATGTTTCTCACTGTAATTGAACGTAACTATTTTCATTTTTTTTATCTCACATATCTTTACTCTTAAGGATATAATGTAAATAATTACTAAACTTAAATATGGTACATTATTTTAAATATTTTATTTTTATTTCCCTATGTTCAACCATACTCCCACTATCCTCTTAGAAACTATATTCTATTCAGAATATCATTCTATGAAACAAAACATAAAAAATTTTATGTTTCATAAAATAATATTTTTTTCCACTTCGAAGGAATATATAAAAAATAAAAAATTTCCACCATATCTCAAATGGAATTAATATTCTTTGGAAAATTTTCATTGGAATATATGAATTTATTAAAATATACCACTAAAGAGTTGTATAATGACATTCCCAAATATCATAACAATTATTTAGACAGAAAATCATATCTTACGTAAACTCTTTTATATTATATAGACACATTTAAACAAATATCCTTCTAAAAAAAATTTATATTCCATTGAATCATAAAATCACTATATTAAATTGTCCTTCTCAGGTTTCATATAAACAATATTTGTTAAAACCACTTTCCAATAATATAAGTGGGATTAAGATACACATCCTTTAGTTGCATTCATTCAATCTTGATAAAATTTATTACATTCAAATTTCTGATTTAGAAACAATTTACATGATTATTTGAATGTTAAATAATATATATATTAATGATTCCTTTTATTTTGAACTCTTGTATATTTACATCCCTTGTAAACTATAAATTTGGATTCATGTACACTTTTAAAATAATGAATTCATCTATAAAACACCTATACCGTACATTGACATTCCATGGAGTTCCCAAACCACTTCAGGTATTTTATATAAAACCGGTGTTTGAATAATTATACCTTCTTTACAATACCCTATGGTTTGAAATAACCAGAAATGGATTAATGAAGAAATATTTGTTGAAATTCATGTTTTTCATCTACAGTTTTTGATTTTTTTACCTCATTGAATATTATGTAAAAGTACCAAAACAAAGAAATAATATTATTAGTTATTTTATTCTCAACACATGGATACTATTGGGAAAACTATTATTGATTTCATCATTAATATATAAATACTTACATATATGACAGTATAATGAATTCCTTAACCACTATAATAAATATAGGAATTATTTAATCTCTCCAATCGTATTCAATACTATTGAATATCACTGTAATACCTATTCATATTTTTTATATGAGACTAGTATTCATTAAGAAAATTAGATTATAGTTCCTAAGAAACCATAAATGAATCCTTCCATGCTTTTTACGAATCATGATTTTCTTGATGAAAAATTTCAACTATTGGTTACTCTAAAAGTAATTGTTATAACACATTGTATATTTCTATTAATTAAGAAGATGTCTCAATCTACCTATCTAAAGAATTTCATACATTGTGATTTTTATTTCAAAGATAAATACAAATTTTACTTTAATGATGATGATGATGTGTTTATATACAATAAAACTTTTCATAAAATGAATATCAATCCTTTTTTATTTTTATTATGAACTTTTAAGGGAGATCCTACAAATAAAATTAATGAAAACATACATTATATGTATTAGTGAACTGATATCAGTATTACAATAAATTGTGAGTCTACATTATCTTTAATATCGATATTATGTCACCTATGTAGGGACTCATCTTAATCACAGCCATTGTGACTCTATAATTGTTGAGTGGATAAGCCTTTATCCAAATCTATCATATCGATTCACTTAAATATATTCCTCTAGTATCTTAATTTTTTGTACTTCCCAGCTACTGTATTGAATTTATGAAAACTCATAACCATCATATTCTCAATATATTCCAAATAAATATTCTCATTCTTATATATAAAAATACAAACATAGGTCAAGGTAGTTGAAAACTAAATTTTATTATATGAAACTTACAGTGGTATGTAATTCTATATCCTAGAAAAAAATTATCATTTAAATGTGAATATACAGTGTTCCTAATTCATAAAAAATAGTAATCATGAAATAATGTAAATTTAGGAAATAAATTAACCGATTATTTTTTATTCAAAACAGTACACATTTATATACCATTCATAAATAAATTATAATTAGAAACATTTTATAATTTTAGTAAGAATATAATCAACTTATATTCATCTCAATATTAAAAAAATTATATTTTATATTAAATAGAATTTATATGTTATTTCATGAATTATATACATTTTATAATTCGTTTAATATTAAATCAACATTTTTTATAATCTAAATATCATATAGTTTATAATTTATAATAAATTTATATATCACCTCTTATGATTTCTAGATAAACATTATTTTTCTAGATCATAATAAATTCAATTTAAATTTTCACAAGGTATTTTATAATATTAACCAATAATATTTGGGAAAAATATTTCATAACCATTTATTTATTTTATTGTTAACAAATTCTAAATAATTATTTTTTTTTAAAAATATTTATAAATACTATTATCCCATAATAAATTTTATTAAGTTCTATAATCATTTTATACACCACAAAACCATTAATTATTTAAAAATTTAACAATGGTTTTTATACAACCTTATATAGAACCACTAATTCGTGTAAGGGTATCATCCCCTTACCCATACGACAGAAATATAGATGCTACACAAAATGGTATGTAACTCCTCACCTTCAAAAATATATTATTTTATGTTTTTCATAAAGATGATATGAAGATTAGCTTTAGAAAACTCACTCTGCATAATAGTATGGGGGATATTACTTATATGTGAACACTTTGTGTAAGTGTTGGTATTAGATTATTTTTACATGGTACTACTATGTAAGTGTACAAAAAAATGATAATACTGTGAAAATTAATTTTTAAATTACCATTACATATACTCTCAAATAACATTAGTTGTATTGGTAGTGTGTGAATGACCCTTACGTTAACCCCCATGTCTAAGGGTACTAACTTTACAAAGACCATTTATATAAAAATAAAAATTAGGTTACTGTTATGGAAACTATCTGTGTAAGTGTGTGAAATCTATATAACTAACCTATTTTTCATAATGGAAAGAAATATACCACCATTATTTAGAACATAAATTTAATATTACTACATTTATGTTAGTGAACTATGTAAGGGTAAATAAAATTTAACATTACAAATATCTCATATGGTTTTATAATCCTTCTGTAGTCTTATAAAAACATAATTATTCATTTTTATTTGTGTCAAAAGATTTAAAAACATTAAAATTGGAATAATAACCCTTTTTTACAACCTATAAGGTCTTTATTATCATATTATAACCTTTTTTAGTGGAACGCAACCCAAAACATATTGTGATAAAACTTCTTGAAAAAACATGTAATCAATACTATGAAGTGGTGTATCTAAAATTCATGAGTAGTAGTATTATCCATATTCCATCATATATTGGTTTTGTAATATCATTAGGAAATTTTAAATAATGACTCGGCCCTAGAGGAAGCACAATATCTAGTAGGTCTGTGATCATATCATATGGATACTTGAAATCAGAAAGGGTTCTAGAGCCTCCTCACATAGCATTGACAATTTCTAGGGAGAATTAAGATTTATAAGATGATAATACCCATCACACGCCCAAAAGAGATTAGATCATCATATAATAGTATCGAAGCCTGAGGAACTTCCTATTCATAAATCATTGTATGCATTTATTAATGATGGGTTATTATTCATTTACCATTTTCAATGAATTAAAAAACCATTTAATCCATTCATAGTGGATTATAACTCATGATTACTAAATTTTATAGATATTAATTATATATATCATATATATATATAAATATATTATTCATGTATCACATGCTTGATAAATACATGTTTCATATAAATATATTAAATATACATTGTATATATATCACACAATATTTTCATATGTACATGCATATCAGGAATTTATGTTTTTGTGCACTTAAAATTAGTTGATATTGGTAAGAATATGAGATGTTTTTTTTCATTGTGTAATTTCTCTTCCTTCTGGCACTAGTTGATGAAATAGGGGTTCATTTTATTTGTGGCCTCATAAGAACATGAAGACCCAACTTATTTTTCTTTTTTTATATTTTAAATTACATTTATAGGTGTGTGTGTGTGTGTGTGTTATCAGGTCATGATACGCATTCATTATAGTATTTCACACTAAGATAATTGTTCACAAAATCAATTACTATGTTGAAGTGAGAAATGAAATCCTAAGGTGTAATTATATCTACTCTTACCTACATATGTGGTATGTGTTTAAATGTGTGTGGATAGATCATCCATTTTTATTTCAGTAATTTGTTTCACTTATTTTTTTCCATGTAGATAAGGTGTAATAGGTTTTGGGGTTAAATATTTAATTTGGATAATCATGTGAGTAGTACTAATGGAAATTTAATTAATTTTTTGTTTAGTTCTTATATTTTACAATATAGTATGACCTCTTTTAGATTATTTTGTGGATGCATGATAGTTTTACCCTCATGTTTATCTATGTAAAGTTATTATTCATAATATATATAAATTAATACATTTTTATGTATTTTTTAGGACAATAAGTATCCATGTTTATTTCATAAATTTTTTTGGATTCCAAAAATATATAGGTTAGTTTAAATATTTTATTGATTTAGTAACGAAAATTCATATACACATTTTATTTAATAGACCCATAGAAAGCATTGTAAGTACTTTACACTATTAGGTATCCTATGGTATATTTTGAAGTACACTTCAGGCCTTGTAATCAACCTACTTTGGTGATATTAGGGTGATCACAGTCAATGAATTGCAATGTTACAACTAAGAAAGACCATATCCCTCATTTATTACTAGATCAAATTAAAAATAAAAATAAAGGGAAATAGCACTACTAATTTTTATATGGTTTTCTATGGTATATTCATTTTCTCATAAATCTATAATATTAGTATAATGTTATATTTTACTTTCATTTAGAAACATTTTCTTATAGGATAAGCCCCTTTCAGTTTATAATGAACTAGGAACATTTCAAATGTACATGATCAGTATTTATACTAGGTTTCTTGTGGATTGTATAGATATTCATAATGATGGTTCAATTATTTATGGATCCCAATTTGATATTGTCTTGAACATTTTTTGTGTTTTCCTCATCACATACATTAACATAAATTATATTCTTACCTTTGAAAAATGTCTCTTTATGGTGGAAATGATATTTTTCTAGGATAAGTGGATTATAGAGATGTAATTAAAGTGTATATGTCTATGGATGATGTTATTTTTTCACTATTGTAACCAAAACATGTAATTGGTGTGAGATCCTTCAATTTCCATGATAATTTTCATTGGATGTTTATAAAACATTTCGAAAAATTAACATTACCCTAGCCTAAATTAAACATTATGGATCCTAATTTATCAATAATTAAATTTATGTGGAATAATATTTGAGGATTAATAAAAATATTTTCTTCTTACCCATTCTTCATCCACATAGATGGGACATTTCTTTTTAAATCATGTTCAATGCAACCCATTTTTCTCATGTGATTGTTTTGTGTTAAAAAATATAAATAATGTCTCATTACAACGCCTATATGTCATAGACACTATATATTATGTATTTTATTATTAATCAAAAACAATGTATTTATTTTTTTCCATTATTTTTTCTTGGAACATTTTATGTATTACATTGTGAAATAGAATGTTATATTATTTACCCATTATTTGACAAGTAGATATTTGATGAGAAAAAACAAGGAAACCCTAGGATTCTAAAAAGTATTTTTATACTATTTTATTATGAAATATATATATATATATTGATTATATAGGATATTCATAAAATAATGAATCACTATTATAATATTTTACCCTATTTTGTATGTGAAAATCCTCTAAATATATCGATTTATTAAGGAAAACATCCCTGAAAAAGAACATCAAGATGTTTATATTCTATGACCATGGTCTTATAAAGATATAATATAATTTTACTCTAATTAAATATTATATTAATTTTAAATATATCGTGTTTAAAATTTATTGATGGAATATTGGGATTATATTTCGAATGACGCTTACACGGGGCACATGGAATATGACAAAATCATTAGGATATGCATTCTGGATTCTGAGTTATATTCAGTGGTGAAATATTTGTGTAGTGTGACGTATGGTGGGGACTTTGGAATATGAAATAAATCTAAAATATTAATTCAATTATATTTTCTTACCACCCTTTAAAATTATTCCATTAAGTTCTATATAACATGTAAACCCTCAACATTTAAGAGATTATTTCACAGAAAATTGAAATTCCATAGTTGCATCTTTTATAATCTGAATTGAATAATGGTTTTTGTATATATTTAAAATTTCAATTTCAAAATTCATATATATTATATTACATTCAATATATTATGTATAATTTCAATAAATAGGTAGAGTAATTTTCTACTAAAATTGGAAATTCAATCTTAATTTCTTAATATTTAGGGACCAACCTACTTAGTTAGATTAGGATTCCTATGTTCCTCATAAAATACCGAGGAACCGTATATTATAATAGGAATGTAGAGTATTTTTTATGAAATATAGATTCATTTATAAGGATTATACATCTTATCAACCACAAAAAAGCATCTTTTTTTGTTAATTTGTAGATAAATTCTATGATATGGAAATTTTTCCATTAAAATAGGAATGGTTGTTTTTTGAGATTATAAGATTATCCTTTTTAATATATAATAGATATTAAATCATTACAAGGTGTGTAACTATTTGGGAAATCATATGGAAGATATATTCACCCAAAAATGGAGATATATGATAGATTCTTTTTTCATATCATGTGTTTCAAAAATGATATTTCAAAGCATAGATTGGGAAAAAATATATTTTCAGCAGCTAGTGAATATCTAGATTAATGTGTATGAAAAATATTGTATTTTGAAGGAGAAAATCAATGATTTGTTGATTCTCAATATATATTTAAGATAATGAGACATATTATAGTTGATTAGTTTTAGACTGAAGATAGTTTTAGGTAAATATCATTCCAAATTGATGAAACCTTTTAATTCTTATTTTCACTCTATTAAAAATATTATTTTTTATATAAATTCATATATAAAACTATTATACAATGATAAAATTTTATAAAATAAGTACAAGGGAATATATATCACTTATTTAAATTGAATCATTCTTATTTTTTATTTTTCATATTTTTGACACTTTTTATGGATGACTAAAAATATTTATTTCACAAATAATAGTTCTCGAAACTCTTGTAAACTTTTGAATACTGCATGGAAAAAATTTGTATTTTATTATTTTTTGTTGATTGATATTTTTTTTAATATAATTATTTATAAACATTCTCATGTCCCTTTTACATGACCTAGACTATTTGAATTGACTATTCATTTTGAATAGAACAGTTATATAAATTCTCTAAATAGAAAATATTTAATTTGGGAGAAGGTTTTTCTTGGGAAAAAAATTATGTGAGTATGATTCAAATTTTCCTTTAAAAATATTCAATGATTTTAGCATTAATTTCGTTTCATTACATTCTCTGTTAAATGAAAATATTTCAAAAAATAATAATAGATGTTTACCATTCATTGAGTAGTTATAAATTCATTCACTAGTTATAGTTAATCTAATGAAATGTTTTATTTTACTCTATTTTATATATTTTATTATAAAAAATAATGTTTTTGTTATATATTTTTATTTTAATTTGACATAAATTAATTGAATTAATAATTTATGTTCTGCATTCAATTAAAAATGAAAATTTTAATCAGGATTCATTCTTGTTCTCTGTGATTTTTTTATGTTGACGGATGAGTTTGATTATTTATATTTGATATATATTTATTATATAGATATAGTCATCCATTTCAATTTTTTGGGTGTATTTTGAAAAATTATCATGATATTAAAGTTATAATAAATTGTATCTTGTCTATGTTTTACATATAGATAAAATATTTAATTCTGAAGGATACATCAATGTATAACAAATAAAATCTATTCCAATACAATGATTAAAATTTTGATTATCCACTTTAAAAATAGAAATTTATTTGTTCTAAAATCATGTTATTTTATTAGTGTGATGATTCATTTTTCATTATTTCAATTTCATGAATGAAAATACATTTTCTCAACTTCACCATAATATGTTCAAATTTCTAATCAAAATATATTTGGTATTTATTTAATTAGATTATTGTGGATTTATTTATTGAGGAAATGAATGATTTATTATGGGTAATTCTGATGTGTATTTATTATAGTGTGTCCCGCACATGAATTTTGTTCATAATTTATAGTGAATTTTTCATAAAATTATAACACTATGATGAAAGTAATACTTTTATTAATTTAAATAAAAATGTTGTATTGTTATTTAAATTTGTATAAATAAGTGATTTCATTTAGTTATGTGTTGAGTTTTCATAATATTCATGGTTTTACAATTTTTTAATTTTATTTCATAGAAGTTTTCCAAATAAATTGTGGAATAATTAGCATGAGTAATGAATTGTTTTATATTTTTTAGAAGTCTCATTGAACATCAGATCATTGAAATTATGGGTTGAATGTAAAATATTACATTTTATAATGTTTTTTTGTATTGAATTCTCATTCTCACAAATGGAATTCATATTTTTATGTGAATAATATTTTTATAAAAAAATATATTTTGATGAAAGTGAATATATATAGGAATTATTAAATTTTTGGATGTCTTCCCTGAGATGTATAGGGGGTGTCATTTAAAATTGTTGACTTTATCATATATGAAATATTAAAAATGGTTTCTTAATGTATGTAAAATAAAATTAATGATAAATAGAATCCGAGAATAAGAAATTTATCTTGATTATCATGTACATATGTGATTGACTGTGATGTTAAAAAAATATCATATATGATTAAAATGACTCTGTGTTGGAATAAACGTGTGGCCATGTTTCTCATGTGCCAGTAGTTTAATTTATTGATTCATCATGTTAAATTAACTCTAGGGGTTTTCACCATCCTTAGAGTATCTCAAATAAGAATTACTAAAAACCTCCAATGCACTATGTTAGATTAATCCCAATCATATAGTCACCATTAAAGATGAACTTGGACAGTTGTTTAATAAAATTAGATTGATTGACGATATATGAAATTCATTGACCGGTCATGGTAGATTAAGTAAAATATAAATGTTTTTAGATTTTATTAAGTTTTTATTTTGAAATATTAAATTTCTTAATAAAAATTGTTATACAAAGTCATATTTCTCACAAATCACAATTCGATGAATGAAATTAAATCTGGAAAATTATGATCATAGTAATAAATGTGAGAATATTATTCAATGTAGTATGGGTTATTTAATCGATTCTATTAAAACATTTTGGTCCCAATGAATTTTATATATCATGGATTCTCATTAAAATTCATATTTAGTTTGAGGGTTTTAGTTCATCTCACTGTAGGGAAGAATATTAAAAGATAAATTTTCCACTTTTAGTTCTCTTGAATAAAGTTTCAAGTTAGTCACATTTATAAATCATAGGTATGTTCTCTAAAAATAATTTTTTGTTTCATTATAGGAAAATACTTCCTTTTAGAATGTATTATTTGAATATAATGAAGTGAATAATGAGATGAATCTTCCATATTGTTTTTATTATGTTTATCTAAATTACATATGGTGAGGGACTATTGGAATTATATAGAACTATCATGTGAGTTGGGATTATTATTTCCTTTATTTTGATTCTACTTTTAATTTATTTTTCTTGAATGATAATGGATGTAATTATTCTTAAATAATAAATTTTCATCATTCTACATTAATTTTTTTTCGTTTACTATTAAAGAGATCAGTTTTCTTTATTCATTGTAAACTGAGGATATATCATTAATTATTAGGATGGAAGGGATTCTTCTTCACTAATTAAATTTAATCACACATTTTTAGAGTATAAAGAATGATTAAATTTATAAGTTTTAATTTTTTTATGGTTATTGAGTAATTTGATCCCATTATAAGGATGGATGAAATACACTCTAAATAATTAAATTGAATTACATGTGATAATATGTGCTCATTATGTGGTCATAGGCTTATCTGTAAAGGATTAAATTAAAAGAAAATTATTAAGAGATGATAGGGGTGGAATTTTGATATCAATACTAGATGAATTCTACTGAATCACTGTTTTTCACACAAATTACTCACTCTTTTTCTTATTCAATAACAATATTAACATATTTTTAATAAAATAATCATTTTACTTATAAAACAAAAATAATATTAATTAAGGCTAAATTAGATTTTTTTTCTTGAAATATCAAATGATACAACTATGCCAACTTGTCTATTTCATTACCTACAGGATAATTTTAGATTTGAGATTACTCAAAATATAAATCATTATGTGGAATTTAAATTTATATTTAAATTCTTATTGATTACACATTAGTCTGGTTCCTGAATCTAGGAAGTTATTTTCATCAATAAATGATAATCTATAAACACGTGGTATATAATGCATTTCACCCATTTAATATTTACAAAAAAGAATCATTCCCAAAAAAATTTAGGATAAAAAATACATCATGTAAAAAAAATATTGTGTTTTATTTGAGTATCCTTGAAACTAATAGATAGAAAAATTAATTATTTCTTCCCTAACCATGTCATTTTTCAATAATTATGAAAACATGCACTATTTTATCCTCAATTTCAAATAGAAACTATGTATTAATCTATGTAAAAAACGTTTCAAAATATTATTTTAACAATGCAATTTAATTTTTAAAAAATATAGGACATAATATAATTCTCATAGTGACTAAAGGAAAAAGCCATAAATCTTCATCTTAAACAATGATTTTACTCCATGATAATGGCCACCATGATGAAAAGGAATCTAAATAACTCCATAATAATATTAAACCATAGTGCAGTTTCTGTCTGAAAAATATTAATCATAACTCCTCTTCCATAGTTCACCTACACAGTCACTTCTGATATCTCCAACATCTACAATTCAAATAATATTGTCCCTATATAATTTTTACCTGTAAGGCATGGTATATTAAATGTAATACCATATACAATGGTATTGGGTATATTATATTGTATAATATGTGGTCTTGATTATAACATATGGTTTGAAATATTGGATATCATATATCATGGTCTATGATATCATTATTTAAAATATCCACTTCACTATGTTATCTGATAAGGAATGATTCAATCTTAATTTATTAATCTTAATGAAAATATAATTAAAAAAATATTTCAAATTTATAGATTCCAATCTGATTAAATAATTTTTTCTTGATTTTTTTGATGATCAATAATATTTGAACACTAGAAAAAATGATTATGTTGCATCATTAATTTTCATTTTATGCTTAGTGATGAAGGGAAGGGGGTCACCCCATGGAATATATTTGTATATATTATATAATAGTAATGTCAATATTATTATTCATTAACGAAAAGGGAAAGTTTAAAAAAAACAATTTATACATTATCATATTTATCCAGATCCTCAATAAAGTTTTGGTTTAGATGGACATATTTCCATGAAGTGTTCATGTTGATTCACATCAACTAGTAGATACCATCAATGGAGAGATACATTTTCCACTACATTATTTAACCAAATTGTTTCATGGACGATTGAATTTAAATAGAAAAATCATATAGATCATTAATGGTTTATCCTTTTTAAATCAATATTCACATATAATTTTATGCATTTTATTGTTTTTAATTAATTATGATTCTTTTGAGATGTGTTTAACATCACCCTTGAAAAATAACCCTAGTGGAATTTACTTTTAGATTTCTATGAACATACTGAGACTTGTAAATATGATATTTTTAAAATAATGAATTTTTTTCTATATATTTAATTTGTTTGTTAAAGTGGATGTATCATTATGAATATATTGAAATTTGATTTTCATAGACCTACTGTGTGATAAAATAGTAATAAAATATCTTGTTCATTGTGTATTTTAAACCCAATAATATTTCATGGTTGGTTATAACACATTAATTAGAGAGTAAATGATCATATCCCTTAGGGGTTTAATAGGGAAATTTATTGATTCACTTTTGTATTAAATAATTAAAATAAAATCAGGTTTAATGTGTTTTATTTAATATTTTATAAAGAAAATGGATTTTTGTTTTTAATTTATTTTTACATTGTATGTTATTAATAAGAAACTAGAATAAGTTCGTTACAAATTAATTGATGATAAATATAATTGTGTGTTTGGAATCATATATTTCATGTTTTTTAATAATAAATTTATAGATAATAGTTCTATTATAAACACTTTCTCATCAAAATACTCTTTTAAGTCACATGTTTTCTAAAGCATGAGTCCATGAGTCCCTATAGGGTTACAGTTAATCCTTTATTATAATGATTATTCACATAATATTATGATTTTACATGATCCCTTAGAAGCCTCACTAACTAATATACCACAAATTATTGTTTATAGCTCAGTACTTTTGTACAATAACTTTTTCTATTTGGTCATCATTCCTCAATATAATCAATGATGAGTCATAAACAAATCAATATATTAATAATGATAAAAATTAGATGATAAATATCAAATGGAAAATTGAAATAAAAATAAGTGAATAATAGTTTTTTATAAAATGTACTTTACCAAATTGATGTTCCTAAATCTATATATTTCAATAACTCACTACATATCCTAGGATTACTATAAACAAATACACATCATTATTCATTTTTATTCTCCCCCCCAGGAAAAATTGAACTCAATGTTACTATAAGTGGATTCTATAGATAATTCAAAAACAAAATATAATTCAACGCATATGAAAAATTTTCATTTATTAATAATTCATTGGATCATACACTTACCCATAACCCCTTAAATTTTAAGATAGTGCAATCCCAAAAAAAAATATAGTGAAATATATCATGTTTCATTAAACCTTTATTCTTTATAAATTATTTCTAATGAATATTGATTTGACTATGCTACATTACTATGATTCAAGGAATTGAACAAGTATTAGTATTCCTTATACTAACCATATCTTATCATCCCCTTACTATTAAATCATTAACTATAATGTTTTCACTAAAAAATATTTTTTTCAATATTCAAGAAAACCATTTTATTGAGTTGAGTGGGAAGCAGAATAGTAATGGAATGATAAGAATCCTCAAAACTCTAAGCCATGATATTAAAATTTTAATGTTTTGGATCTACACACCCCCTTTCATTTAACAATTAATTGATAAGACACTCCAATTTGAATTGTATTTTCAGAGATCATCAAAATATAATGCTATATCATCCCATATATCCAGATACACTTTATAAATAATCTTTTTTACAATATAAAACTGAATTAAAAAATTTTCCTCATCTTTTAACCATGTTCAGTGTTTGAAATTTTTCTCGATTTGTTTTACTCTTCCATGAATATTTTATCATTATTTATTGGTTATTTCAAAAAAACTATTCTTCCAACATTTTCCTTTTGAAGTTCACATGAATAAAAACTATAGGTATGGATTCCTATTATCCTAATATTTTTTATCATTACACTATCCATATAAAACATAAATATACACACCAAAAGTGATAAAACATGAGTCTATTGATTGATTCCCATTAAATGTATCGATTTTAGGTGTTATTTCCTCAAGAGTTTTCTTCAAAACTACCTCATTAATTATATTATCAATATTATTCATTCTAATTCCATGTTCAATCTAAAATTAGATCTTTTTTAAAATATCATTAAGTTTAAAACCCCATTAAAAAAATATTTAACCTAATTTTTTTATATGATATCCTAATATTTTGATCTGATGGTTACTAGTTTGGGATGGTTGGGGTAGTCTTTCATTGCTATTCTTTTTTAGTGTTGATAACAAGAATTTGAACTGAGTGAAAGCTCCCACTCTATCCGTTCTTCAAGCATGAATGATAAAATTTAATAACATTTTCATTTGAGTCATAGCCTATGATGTATTGGGAGTAAGGTTATTCTCTATGATTAATAGATTTAAATATCACGCCCCCATAGTATTCTTCTATAATTCTAATCACTTAATTCATTTAGTGGTTCTATTTTTTTTATACTTCATTATTTATTTTTTCATCCATATGAAACATTATAACCCCTAATTTTTTAACTAGTGATTAAAAGACACATCTCTGTTGAGACATTAGAGCCTTATTGCCTTACAGTCGATTCTCCTTTCATTGTGATTAAAATATTTATGCAAGGTAGCCCATGAATTATATTTTTATATTTCACTATAAATTATCAATTCAAAGATAAAACATATATAATATTTATTTCAAATCATGATCCTTGGTTTCAAGGGTTGAGAACAGTAAACTTTTTTTATGTCCCTTAGTAACAAATTAAATATTTCCCTTTAAAATATAGCGTATCATTTTTGTTACCTTCACCTTAATCAATATAACCAAAAGGACTGATCCCTTTAGATGATGTTTTTAATGTAATATAAAATCTTCTCCAAACATTAACCATATGGTTCATATCATCACTAGGATTATTTAAAGAACAATTTATGTGAAATGATCTATATAGTGGGAAACTAGGCTAATATGTGGTCCTAGTATTTATTATGAACCATGTCCCACTCCTTGATAGAACAACCATCCTCACTATTAAATTCATAACATAATATTATTCAAAATATTACATCATAACATTGTTAAGTCAAAAGTCTTATTTTGACTCTTCTATTCATTTTTTTAAATCAAAAACATGTTTTTCAATGAATACATATATTGTCTTTATGAATTATTTTTTATTTCTAACTTCATTTTTTTATATGGATAACATAATAATCATACACAATTTTTTATAAAAATAATCATTTCCTATAACTATCAATATTAACCAAGATATGATTATCGTCATACTCATCAGATAAAATCTAAATACAATTTTTACTTGTCTCAATATTTTTTTTATTTCATCGTACTCAATGATACAAACTGCACTACCAACATAATCTTACACATTGTTTTAAATGAAAATTTTCTTACTGATTTATTTTTCACCTCTAAATTTTATCAAATTGGCTATGTTCTATTCACACTCACTTTATTTTATGATAAAAATAGTAGTATATTAAAATGTCATAATGATTTACTGTTCACACTTGTATTTTATCATATATTCTATATTCTTTTCGTAATCACTTTATCACTTCTAGAAAAAATTATTTTATAAAAAATAATAACATTTAATAAAAATTATTCTATGTATTCTATTTTGATAAGTATTAAAACAATGTTGTTGTTTTAGTTAAAATTAACCATTGATATTCCACCTACCTAAGTCCCTCTGAGAATTCCAGAAGAAATCTGACCATTAGAGGAAACTATTACTATTAGGATGAAGGATATAAATGCCAGGACATTTTTCTGATCTCATGTGTGTGGTTTTTGAATGTACTGAAACTCTTCCAAAATTTCATTGTGTGAAAATCATCTAATTTATTTAGTTTTGAACATCTTGTTTGAAAAACATGTCATCTTCAAATGTATTTTTTTTCATTGCGTGACACTAATTGTTGTTGAATACAATCAAGGTATTATAATTATAGGAAGAAAGAAGTTTTCAATCACCATATTGATCAAGTGCATGTGAGGATAGAAATACATACTCTGATCATCGTATATAGGGCTTACCCTAGAGTGTGTAAGAATGACTATCATGAAAATATAAATACAGGGACTCTTATCAAAGGTTGTTGGATACCCTTCTATTTAGGTTAAAAGATTTTTATTTATTTACATATATTTTTACTTTTCACACTTTTACATTTTCTATTATATACTCTTTACATTGAAATTACTTTAATTATGATCACTATATAATTATGATAAATATCAACCTGTGGAATTTCATCGTAGTCAGTTTGACTATGATAACTATTAGACACAAGTCCATATCAAAATTAATTTCTTTCAAAAAATTGGTTTTCAATACATTTAGTTTAAATCTTTTTAAACTAAACTATATCATTTTGAGGGATAAAAACGGATGTTTTTTAAACCTAAAATTAACCCCCTGTAATTGACTATCTGCATCTATTTTTTTATCCTATAATTGGTATCATAGGAGGTATCTGAGATTCTGATACTTACAATTTTTATCATAGTCAGTTTGTTTACTATGTGGTTTACTTACACTTTTCTTAATTTTGTAATTTTTTTATAATTTCTTCTATAAACTTTGTTTTATAAATATTTTCTACACTAAATTGTGTTGTGGAAAAATAATTCATGTATTAATCCTAATATGGAAGGAATGAATGTCGAATCCTTAGATAATTTGAACCATAAAAGACTACCTATCTTTGATGTAAATGATTTTTAATATTGGATAGAAATAATGAATACTTTTTTATCAATATATCTATAGATAAATTTGTTTTGCTTACTGGAGGTTAAAAAATAAATAACAAGGAAGTCAGAACATTTACTAATCAAGAGAAGAAGGAATATAAACTAAACTATAAGGTACAAAATACTTTGATTAGTTCCATGAGAAAGAATATATTAATCTAGATATCTTCTTATGAAGAATCTAATAGCATATGGAAGAAATTGGAAGTCAAGTATTTTGGTATTTCTAATGTTATTGAAACAATAAGAGCAATGCTTATAGCCAATTATCATGGTTTTGTTTTCCCCTACGGAGAACCTACAGTTATATTTCAACATAGATTCATGACTATTGTGAAGACCTTATAGTAAATGGGAGACAAAGTATTGGATGATGAAATGATTATAGATAAGATTATTGAAATTATTCAAAATGAATTGGACTCAAAGAGAATTATTATTGATGAATCAAGGAAAGACACAATTGTTACACTTGATGGGTTATTCGGAACACTCTTACTATAAGATAATAGATTAAATAGATATTATGAGAAAATAAAGAAGGTGAATGGTATTATTTATTTTACTACTAATTTGAATCACATGAAATTCAAAACTGCAGAGAAATTTTCTATGTCAACAATGTCTAAGAAAGTAGTTATTTAGTCAAATTCGAGCGATATTGATCAATCAGAGAATGAGTTAGCCAATATTGCTATAATGATGAAAAAAATTATTTTCTTGAAGGAAATTAAATACAATTATAATAAAATAGATAATTAAGATATAAAATTCGATGAAGTAACATGTTATGAAGGTAAGAAATAAGGACATATCAGATCTGATTATCCACATTTGAAGATAAAGGATATAAAAGATAGGAATTATAAGAGGAATCTAAAAATATAATACAATCATAATGAAAATAAAGTGATAAAACCAAATAATTCTTGGAGGGCTAGTGGTGGAGACTCATCTGATGAATCTTCATATATTGAATCTTCTAGATAGAATAATATTGGTCTTATTTCTAGAATACCAATTCAAAATGAATGTTTCATAGATGATGTTCACACTAATGAATCCTTAACTAAAATATCATTATGTGATAATTATCCTAATGATAATTATTCTAATTCCTCAGATGTAGAATCTCATTACGCAGAAGATACCTTGCCTTCTTTTAAAGAAGTAACTAGATTTTCTAGGTCACTTGAGAATGAAAATGTTATGATCCAAAATAAACATTATAAGGTACATTCTAGAATCAATTTTTTAACAAAATAAGTATCGGGTCTTTATAAATATCATGATATACAATCTATCAAAATTTTCTTTATTTAAAATACCGTTGATGAAGTTAATTATGCAGAGGAAAAACCTTCTAAGGATCTTGAAATTCTTATTTATGAGAAAAATGTGTTAGAGATTTAACTCAATTTTACAACCAATTACTATAAGGATAAAAATTTAGTCATTAGACTAAAATCTAAAATATTCTCATTATGAAATCATTTATCAAATTTTACTTTTGGAAATAAATATTTTGATAAAATGTATTATCAACATTATCCTCTAAGGAATAATTCTAGGATGGGTTACCCTCATCGAAAACTATTTTTTAGACGAAACTCTTTTGTTTCCAAAAATGCCACATTCTACACTATATGTTAGATTGGTGGACATTGGGAGAAAAATATTTCTCTAAATAAAATTAGATCCTTATGATTTCATAAATCCCATTTTTCTAAATATATGTGCATTCCTAATATTTTACTTTCTAACAATTCTAGATCCATGAAACGTTGGATTCAAAAAACCAAATACTTTTTCATACATTATAATAAAGAAGGTACCGAAAATAGTACATTGAACATGGATAGTTGATGTTCCAGGAACATGACTAGTAATAAAAATTTCTTTGAAAATATTATCATGATGATAAGTGGAAAGTAACATTTGGAGATAATGATCAAAGAGTGATTATTGGTATAGGTAATATTTTTCTTCTTGGAAAAGCATTAATTTCAAATTTTTTATTTATTAAAGGTATTTAGAACAAACTTATAAGAATAATACAATTGTGTCTTGAAGTTTGCCTTATGAATTCTAGGAATGATAAATGATATATACACAATTCCAAAGATAAATTCATTCTATCTTCCCATAGGTATGAGAATTTCTATACACATAACATAGAATACATTAAGTACCAAGAATTACCTTGACTTAGTATAACGAAAGATCAATCTTGGTTATGGAATAGATAATTAAGGCAATGTAACTATAGGAACTTGTGTAAACTATCTAAGAAATAACTTGTTAAAGAACTAATGGATCATAGATTTGATTCATCAAAAATTTACGATGCTTGATTGTATGGAATGATACACAAGTATAAATTTAATTCTATTAGTTAATTTTCAACTTATAATGCATTACAGTTAGTACACATGGATATTTTCAGTCCTACGCAAACTATATGTATTGGAGGAAAATACTATGTATTTGATTTAGATGATTATTACACTTGATTTACATGGGTTTATTTTCTAGCAAATATATTTTAATCCTTTTCTAATTTTGAAACTTTATTATCCAACGTTAAAAATGAGTAAAACCTTCCATTTATAATTATTTGTAGTGATCATGGTAGTGAATTTAAAAATTCATATTTTGAAACATTTTGTAGTAAGAAATGCCTCACTCATAACTTCTCATCTCAAAGAACTCCTCATCAAAATGGTATTGTTGAAAGATGAAATTGAATTATTCAGGAGATAACAAAAACCATGTCAAGTGAATAATCAATTGCTAATAATTTTTTGGTTGAAGTTGTCTGTAATGATTTTTATACTGTAAATTGAGTTTTAATCTTTCCATTTCTTAATAAAAAATCTTATGATTTATGGAAACATTGAAAACCTAAATTATCATAATTCAAATTATTTTGATTTAATGTATTTATTTTGAATACAAAATATAACTTACACAAATTATCAACCAAATATGATTAAAGAATTTTCTTAGGCTATTCCACTACCTCTAAGGCTTAGATATTTTTTAATAAAAATTCTCATACTATTTGGGAAACATTAAATGTTAAATTTGATGAAACTGGTCCTTTTTTTCATCAAACTCAACCTACATATTCAAATTTTTTTCCAAAAATAATTATAAAAATTTATTAGAAGACTCGTTGAATAAAAATAATACTAAATAAAAATGTGTCTAAAGTATTAAATCTAGAAGATATTCTACCTTATGTGGATGAGAAGGTTTTAAAAACCCCAAATCAGTTGTTTCTTAAGAATCATCCCACTAATAGTATCATTGGTGATGTAAATCAACCTATAAGGACTATAAGTTCATTTTGAAATAAATTAGAAAATCTATCATTCAATTCTCAATTAAAACCTAAAAGTAATAATGAGGATTTAAATGATGAAGATTGGATAAATGTAATTCAAGATGAAGTAAATGAATTTGAAAGGAACAAAGTCTAGACCTTGGTTCAAAGACCTAAATAAATATCTACAATTAGAGGTAAATGGGTGTCCAAAAACAAATGTGATGAAAATGGAATCATTGTAAGAAATAAATAAAGATTAATTGCCAAGGGATGTAATAATAAAGAAGTAATAGACAATAAATATACCTACTCTCTGGTATCAAGACATGAATATATTCATATTATACTAGCCTTTGTAGTGTTCCTTTATTTCAAAATATTTCAAATGGATGTGATGTGTGATTTCCATAATGGATATGTATTGAGAAAGTATTTGTAGAATAACCACTAGTTTTGGAGATACAACACATCCTAAATATTATTAAAAACATACCAATCGTTTATATGGAATTAAAAATGACCCTAGATCCTGGTATGGCAGACTTATAAGATTTTTGTTACAAAAGAATTATGTTAATGGAACTACTGGTCTATCCCTTTTTTATTAAAAAAGAAATTAAAAATATTCTGGTTCTTCAAAATTATGTTGATGAACTTATATTCAGATCAACTCAAAATTCATTAACTTATTCTTTTTTAAATCTTATGAAATCTAATTTTGAAATGGTTGTGATGGGTGAGGTAACATTTTTCCATGATTTCAAAATTTCTCAAAAACTAGAAGGAACCTATATATCTCAAAATGATTATATAAAATATTTTCTAAAAAATTATGGATATGAAAATACTAAGAGTATTAGTACTCCAATATGAACCTCAAATACCCTTGATATTGATGAAGCTAGTATGATCGGATGTTTACTATACATAATCACTAGTTGACCAGAATTAATGCTTGATGAATTCTAATATTTGTGATATTAAGAAAATAAAAATGAATCTAATTTAAAAGAAGTGGAAATATTGTTTCACTATTTAAAATGAACTATGGATTTATGACTGTTTTACTCTTTTGTAAATGATTTTTAAAAAATGATTTTCAGATGTTGTCTTCAGTGGCTATAGAATGGATAAGAAAAGTACATCAAGAACCTCTCATTTCATAGGATATTCTTTATTTTCTTAGCCACATAAGAAACAACACTCGGTATCACATTCCACTATTGTAGCCAACTATGTTGTAGCTAGAAGTTGTTGTGCTCAAGTGTTATGGGGGAAACACACACTCACATAATATGGAATGTATATTAACAAAACTGATATACTATATGGTAACACTAGTTACATTTCCTTAATTAAAACCCATACACATCACTCATGTGCAAATAACATAGATATTATTCATCACTTTCTTAGGGATCACACACTTAATGTAGATACTGTTTTAAAATTCATCAGAATTCCATAACAACATGCTGATGTTTTTACAAAACCATCACCTTAAGATATATTTGAATACATTAAAAAAAATCTATGAATGATCACTATAAATTAGTCATTCACATATACTTATAGTTTAAATAATATCCTTAAATTAAGATATTCTTTATTTAAGAGGGATTACATATTTTTTTAATTACTTCACATTTTTATCGATATCACATTTTTATTGAGACCACATTTTTATCTATATCACATTTTTATCAACATCACATTTTTATCTATGTCACATTTTTATCGATATCACACTTTTTATCGATATCACATTTTTCTTGATATCACATTTCTATCGATATCACATTTTTATCAGTATCACATTCTTTATCGATATTAATTTTTTATCGATATAAAATTTTTATAAATATGAAATTTTAATCAATATTACATTTTTTATTGATGTCACATTTTTATCGATATAAAATTTATTATCGATATCAATTTTTTTGATATCACATTTTTATTGATATCACTTTGTTATCAATATCACATTTTTCATTAATCTAAAATTTTATTGATATATCTTTTCATTGATATCACATCTCTATCGATATCATGTGTTTATCAAAAAAAATTCATTTTAAAAAAACAATCTAGTGAAACTAACAAATCTATCCGGATATCCTGAAAGGTATAGTTCCTTATACTTTTCACTTTGTTTTAAATTCTTTCATATTTATTGGTATTTTTTAAATACCATATCAGATTCTTTCTGAATAGGATTTCTTTTAACTCAATACTCCCAAAAAAATCTCAACCATCGTATCTCTTAGATATAATATGAACCATAGAATTCCTATGGTCACTTATCTACACCTATAAATAGGGACTCCTCTATCCCACGTCAAATTTTTTAGAATTTTCATCCTATGAATTCTTGTATAAGTCCTTTGAAACCTCTCCAAAATTGGTGGAAATGAAATATTTTTCAAAGATGAATTTATTTTAAGAAAGGATTCTTAAGAGGTTTTTCTATGAGAAGTATGGATCTGGTTTGGATAGAATTATTCAATTACCAGTATGGGAATCGGTATGTTCGGAGAAACTAAAACTCAAATTTTGATCATTTCAGGAGAGGTAATTAAATTCTATAAAACTGTTGATGTTGATGAAGATAATTTAAATTATTTCTTTCAAATCTAGGATAGTAAATTTAGTCTATCAACCAATGAGGTAGAAAGTTTACTAAACCTTCCCTCTGTTGGTGATGATTTATATCCATCTCACAAACTACCAAAAAAGTTTGGATATTTTAATAGAGAAATGTCTAAGCAAACATTGTTTGAGATTCATGAAGACAAAAAGAGGGGTAAATAATTTGTTAGCAGATAATAGATGAATTACTCTCTAGATACAAGGGTTGCTAATAACCATGTGCAGTGATATAAAAACCCTAAAGGTGTCAGACGTCTTTACTCTTTATTACCATCTCAATATGAGTAAGATCAACCTCAAGGGTTAAATTTTTATAACTATCAAAAATCTCAACTCTAGAGCTATTAAATCTTAGTTGTTAATGTTCCTAACTATTCTAATCCTACTTATTTTTGAATGTCTAAAGTTTATTAACATCACACTTTCATAAGAACTGAGAAATATGAAAATTGTTTGAATTAGCGATGATACACTAAGAAGGATAAAAATGATTTTTGAATCAAACTCTAAAATTTTTATTAAGTTTGATGAAGTAGAAACTTCAGAAGAAACAATTGGGGAAACTCTAGTAATGGTTGAATCATAAAAACAACAGAAATAAATTCCTTATATTTTTCCTGAACCAAAGAAGAAAATTGTTTATAGTGACGTAATTGATGAAGTTTGGAGGAAAGAGAATGATAAAATAAAATAAGGAGATATGTAATTTGTTCTCAATTTAACTAGGGCCCTTACCAAAATAATAGTATTGAAGAAACAATTAAAGCTTAAGAAAAGGTAGAAAAGAAAAAAATCCACGATTTTTTATATTGGTAGTTTTTTATAATATATAGAGAATCCCAGTTATAAAATATCCATTAGGGATCTTGTACCAGATTTTATAGTAATACCTGATATTCAGAAAAAGGAGATGAAAAAAACAGAATGTTCAAGGAGAATCATCAGAAGAAGAAGATGATGATTATCAAATGCTTCTCAAAGATGAATAAATATTTTTGATGAACAAGAAAGTGAAGAAAAGAGTATTGAGTATGAGAAAATTAATCCAAATGAAAAAATGAAGGAAAAAGTCAAAATCCCATTTTGATAAAATACCAGACCAATCCTTAAAAGAAACCTCAAGTAAATTCTTATCCTCTCTAATTCAATACACATTAAAAGATGGTCGGAAAATAGAATCAAATAAAGTGATTTAAGTATCAGATGAAGAAGATAATTAAGGGCCTGTTTTGTATTAGAATAAAAATATTGAGGATGTGGAAATAGAAACTCATTATGGTGATCTTATTAATCTCAAATAAGACACTGATTCCAATCAAACTGTATCAATTAAATTATTTGAATACATTGAACATTTTTTAAATAGTATGGAAAATAGACTTCCTTGTTTTCCAAATTTGGGTGCAAGTATTTATAAACATTCGGATAGTCACAAGGAAATAAATAGTAAAAAAATTCACATATATTTCTCACACTAGAAGAATAATTAAAAGCGTCTTAATAATGTATTATGGAACACATGAAGGATATTAATAAAGTTCTAAAATGGTATAATAACATTGATAGAAGTTTCATGCATCATGAGGTTAGGATTGATGATATAAAGAGATTGATAACTAATCTCACAACCACTTTCAATAAGTTATTTAGTTAAAGTAATGAAAACATGAGGGAATTTTAAAAACCTAGTACCTCAAAAGATTGTCACTTTGGAGAATAAAAGGATCTCAAGGATCAAGTATCTATCTTGAAGGTTGAATATTTCTTGCTGACGAGAAGATTTGAAGCCCTTGAAAAGATAATCAACCTTCAATTCGAAAATTATCAAGGCCTAAAAGAGAACATTATATCCCAAAAACAAATTCATCCGTCCTAGGAAGAAAAGTTTAAGGTTCATGAAGCTTATATTTCGTATCTAGAAGATAATATACTTTATCAAGAAAGATAAATTCAAAATTAGGATCAGTTATTTATAGTCTAGGATAAAATAATTAATTTTTAAATGGAATCTCTGAAAAGGCTACCATAAGAAAGGAAATAGTTTATGAAGATGATGGAAGTTGTTATACAACTAACAAAAAAAGAAAAGGAGAAATAGAACATGATAGACAAGGACTAGAAATAACTTTCTGAACTCTCCTCATATTATTTTGATACATTGATGTAAGGTTTTGACATCTACATTTCTACATGAATGTTTTCCTTATCTAGATGAATGTTCTATAAATAATTTTAGATGATAAAATAATTTGTTTCTTGGAATATATTTATGTTTCTATAACCCTTTTTTAGGTATTAGAAGATATTCCACATAACCCATTATAAAACAAAAAGGGTTAGAATTATTTATTCAGGAGGAGAATATATAAAGGGGGAGAGTAAAAGTGCATATATTGGAGGAGAATTTGTCAAAAAGATATTACCCTTACTTATGGTGAGTTTATTCCTTTAGAATATTATTTTTCGGGATTTTATTATCCAAAGGGAGAGGATAGTCGTATATAAATCAAATTTGTTGAACTCTTTGTGGAATAGTTATTTTAATAATCACAAATCTTAGTTTTATTTATTTCCTTTTAATGTCTTGTTCAAACGTGTTCTAAATATATTTAAATCATATTTACAATTGCTTATCAATGATCAATGTATGGTTATGGGTGACCTGGAAGTATTATGGATTGAACAGACACTTTGTAAGAATTCCTCATCTTGACTCACCGATGATGAACGGTCGCACCGATAATAAACGGTCGCACCGATGATTAATGGTCGCACCGATAATGAACGGTCGCACCGATAATGAATGGTTGCACTGATAATGAACGGCCGCACCGATAATGAACGGTCGCACTGATGATGAATGGTTGCACCGATAGCTACCGAAGATCTAAAGAGATACCGACGATCATGTGTCACCGATACCGACGATGCTGAGACACTGATGCTAAGACACCGATACTGAGACACTGATCATGAGACACAAATGCTGAGACACTGATGCTGATGCTACTGAAACCAATACAGATTCAAAATGTCTCACCGATCACATGACTCACCGATAGTCAGGAAAACTATTTGAATTTCTATAAATTCGTATTTAACTCTAACGGTCATTTTTGATGTTTTTAATGCAATTAATGTTATTTAATGTTGATTTTTGGCATGTCAAGAGACCGTACCTCGTACCTCTAAAAAGGTAATCATTCCTACTACTGGAGCTCATAGAATAAAAGGAAGATCGAGCTGCAGTAAAGAGAGACGACAATAAAACACAAAAAGATACACACAGATATACAATAGATACGAAGATACAAAAAGAGAGATAATTCATCCATATACATGAGAAGAAGAACTTGAAGAACATTGATATACATCAAGAACACAAGTTCAAAGAAGAAGATCAAGAGCTAAAATGACTACACATACTTGAGCTGAACACCAACACTCGAAGTAAAGGAAGTGAATCACGATACTCTGTTTTTCAAGGGAAACCTAGAGAAGGACTTAGAAGCATTTCTGCTGAATCCAACGAGTCCTGAGTTGCACTGCCAATCACTAGAGATTTCTACACTTTGATATATTCTCTCATAGTGATTATTTTACTTACATTTTGTGTTGTGTGTGTACTCTCTAAATCTTACACACACACTGACTCCTGTGCTGAACTCGAGGATATCAAAATCCTCAAACCACATTTTTTTACTCTTGTTTACCCAAGACAAACTGTGGAATAGGTCCTTGTGTGGCCTGGTCATTGTTTTTGTTTCCCACAAAGAACTGTGGTAGAGGTCCATGTGTGGCCTGGATAGTTGTTCACTGTTGTTAACCCCAATCCAGGGTGTGGATCAATTTATATAATTTTTTTAGAGGATGAGTCTCGGCTTGAGACTAAACCTCTTGGTTAACTCTGATGTGCATTTTAATTTAAGTCCATAAGTAAACTATATACTTATTCCCTGCTATTACATTGAAGTATAAAACTATTTTAAAGCTGCTTTGATAGTTAAATTCGCAAGTGTTTATACTTATTGTAAATCAGTAAGTCTCTTTCAAAAGTTAATTTAATTTTCAGATTAAGTCAACTGAGACCTAATCAATCTTTGAGAAACAGATTGAACATTTACACTCTGTATAGATTCACTATAGTTTAACTTTGTTTTTAAATTGGGGGATTTTAAGAGAAATGTTTTTTAACAGAAATTTTTAATTGGAAATGAATTCACCCCCCTCTTGAGTATCCAATCCGACCAACATTGGGTATAAAAGGTTTAGTTTTTTTTTTAAATATTTTTGAAACAATCTGTTTTTCAACTGTGATTTTAGTTTCATCTTTAAAGATCTTAAATTTCAGTTGGTTCTAAATTTTATCTCTTTTAATTATCTTTCCAAAATCTAGCTATGGACAATGGACTAGAGGGTGCTGCTACTAATAGGCCACCTTTCTTCAATGGTATAAACTATTCTCAGTTGAAACTTAAAATGAAAATTCATTTAGAAATTATGGGTTTTGATATCTGGACTGCTATAGAGTCTCAATATAAAATTCCAGAAACTGAACGAACAACTTGGGATGAACCTACAAAGACAGCTTACAATAATATCTATAAATCCATGAATGCCATGTACTGTGCTTTAGGATATGAAGAGTTTAATAGAATTTCTTCTTGTAAAACTGCTTTTGAATTTTGGGATACTTTGGGTGTTTCTCATGAAGGAACAACTAATGTTAAAGAAATGAGATTGAATACTTATACTATTAAATAAGATAATTTTAAAATAAAGACTGATGAACCTATTTCTGATATGTATCTTAGGTTCAATGAGATAGTTAATACAATGAATTCACTCAGAAAGGTTGTTCTAGCAAAGGAACAAATCATGAGAATCTTGAGATGTTTACCAGACCAATGGAGAGGCACATCTGTTTCAATCAGAGAATCATGTGACATTGGAGCTCTGCCTATCAAAGAACTTATTGGTAAGCTCATGATTTATGAGGAAGAACTCAAGGTAAATAAAGAGGAAGATGATGAACCTAAGAGAAAATCTGTGGCTCTCAAGACTACTGCTTCAAAGAGAAAAGAATAGGAGAAAATGCAAATACCTACTGAGAGTTCAACCAGTGAAGATTCTAATTCAGATAGTGATGCTGAAATAGATCAGATAGCCAGGAGGTTTAAGAAATTTTATAGGAAGAAGAAATTTTTCATAAAATAAAATTACAAAGGAAAGTATGACAATAAGGGACATTGGAAGAAGGACTGGAAAAATCTAGATAGAAGTGATGAAGTTGTTTTCTACGAGTGAAAAAGAAAAGGACACATTAAATCAGACTGCCGAAAGTTAAAATTGAAGAAGAAATATTATTACAAAGATAGTAAGTATAAGAATGCTATGAAGGCTACATGGAGTGCATCTGAAGATAGTACAAGTGAATCTGAAATGTCTGATTCTGAGAAGAATCATGCCAACATGTGTTTCATGACCAACACATCTAAGGTAACCTCAGATACTTTTGTTTTAAATTCTTATTATTCTGGAGATGATGCAGAATCTGATTCTGATTATGAAAACATGACTAGTGAGTAATTATTTGAATATTGTAATATGCTAGAAGAGACATGAAATGAACTTATGGATAAATACAAACCATTAAAGAAACAACATTCTCTCACTACTACTGTTAAAACCGAACTTACTATTGAAAAAGAGAAAAATGCTCAACTGTTAAAGGAAAAAACTGAACTGAAAATGTCAAATGAGCAACTTAGAAAAGACTTAGAGAAGTTTACAAATGCAAAGGATACACTAACTCAAATGCTAGGAATGTAAGTATCTCCCAAACACAATACTGGAATAGGCTACAAACCTGGACAGAGACACATTACTAAGAATAGATTTATTCCTAAATCTAGACAGAATACTGGTAGTTCTAGTTCTGGACATTCATATGCTTTAACTAGTAATTCACATTTTTATAGATCAAATAAAGTTTATCTTTAAAAATTTATTGATTCTGTACATTGTATGAAACCCATAAGACAAATGTGGGTACCAAAATATTTGATTGCTAACCTGTCTGGACCCAAGAAGATCTGGGTACCAAATTCATTTTCCATCTAAATCTATTTTGTAGGAAACCTTTTTGAAGAGTTCTAACAAGAAGGTATGGTACTTGGATAGTGGATGTTCGAGACACATGTCTGGAGATTACTCATGCTTCAAGAGTTTAATAAAGATTGATGGAGGCCATGTCACCATTGGTGATAATTCTAAGGGAAAAATCATCGGCCTAGGCCAAATTGGTAACACTGATTCAGTTTTAATTTCCAAACTTTTATTTTTTGATGGACTGAAATATAATTCGTTAAGTTTTTCTCAATTCTGTGATGATGGTTTTAATGTCATATTTGAAAATTATTTTTGTAATGTTTTTAATTCTAAAAATGTTTTAGTCTTTCCTGCTTTAAGAAATGAAAATGATTATGCAGTTGATTTAAATTATTTAGCTAAGAAAAATGTTACTTGTCTAAATGGTTTTCATAAAGCGTCCTGGGTTTGGCACAGAAGATTAGGACACTGCAACATCCATTCACTTAGAAAACTAACTAAGAAAATCTTGGTTACAGACCTACCTAAACTTGAATTCCCAATTGACAAAGTTTGTAATACCTGTCAAAATGGAAAGCAACATAAAGTTTCTTTTAAATCAAAGAACAAAGTTTCTACTTCTCAACCTCTCGAGTTGGTTCACATGGACTTGTTCGGACCACCAAGAGTCTCTATATTAAATGGGAATCACTATTTCTATGTTCAAGTAGACGACTTTTCTAGATTTATTTGGGTATAATTCTTAGTTCACAAAAGTGAAGCTTGTTCTTACTTTGTTAAATATTTCATGTCTGTAGAAAACCATAGTGGACTTAAGATTAAAACTCTAAGAAGTGATCATGGCCGTGAGTTTGAGAATCATGAATTTGAATCCGAGTTCTCACACAATGGATATAGTCAAAAATTTTCTGCTCCTAGGACACCTCAGCAGAATGGTGTAGTAGAAAGAAGAAATAGAACCCTTCAAGAAATTGCAAGGACTATGCTTAATGAATATGACATGCCTATTTACTTTTGGGCTGAAGCTGTCAATACAGCTTTTTATATCATTAATAGAGTCTTAATTATACCAGTTCTTAAGAATACCCCATATGAGTTTTGGAATAATAGAAAACCTAAAGTTAGTTACTTTAGAGTCTTTGGCTGCAATGTTTTTATTCTCAATACAAAAGATAATCTTGATAAGTTTTCTTCTAAGAGTGATGAAGGAATATTTTTAGGATATTGTTTAACCAGTAAGGATTATAGAGTTTTCAATAAAAGAACCAAGTGTGTGGAATAATCTGTTCACATAAAATTTGATGAAACTGATCCACATGAGCCTAAAACCTCTCTTGAAAATCTTGAAGAACATTTATCTATTCTGGACCTTAATGAAAAATCTAAAGAACCTGTTATAAAGACAACCAGTTCTAGATTTATTCCAGAATCTGTACCTAATGAACCCGAACCTATAGAAGAACTTGAAATTTCTAGTCCTACGTTTACTAGATCAACCAGAATTCTAAAGAATCATCCTTTAGATGCTATTGTTGGTAATCTTGATAGAGGGACACAGACTAGAGCTTCTCTAAGAAACCAGGTTTAACATCAATCCTTTTTTTCATAGCAAGAACCTAATAATGTCAATGATGCTATCAATTATGAATTTTGGGTAATGGATATGGAAGAATAGTTAAATCAATTTGAAAGAAACAAAGTCTTGGAATTAGTTGACAGACACGAGGACACTTTAACAATAGGCACAAAATGGGTGTTTAGAAACAAAGTTGATGAGTCTAGAAACATAGTTAGAAACAAAGCTAGGGTAGTCGGACAAGGATTTAGTCAAGAATAGGGTATAGACTATGAGGAAACTTTTGCACTTTTAGCGAGATTAAAATCCATTAGGATCTTACATGCATATGCTGCTAATATGAATTTCAAGTTATATCAAATGGATGTCAAAAGTGATTTTCTAAATGGGTTTATTGTTGAAGATGTTTTTGTTGAACAACCACCTGGATTTAATAATCCTCATTTTCCAAATCAAGTTTTTAAACTTTATAAAGCATTATATGGCTTAAAACAGGCTCCAAGAGCTTGGTATGATAGACTTAGTAATTTTCTTATTTCAAAAATTTTTACTAAAGGGATTGCTGATCCAACTATTTTTATTAAAATAATTTCTAATTATGTTTTAATAGATCAAATCTATGTTGATGATATTATTTTTGGATCTTCTAAACCTTTTTTATGTACTAAATTTTCAAAGAGTATGCAAAATTATTTTGAAATGAGTTTAATGGGAGAACATAAATATTTTATTGCATTTCAAGTTTATCAAAATGAAAATGGTATTATTTTGACTCAAAGTAAATACTCAAAGGATCTTATAAAACGTTTTGGTGTAGATAGTATTAAGGAATGTGATGCCCCTATGAGTACAATCTATAAATTGGATGCAGATGAAGCTGGGAAACCAGTGGATCAAACAAATTACAGAGGTATGATTGGAAGCTTACTTTACCTTATATCTAGTCGACCAGATATTATGTTTAGTGTGTGTATGTGTTCAAGATTTCAAGCTAACCCGAAAGAATCTTATTTAATTGCTGTTAAAATAATTTTTAAGTATCTTAAACACACTGTGAACTTAGGCTTCTTTTATCCAAAAAGACAATCTTTTGAGCTAATCAGTTATTCAGATGCTAACTTTGATGGTTGCAAGTTAGATAGGAAGAGCACATCTGGAACTTGTCATTTATTGGGTCAATCCATAGTATCTTGATGTAGTAAGAAATAGAACTCAGTTGCATTATCTACTACTAGAGAAGAATACATTGCTGCTGGTAGTTGTTGTGTACAAATTCTGTGGATGAAACACACTCTTTGGGACTATGGATATGATTTTAATCATATTTTAATAAACTGTGATAACACTTGTGCAATTAACATTTCAAGGAACCCTGTGTCTCACTCTAGAACCAAACACATTGATGTCAGACATCACTTTTTGAGAGATCACTACCAAAAAGGTGATATCCCTCTTGAGTTTTAGGTACTGAACATCAATTAGCTGATATTTTCACCAAGCCCTTATTTGGTGAAAGGTTAAACTCGATTAAACGAGAGTTAGGTATGATAGATCTGTGAAACTGATCTATCAAACCAATATGTCAAACTGATCTGTCAAACTGATCTATCAAACTGATCTGTCAAACCGATCTGTCAAACCGATCTGTCAAACTGATCTGTCAAACCGATCGGTCATGTTGACTAGTGCTACCGATTGGGTCATACTACTTTTTTGTGTATAAAAATGACGTTGTTTTACTTAATCTATATTTTATTATCTATAACCCTAAATGATACAAATAATGACACGTGGATATTCCATTTTCTAAAGACTATTGACCTTCCATTTCCTGCCAAACTCTCTCCTCTATTCCTTGTAACTCGAGGCTTTTTTAATCTTTCAAAGCCTCTCGATGGTCTCAAAACCTCAAAATGGACAAGAAAAAGAGACAGATCAAGGAATATGAAGTAACATCACCTATCAAGTGGGCTCTAGGTGAGTCGAGCAGTACGACACAGAGGTCTTTGAACCCGGAGCTAGAAAAACAAGAAGTTATAGCTAAAAAGGAAATTTGCTCGAAATGGGTTTTATCTAGAAAGTATGTTCTCTTGAATGTTTTGGAAACTCAAGGCTGGAAGGAGTGGTTCTGTAATAATGAAGGATTCTTTTACCCGAAGCTAGTGCATGAGTTCTATTTGAACCTGGATATAGATTTGAACGGAGTATAGGCTACAAGATTTTCTTCTACAGTAAAAGGGAAAAAGATTATGTTTTCATCAAAACAATGGGTTGAATGTCTAGGAGTATCTCAAAATGGAAGATATGAGGACTATTCTGGTAATATTCCTCCCACAACTGATTAATTTTCTTATGAGTTATCCCTGGAATTTTTGACTGGGAGGTCTGAATCGTGAAGGATAATTTCTTTTGAGTTGGATGGTGAGAACCGAATCTTGTTCAAATTTATTCAACATCAGGTATGTCCGAGAAAAGGTGATTTTTGTTCAGTAAATTATCAAGACGTTTTTCTGATTTTTCTATTTCTGAAGGGTGAAAAGATCAATCTATGTAGATATTTTTCTGAGCATATTGTTGAGATGATAAAATCTTCAAAGAAATATACCACTCTGTTTTATTCTAAACAAATTTATGCCATACTACAATTCTTAGGCTGTGTGGATGATGGAGATGAGTGTATCTCATCAGTTAGTTTTTGCTTCAACATTGTTATTTGTAAGAGAATGAAAATTAATTGGAACCCATGGAAGAAAGCCTAGGTTGCTGATGAAGAGAAGTTATATGAGTCTTTCAATCCTACTGATCATCCAAGGAGACCAAGGGAAGTAAGAGATCCTACCTTAAAACCTGGTGAAGAAGTTATCTATTCATATGAAGATGAGAAAGTGGTTTCTCCTAATTAAATTGGTGAATCCAGTAAGAAAGGAACATAAGAAGAAGAAGAAGCTGATGAGAATCTAAATGCTGAAGAATAGGATGAATCATCTCTTGATGAAAGGAGTGATCCTGATACTGTTATCCCAAATAGAAGAAGGATGGAATTTGGTTCAGTAAGTCCTCCTCTCAATTTACCAAAAATTGAACCGCTTTTAGATGATGAAGAAGAAGGTGAGACTACTGAATCAACTTTTGAGGAGTATGAGTCCTAAAGTACATACAATTCTAATGAGAGATCAGTTAATGATAATGATGATGATGAAGGTGGTGATGGTGATGGTGATAAGGGTGATGCTGATGGTGATGGTAGTTGCGGTGAAAGTGAAAGTAATGATGATGATGCTCATGCTCGACCTTTAGAAGGTCAATATGTGATCCAAGATGATCTTCAACCCCAACCACTTGAGCAAGAGCCTATTCATGATGCTGAGAGGACAGAATAGTTGGTGAGTGATAAGTATGATGAAGTCCCTTCTGAAAATTTTGGACGAGCTCAGTTTGTGAAACCTCTATACCCTTCATGCAAAGCGGCATGGGAAGAGCATCCAAGTCTTGATGTTCTAGGATTAGACTACCCAGAGGAAGAGGAAGGTGTAGAAGTGGATCTTGCAGGAATAAGTGATTCTGTTAAGGCTCAATTCATTGCCGAGTTTTTTTAAAAGAACAGATGTCAGACCAGATCCATCAGTATCTCAAAGTAGACCTGATCCGGCAGTTTCTCAATCAGACTTTGATAATTTCAAGATTGAATTGATTCAAGCTGTTAGGGAGACTGTAAAAAGTGAGTTATCTCTTATTCCTTCTCCTACTCCTTTGACTTTATCTGATGCTACTATGAATGATTTGGCTCAAAGAGTGGAAAACCTTATCAAACTAGACCTCTGAAATTACAGTGAATCAATTGACAGGCATGTTACCTCTTTGAATCAAAAACTTACGGAGTTAGGCAGAAATCTTGTTTCTTTATCAGGTGAGTTCAGAACAACCATCTCTGGCATGATGGAAGAGTTAAGAAATATGATAGAACATTTGAAGAAAGAATATTTGAGGAATTTAAAAGCTGAGATTACTCAGGTTATTGCTCAGGCTGGCAATGCCAAGGTGACCAAGATCACTGGTCGAGAATTAGATACCTTAATAGATTTTGTTAGAGAAGAGCTGGCGGCTCTTGGGAAGATTTTAGATTTATATTATTTGAAGAAAATGAAATAGGATAGTGATCATGTGCATAAAATGGTACAGTTTTATTCGGCTGATGCTACAAAAGTTCAAAAGGATATTAAGGAAAAAGTAGGTCATTATTTCTCTAAGATCTATACAAAGCATGCGTGGAATCATCATTTTAAAGTACTGACTGATAATCTGAGACTCCCTCCAGTGACTCAAGCTTTTAAAGCTCAAGTTCAGTAGTTAAAAGATTTTACCCCCACATTAGAAAATTTCAAGCAATATAAGGATGATTTTGAAAAATCCATGAAGTACGGTGGAGAAGTCACTCAGGACTTCATCAACTTGCTAAAACCCTACCTTCATGTGCAATAAAAAGACATTGTTTTTCCTATAGCTGAGACTCTGCAATCATCAGATGTTTCTCCTGGACCTATGATTGTTTCTCAAGATCTTTCCAGTATTAGACCAATCTTTCAACAGAAACTTTCAAAACGGCCATCTTTGCAGCAGGTGACCTTGGAACCCACAGTTCTACCAGCTCAGGTAGTCCTACCTCCTTTCTCCATAAGGCCAATTCCACCTTCTACCCAAAAACCTTCTGGACCTTCAATTCCTCCTACTGATAAAGGGAAAGCTCCCTTGCACCCAGAGAAATAGTTGTTACTGTCATTTTTTTGATAGGGTGTTTTTTTTCAAGGACTATTCTCTTTTGTTTGTAATATGTGTACCCTTTGTTGGTATGAAATCTTCTTTCTTATCTTTCTTTAATCTCTTCTTTTTGATAATCCCAAAGGGGGATAGAAATCATGAGAAAAATAGGTGAATCATGCATGTATATGTGAACTCTGGATGCATCATCTCTGGATGCATCATGTCTGGATGGGTGACCTGAATGCCCATGCTGTCTATTTATCAGATGCATGTATACACAGGGGGAGAAATGTTGAAAGAGGAGAATGCCTCAGTTATATATATGTTCTGGTTTTATTCTTTCCATGTTTTATCTTTTGGAATATATTATTTTTTATAGGGGGAGCATAATGAATGAAATATTGTATTCTCTTTTCATTTATGCCATTGATTTGTGATTATCAAAAAGGGAGAGATTGTTGAACTCTCTGTGGAATAGTTATTTTAATAATCACAAATCTTAGTTTTATTTATTTCCTTTTAATCTCTTGTTCAAACTTGTTCTAAATATGTTTAAATCATATTTACAATTGTTTATTTATGATCAATGTATTTTTATGGTTGACCTACAAGTATTCTCGATTGAACAGACACTTTGTAAGAATTCCTCATCTTGACCCACTGATAGTCATTTTCCTGAGGCACCGATGATGAACGGTCTCTCCGATGATGAACGGTCGCACCGATAATAAACAGTCACACTGATGATGAACAGTCGCACTGATAATGAACGGTCACACCGATAATGAACGGTCGCACTGATAATGAAAGGTCGCACCGATAATGAACGGTCACACCGATAATGAACGGTCTCACCAATGATGAACGGTCGCACCGATAGCTACCGAAGATCTAAAGAGATACTGATGATCATGTGTCAGTGATACCGATGATGCTGAGACACTGATACTGAGACACCGATACTGAGACACCGATCATGAGACAACGATGCTGAGACACTGATGGTGATGCTACCAAAACCAATACAGATCCAAAATGTCTCATTGATCACATGACTCACCGATAGTCATGAAAACTGTTTGAATTTCTATAAATTCGTATTTAACTCTAACGGTCATTTTTTATGTTTTTAATGCAATTAATGTTATTTAATGTTGATTTTTGGCATGTCCGGAGACCGTACCTCGTACCTCTGAATAGGTAATCATTCCTACTGCCAGAGCTCGTGGAATAAAAGGAAGATTGAGCTGTAGTAAAGAGAGATGACAATACAACACAAAAAGATACACACAGATATACAACAGATACGAAGATACAAAAAGAGATATAATTCATCTATATACATGAGAATAAGAACTTGAAGAACATTGATATACATCAAGAACACAAGTTCAAAGAATAAGCTCAAGAGCTACAAAGACTAAACATACTTGATCTAAACACCTACACTTGATGTGAAGGAAGTGAATCACAGTACTCTGTTTTTCAAGGGAAAAACAAAGAAGGACTTAGAATAATTTCTGCTGAATCCAACGAGTCATGAGCTGCACTGCCAATCACTAGAGCTTTTTACACTCTGATACATTATCTCTTAGTGATTATTTTACATACATTTTTGAGTTGTGTGTTTACTCTCTATATCTTACACACATACGGAATCTTGTGCTGAACTGGAGGATATCAAAATCCTCAAACCACAATTGTTTACTCTTGATTACCCATGAAAAACTATGGAAGAGGTCCTTGTGTGGCCTGGTCATTGTTTTTCTTTCCCACAAAGAACTGTGGTAGAGGTCCATGTGTGGCCTGGATAGTTGTTCGCTGTTGTTAACCCCAATCTAGGGTGTGGATCAATTTATATAAATTTTTTAGAGGACTAAGTCTTGGCTTGATACTGAACCTCTTGCTTAACTCTGTTGTGAATTTTAATTTAAGTCTATCAGTAAACTATAGACTTATTCCACTACTATTACTTTGAAATACAAAACTATTTTAAAGCTACTTTGATAGTTAAATTCTCAAGTGTTTATACTTATTGTAAATCAGTAAGTCTATTTCAAAAGTTAATTTAATCTTCAGATTAAGTCAACTGAGACCTAATCAATCTTTGAGAAACTGATTGAACATTTACACTCTGTATAAATTCACTATAGTTTAACTTTGTTTTTAAATTGGGGGATTTTAAGAGAAATATTTTTAACAGAAATTTTTAATTGGAAATCAATTCACCCCCCTCTTGAGTATCCACTCCAACCAACAAAATTCATAAAAGTTTTTAAAACTCAAAGGGAGATATGTATAAGTCTTCTGATTATGAAATTGATTTACCTTTTCTTTTCCCTACTTGTTTTAACTTGTGGTGTGTGATTTCTAAAAATGAGGATATTTTTAATTCAAAATCCTTCTTTTGACTCTTCTATTTCTTTTTGTATTGTAAATTAAACCTCTTTTTTAAATGAATATATATATTGACTTTAAAACATTTTATTTTATTTCTAATAATGATTTTGTTTATAGATTTTCTAATGATCTTACCCACTTGTTTATAAAAATAATACTTTTATATGAAAATAAACATGATCCTATATACGATTATCATTGTACACATCATAAAAAATTGGAATAAGATTTTTATCGGTCTCACTATGCATGTGTTTCTTCATACTCACTGATAGAAATTGCACTGCCTAGATAATCGTACACATTGTGTTAAATGAAAACTCTCATAAATATTTATTGATCACTCCTATATTTTATTGGATGGGCTATATTCTTTTCATACTCACTTTATCATATCAAAAAAATACTATTATATTAAAATGTCATATAGATTTCATATTCACTCTTGTGTTTTATTGGAAAGGTCATATTCTTTTCTTTCTCACTTTATCGAATCTAGGAAATAGTCTTGTATCAAAATAAATAACTTTTAATCAAAACGATGTCTTGTATTCGGTTTTGATAAGTATTAAAATGATGTATTTTTTTATATACAATTTGGTTATTGAAGTGCCACCTGTCCAAGTCCCTCTGGGAATTTAGGAAGAAATATGACTGTTATAGGATTTTATGACCATTAGGACAAAATCTATAAATACTAAGTTATTTGTATGATCTCAAGTGTGTGGTTTTTAAATGTACTGAAATTATTCCAAAATTTCATTGTTCGAAAATCATTGAAGTGATATCATTGTGAACATCTTCTTCAACACACTAGTCATCTTAAATTTCTTTGTTTTTCTTCATGAGATGTCGATTTTTGTTGAATACAATTGAGGACTTCTGAGGATAGGAAGGTAGAATGTGTCAATCACCGTATTGATTGAGGGAATTTGGGGATAGTAATATAGACTCTGATCATCATATTGAGGGCTTACCCTAGTGTGGGTAAGACAAACATTCTTGAATGTATAAATCAACGGACACTTATCCAAGGTTGTTTGATATCATTATCTTTGGGTAAAATTATTTGTATTCCCTTAATTTTATTTAATTCCTATTATTTGTAATATAAATTGAATTATTCACTTTCTCATTTTCTATTGTATACTAGTTACATTGTAATTACTCTGATTATGATCATTTTGTGATTAAGATAAATAGAGACCAGTGCAATATCATCATAGTCAATCCCAGTATGATAACTTTTGGACCCAGGGCCCTATCCAAATTAATTTTTAAATAAAATATTCATTATGAATACATTTAGTTTACATATTTTTAAACTAAATCCTTTTAAGGGGTAAAAATGAATTTTTTTTTTAACTTACATTTCACCCCTATTTTAATTTAGTATCAACATCTACTTTTTTTATCCTAAAAACATATCTTAAATGAAAAAAACCTAATTTATTATATCTTTAAACCTACATCATACATTTCATTAATGTGTATAAATGATCTCATAATCATTTACTCTTCATTCATCATGTATATAATAGTTATTTTCACATTATTGTTTATGAATTCAATAATCATCATGTAGATTTACTAGAGTTCATACTCCATAAAGATCTATATTATAATTGATCATGTAGAGAAATTAATAAATCCACTTAAAATGCATCCTTTTACATTTTTTACTTCTATTTATGACAATTCATTCATTATTCAAGAAAAAAACATAATTTTATAAGATGATTTCAATGGTTTGTTGAAACAATTTTTTCCCATGTTATATGATCGCACATATCATAATAGTTATAGGATGAATCAATATTTCTTTTTTAAAATATTCTAATTGATGAACCACTCATTGATAGTATTTTCTTCAATACTAAATTAATTATAAATTACTAAAATTATAATCATGGATCTCTAAAAATAATAAACTTCATATAATATTAAATATATTCCATTAACTAAAATAATTTTAATTACTATGTCTTGTAATGATGACATCATTCTATATTTTTGGATTGAAAAATTTTTTACAAGAATTGATTATATCCCCTCATCAAATATATCATCTTATTTTTAAGACAATATATTTTATATCATTTATTTATGTGTCTATATTAACTTCTGTGACAACATAAATAATACAGTAAGACATTTTTGAATTTCTTAGTTTGAATTAAATAGTAGATTATCCACTTGTCATGTTTCTCAATTGAATAAAAAGATTATAATATCCTTACTCACTTCTACTATGAAAATGTCCTCTAGCTCATTACATTTTTGGATTACCACATAAAATTTAATCGTTTATCAAAAGTATAACAATTCAATCAACAACTTTACATAGAAGTTCTAATTTATATAATCTATATTATTTTTATCCTTGATACTTTCGCTTCAATTCCCAACATAGTAGTTTTTTACTACTATTTCACAACACCATGAAACTATATATAGAGAAATAATTAATTTTATTTCAAATTCTAATTCTAGTCTCTTGGGTGTAGATCATCTGGTCTAGCATTTAGTGGGTATTTGGTGCATCAGTCCATATCCCACATCTCATGGGTATTTGAAGGATTTTTTCCTATACCATATAATCATTCACATGCATGAATTTAGGCCTATTAATTCATGGCTAGGACCCATGTGTGTATTTGGAGCATCATTCCATGACCCACACCCCATTTCTCTATCAAACACATATATCACATATATCACATCAATTAAGGTTAATCAACATTAATTGTATTATCACATTTCACAATCAAATCATCAATTAATTGTTTCAATAATTAATTAATCCATTTTAATAAATTTAATAATCATAATAACTCTCATTAATAATTTAAATAATTAATTAATTCAATTTAACGAACTCAATATTAATTCAATAATTAATTATCCCAATTCAAAAATTTCAATATCCCAATAATTAATTTACTAATTAAATTTTCCAGTTGAATAATTTCGATATTCTAATAATTAATTAAACAATTATTTATTCCCATTCAATAATTTCAATATCCCAAAAATTAACTCAAAAACCAGTTAATCAAATCATCATCATGATATCAACATCATATTAATTAGTTCAATAATTAATTATTCTGATTTCGCAATCCTTTAATTAATTAATTAAATTAAATAAATTCAATTGATAAAAATTATATAGAAATTCTACATTATGATACAGATATTTTAAATCATGACATTTTGATTTGAATAATATTACACCTTCCTCAATTTGTTAATGATCGATCTTATAACAAAAATCCCAAAATTGAAATGGATAGGTCAAACCCACAATGGGGAACGTGATCTAGGATGGAAACCTAGATCCAAGATCAAAAGAATAAATATCTAACAAACATAAATGTTGATCTAGAACAAAAATTGGAAAACCATCCCTCTTTTAACAAGGAATTAGAGAAGTAGATAGAGATAGAAATATACATATATCTAAATGGGAAGAAAATAAATACTTAGGGAGGTGCAGATATTCAATACGGGCTTTGAATTATGGAGAATGGAGGTCATAAGTTATTAGAATCCATCAAGGTGCCTCCTAGAATGACAAAATTCATTTATGTTCATGTTAGGGTCGATTGTGGGTTAGTATAATGGCTTCACGAATTTTAAATCTAATTCTTGGGGTAATTAAAAACGTGCACACAGTTTCCTAAGAAAGGGCGCATGTTTCTCCAAAATATACACCTAAACTATATTCCTCTTATAGGGATTCAATTTTTCTATGAATAGGGTTCACAGTTTGATAAACCATAAAATAACTGTGTAATCCCTCTATATGAGGGGTTTGACAGTTTTTTGGTCTATGGTTCACAGTTTGGGAAAATCATGCACCAACCATGATCTTCCTTTCATATAACAAAAAAAATTATCTCCTAAAAAATCCTAGGTAAAACCCAAACAATATATACCCAAAAAATGAAAAAGGGTACCTATAAACATGGTCTATACATCTCACAAAATGGTCAGGATCATAATATATCCCCACCATATAACATATCATCCTTAAGATGTACTCCCAATAATCTCTCAAATTCAATGTCAAAAGCATCAATCCACGAAGCCCGTATATCCACTTAACTCTCCTATGTTTTCACCTACACATTCCCATGTTTCCACAATACATGAACTAACAACATGTTCATTCCCCACAACATTCTCTCACTACGATCTAGCATGCATATCAAATGCTCCTCAAAGGATTCATCTATCCCAAGATCAACATAATCTAAACCAATAACAAGAGAAGGTTCAAGGTGATATCAATGAAGTTTTGACACATAAAAAAATCATTCATAGCATTGTACCTATATGGACGATCCAATCGATATGTAATTGGCCTGATTCTCTCCACAACCTCAAATGGTCCAACATACCTGGGTGCCAACTTTCCCTATCTTTGTATCCTGTGGTGACCCAATCTATATGATACCTAAAGGAATATATGATCACACTATATAAAATCTTTGTTTCATTAACGTCTAATAGCATAAAACCTATATCTACTTTGATCCCTAGGAAGAAATTTATGAATGAGATTTACCTACTCGTATGTCTCCTACATGAGACTCAATCCCAAAAACTCTAACCCACCTACCTCTATCCATCATAGAAGAGATCTACATGGCCTACCATAAACCGCCTCATATAGTTCCAACTATATAGTTTTCTGATAATTGTTAGTATTGGATAACTTCCCCAATGTTAGGAACTTCCCCCAATACCACTAAAGTCTCGAATGCATGACTGAAACATATCCTCTAGAACCTATATAGTATGCTTAGACTTCCCATCTACCTATGTGTGAAAATACATAAACAATAAAACCTATGTTCCAAGATCCTTATGCAATCCCTTCCATAAGCGCAAAGTAAATAATGTGTTTCATATTCTGAAACAATATTCCATGAAAACCCATGTAGATGGACTATTTCCTGAACATATAAATCTTCACACTACACCATTGAGAAATTCACCTGTATATGTAAGAAATGTGCCAACTTTGTCCAATATTCCACAATCACCTAAATAGAATCATTCTTCTCTGTCCTCCTTGGAAGACACACCACAAAATCCATGGTAACATCAACTGAAATCCATTCCATAATGGTCTATGGTTGTGGTTAACTAGTAGTTCATTGATGATTAACCTTCACATGTTAAGAGGTATAGCATCATGTCACGAAACCTATTATAAAATTTTTAATATCTTACCACCAACATTGTCAACCTATATCAAAATGAATTTTGGTCACACTCGAATTCCACATCCCACTTTGAGGCATGAAATTCATGCACCATCTCCTCCTTCATGCTCGTTGGTACAACAACCAAATTTTTGACATATATTATCTCATATTCATTTATGGTCCAATTAGAAGGTGACTCCCCACCTTTAAAGATGTCCATCATGTCCAAACATTATACATCATCATACAATCTATCACTAATATTTATCAAAGTTATAGACTCCATAGAAATTGATATGAAATTCATCAACTCCTAACTCTACTGAACAACTTAAATAATCTTATCCAGTGAAGTCATCATCTTCCACTCAACACTAAACTACATAAATACTAGTGTATGAGTTCTCCTACTCAAATATTTATGAAAATTATTTCCCTTATATGTCATATATGATAGATCAAAATCAAATTATTTCATATACTCATATAATCTCCACTTTCATAGATTCAAAAGTCTTTACAAAAAGATATACTTTAAGCTCTTGTGATTAGTATACACATTAGACTTTTTCCCAGAAAATAATGTCCCCAACTTTTCAATGAAAAAACCAATTTAGCTAATTCATGGTCATTTTTAAGTAATTTTCATTCATGTGGCCTCAATTTATGAGACCCATATGCAACAACTCATTCTCCCTGCATCAACACTACTATAATCCAAATACCAGATGTGTCCCAAAACACCATATAATGCTCACTTAGATTTGGATGGATAAAGATTTGGGTCGTAGTCAAATTATTATTAAATTACTATAAATATTTCTCACATGATTCCATCCAATAATAATTTATCCCCTTCCTGGTAAAAACCAAAATAGGTCCTTACAAATGGGAGAACTCCTGGATGAATCCATGATAATAGCCTTATACCCCTAGAAAGTTGTTGATATTGAAAAAATTCCTTATAAGATCCCGAGAAACAACTTCTAGAACACTATCTACGTCCACTGAAACACCTTCCTCTAAGATTATGTGACCTAATAAGTGTACTTGTTGGATCCAAAATTGAATCATAGATAGATTTTCATATATCTAATTTCCTCATAGTGTACTCAGGATGATTTCAATATGTTGGGCATAATCACCATGAGTCTTGGAGTACACCAAGAGTTCATCCACAAACACTACCACAAACTGATCTCAGTACGGATAGAATATTCTATTCATTATGTACATAAACATAGAAAGGTCATTCATCAACCCAAATAGAATTATGATGAACACATAATGGTCATACCTACATCTAAAAGTAGTCCTCGGTATATCAGAAGTTTGAAATCTCAATTGATGATACCCTGATCACAAGTCAATCATTGAGAAGACACAAGCTCCTATCAACTAGAAAAATATATATTTTATACATGAATGAGGCTATTGGTTCTTCACTATCGTCTATTTTAACTTCTAGTAATAATCATATAATCACAGTATCTTATCAACCTTATTTGAAAATAAGACTAGATAACCCCACGTAGACATTCTTGGACAGATAAAACCCTTATCCATCAACTCTTCCAGTTTATTCTTGTGATCTTGAAGCTCTATCGATGCTATTATATATAGTGTAATATAACCTGGATCATCCCATATCATGATATCAATTTTAAATTCCACCTCTCTCTCAGGTGAATCCCTTAGAAGTCCTCAAGAAACACATCCCGAAACCTATCCACTATGGGTGGAAGGATGTCTTGATTTACACCTCTATCATCAAACAATATAATAGAAACCTATGAAGTAGGATCTTCTAGTCACTGATGAACGTTCCCTGTATGGTCCACCTAAATATCCCACTCACCTCAATGAATATATTTTTCACCCTTAGGAGAAAAAAAATTCACTATCCTATGGTAATAACCTATGTGGGATTATTATGCTACTAACCTGTGTATACCAATAATTAGGTCAAATCTTGAAATATCAAGGTTTTAATGATCCCACCGAAAAATATATTCCCCAATAATAAGAGAAAACACCTTCCACAAATATAAGTCAGTCAATCATACTCTTAATAGCGTATCTATCGTTAAAAAACCACTCATGAACACCACCTCCGGGACCAAACCATTCACAATTTATACATATATAAAAGAATTACAAGCATAAGTATCAAATAAAGAACTAGAAATTGAAAATTTGAAAAGAATAGAACCTATAACTGCTGATGGTATAGCCTAGATAACCACTAGTTTATGTCGAATGGAATGTAACTTTCCCACACCTCTTCCCTATGATACTACCGGAATCCCCGTATTTTCCCTACTCCGCAGATACAAGTGATCTTTCTATGAAGAACCATATCCAATGCCACTACCTCTATTGTCAGGGGAACTCTAGCTTCCAGACTGATATAGTGCTGAAGATCTCATTACTTCACTTTGGTTATATCTAGATCCTCTTTCCCAACCCATCTATCAAGGGTTATTATAGAAACTCTATATATGTCCCATCCAACTAGAAGATCATAATTCCACTAGTGACTAGGGAAAATCTCTACGATAGTGTCCCTACCTACCACACTGGTTAAAAAGCTCTTAGGTATGATCCTACGTAACTAAATCAACCACCTGGCCACTCTTCTTCACACTTATCTAGTCGATATTCTAATAATGGAACTTCCTTACCTTAAAATACATACCTCCTGACCATCCTGTAGAAACCACCTATCCTCCACTAAAAGACTCATTCGGTTTACCCTCAGAAATGAGAGCCTGATTCACCACCTTTAAAAAAATCTTCTTCTTGAATATATTCACTTGGGTCTTAATTTCACATTTAGTCCCTTATTGAAACTAATTTTATGAAGAGGACTCATATTCTTCCAACACCGGAACAAAGTGCTACAAATATGTCAAGCGTTTGGAGTAGTCCATCATATACATACTCCCATGAGTCAACCACTTGAACTAAACTGCTATCTTATACCTGATTGTCTCGGTATAAAAGTTATCCAAGAACTTTTCCTAAAATTACTTCCACGCCATATTCTTTTATTGTTCATCCTGAGTCTAGATGTCCCAAAATAGCTTCACTTTACCACATAATATGTTACTAGCTAGTTTGACACTATTATCAGTTAGAGTCTCTAAGTGTTCAAGTATGGTTTGAATAGAATTAGTCTGGATCTTAGATTCCTCACTTATACCCACTCTAGTAAAAGTTAGAGGGTTCAACAATAATAACTTAATTTTTGTGTTAGACATGATTTTCACTACCCTCACTGGGTCTCTTTCCATGAATTTAATAAACAGAGAAAAGTTCTCTCATAACATGTCTCCAACATCCTCACTCGTCACAACCAGTACCACGGGATCAATTACTGTAGGATAATCTCCAATTATGTCTTCAAGTATTCCTATCAACAATAATCATCATAGAGTCATATTTATGAAACTACAAACACACATATTAGGACACATAACACAACTTTAACATATTTAAAAATAGGGATTCACACAAGGCCTTAATAATTTATTCCCCCAAACCACATCACACAGTCATCACCAAGGCATTATCACTACGCTTAACCATCCTACATCTAGGTCATGGTTAATAGGAGTAAAAAAATTATTATTTTTCATTTTTTCTCATTAAACACCCATTTTTTCACATATTTCATCATTTTTTTATTTCATATTATACACCATTTTCTCTTTCACATTAGGTTTCATTTTCAGTTTAGTTTCACAATCAAGGAAAAACAATTCAATTTCAAAAAATTACCCAAAACCCATTTTCCAATGCGTGCCTAAAATGAATCATGTCACAAAATAACCAGGAGTGCCAATAATGATGCGTGCATACCCAAATATCATGCCTTACTAGGCCATGAGACAATTTTTAGAAAAAATCATAAATTTAATCACACCACACAAAAAGTGTGTCAGATGAGGTGAAATAGAATCAATTATAACAACACATTACAATTACTAAAATCCCACCCTAGGTAACTGGATTTTACCATCATACATGGGTTATCTACTCTCATGAATTACCTCATATCCAAGGCCTAGAACATCCAATTCTCTAGTATAAATTTCCCAAATAGTAAGACATTATTATATAAAATAAACCACCTTTTATACCACTTTGTAACGTCCTAACCTTGGTTCCACACATTGGTTCCCTGAGATGGTCACTCAAATGACCTAAAAAATTCCTCCACATATGCCATAGGTTTCTAACTAAAAATTTGGGTCAATATTGATCATGGGGAGGCTATTACATTTTTATCAAAGAAGTACAATATTAGAAAAGAAACAAACAACAAACAATAGATATAACCATAACCAAAATAATACCAATATCACATGATGACTACAACAGAAAATACAATATGCAAAACTAAACAGTATATATGTCCGGTAAATATGTGTCAAGTGTTTATATGAAAAAACCAAAAATGAATAAATACACTAAAAACTCCCAAGTGGGTCTCTAATCATGTCTCATTCCCTCTTCCATGATCTATCCCCACTCATCCATCTAACATAGGGCCCTTTCCGACAACCTTTCCTATAACAATGAAATCTATTTGGGTATTCATTGGGTATCCTGAGTAGGCTATGATTATAACTCATTAGGCCACCACTAATAGTGTCTAAAACAATATATAGTCAAAATAGTGTATATAGTTGTATAAATAATAAATAAAGGTAATAAATTAATCATTTTACATTTATTCAATTACTCTTTATTTAACCATATATCCCCCTTATGTTCCCTAGGATGCATGAACCATCCAATACCTGCTTCGCGTCATGCCAATGTCTAAAACATGTCACATATTCAATTCATAATTTATTATAAAACATTGCCTTTGATTGTCTATTTCATTTGAATTCATAATGCTTCCAATTGGAAAAATAGTCCAATGGAAATCTAATGGGTGTAGAACATCATTTCTGGAACCCTATGAGTATTTGAAGCATTTTTCCCTATCCCACACCTAATGGGTATTTGGATCGTCATCCCCTATCCCATATAATCATTCACATGCATGAATTTGGGCCTAGACCACCATGGATAGGACCCTTGTGGGTACTTAGAGTGATAGTCCATGTCAAACACCCCATTTCTCAATAAAAAACACATATCACACATATCACATCAATCAAGGTTAATCGTCATTAACCTTTTTATCACATTTCACAATTAAACCATCAATTAATTAATTAAACAATTAATTAATCAATATCAATCAATTTTATAATCACGATAAGTCTCATTTAAAAATTCAATAATTAATTAATCCAATTTAACAATCATAATATACCAATAATTTTTTCAAAAATTTACTTTTCCAATTCAAAAATTTCAATATCCCAATAATTAATTCTACAATTAATTATTCCAATTAAATAATTTAAATATCCAAAAAAATAATTCAAAAATTAATTATTCTAATTCAACAATTTCAATATACTAATAATAAATTAAATAATCAATAAATCAAATGAATTTTACAATCTCAATATCTCGTTAATTAATTCAATAATTAATTAATCTTATTTAATAATCCTTTAATTAATTAATTAACCAAATTAATTAATTTAATTAAAGAAAATAAATTTCAAAACATTATATAATAATTCTACAATTTCATACACATATTTGAAATCAATAATTTGGGATTTTAATATTTTACCACCTACCTCAATTCATTGATAAGAACCCTCCCAATAGAAATCCCCAATTTGAAATGGATAGGTCAAACCAAGGACAAATAAAAAGATCTAGATCTGAAATCTATATCCAAGATCAAACAAATCAAGATAAAAAAACCTAGATCTAGATCTAGAACCAATAACCTAAAAATATCTCTCATTTATCTAAGAAGGGGATAATGAGATAGAGATCTAAACAAGAAGAAAACACATACCCAGGGTGGTGTAGATCTTCAATCTGGGCTTCCAATTGTGAATAATTAAGGTTATAAAAGCTTAGAATCCACATGGGAGCCTAAAAAATGCAAATCATTACTTTCCATGTTAGCATCAATTTTCAGTTAATATAGGGGTTTGAGGAATTTTGAATCTAATTTTAAGCGTAATTAAAACCCCTCACATAGTTTCAAGGGTAGGGGTGCACAATTTTTCAAATCATGCACCTCTTCTAGGGGGTGCATGGATGTCTCCTAGGAGCGTGCATGGTTTGACAAACCATGTGCCAACCATGAAATCTCTCTCTATGAAGGGTTTCATAGTTTTTTGGGACAAGGAACATGTTTTAGGAAAAACGGTGCTCCAACTATACACAATTCTTCATCCTTTCAAAAAAATTTAATTTCAGTAAAAAACTCACCTGGGAGAAACCCAACAAAAATTATACTAAAAACAAAGATAAGTGTACCTGTAAACTTTCTAGAGACATCTCTAAACAAGTTAGGAACTTATAATCACATCTTCTTATCCACATATTCATATATAGTTACTTATTATTTTTTGAGACCTACCATAGCTTGTATGACATGTATCATACATTGATAATTATACCTCAATCCATTACATCCCATGCACTAGGTAAGTACCTCAACCAAACATAGCCTATACACGTCATACTAGTATTAATCTTTTGGAACCTATATCTGGTAATACATATATGTTAAATAACCATAATTCATTACATCCCTCAATACACATGTGTTCGGAAACTAACCACTATGTAAACAAGAACAAGTAACTACCATGAGAAGTCAATAGGGATAGAGGGGTCAGTCAGTCATCCATCCTCCCACAAAGATGTTCATGATAACACCCTTCTGGAGACCAATGGGTGTCATCTTCTCAAACAGTCATGGGTGGGGAAATGTATGAAATAGTAAAATATAAATCATATAATATACCTTAAAACTACACTATGGGAATAAGCTATAATTATACTCAACATTGACTAATGTCACATGGACTTATGAAATCCACTACTGAGACCGGATTTTCTATAAGCATATAAGAAATGTTAAGAAATAAATTAATTGATTATTTTATTTTAATCATATCCTTCAATTAATTAATTCATTGTCCATTAATTAACCATTAACATTATTCCACATTACATGACACTAATCATCAGAGTAAAGTACTTTACCTCCGTGAATAATCCAAACCAAGTCCACATATTATCAAGATTAATATATTTTAGAATTTTTAATTTATCAACACTTACCCCATGGATTAAGAATTATTTAAATGGTCATTATTAGTATCACTTCATATCTAGGTACTCTAGAAAAACCATCATAAGCTTTCACTAAGTAGAAATGTGCAACCAAGAACTTCCAGCGACCTCCAACAGTGGGTAAAGGAATAAAAAAAACAAACCTAGTCATAATCCATTAAACAAATTAATAAGTGATAATACCATATATTAGAATCACATAAACTACAATTAATCTCAATGAAAACTTGTTCCATCATATGTGGAGCCATACATGGCACCCGCATACATATACCGATGAATCTCTCCATCACAGTAATCAATTATTTCAACATAATCTGACCCTTCTTGACAACATATCACATCATCCATCCCTAAATTAGACATCTCGGGATCATATCACATCTGGGCCTCCCCAAAAATAACACATCATCTATATCATCATCAAAATCGATCTCACCCTAATAGATGACATGAGAGTCATCATAGAAATAACGATGGAGTTGTAACATGTGAAAAATGTCATGTATCTATCCCATATTTGGGGGAGGTCCTATCTGATATACTTTGACTCCAACATGAGCCAAAAACATAGATGGTCCTACAAATTGGGGGGAAATATTACTCCCATGACCAAACCGTTTCTTCCCACAATGAGGTGTAACCTTCAAGAACATTTGATCCCTAAATTAAAACAATATAGGTAACCTCTTATGATCGAAATTGTATTTATAATGATCATAAACTAACTTCATCTTTTCACAAATTATATGTACCATCCATATCATATTCTATACTAGTTCAAAACTAATAATTATTTCCACTTATATCCCAATCCAGTACAATAGAGAACAAAATCATTAGTCGCACAAATCTTTAATTGGATCCATACCAATGGTTTATTGAAAAATATTATTTTAAGAAAACTGAACCAAGGGATGTTTCTTCATCCAACAACCTCCAATGTCTAGGATATAAGAGTGAAACATGTCTTTAAGAGTTTGGATGTTCCGATCTCTCTGACCAACAATCTGTAGATGAAATGAAATGATAAAAAATAACTAATATCCAAAAGCATGATCGAGACATGTCCACAACCTAGAGGTAAAATATAGATCTCGATCATAGATTATAATCCTCTTTATTTTGTGTAGTCTCACCCCCTCATCCAGATACTACCTCAAAAATTCTCCACTGATATTAAAACTCTAATCACTATAAATTGGGTATTTTTCCTCAAATGATCCACTATTACCCATATAGCATCATAGCCTCTTTGAGATCAACATAAATTAGTAACGATGTCTATTGTAATTTCATCCCATTTACACTCGGCAATATATAATGGATGGAGAAGAACACTAAAAACACGACACTTTACTATATGATAGAGAAAACATTGTGAAATAAACTCTATAACATCATGCTTAAACCTAGAACACAAAAACTAACCTCTCAAAGTTGGGTACATATTTTTTAAGCTAGGGAATACCACCAATAGTGAACTATGTAACTCCTGGAGAACCATCTCATACATCATCTAGGGAATGAAATTATTTCCTTAGAACAACACCTAATGTTTTCCATCCACAGAACAACCATCAAGGGTATCAAAAAAATTCTAAGTATCTTCATTCCTCTACTAGAAATTCTCCCAACTAGGACTCTCCCACATTCTACCCCAAAGATGATTGAACTATCATATATAAAGGACAACCACTACCTCTGACCTCCCCCATTTCAATATAAATCACTTAGTGTCCTCACACCACTCTCTAGGAATCCCCATATTGACACACAACATCACTATATGAATTTCTACTAATCAAATTAGCCAGAACATTTACCTTTACTAGCATATATGAAATCATAAATGCATAATACTTCAAGATTCTATCCACCAATACTAATGTAAGTTCAAATCATGTTGTGAGAAGAAATACCTAAGGATATTTTAATCATTAAAAAGAAAGAAACACTCACTGATGAGGTAATATTACCACAATGACAAAGAAAAAATACCACCAACTCAAGATCAAGGCTGTCATAGTTACACTAATGGATACTTAATTACTAAGACCCATAATAAACAAAAAATCTCTTCTACATCATAAAATTTAGCAAGTAAATACATTATGCAATATAGAAAACCAAAAACAGAACTTATTAAAATATAAAACAAAGGAATGGAGTGTTACCCAACTACTCTTTCATGTACTCAAAATTTGATTGACACTATTCAATCCATAGTAAGACAATATCATTTTGGGTCAAGGATGTCAAAGGAGTCAAAACATGATATAGATTGTTACAAACCTCTGGTAATAGCCTACAATACCATTAATATCCACACCTATTCCACTATCTTTGGGGACTCTCAAGACACAAATGAATCTATCTTCTAAGGATCCATATCTACTCCCTATATAGACACCACATTCCCCATGAAACATACGTTATGATCCAAAAACAAACACTTCAAAAACATCACCAATAGCTACTCATAATGATGAACTCCCAAAATGGAATGCATATGGTCTCCATTCTCCTCCTCTTATACAAAGTACATAAGGATTTTGGAGATGAAAACCTCCATGAACTTATCTAGTAACTCTCTGAACACTGCATTCATCAAACCCAGGAATATAACTATAAAATTCATCACACCAAGTCAAATTAAAAAGAATTGATAATGACCATAACAATAGTTGATGTCTCTCTTCTTAATATCCTCATCCTCCACCTTGATATGATGATATCCTGAACACAAATCAATATTTTAAAAAAATACTCTATTTATCTGATCGAATAAATCATCAATCCACAAAAGAGGATATAGAATCTTCACATTCACTTGGTTCTAGTGAGGATAGTCATCACAAAGCTAAAAAATTACATCTTTCATCTTCATGTAAAAATATGGAGCTATCCACGTTGTCAGAATCTTCTAAGAAAACCACACTACATTATATCATCTAGCAATACTCATAGCTCTAAAAACTAAGAAGGAAATATACTATATAGAGACATAAAGATATAATACAATACTTATTATAGCTCAACCCAAAAATTGATCTCCCACTGATGGGGTAATGTTATAACCTCTTATTGAAATAAATCTGGTTACTCTCTTTCAAACATGGTAAAAACTGGCTATTAGAACTCCAAATAATTCATCATCATCTCATAAATAAATAATTGAATGGACAAAACATGTCTCTAACCCATCTGAGGGTCTCACTCACCAAAAAACACTTCTGGATCTCCATCAACATCATAAAACTCCACCTACCTCCTAAATCATTCCATGAAAAATGAAATAGAATACAAAAAATCCATGATATGTATGATTTTATATGGATGTATCCTTAAACATATGAAATCTCTTAATGATCGATGATTCCCAATCACTAGCTCATAGTGTCTACATATTTCAAACAAGTCAGCCTGACCTCCAAAGAGCATATTCAATGATAAGGGAACTGAAGGACTCTGAACCTCAAGTCCCAAAAAATGGAATATTCCAAGGGATGTAAAATAATTTTTCATTATAGTATCAAAAAAATTATGCACCCATATATAAAACAAGAAAAGGTTACTTCAAATGATGTGAGGCTTCTGTGGCGCTAGAAACTCTAAAGCATGAAGTTGACCATGACTTGATCTATGACCTCTATGAACCAAAAAATGAGCACATCCACTCTCTTCTCTCTAAGGATGAGGATCATCTCATGAATGTAATCTTCCTGTAAAATATCCTCTCTACTGATCCCAAACTAGACCACCCTACTACTACTTTCTAGCTAGAAACTACCTCATCAGAGGAACATATAGTGGAAAATCTAGAAAATACTGACTTCATAAAATGGTATGAAACAATTTTCACTAATTAATTTATCTTTCGCAAGAAAAAATGTGTTTTATACCTTTTTATAGTTGTGATATCCACTATCCTCAGGGAAACAAGATGATAACGCATGGTACCAACCCTCATTAGACTGAAAAAACTATTCTTTCTAAGAAACTAGGAACCCCAAACCACAGATCTACATTGTGATGAGTTCTAATGACTACCCTCTCATGATGATATAGTTCTAAAAACCATCCTCTCAATATCCACTACTTGGACCATCACCTCTAGATATTTCTTCTACATAAATGGGATATCTTTGATTTTGGTCTCTAGATGAAAAACATCATCCAAATTCCTCAATATGGCCTCCTCGTCTGGAAACATGTCTGATTCATATCATAGAAGGGTCTTGAAATGGATCCCATACTCTCACACACTGTATCTCCCCTTTTAAAGGGTAAAAACCTCCTAGAGACTGGCCTCTTTCATAGTCGAAGAAATAATCTCACCTCGGAACATGTCTCATAATGTCTCCCATGAGATTAATGAATCCTCACAGTCCATAGAGAATAAAAACTAACACTATCTCACTACTCTATGTGGCACTGTCACACCCAATGAAACCCAATGATCTTTCCAATAATGTATTGAACTGAACAGTATCTCAACCTCCTTCAACTGATCTTCTATAACAGAATCTAAAATGGTTCCCTCATAATTTTACAGAATCTAGTACAGAACCTCTCAAAGTTTCCTCTTATGAGTTTCATTATTGTATACCTCCACTCTACAGTGATCTATTGGAGCATTCTATTGAATCTGTTTGGTTGGAACCTGATGAGGATATTGACCTAGATCCATGTTTGTAAAATAATAGTTTGTAGAACTCTTAAACCTATAATATGGAATAGATGGCATTAATTAATTAATTACTTTTTTATATTTTTAAAATTCTAACCTATATGGTGGTCTACCCATTTCAAACATAGGCAAAAATAAGAAATATGTTTGATATTTTCCTTGGTATAATCCCTGAAACTAGTAACAATTCATTTATTAGGCTAATAAAACCTGAGGGTTTTTTTATCAGGTCATAAGGGTCCCTAAAAACCCATGTCTAAATAGGTCTCTCACTTTTACATCACAAACTAAACTTATCTGACATAGTTTCCCAAGTAACTCATGCAACATCTCATATTTCTAACACCAAACTTTATATGATCCCTCAACCCAAACATTTGATACCACACATTCATGACCTCCTTCACATAAAGATACCACAATTAGGGTATTGATATATGGACCTCCCAAATCCCAGTATATTAATCCTTGGGTTGGTGACTAGAACTGGTGGTATAATAAATACATCTATGGGTGGAATTTCCCTCTAAAAGAAACATGAAGAAGAGATGGATATGAAATATACACCAATCAAAACCTGCTCAGACATATATATAAATATATATATATATATATATATAATGATATCCAATGTGAATACATGTATCATCATATAGTAATATAATAACTAAAAGGAAAACTATAAGTACTGAAAAGGAAAATATGGCAGTAACCACGAAGCCCATACAACTCTTGCTAATTCTCAAGATGGTATTATCCAGTCTAATCTCCAACCACCTCCAACTAACCTAAAAATGTTTATATATATGTAGGTTGATCATAATAATAAACTCATTGTGATCTTCCCCAAATCCTCTCATGTAAATGGTAAAGAAATCATGTTAAAGAATAGTGAACAACATTAAAGCTAACTTGGCACATGTACATGTATACTATGTTCCCAGACTCACCGTGGATAACTCTCACCATATATTTCATTCAAGGGAGAATATAATATAATAATGAAATATCAAGTGTATCCCTCTACCACTTCCAAACTGGTTTTCTACTATTCTGAAATGTTTCATGTCCGGATCCATCTCTCTACAAAATAGGTTATCCCAAAACACCTGAGCAAGGTGTCCTAACATGCACCTCATAAATCACATCATCACATGAACCCATAAAATTATCAACATATAGTAATAGATTAGTTTCAATCAGACATCATAGCTCCTATGACATGTATCATACATCTGTTATTCAACCTCAATACATTAAAATACATACACAAAGTTTCTCTTTCAAGCCATCACAACTTATACACATCATACCTATAATAATCATTTATGTAATATATCTGGTAATACAAGTGTGTGAAATCCCTATAAGCCATCACAACCTTCTACACAAATATATGGTTAAGCTAATCACCTTGCATACTAGCATAAGTAATTACCAAGAAAAGAGAATGGGGAAAGAGGGGTTTTTCAACCATCTATCATGCCCTAGGGTTTTGGAGAAAAGACAATCCCATAAGCCACTATGTGTCGGTCAACCTAACTAAAATGGGTGGTGCATCATATGAAGTAACAACATATTTTGGATATAACATATCTATAAATGAAAAATAGGCTTAAACTAGTCTTATAATCAATTTTGAATTGTAACGTCCTGAACTTTTTAATAATATTTGTTTCCTAAATTTGTGTGTTATTCCATTTTGTACTCCACAAAACTATATCCTTTAATTAATGAAGTGATACCATTAGGTTTCGACTATTATCGGAATATTGGTCAATATTACCATTGGAAAATAAACTCTTAACATTATAGTTACTATTTATAAATACAAGTGATCTTTGATAATTAATACAAAAAGAAGAGCTTATGGCCTCATTCAGCAGACTAGGGTTGTATAAAGCCCATCTATTAGAGCTTGGGAAGGAGGTAGCATCTCTAGGCTCTTCACTGGAACAAGCCCAACATTAGCTTCAATATGTTAATCTTTAATTGAATCAACTAAAATAAAAGTTCAAGATGATAGATATCACCAATAGGGAAATGTTGTCCGAGATGCCCCAAGATTCTATCACCATAGCACACCTTACACTTAGGTCCTATGCAGGTATTAAAAAGGGCTATGTAATGAGGCCTTATATACTTTTTGTAATCCCTTCATATATATAAAATTGTTATTTCTTATTATGTTAAATTTGTGAATTTCAAATGTCTAGATAAATGTAGGATGATGTTCTATATTAGTGATGAATTTTGGAAAAGTGGTATTTTAAAATATTATTGTAAGCATTAAATAATTAATAATGTGAAATAATTTTCATAAAATGGCCTTCTACAATAGTGACTAGTACGAAATTTGGAGTCTAATACGATCAACTTAATTTTTAGTGAATAGTAAAATATGAATAGTAATATACCCTTAGGAATAGTAATGAATAGTAAATTAACCGAAAAAATAGAATCTTTACCTAGGAATGTATAAATATAATTTATAAATCTTAAAAGTAAAAACAATGGTCATAATATAAGTATTGGTATTCTTGTTTGTCATAAATATTTTAATTATAATTTTATAATTAATTTATAATTTAAAATAGAAAATTTATTTTCATAAAATGTAATCATAAATTGTTACTTTATTGTCTTCTTGTTATACGATAATTTTATAGGACCTTGATTACTTTTTCAAGGTGTTACAAAATACGTTATAGTTTTAGAGTTATTTTTTAAAAAAAATAGTGATTTTATTTAAAAATAACATTAAAAAAATTAAGAAAGTTATTTTCATAAAATGGAGTTAATTTTTGAATTCAGAGCATCGATATTAGGTTAGGTTGAATTTTTGGGATTTCTATGAAATAGTTGAATTTTCTGTGAATAGTAGAAATACAGTTTTGAGTTTGGGTGTTTAATAAAATCATTGATGATATAATAATGATGTAATAAATCTGTTCAACTTGTGAATAGTAAGATATGTTATTAGGTGTCTCACGTGGTCAATACCATGGGCAAGCCCATAGTTTTGCAAATACCACCAATGAGGTGTCCATTGGAAATTAATTAAATATTCCCTCACTTTTCCTATAAATACCAAGCCATTACCTCATTAATTTCGTTCCAAAATCATCCTAAATTAAGCTCTGGTCTTTTTACCTCTAAAGGAGTCCTCCCAAGATTCCCTCAATCCCCCCAAGGTCCCAACATTCAATCTTTTGAAGATAGTATTCAAGGTAAGGGAACCTTTCACCCTCCTCTTTTTTGTCATTATTTCCTTTCTGTTATGTCTTATAGTTTCCATATTATTATATGAACGTATGTTCTTATATATTCTTATTAATTTCCATTTCATTTTAAAATTATTATAAACTCTTACCACTATCATCAATTTATTTTCATAATTTTTTAGTGACACTGTTAGGCTGCCGAATTTTTCTTAAAAGAAATAGCATCTTCTCTTTTCTTTCATATTTCCGTTTCATGTTTTATTTCATTAAAATATCAATAACATGATCTTATTATGTAACCATGAAATATTATGTATTATTTATGAGTGTTTTACCCTTGTCCTCTCTCTTTTTAATGTTTTCTAAAATGATGTTATATAGCAGGTATGCTACAAAATATTCATCTCAAAATATCTCTCTTTTGTCAAGAAATTATCTTTTATTATTTATGTGGATACCCTAATATATTTTCAATTCTAGGGGTATTCATCAATAAATAAAATTTATCTATTTTATTTTGAAATTAACATACATATAACCCTCACTCCCTTTCCAGGGTTTATAAATGACATAATGATCTTATTTTTAAGTACTTTTTAAACATCACAATTTTGACTAGAAACCCATTTCTTTGATTATATTTGGGTTGTTTATAAAATGTTTGATTATGATCTATGTTTATCACATGAAAATAAAGGAATATTAAGGGTTCTCCCTGATATAGATCTAATTCATTGGGTAAAGAATTAATCTCTAGAGATGAAAAGTTTCACGATACCTTGGTGAATAACCTTGGTAATGTTTTTATGACAACTTGGGAATGAACCCTGGTGATATGTTTATGGATGTCTAAATGAAATGTTGTATCCACATATTCAAGTTATGAATCATGTTTTTTTATTATGATATTCTGATTTTTCCGTTGCTCTGGTCTTTTGGTTTTTATCAAGTTCTTATTGATATCACAAGTAAACTGATTCCCTTGATTTCCTTACTCAGTCTTCTGCTCACCCTTTCATTTGATGTATGTCTCTAGGTTATGAGATGAAGTAATTTTACTTAGGATGAACTTATGATGAAGTCGTGCAAGTGGATTATAAGAATTTTTTATGTTGTTCTCATGTTTTATGTTCCGGATTTCCAAGACACTAGACTTTAAAGATCCTATGTTTGTAAAATGTAATGAAAAGTTATGTAATATAAAAGCGAGATGCCATAGTTGGTATTAGAGGAAAGATTATTTATATATGGAAATTATCCTATGAAAACCTTACTAATAACCCTATATAAAAGTTTAAATATAGAAATACTTATTAGTATTTCGGTGAGTATTGATTAAGTGGTTTATCAGGCAAATACAACACTGTCTGGATATGAGCATTTAGAGGCGGATCTGAAACAGATGTACCTAGGAGTGAAAACTCTGACAAGGAGTTTCATGCTTGACCTAGGGTCTCCTGGTATGCAACAATAGGCCTTTCTTCAATCTTGGTTACGACACTCTTGGGGGATATGTTTGGTTAATCATAAGCTTTTTATGAATCATTATGACAAATTTATAGAGAAATGTAATGGTTTGAAGCATGAAGTTTTAAGACATAAATTCATTTATGGTTAAAAGATTCATAAATCAAACAAGTTTCTCACTAAGGTTTTATTATTTTAGGAAATGGGGGGAAATTGTAGGAACCGTACGAATAGTGACCGCAATGGACCAAGTATGGACGGCCCTCCGATGGAAGCTGGAATTGAAACTTTCATGTGAATGTTGAACCACCTGACTCAAGTTATGGGAAATAACATGAATAAAGTTGATAGGCCGATCTCACCATGAATGGAACAACTTTCTGTTGAATACTTTATGCATCAATGACCACAAAACTTCAGTGGATCAACCAACCCATTGATTGTTAAATAGTGGATCATCTCTATCGAGAAGATCTTTTCTGTGCTCTATTGTTCAAAGCAAGAAAAGGTCACCCTAGTTGTCTATCTCTTAGAGGGAGAAGTTGATAAGTGGTGAAAACTAATTAAAGACATGAGGGAAAGAGTGGAGGTTGAAGTAATAGAGTGGGAAGAGTTTGGAGGGATATTCTTCAACAAGTATTTCCCTCGATTGATGAGAACAAGAATGGAGAAGGTGTTTCTCGAGCTGAAGCAGAAGGAGAATGAATCTATGGAAAGCTATGTGATGAACTTCAAAAGGATTTCATGTTACACCTCTAGGGCTTTCATGGATATAAATGGTAGGGTTGATATATTTTTTCAGAAGACTAAGACCTCATATGTGGAAGAATCTCACCAACCGAGATTATGATAGCTATGAGAAGAATGTGTGAAGTGCGATGAAAGTCGAACTGGAGTTTGGCGAGACACAATGGTCTCATAAATCCAATTACAAGAAAATATTGATGGAGCCACGATTATGGATTTGCTTCGATCAGGGAAGAAGAGGAATGCATGTACAACTTCCCACATATAATAAATGTGGGAAGAAGCATTCGGGGAACTACCTGCTCGTGAGCGGGAAGTGCTACAAGTGTGGTAGAGATGGCCACTTTGAGTGTAATTGTCATAGTAAGGTGAAGCCACAACATCCTAACACTAACGAGAAGGGGAATACGGTGCATTCCCTACCTGATGTCAAATGCTATAAGTGTGGAAAACATGGGAACTTTTCCAATCACTATCCAAATCCAAGGGCAGTGGAGGGGAATCACCATCAGCCTCAGCAATGGCCAAGGGAACAAGGTCATACTTTCTCAATCACTACGGCTAATGTTGAAGCACCAAATGATTTGTTGGTAGGTACACTTGTAGTTCTCTCAAAGCAAGTGTCACGACCTGTCCTCGGGGCCCGTGCCGTGACTACCCCAAGCCCGCCTTCCATAGGCTAGGGGCAGGCGACTAGAAACCGAGGCGTAAATCCTGATAACTGGGAAGGCATTGCCTTTATAAAAGTAAACAAAACACCACAGAGTACAAGCGGAAGTAAAACACTAAGTAAAAAAGAGAAGTGATGAAAAGTAAATGGGCCAGAATACAAACCCAACTGAAAGTACAACTACAACTGAACAAAAGTACAACAGGAAAAGTCAAAAGCTAGAAGAATGAAAGCAGCTCCTGGGACGTCCTTCCCGGATCCTACCTGAAGGGTAGGTACAGATGGCGCAACTCCTAGATCGTCCACCACGGATCCTACCTGAAGGGTAGGTACAGATAGCCTCCACAACGCTCTCACCCGTTAACCTCCTCCGAGTGTCGTCTCACCGTGAAGTCCACCTCCGGATACTGACTCGTTGTGTAGTCCACCTCCGGGTACCGTCCAGTCCTCGAACACTTGGTCTCTGTTAGCACTACCCGTCATCTGCAACCAACACAACGAGGTGCGGGCATAGCCCGTGCTGGGGTGAGTATAATGATACTCAGTAGGGACCCCGAGACCCTCAAGGTCTCACTAAAACCAACAAGGATAAGCACAAAGAAGATCTCAACAGATAACCTCTACTTATGTATAAGCCCATACATATACCTAAGTTATCAAGTAACCCATCTCAATCATGAGGAAACACAAAGATTATGAAATCAATGGATAACCACTACCCAGGTATATGCCCATACATATACCTAAGTTATCAAGTGACCCATCTCAATCATGTGGAAAACACAAGGTCATAGACTCATCTCAAACCAGGATTTTCATTATCGAAACAGTAACTGCTGAAGAGCCCCATCTCTGGGTGTACAGTGGTCCTGTCACGACTACGAGGTACTTCTCACTAATCCAAGTCTCTGAGGTACTCCTCCTGTTGAGTACTGCGGATCTGCTGCCAAATACTGGGCGCTCCGTTCGCTGTGGGTATGCCGCCAAATACTGGGTGCTCCCCCTAATAGCCTACAGAGGTACTTTTCTGGTCGAGTACTGTGGGTCTGCTGCCAACTACCAGGCGCTCCGTCCACCGTGGGTCTACCGCCAAATACCGGGCGCTCCGTCCACTAGGCTAGTCGACTCACCCCAAGTCGAGTCGGTCAAGCAGTCGTCAGGTCTCAGTCGTCTACACGGTCTCTGTACTCCGCACGCTCGTCTCTTGGAGGGTCCGCTCCACGAGCTACGCGTCGATACTCCAAGTATCTCAAAGTCCCACGAAGAAGTATCTCAAAGGACCGCCTCGTCATAGGGGTCTAAACGCAACAGACGGCGCGTCAATCAGACGCCCGGTCTGTGAGTTATTAGCCTTTTCGTCCCAGGGGCCCGGTTGGTTTCGTGAGCAAACCAACCCGGTCGTATATCAAATATACCCCTAACTCTCATAGGGTATACTCATAGGGATCGTTTCTCAGCGTGATCACCAATGCCGCTGACGGTTCGTCAAACGGACGTCCGGTCTGAAAGATATCAGCTTTTCCGTTCCAGGGGCCCGGTTGGATTTCGGGTACGATCCAACCCGGCCACTATCCAACGGCAATCAAAACTCAGGAGAAGTATGCCAAAAGTTCCGTCTCATCAAGGGGAATTCAACGAGACAGACGGCGCGTCAATCGGACGCCCATTCTGTGAGTTATTGGCTTTTTCGTTCCAGGGGACCGGTTGGTTTCGTGAGCGAACCAACCCAACCGCACTCTGACGACATCCAATGCTCAAGAGGAGTAAGTCAAAAGATCTGTCTCACTTAGAGGAATCCATCAAAGTCGACAGCACGTCAATCAGACGTCCGGAGCTCAAGATATAAGTGCATCCGCTCCGAGGGCCCGGTTGGTTTCGTATCCAAACCAACCCGGCCGAACCCAAAGTATTCCGAAACCTTGAGTGCGATATACCGAAACGACCATCTCGGTCCAAGGATCACATCGCCGCTAACGGTGTGTCAATCGGAGGTGTACAGCTCAAGATATGGGCGAAGACCATGAGGGGTCTGAAAACGGGGGTTTTGGGCCCGGACCGACCCGGCCCGAGACCCCCTGGGTCGGCCCGAACCGGGTCAACCCGACCCGGGTGCGGGTCCGAACTGGCCGGTGTGGCCCGGCCCAGTCTGCCTAAGCCGGCCCGGCTCGACTGGGGGTTCGGCCGAACGGCAGAACCGTGCGGGGGGCGCTGCCCCCGCGTGAAGAGCCGCGGCCCCGCATGGGGCCGCCCGTGCCAGCGGACGCGGCAGCCAGCCGCGTCCCGCCGCTCCCCTCCAGTCCTGCGCGGTCACGGGACCGCGCTCCGTCGTCGCGGCTTCATCCGTAGAAGATTCTTCCAGCGACGATCCGGGCGTCGCCGCCCCCAACCGCCGGTGTCGCCGCACCGGCGTGGCGCGCCGGCAGGGGCTTCTGCGGACCACCGGATCCGCTCCAGTGGTCTGATTCGCCTGCGGTCTTCGCCAATCATCATCCCAGGACCCGACCTTCGATGCAAAGATCCCACAACACCCGTGCGGCTTTGTTTGTCGTTTTCCGGTGCGGCGTGACGGCGTCGTGGCTTGTTCAACTTCATCGGCGTGGCGCGATGGCACCGCACTTCTTAGCCATTCCTCATAATTTCCTCGCGGTGCAACGGCACCGCACCGCCTTTCGCGTGCCACAAAAAATTCAAACAACAATTGGGGAGGATGGTCGGTCGTGTTCGTTCGGTCCGACCTCCTCCCGTTATAATTATTGCAATCGGTCATCTAATAGAAGTTGTCGTACGACAAGAAATAATTCACGGACAAAAACAATAATCCTCAACATCAATCCGCAGGAACGAACTATCCACGGATCAACCTGGAATTGGTTGGTCTGCGCTCATCGTTCTTTTCTCAAAAGATAAGAGAACACCAAAATAAATTCCCCTACCTCGATTCAAGGTTCGTTCGTCGTCGGCGTGGAAATCGGTGTCACGAGAATGACATCGCGGGGTCGGACGTAGATTCTGTGGACGTCGGGGTGCGTCCGAGGAGGAAACGACGTCTCCTCACTTGTTTCTATGGAAGGAGAGGTCGGAGAACCGTGGATGCTGAGTCATTCTACGTTGAAGGGAAGGTGTTCTTAATCGAAGAAGAACCATTCTTCGTCGAAGGAATGTTCTCTTCTTCTTCACACCAAAGCTCTCCCAAAAACTCTAGGACATTGCTAAAGTTTTCTCCCACACCAAAAGATCTAACTCAAAATAATATCCCATGATATTATTTTTATTCACACCACAAATATTTAAAATTCAAACCCAACCACTTAATTAAACAAATGAAGAGACTCATCTCATTAATTAAGGCATGTTGGTATGAATTAATGATGGAAGGACAAGGTGAAAAGTTACACAAAATTAGAGGAGTTAACAAACTTAATGGAAGAGGAGATTAATGGGTAGTTGACACATTAAATGTAAGGGAGTTTAAGGGGGGTTGTAGAGTTAAACATTTAAACACAAGGGGAGGTAGATGGGGGGAAGTTCGTGGGGGTTAAAGGGAAGTTGAAGGGTTGGGGTTTCGTGCAGACCCCACCAACCTTGGTCATACCCTATCATGGGAATTTACGTGGGGTGTGGCCCGACCTCCAACATATCTATGAAGAAATTAACTTCCACATAAAATAAATTGTAACACTACAATTTCTTTAAGACTTATCGAATCCCCAAAAATTAACCACCTCATGCGACAAAAACGCAACTGCGCTTAAGGTCCCCTTAAGAAATTATCGGCGCTGCGAGTTCATCGGTGTCCTCAGATTTCAATTCCGAGTAACGGTTCAAAAGATAGAAAATCTCGCTCGTTCGTTCACTGAACGTACCCGAGCCAAGCTTCGGAAAATGATTCCGGGTACACCGGGCCTCGGAATCAGACGCCGTTAGAAACTGCGTTCTTGTAAAATTTTATAGAAAATTAAGAAAACATTTTCCTTGAAATTTCTGGGTCTTTACATTACTCCCACCTCAGGGCTTTATGTTCCCGTAAAGCTTCAACACAAACTAGGGATACAAAAGCGATACTGAGCACGCATCTGAGCCTCCTGCTCTCATGTGCTCACTTGGAGGTTCCCATACTGCCAGTGAAAGCGCACCTGAGGAATCATCCATCCTCATAGGATCATCTCCTATTGATCCTTGATTCCCACTAGAACATCCGTGAAAGTCACCCCATCTCCAAAGATCATCTCCCCATGGTCGCTGATATGCGAGGGTCGAGCACGTGTCTCCTCAGTTGAGATACGTGGAAGTCGTCGTGCACCTGGTGAAACTGAGGTGGATGTGTCAAGCGATAAACCACTTTGTCTACCCAGCTGAGGACCTAAGAAGGTCCACTGAACCTCAGGAATAACTTGTCGCCTTGGCCACATCTCTGTAAACCTCGTCGAGGTGAAACCCGTATAAGGACGTGATCGTAATCCTCGAACTGTAGAGGCCTCCAAATCCTGTCAGCATAAGGTTTCTGTCGGCCATGTGCTGTCCTCATCCACTCTTGGATGACCTGGACCTTCTCTAGTCTCACAAGAGCTGCTACGATTTCTTCATTGCCGATAAGAGAAATTTGGTCTTATCCCCTAGATGAACCACATTCATTGCCTAATATATTCAATCCTGACATGAATGATTCTTTCATGCCATGGATTACATCGTAAGGCCTCGACGTAACTACCAAGAGATCCAAGTGTCACTCTCACCTCCAAGGGTCGAGTCCCACTATCAGCATCAGTGTGAGGTCACTAGGTCTCCTCCAGGAGAAATCTCGAACGTGAGGGTCAAGTCAACAGTCTTAATCGGGACCACTCAGTATCAACCAAACAAAAGGACAGGAAAGAAAACTTTACAAAGATAAGTGTCTTTTAATTATTGCAGCTCATAGTAAAAAGACACAAATGTAACAACAAAAAACTAGAAGCAACATGATCAATAGCCTCCAGGTCTGGAGCTAGTCCCGCTCTTGTCCATCTGCTTCCGGAGCTCCATGACCATAGGCCTCAGCTACCTGAAACTGAACTCTCCCATGTCCTCCTGTCCCCTGGGGTCTGCCCTGATCGAACCTCTGCCTCTGCCTGGGAGGTTCTTCATTTAACTGCTGGTCATCTGTATGGCGGGTCAGACAGTCACGTGCCATGTGACCAATCCCGCCGCATGAGTAACACTATCCACTCTCGGCATGACTGGCTCTGACTCCACCCTGGTTCCCCCACACAACTGAACCTAAGTCGTGCAGTCGGCCACCGGTAGGTCTGGTCCTCTTGGACCTCCGCGTGATCTATCTACTGTCTGCTGCAGAAGACTCTGCCGCAAGCCGGCTAGTGGTGGGTCATGCTGCTAGAGACTTCTCAACAAGGAAACTATCCACTAAGAGGGCTCTCTCCAACACCCATGTCTGGGTCGGAATGCTGTGAGAAACAACATAAGCTCTAATCTCCCGCTTGAGCCCATGCTCGAAGGTTCGGGCCCTGAAGAACGGGTCGCGTACCATATATGTGGAGTGGCGTGAGAGGTCTGTGAACCTCACTGAATACTATGCCACTGTCATGCTGCCCTGCCGCAGCTGAAGTAGCTCCTGTATACACACTGCTCGAAGGGTGGCTGGTACAAACTCTGCCCGGAACAGGCTCTCGAATTCTGCCCAAAGAAGTGTCGCCTCGTCATGCATCTGGAGCATCAGGGTCCACCATTTACCTACTGCTTCCTGAAGAAGGCTTGCAGCAAGGATCACCATGAAGTCTACCGGCATCCCCACTAGCCTGAAGACTCTCACCACAGCCTCTAGCCAATCCTCAGTCGCGTGCGGGTCCGTCTCTCCCCGGAACCTGGGTGGCCTCTAGCACTGGAACTCGTGCAGTGCGCTCAAGCAATGTACACCCTCTGCTGCTGGGGCTGGTGACATCGATGGCCCAATGGGTAGTAGTACCGCTGGTGCGCCTGCTGGTGCCTCAACTGGGATAGGGCCCTGTACTGAGGCCACGTCGCTCGACGTGCTTTCAGTACGAACAACTCTCGGGGCTCTAGCTGGTCATCCGCGGGGAGGCATCCTGAAAGAAACAAACATGACACTGTCAAAAGACATATACCTGGTGAGCTGACCTGGTTTGAGATGATATTTAAAAACTTCTGGAAACACACACGCAATCAGTGTTTTCATGCACAAAGTCGGAAATCTGTTGTCAGGGTCCTGGTGTATGGATACGTCGGCCGCCCGCACCAACACTGGACTCCCTGAACTGAAAACCACACTCGGCACTTTTAACACTATTGGTTCATAGAAAGAAAATATCAGAGTTATAAGTTATGCGGTAGAACCGACTCCTTTGATACCAATTGTCACGACCCATCCTCGAGGCCTGTGCCGTGACTACCCCAAGCCCGCCTTCCATAGGCCAGGGGCTGGCGACTAGCAACCTAGGCGTAAATACCGATAACTGGGAAGGCATTTACTTTATAAAAGTAAAGAAAACACCACAGAGTATAAGAGGAAGTAAAACACTAAGTACAAAGAGAAGTGCTGAAAAGTAAATGGGCTAGAATAAAAACCCAACTGAAAGTACAACTACAACTAAACAAAAGTACATTAGGAAAAGACAACAGCTGGAAGAACGGAAGCGGCTCCTGGGACATCCTCCTCAGATCCTACCTAAAGGGTAGGTACATATGGCGCAGCTTCTGGATTGTCCACCACGGATCCTACATGAAGGGTAGGTACAGATAGCCTCCACAACGCTCTCGCCTGTCAACCTCCTCCGAGTGTCGTCTGACCGTGAAGTCCACCTCTGAATACTGACTCGTCGTGTAGTCCACCTCCGAGTACCATACAGTCCTCGAACACTCAGCCTCCATCAGCACTACCCGTCGTCTGCAACCAACACAACAAGGTGCGGGCATAGCCCGTGCAGGGGTGAGTATAACGATACTCAGTAGGGACCCCGAGACCCTCAAGGTCTCACTAAATTCAACAAGGATAACCACAAAGAAGATCTCAACAGATAACCTCTACTTAGGTATAAGCCCATACATATACCTAAGTTATCAAGTAACCCAACTCAATCATGGGGAAACACAAAGATTATGAAATCAATGGATAACCACTACCCAGGTAGATTCCCATACATATAACTAAGTTATCAAGTGACCCATCTCAATCATGTGGAAAACATAAGGTCATAGACTCATCTCAAAATAGGATTTTCATTATCGAAACTGTAACTGATGAAGAGCCCCATCTCTAGAGTGTACAGTGGTCCTGTCACAACTCCGAGGTACTGCTCACTAATCCAAGTCTCTGAGGTACTCCTCCGGTCGAGTACCGCGGGGTCTGCTTCCAAATACTGGGCACTCCGTCCGCTGTGGGTCTACCGCCAAATACAGGGCGCTCCCCCTAATAGCCTACAGAGGTACTCCTCCGGTCGAGTACCGCGGGTCTGCTTCCAACTACCCGGCGCTCCGTCCGCCATGGGTCTGCCGCCAAATACCGGGAGCTCCGTCCACTGGGCTAATCGACTCACTCCAAGTCGAGTCGGTCAAGAAGTCGTCAGGTCTCAGTCGTCTACACGGTCTCTGTACTCTGCATGCTCATCTCTGAGAGGGTCCGCTCCATGAGCTACAGGTCGATACTCCAAGTATCTCAAAGTCCCATTAAAAAGTATCTCAAAGGACTGCCTTGTCATAGGGGTCTCAACGCAATAGACGACGCGTCAATCGGACGCCCGGTCTGTGAGTTATTAGCCTTTTCGTCCCAGGGGCCAGGTTGGTTTCGTGAGCGAACCATCCCAGCCGTATCTCAACTGTACCCCGAACTCTCATAGGGTATACTCAAAGGGATCTTTTCTCAACATGATCACCAACGTCGTTGACGGTTCGTCAAACGGACGTCCGGTCTGAAAGATATCAGCTTTTCTGTTCCAAGGGCCTGGTTGGATTTCGGGTACGATCCAACCCGGCCACTATCCAACAGCAATCAAAAATCAGGAGAAGTATTCCAAAAGTTCCATCTAATCAAGAGGAATTCAATAGGACAGACGGCGCGTCAATCGGACGCCCGGTCTTTGAGTTATTGGCTTTTTCGTTCCAGGGGCCCGGTTGGTTTCATGAGCGAACCAACCCGACCGCACTCCGACGGCATCCAAACCTCAAGCGGAGTAAGCCATAAGATCCGTCTCACTTAGAGGAATCCATCAAAGTCGACGGCACATCAATCGTACGTCCGGAGCTCAATATATAAGTGTTTCCGCTCTGAGGGCCCGGTTGGTTTCATATCCGAACCAACCCAGCCGAACCTAAAGTATTCTGAAACCTTGAGTGCGATATACCGAAACGACCGTATCGATCCAAGGATCACATCGCCGCTAATGGTGTGTCGATCGGAGGTGTACAGCTCATGATATGGGCGAAATAACGTGAGGGGTCTGAAAACGGGGGTTTCGGGCACGGACCGACCCGGCCCGAGACCCCCTGGGTCGGCCCGAACTCGGTCGACCCGACCCGGGTGCGGTACCAACCCGGCCGGCATGGCCCGGCTCGGTCTGCCGAAGCTGGCCCGGCTCAGCCGGGTGTTCGGCCGAACGGCCAAAACGTGTGTGGGGCGCTGCCCCCGCGTGAAGAGTCGCGGCCTCGCGTGGGGCCGCCCGTGCCAGCGGACGCGGCAACCGGCCACGTCTCGCCGCTCCCCTCTGGTCTCGCGCGGTCGCGGGACTGTGCTCCGCCGTCGTGGCTTCAGCCGTGGCGGTTTCTTCCGGCGGCGCTCTGGGCGTCGCTGCCCCCAACCGTCGGCGCCGCCGCACCGGCGTGGCGCGCCGGTAGGGGCTTCCACGGACCACCGGACGCGCTCCAGTGGTCCGATTCACCTGCGGTCTTCGCCAGTCATCATCCCGGGACCCGACCTTCGCTGAAAATATCCCACAACGCTCGTGCGGCTTTGTTTGTCATTTTCCAGCAGGGCGCGATGGCGCCGTGGCTTGTTCAACTTCATCGGCGCGGCGCGACGACGCCGCGCTTCTTAGCCCTTCCTCATAATTTCCACGCGGTGCAACGGCACTGCGCTGCCTTTCATGTGCTGCAACAAATTCAAACAACAAGGGGGGAGGATGTTCAGCCGTGTTTGTGCGGTCCGACCTCCACCCATTATAATGATAGCAAGCGGCCATCTAATAGAAGTTGACGTACGACAAGAAATAATTCACTGACAAAAACAATAGTCCTCAATATCAATCCGCATGAATGAATGATCCGCCGATCAACCTGGAATTGGTTGGTCCGCGCTCGTCGTTCTTTTCTCAAAAGATAATAGAACACCAAAATAAATTCCCCGACCTCGATTCAAGGTTCGTTTGTCGTCGGCGTGGAAATCGGTGTCGCGAGAATGACGTCGCGGGGTCGGACGTAGATTCTGTGGACGTAGGGGTGCGTCCGAGGAGGAAACGACGTCTCCTCACATGTTGCTATGGAAGAAGAGGTTGGAGAACCATGGAAGCCGAGTCATTCTACGTTGAAGGGAAGGTGTTCTTAATCGAAGAAGAACCGTTCTTCATCAAAGGAAATTTCTCTTCTTCTTCACACCAACCCTCTCCCAAAAACTCTAGGACTTTGCTAATGTTTTCTCCCACGCCAAAAGCTCTAACTCAAAATAATATCCCATGATATTATTTTTATTCACACCACAAAGATTTAAAATTCAAACCAAACCACTTAATTAAACAAATGAAGAGACTCATCTCATTAATTAAGGCATGTTGGCATGAATGAATGGTGGAAGGAAAAGGTGAAGAGTTACACAAAATAAGAGGAGTTAAAAAACTTAATGGAAGAGGAGATTAATGGGGAGTTGACACATTAAAATCAAGGGAGTTTAAGGGGGTTGTAGAGTTAAAAATTTAAACACAAGGGGTGTTAAATGGGGGGAAGTTCGTGGGGGTTAAAGGGAAGGTGAAGGGTTGGGGTTTCGTGCGGACCCCACCACCCTTGGTCATACCCTCTCATGGGAAGTTAGGTGGGGTGTGGCCCCACCTCCAACTTCTCTATGAAGAAATTAACTTCCACATAAAATAAATTCTAACACTACAATTTATTTAAGACTTGTTGAATCCCCAAAAATTAACCACCTCATGCGACAAAAACGCAACTGTGCTTAAGGTCCACTTAAGCAATAATCAGCGTTGCGAGTTCATCGGTGCCCTCGGATTTCAATTCCGAGTACCGGTTCAAAGGACAGAAAAACTCACTCGTTCGTTCACTGAACGTACCCGAGCCAAACTTTGGAAAATGATTCCGGGTACACCGGGCCTCGGAATCAGATGTCGTAAGAAACTGCGTTCTTGTAAAATTCCAAAGAAAATTAAGAAAAAAATTTCTTTGAAATTTCTGGGTATTTATAGCGAGAAAGTAATTTGTTTGATCCTGGTTCAATGCATTCCTTTATTTCCTCCATGTTTTCAACGAATTTAGAATCAACCCCCTATTTTATAAAAGTAGAGTTATTAGTTAAGACTCCTTGTGGGATTATCCAAGCATCGTCAGTGTTTAAAAAATCTAGTATTTAATTTAGTGAGAACAATATTATCAAAAATCTAGTTGTCATTCCCATGCTGGAATTAGACATTACACTTGGTATGGACATGCTCTCAAAGTATAATGCTAAGATCAAATGCAGAAGTAAAGAAATATCGGTATTCCTGAATGGAAACCCTGCAGTTATCTTCCAAGGAGAGATATATCAACCAGATCTTTGTCTAGAAGAACCTCATATATCGTTCTTTATGGAGTTGATTGGTGAATAAGAAGAAGAAAACGAGAGTTTGAGGATAGAAAATATCACCATCTTCTAGGAATACATTGGCGTATTTCTTGAGGAGTTACCCGGACCTCCACTAGAAAGAGACGTAGAGTTCTCCATTGAACTTGTACTTGGGTCTCACTTGATATCTAAGACCCCGTATAGGATGGAAAATTTGGAGCTAGAAGAATTAAAGAAATAACTCCAAGATCTTTTGGAGAAGGGGTTTATCGGACCGAGTGTGTCTCCTTGGGGATAAATTGTTCTCTTTGTGAAGAAGAAGCTGAATTGATCGATGTGGCTATGAATTGATTATAGAGAAATGAATATGATCACATTAAAGAACAAATAACCTCTTATATGAATTGATGACTTTTTTGACGAACTCTGTGGGATTCAATTCTTCTCTATGATTGATCTTCAATCTGGTTATCATCAATTGAGGGTGAAGAAAGAAGATATTCCAAAAACTATCTTCTGGTCAATATATGGGCTTTATGAGTTTCTTGTTATTCCCTTCAGACTGACTATTTCACCTGGTATTTTTATATATTTGATGAATACAGTTTTTAAAGACTACCTTGATAACATTGTGGTAGATTTTATTGATTATATTCTGATATATTCCATAAGTCGTGAGGATCATGAGGATCATATGAGGGGTATTTTGCAAACTATATGGAAGGAAATTCTTTTGGAATGTTCAGTAGATGTAAATTTTGGTTGCAACATGTTTCTTTCTTGGGGCACATTGATTCCAATGAAGGAATCACAGTTGACCCTGAAAAGACCAATGTTGTAGAGGAGTGTCCTTAACCTACAAAAATAACTTATATTTGTAGTTTCCTTGGTTTAGTGGGATATTATAGGAGGTTTGTGTATAAATTTTCATGACTTTCAAATCTATAAACCAGGTTAACATGAAAAAGGGGTCGTGTTCATCTGGGAAAAAAAGTGTGTGGAAATATTCCAAGAGATTAAGAAGAGATTGGTTAATACACCCGTGTTAACTCTTCTCTCAAGTGCATAAGTATTCGTTATTTTTAGTGGTGAATATCTGAAAGGGATTGTGTGAATCCTCATGAAAAATGAAAAGGTCATTGCTTATGCATCTCGACTGCTGAAGACTCATGAGCAAAACTATTCTACAAATGATCTAGAGCTAGCTGCGGCCGTTTTTTCCCTAATGATATGGTGGAACTATATTTGTGTGAATAAATGTGATATATACACACACCATCAAAGTTTAAATTATATTTTCACAGAAAAGGTATTGAACATGAGATAGAGGAGATGGTTGGAACTTCTCAAAGACTATGATTGTTAAATTCATTATCATCTCAGAAGAGAAAAAAAAATTCGCTAATTCATTAAGTATGAAAGACCCAGTTTTTCATTCCATGATTAGGATTCAAAGAGATACTTTTATCAATGACCTATTAAAGCTGGGCATGGGAATGATAAGGGATGGGACATCATCAACCCTAACCCAAATTATTTCTCAACCGCAATTACTAGATAAGATCAAGAAAGCTCATAAAGAAGATCCTTTGTTACAGAAGATGTTTGAGGCTGTGAAGGATGTGAAGTTTCCCAGGTTCAATACTAATCAAGAAGGTGTACTAAAATTTCGTACAAGACTATACGTTCCATCTATTCCGGAAATAAAGGAGTTGATGGATGAAGCTCATATATCTACTCTCTCTATACATCTTGGAAGAAAAAAAAATTTATAGGGACCTTCATGATCATTATTGGTGGGATAATATGAAAAGGGAGATTGCTGACTACACTTCTAGGTGCTTATTATGTCAGCATGTGAAGGTAGAGTGACAACTTCCTAAAGGGGTATTGCAATAACTACCCATACCAGCATAGAAGTGGGAAAATATCACTATGGACATCGTCACTAGTATAATGACCCATACTTAACATACATTGTTAATACTTCAAAATTTAAGTACACTTATTACAATATATAACAAAACCATTAAAGGACCGTATATGTATAGTGTCTTTAGAAACTGGGAAACATAAACAACTGGTTCATAAATCATCTACGTTGTCTCCCATTTATTTCATCATATCTAGAGTCCCTTTTTGGAATATCCTACTTAATAACCTTATTTATGACCTGGGGAAAGAAAACATACAAAATGGTGAGCTCAAATTCTTATTAAGGGTAAACAAAAGAAATATCAATCACATCATATTCATAAGAACATATCATTTTGGAAATCTTAACCTGCAAAAGAGATCATAATTTCATAACATGGGAAAAATCATATTTGTGAAATGTAATCAAAATAATAATACCTTAAAACATGAAACTTTGTGGCATACACGCATAATCATAGAGAATCATTTCTTAGTAGTCAAGACTCATTTCCAATATTATCTTAGCGGACAAAGTCCATTTCTGAACTGATTTCACTCCTCGTTTCAGTCTTGTTTCACTGAACCGGATTAACCTTCCGTTCCAGCCATGTCTATCTCATGAGATATAAATCATTAACCAATGCATTTTAGGGAGATATAGGTCCCAACCATCTCATAATGATACCATTATTATGTGTGCCACAAATCATAAATCATACATCATAGCATAAACCATGTAATAAAAATGGGATTCTTAATCATCATGTCATCATAACATAATACATATAAGATAAAATGACATCATAAAAATAATTCCATCATAACATAATAAAAACAATGTAAAACTATGGATAGAAACAAAACCCTATATTATCTTAGATGGAAAATAATATTGATAAAACACTTGAACTCCATTCTTGAAGAAAATATCCTTTCTACTTCTAAACCATTTTCCTTTCTTAACATGTCATATAATTTTGAACTAAAAGAATTTGATTAAAAATAAAATTAAAAACATGTAAAGGAAGCTTCATGGAAATAATGTTATAAAAATCTATTCATGTCGTACAAGTTAAAAAACATTCTTCTCGTACTTTGGCCAAAAAAGTCAAAAAGTACCTCGTACGAAAAACAACAAAAGATTTCTTTCATATCTTTTACTAAAAACTGACCGAAGGGTAAAATTGGATTTAAAAAATTGTAGGAGGATGGAAATAATATTACATATTGAATAAAAATGGATGTGGATGATAAATATTCCCCAGTAAATTCTGAAATATAAACAATCTCGGATAAAAATTGAGATTGCGAGATTTTCCCTTACCTTAGGTCTGAATTGTTTTGTAAGTGTCTGAACCTCCTGTATAATGATTTAAATAATGTCATTGACTTATTCAAAAATCATATTTATTTTTATGATATCATATATGGTCATATTCTTAGCTTTTTATTAGTAATATTTCATTGCTACTTGTTATTCAGGTGTTTATTACTTTTTGTTCTTATGCGTGTTTGGTCGAATAAAGTCTTATTATTCTTTTTAGGTTATAGATACCTCATTTCCAGAATGTTATTACTGTAATATATATCATATTAATTCATTAAATTCATTTGTATAATCATTATTCAATGAAGATCATGTAGAACGAGTTGCATCACATCGTGGAGACGGTATTCCGTACGTACAAACGAGCGATGATATCGTTTCCATGATCATGGAATTGTATTAGAGTGTATGTATACTATTTCAGAATCAATATCACTTTATAATAATCATATATATTTATTCTTTACACCATTATACCCATCCAAGTAAGGTGGTGGTGGAAAATAGATTACACCGCGGCGTGGAGACGGTATTCCGTACGTACGCACGCGCGGTGATTTCATTTTCCGTAGGATGGATAGATGGTGAAATAGGGTTTTTTCATACTTATAATAACATATCAGTATATGATTGATACTGATGTTATTACTTCATAATGAAACAAACAAATAATAAGAAGTGGAAGAAGAAATAAAGTTGAATTAATCGATAACGGACATTACATCTTCTTTGAATCGCCTCTTTGAGACCTCCTTTTAGGGCCTAAAATTGGTCTTTGAAGAAGACCAGGACCTCTAGGATGTTTATAGGGAAATGTAAAAGAGAATTATGCAGGGGTTGGCCGATCATGAAGGCTCAAAGTGGTGTGAGGAAGAGAGGGAGGAGGTACCCTTTTATAAGAGAAGAGAGGGGAACCTTTGGAAAAACTAAAAATATTATTTTATTATAAAGTCATATTCGGTTTTTAATAGCTCAAAATTGATTTATTTAGAAGATAATGTAGGTATGGGTCTAAATCCTCTCATCCAATATAATTTAGACAAGTTTAGATTTCTATTTTAATCTTATCAATTAGATTTAACTTTAAGATAGATAATTTAACTTTTACCGTGTCTTCTTGTTTTCTTACACTATATGGTTAATAAACATACAATAACAAGCCAAACGAACCCGAAGTTGTTTATTATTAATATATATAACCTTATATAAGTCATTTGGCCGAACCTTATATTTTTAGGAATAAAATAACAATTAATAATATAATATTTGTTTTCAAAACTATTTTATGTCAATTTTGGCACTATTTGGTAATTGATTTTTGTGAAAATCATAACAGAATGATTAGTTCAAAAAAAGTTAATTAAATCAATACTAACATGTTATATTAACATATAAAATAATTTTAATTCATAAAAAGTCTAAAATTACATTTAATTTGGTATTTATAACATCAATTATGTCAATATTTCATTAAAAATATAATTATTGCATCATCATTGTGTCATAAATAAATTAAATTATTTAAAGTCTAAAAATTAAAAATAAATTATCATTATGTAGGAAATATTTTTATCTTTATAATTAATATTTATAGTTGAATTTATCTTATGTATAACCCTATAATAATAATGATATAGTTATTAAACTTTGATTTTATCTCTTTTAACTCTTCTTTGGATTAAATAATAATAAATGTCCTAATCTAATCCACGTGGACCTAAATGATAATATTTTATTCCTAAGGTTGTTTTTTGCTGAGATACACTTGTCCAATAGAATTAGGACATTTTTTAGGGTAATATTAATATCATTTTTACCCTTAATTACCCTATTTACGTTTAACCGTGGTAACAAAAAGTAAAAAGTTATTATTCACCAAAAATTATTTTCATCTCATTGAACCACATTTTAGTCTTTCATATTAACTATGTCTCTCGGATTTTCGAAATTACACTCACAGATGCGGTAAAATTATGTTTTATGTGAATTTGGAAATTAACCTAGGAGGTGGGTAAAAGACGGTGAAAAGTTCAATAAAATTTTTATATATCTAAAATTATTATAAAATGACTCCAATGAATTGAATTGAACTTATATAGGTATTATGTATCAATTTGGACAAAAAATAAATTTAAATAAAATAAATAATTATTTAAATAAAAATTCGGTTTTTAAATAGTAACCCAGTGTTTTCACTATTCATCAAAAATTGAAAGTTTTCAGAAAAATACCAAAATTTCACCCTAGGCTAATTTTGATATTCCGAATCCAAAAATGAAGTCCATTTTGAAAATTAAAATTTACAAAATTTCAAAAAGAGGGTATTACTATTCATAATGGCTAGTTTTAATAATATTTTAATAGCATATCGTTGTTTAGTGAAACTCGGTATTGCGTACGACGCAAACTGTCGAGGAAGGTCGCGATTGTGTATAAAGAAAACTAAGCTAGTGTTCTGTGTAGTGAAAGATTTCTTTGATGATTTATATAAAAAAACAAAATATTTCTCATAAAAGTCTCAGGAGTTACATTCTACCCCCCTTAAAATGAATTTCTCCCTCGAAATTCATCACTTTGTAATAAACAGATGAAGATACCTCTCCCTTATAATATCCTCAAGCTCCCATGTAGCTTCTTCTAATTGGTAGTTCCTCTATAAAACTTTCACCAAGTGAGTGGTCTTGTTCCGTAGGAATTTTTCACTACGATCAAAAATATCTATCGGTTGTTCTTCATAAGAAAGATCTTGCTTCAGTGGTACAACTTCTGAGTTGAGTACATGTGAAGGATCAGGTATGTACTTTCTCAGGAGAGATACATGGAACACATCGTGAACTTCAGAGAGATTCGGTGGAAGCGCCAATCGGTAAGATACCTTCCCAACACGATCCAGTATTTCGCAAGGACCGATATATCTATGGCTCAACTTTCCCTTCTTTCCAAATCTCATTACTCTCTTCCAAGGAGATATTCATAAGAACACTTTATCTCCCTCTTCAAACTCTAGGTCTTTTCTTTGGTTTTCGGCATAAATTTTTTGTCAACTCTAAGAAGCTCTAATGTGTTGTTGAATAGATTTGACATTTTCCTCCATCTCATCAACAAGATCAGGTCCTAATAGATTTCTTTCCCCAACTTCATCCCAGCAAGTTGGAATCCTTCATTTCTTTCAATAGAGAGCTTCATAAGGATCCATCTGAATACTGGAGTGAAAGATATTATTATAAGAAAATTACACCAAAGGTAGGTGTTGATCTTAACCACCTTTGAAATCCATAGAGAAAGCTCTCCACATATCTTCTAGAGTTTGAATTAATCTCTCAGACTGACCGTCTGTCTGAGGATGATAAGCAGTGCTAAAACTCAACTTTGTATCCAGAGTATGCTGAAGACTTTTCCTGAACTTCGAGGTAAACCTCGGATCCCGATCAGATATAATAGAAAGTGGTACTCCATGAAATCTTAACACTTCCTTCACATATATCCTGGTAATCTGATCCAGAGAGAAATCCTCTCTAATAGCAATGAAGTGTTCCGACTTTGTAAGATGATCAACTATGACCCAGATAGCATTATTTTTTTGGATGTTTTAGGAAGTCTGGTGACAAAGTCCATAGTGATGTTTTCCCATTTCCATTCTGGTATGGGTAATGGTTGTAACATCCCCTTAGACTTTTGTCTCTCAGCTTTAACTTGCTGACAAACCAAGCATCGAGAGACATATTCATCAACATCTCTTTTCATGCCATCCCACCAGAAGTACTCTTTCAGGTCCCTATACATCTTCATGCTTCCAGGATGAAAATAGAATGAAGAACTATGAGCCTCATCCAGCTGCTCCTTCTTTAATTCTGGGATGGGAGAAACACAAGCCTGATTCCTGAACTTTATTATCCCATCACAAGCAAGGTTTAATTCAGGAACATTTCTCACCTTCTTTTTTAACTCTACATCTTCATTCTTTGCCTCTTTAATCTTCACATGTATAGATGGTTGAACATTAATTTGAGAAAGATACGATTTTCCCCTTCCATTGTAATTCCAAGATCCATCCCTTGTAAATCCATAAATATTGGATCTTTTTTTATCCTCATCATGGATAAGATAGCATGGTCTTGTCGACATAATGCATCTACCACCTTGTTTGCTTTCCCAGGGTGGTAACGAATTGATAAGTCGTAATCCTTAATTATCTCCAACCATCTTCTTTGGCTCATATTCAGCTCCTTTTGTGTGAAAATATACTTTAAACTTTTATTATCAGTATAAATATCACACCTTTCTCCATAAATATAATGCTTCCAAATCTTTAATGCCAAGATTACCACAACTAACTCCAAATCAAGAGTTGGGTAATTTTTCTCATGGATTTTCAACTGGCGTGAGCCATAAGCTATCACCATATCATTTTTCATAAGAACACACCCCAACCCCTTCATGGATGCATCACTATAGATCACAAACATTTCTCCACTACAAGGAAGTGTGAGTACAGGTGCACCGGATAACCTTCTTTTCAACTCCTTGAAACTATCTTTACATTCCTCCGTCCAAACAAACTTAACTCCTTTCTGAGTCAACTTGGTGATTGGATTAGATAATCGTGAAAAATATTTCACAAAACATCGATAATATCCATCCAAACCAAGAAAACTTCGGATCTCGGTTACTGTTGTTTGTCTCGACCATCTTTCGATAACCTTTGTTTTGGATGGATCCATAGATATCCGCTCTTTTGAGATTATGTGACCCAAAAATGAAACTTTTTGAAGCCAAAATTCACACTTGGTAAATTTGGCATAAATCTTCTCCTTTCTCAGGGTCTTCAATATAATTCTCAAGTGATCTTCATGTTCTTCCTTGCTCTTTGAATATACAAGAATATCGTCTATAAAGACTACCACAAACTGATCAAGATAGTCTCTAAAGATTCTATTCATCAGATCCATGAAGATAGCAGGGGAATTAGTAAGACCAAATGTCATCACAATAAATTCATAGTGTCCATACCTTGTACGGAAAGCTGTCTTTGGTATATCTTCCCTTTTTACCCTTAATTGATGATACCCTAAATGGAGATCAATCATGGAAAAGTATTGAGCTCCACGTAGTTGGTCAAATAAGTCATCAATGTGTGGGAGAGGATATTTGTTCTTGATAGTGATCTTGTTAAGTTCTCGATAATCAATACAGTGTCTCATTGATCCATATTTCTTCTTAACAAACAGAACAGGTTCTCCCCAAGATGACACACTAGGGCATATGATTCCCTTATCAAGATTCTCTTGGAGTTTCTTCTTCAATTCCTGCAACTCAACTGGGGCCATTCTATAAGGTGTCTTTGAAATAGGTAAAGCACCTGGTATGAGTTCTATTGAAAACTCAACTTCATGATTTGGTGTAAGACCCGGTAATTCTTCCGGAAAGATATCATCAAACTCCCGTACGATGGGCATATTCTTAATCGTGTGTTTCTCACCAACCATTTGAGATAAATAACCTTCATTTAGTGGAATCAAGACCCATAAAAGAAAAGAAATTTCCATTGGAAGGTTATGTTCATCCTTGCATCGATAGACGATCATAGATTGATTTGGAATATGAAATGTGACTTCCCTTCTTTGGCAATTGATTTGAGCTCCATATAAAGAAAGTCAATACATGCTAAGAATCACATAAAATTCCACTATAGGAAGGATCACAAGATTTGCAGAAAGCACTTTCCCACAAACTTCAATAGGAGAAGAATTATAAACTTTTGATGCGACTGTTTTTCCATTAGGGGTTGTCACAGGTAACTCAACATCAAATTGTTGAGGTAATACGGAGATACCCTTAGAAAATTATTTAGAAATAAAAGGGTGGGTGGATCCAGAATCAAATAAAACATTTGGTACTTTATAGTGTATGGTAAGTGTACCTTTCACCACATCGTTATTGTAATCCACATCGCTGATAGAAATTTCATGTGACTTTCCTTTGTCTTTAGCCTTAAGAGTTTGTTGGCATCGATCATCATCAACAACCCTTAGATTAGGGCATTGATTATCATAATGCCCCATTTCCTTGCACTTGTAACATTGAAGTGTAGGAGGTGCACTCTATGTAGCCTTTTCATTGTTCACATCACTAGACATCTTCTTCCCATCATTGCGGCATTCAAATGCCCGATGACCTTCCTTTCCACATTTGAAACGTTTTCTTGCCCCTTTATGACAACTCCCTCCATGTTTCTTTCCACACATTGAGCATAAGGGAAAACTCGTCTTCTTTTCAGTGTGCTCTTTAGATTTTCCTTTGAATTGCATTTTCCTTTTCTTATCAAACCCCTATGACGGATGGGTTACTCCAATTCCATCTCAACCTTGAGAGCACATCGAACGATTTCCTCGTAACTATTGAAGTCCCTTATGGATAATTCCCTTCGAAGACTTGGTTTTAAGCCACTAAATAATCGATCGATCTTACTCTCAGGTTGAATAATAATCCCATAAGCGTACCTTGAAAGTCTTGTGAAAATTGCTTCATAGGTACCAAAAGATTCATCATCCTTTTTCTTTAGTTCAAGAAACTCATTCTCCATCTTTGTTTGGAGAATATGAGGGAAGTGCTTATTGAAAAATATGTTATTGAACTCGTCCCATTCCATAGACTCAATTTCATCCCTCTGCCTCATATTCTTGATAATATTCCACCATTGATCAGCTTCACCTTCCAAACGATAAACTACTAAGATGACATTATCATGTTCAGAACATTGAAGAACTGAAAATATTTTTTAGTAGTACTGATCCATTGTTCAGCCACTAATGGATCAGTAGACCCGCTGAATGATGGTGGACGCTGCCGCATAAAGGATTTGACAGAATGTTGCTTCTTCCTTTTCTCATTTGGAAGTCCTCCATGATTCATAGCTTGAGAAAGTTGTGTGAGCATGGCTAAAGGATTTTTCATTCCATCTCCCATAACGTTTGGTTGCTTAGGGGGACAGTCATTGCATTTCCCGTCGCATTACGCATTAACACGGTTCCTTCGGGTTCCAGCCATTGACTAAAACCAAGAAGAATAGTGTGAGCAACACTAATTATAATAGGAAAAACACATAATCAAGAAAAAAAATTCACACATATGGTTTTATCATAGGCTGTTCATGGCCATTTCTAAAACACTAAGATTGGGTTCTATGCTTATACATATCCTTAGGTTTCTTACTAAGGCTTTCACATCCTAGTTTCCAAAGGTTGACTATACCTTTCCTCTGATACCAACTATAACAACCCATACTTTACATACATTTTTAATACTTCAAAATTGAAGTACACTTATTAAAACATATAACAAAACCATTAAAGGACCGTATAGGTATAGTGTCTTTAGAAACTGGGAAACATGAACAACTGGTTCATAAATCATCTACATTGTCTCCCATTTATTTCATCATATCTAGAGTCCATTTTTGGCATATCCTACTTAATAACCTTCTTACTGACCTGGGGAAATAAAACATACAAAATGGTGTGCTCAAATGCTCAGTAAGGGTAAACAAAAGAAATATCAATCACATCATATTCATAAGAACATATCATTTTGGAAATCTTAACCTGCAAAAGAGATCATAATTTCAGAACATGGGATAAATCACAGTAGTGAAATGTAATCCCAATAATCATAACTTAAAACATGAAACTTTGTGTCATTCACACATAATCATAGAGAATCATTTCTTAGTAGTCAAGACTCATTTCCAAGACTATCTTGGTGCACAAATTCAATTTCTGAACTGAGTTCACTCCTCGTTTCACTCTTGTTTCACTGAACTGGATTTACCTGTCGTTCTATCCATGTCTATCTCATGAGATATAAATCATTACCCAATGAATTGGAGGGAGATATAGGTCCCACCCATCTCATAATGATTCCATTCTTATGTGTTCCACAAATCATAAATCATACATAATAGCATAACACATGTAATAAAAATGGGATTCTTAATCATTATGCCATCATAACATAATCCATATAAGATAAAAGGACATCATAAAAATAATTCCATCATAAAATAATCAAAAAAATGTAAAAATATTGATAGAAATAGAACCCTATATTATCATAGATGGAAAATAATTTTGATAAAACACTTGAATTCCATTCTTGAGGAAAATATCCATTCTACTTCAAAAACACTTTCCTTTCTTAACATGTCATATAATTTTGAACTAAAAGAAGTTGATTAAAAATAAACTTGAAAACTTGTAAAGGAAGTTTGATGTAAATAATGTTATAAAAATCCATTCATTTCGTATAAGTTAAAAAAACATTCTTCTCATACTTTGGCCGGAAAAGTCAAAAAGTACCTCGTACGAAAAATGAAAAAAGATTCCTTTCATATCTTTTACTAAAAACTGACCGAAGTGTAAAATTGGATTTAAAAAATTGTAGGAGTATAGAAATAATATTACATATTGAAGAAACATGGATGTGGATGATAAATATTCCCCAGTAAATTCTGAAATATAAACAATCTCGGATAAAAATTGAGATTGTGAGATTTTCCCTTACCTTAGGTCCGATTTGCTTCGTAAGTGTCTAAACCTCGTGTATAATGATTTAAATAATGTCATTTACTTATTCCAGAATCATACTTATTTTTATGATATAATATATGGTCATATTCTTAGATTCTTATTAGTAATATTTCATTGTTACTTGTTATTCGGGTGTTTATTACTTTTTGTTATTATGCGGGTTTTGTCGAATAAATTCTTATTCTTCTTTTTAGGTTATAGATACCTCATTTACAGAATGGTATTAGTGTAATATATATCATATTCATTCATTCAATTCATTTATATAATCATTATTCAATGAAGATCATGTAGAATGAGTCGCATCACATCGTGGAGACGGTATTCCGTACGTACGCACGAGTGATGATATCATTCCCATGATCGTGGAATTATATCAGAGTGTATGTATACTATTTCATAATAAATATCACTTTAAAATAATCATATATATTTATTCTTTACACCATTATACACATCCAAATAAGGTGATGGTGGAAAATAGATTACACCACGGCGTGAAGACGGTATTTCGTACGTACACACGCACGGTGATTTCATTTTCCGTAGGATGGATAGATGGTGAAATAGGATTGTTTCATACTTACAATAACATATCATTATATGAGTGATACTGATGTTATTACTTCATAATTAAACAACTAAAGAAGAAGAAGTGGAAGAAAAAAATAAAGTTGAAAGAATCGTTAATGGACATTACCTCTTCTTTGAAGCGCCTCTTTGAGACCTCATTTTAGGGCACTAAAATTGGTCTTTGAAGAAGACCAGGACCTCTAGGATGTTTCTAGGGAAATGTAAAAGAGAATTTGTCAGGGTTTGGCCGAGCTTTAAGGCTCAATGTGGTGTGAGGAAGAGATGGAGGAGGTTCCCTTTTATAAGAGAGGAGAGGGGCACCTTTAGAAAAACTAAAAATATTATTTTATTATAAATTCATATTCGGTTTTTAATAGCTCCAAATTGATTTATTTCGAACATAAGGTGGGGATGGGTCGAAATAATTTCATAAAACAGAATTTAGACAAGTTTAGATTTCTATTTTAACGTTATCATTTAGATTTAACTTTAAGTTAGATAATTTAACTTTTATCGTGTCTTCTTGTTTTCTTACACTATAAGGTTAATAAAATTACTATAACAAGCCAAAAGAACCCCAAGTTGTTTATTATTAATATATATGACCTTATCTAAGTCATTTGGCCTAACCTTAGATTTTTAGGAATAAAATAACAATTAATAATCAAATATTTGTTTTAAAAACTATTTTATGTCAATTTTGACACTATTTGGTAATTGATTTTTCTGAAAATCATATCAGAAAGATTAGTTTGAAGAAAGTTAATTAAATAAATACTAACATGTCATAGTAACATATAAAATTACTGGAATTCATAAAAAGTCTCAAATTACATTTATTTGTTTAATTATATATCAATTATGTCAATATTTCATTAATAATATAATTACTGCATCATCATTGTGTCATAAATAAATTAAATTATTTAAAGTCTAAAAATTACAAATAAAAGTACCATTATGTAGGAAATACTTTTATCTTTCTAATGAATGTTTATAGTCGAATTTATCTTATGTATAACCCTATATTAAAACTGATTTATTTATTAAACATTGATTTTAACTATTTTAACCCATCATTAAATAAATTAATAATAAATGTCCTAATCTAATCCAAGTGGGCCTAAATGGTCATATTTTATTCCTAAGGTTTTTTTGTCGAATTACACTTATCCAATAGAATTAGGACATGTTTTAGGGTAATAATAATATCATTTTACCCTTAATTACCCTATTTACTTTTAACCGTGGTAAAAAAAAGTAAAAAGTTACTATTCACCAAAAATTATTTTCATCTCATTGAACCACATTTTAGACCTTGATATTAACTGTGTCTCTCAGATTTTAGGAATTCCACTCACAGAAGTGGTAAAATTAAGTTTTATGTGAATTTGGAAATTCTCATAGGAGGTGGGTAAAAGACGATGAAAAGTTCAATAAAATTTATGTATATTTAAAATTTTTATAAAATGACTCTAATGAATTATATTTAACATATATAGGAATTATGTATCAATTTTGACCTAAAATAAATTTAAATAAAATAAATATTTATTTAAATAAAAAGTCGGTTTTTAAATAGTAACCTAGTGTTTTCACTATTCATCAAAAATTGGAAGTTTTCAGAGAAATAAAAAAATTTCACCCTAGGATAATTTAAATATTCTGAATCCAAAAATTAAGTTCATTTTGAAAAATAAAATTTAAGAAATTTCAAAAAATGGGTATTACTATTCATAACGGCTAGTTTTAATAATATTTTAATAGCATATCATTGTTTAGTGAAACTCGGTATTGCGTACGACGCAAGCTATCGAAAAGGTCATGATTGTGTGTAAAGCAAGCCAAGCTAGTGTTGTGTGTAGTGAAAGATTAATTTGATGATTTCTATAAAAAAAATATTTCTCATAAAAGTCTCGGGTGTTATAACTAGTCTCCCAAGAACTTCCAAGGGAAATAATACGATATAGTTTATTTTGTACCGCGTCACCAAGACTACCCATTTATCTCTATTCGGGATGATTTCTCTCTTGATCAACTTTCTAGGATTTATGGGAAGTAAGTGGTTAGGATACATGGAGTTTCACTTTCTATCATCTATGATCGTGGTCCAAGGATCATATCAAAATTCAGGATAAGTCATCAACATGCTATGAGCACAGAATTGAATTTCAGTACAACCTATCACCCCCAAACTGATGGCCAATCTAAAAGGACTATTCAAATACTCGAGGATATGCTGAGAACATGCTCAAAAGAATTTAATTGTGGATGGGATAAACATCTCCATTTAGTTTAGTTCACTTACAAAAACAACTTCCACTCAAGAATTCAAATGGCACCCTATGAAGCTCTATATGGTATGCAGTGTAGAACTCCTACTTGTTGGCATGAACCTCGTGAGATAATGCTTCTTGGGCCTGATCTTGTGCAAGAGATGATAGAAAAAGTCCATGTCATCCGACAACACATTAAGGTTTCTCAGAGTAAGAAAAAGAGTTATTCCAACAACCATTGAAGGGACTTGGTGTTTTATGTTGGTGAAAAAGTATTTCTTAGAATTTCACCTTGGAAGAGAGTCGTGAGGTTTGGGAAAAAAGCGAAGCTCAGACATAGGTACATTGGCCCCTATGAAATCCTTGATCACGTAGGAGTAGTGACCTATCATCTTGCACTTCCTCCAAATCTATCACAAGTTCATGATTTCTTTCATGTATCCCTCTTGAGGAAGTACATACCTAACCCTTAACATATACTAAATCTACAGGTGGTACAACTGGAACATGACCTCTCTTATGAGGAACAACAGGTGGTGATCTTGGATCGTAGAGACCAGGTTCTACGCAACAAGACTACTGACCTTGTTAAGGTGTTGTGGAGGAACCACAAGTGTGAAGAAGCCACGTGGGAACCAAAGGATTATATAAGGAAAAAGTACCCACTAATTTTATCTTCTGAGGGTTAGAATTAATATGTTGGGGATGAAATTTCTTAAGGGGGGAAGAATGTAACGACGCAAACTTTTTAATAATATTTGTTTCCAAAATTTGTGTGTTATTTCATTTTATACTCCACAAAACTATATCTTTTAATTAATGAAGTAATACCATTGGGTTTCAACTGTTATATGACCATTGTTAAATATGAACATTTGAAAATAAACTCTTAACATTGTAATTATTGTTTATAAGTACAAGTGATTTTGGTTAATTAATACATAAAGAAGTGTCAGTGGCCTTATCCAATAGACTCAGGCCATACAAAGCCCATCTGTCAGAGCTTGGGAAGGAGGTAGCGTCTCTAGGCTTTTCTCTGGACCAAGCCCAAGCTAAGATTCAACATTTGAAGCTTGAATGAAATTTCTTAAAGGAGAAGTTCAAACTGATAAAAATCACCACTCGGGAAATGTTGTCTGAGCTGCCCCAAGATTCTATCACCATATCACACCTTACACATAGGTCCTATGCAGGTGTTATAATGGGCTATATAATGAGGCCTTATATACTTTTTCTAATCCCTCGGTTTAAATATAATTTTTATTTATTATTATGTTAAATTAGTGAATTTCAAATGTTCAGATAAATGTAGGATGAAGTTCCATATTATTGATGAATTTTTGAAAAGGGGGTATTTTAAAATATTTTTGTAAACTTTAAATAATTAATAACATAAAATGATTTTCATAAAATAGTCTTCTACAATTGTGATCAGTAAGAAATTTAGAGTCTAATAAGATCTACTTTGTTTTTATTGAATAGTAATGTATGAATAGTAATATTCCCTTAGTAATAGTAATGAATAGTAAATCAGCCAAAAAATAGAAACTTCACCCATGAATGTATAAATATAATTTAGACGTCTTAAAAGTGAAAAGAATGGTCATAATATAAGTATTGGTATTTTTTATGTCATAAAAATTTTAATTAAAATTTTATAATTATTTTAATAATTTAATATAAAAATCTATTTTCATAAAATGTAATAATAAATTGTTAATTTATTGTCTTATGGTTATAGGATAATTTTATGGGACCATGATTACTTTTTCAACTTGTTATAAAATAATTTATAGTTTTAGAGTTTTTTTTTAATAATTAATGATTTTATTTAAAAATTTAATTAAAAATATTTATAAATTTATTTTCATAAATATTTTTTATTTTTTAATTCAGAGCATCGATATTAGGTTCTGGTGAATTTTTTGGATTTTTCTGAAACAGTTGAATTTTCAGGGAATAATAAAAATACAGTTTTGAGTTTTGGGTGTTTAATGACATCATTGATGATGTAATAATTATGTAATAAATCTGGTTGAATTTTGAATAGTAAGATATGTTATGATGTTTCCCACATGGCCAATACCATGTGAAAATACCATGTTCATACCTAGGTTTTTGCAAATACCAATGATGAGGTGTCCCTTGGAAATTAATTAAATATTCCATCACTTTTCTTATAAATACCAAGCCATTCCCTCATTAATTTCATTCCAAACTCATCCTAAATAAAGATATAGTCTTTCTACCTCCCAAGGAGTCCTCCCAAGGTGTTCTAAAACCACCCAAGGTCCTAACCTTCAATCTTTCAAATATACTCTTCAAGGTAAGGGAACCTTTCACCCTCCTCTTTTTAGTCATGATTTTTTTTATGTTATGTATTATAGTTTCCATCTTCTTAGGTGGTGTTATGTTCTTATATATTCTTATATAGTCCATTTTATTTTCAAATGATTATATACCCTTCTGCATTCTTCAATTTATTTTTTAAATTCTTTAGCGACGTCGTTAGGGTGCTGAATTTTTCTTAGAAGAAATAACATCTTCTCTTTTCTTTCATGTTTTCTTTTCATGTGGTATAGAATTAAAATATCCATACCATGATATTATTATGTACCCATTATATATTATTAATTATTTATGAGTGGTTTACCCTTTTACCCTCACTTTTTAAGGTTTTCTTAAATATTGTTATGTAGCTGTTATTCTAAAGATTTTTCGTCTCAAAATGTCTCTTTTTCTCAAGAAATTATCTTGTATTATTTATGTGGATTCCAAAATATATTTTCACTTATTGGTATATTAATAAATACATAAAATATATCTATTTTCTTCAAGAATTTACATACATATAACCCTTACTCCCTTTCCATGGGTTATAAATGACATAATGATCTTATTTTTAAGTACTTTTTTAAATGTCACGATTTTGACATGAAACCCATTTCTTTGATTCTATTTTGGTTATATATGAATTGTTTTATTATGAAATCTGTGGCTCACATGAAAATAAATACATATTAAGGGTTCTCCCTGATAGTGCTCCAATGCATTGGGTAAAAAATTAATCTCTAGAGATGACAAGTTTCATGATACCTTGGTGAATTACTTTAGTAATGTTTTTATGAAACCTTGGAAATGTTTTTTTGTATCCACATATTCAATTTGTGATTCACTTTTTTATTATGATGTGCCTATTTTTCGTCTTCTCATGTCTTGTTGTTTATATCATGTTTTTATTTATATCATAAGCAAACTGATTCCCTTGATTTCCTTACAGGGCCTTATGCTCACCCTTTCCTTTGATGTATGTCTCCAGGTTATGAGATGATGAAATTGTAGTTAGGATAAACTTATGATGAGTCCTTACAAGTGGATTAGAATAATGTTTTATGTTTTTTCATGTTTTATGTTCTTGATTTCCAAGACACTAGACTTTAAAGATCCTCTGTTTGTAAAAGGTAATGAAACGTTATGTAATATAATGGAAGGAGTCCATATGGATAATGCTTCTTATACTACTTGTTGTCACTACTATGACCAAATATCCAACAATAACATATGAATTTTAAGGGCTACATTAATTTCTACTTTTGTTTAATCAATTTCATTCTGTTAATTAATTCATCTGCCATAAATTATCCAATAACTTTATTTGGATATAAATTACATTAATCATAAAATTAAGGTCCATACCATCCAGGAATAACCCAATGAGTCCTCATTTTATCATAATTAATATCTTTTAGCATTTTCATTCCATCAACAACAAACCCATGGGTTAAGAATTATTTAACTAATTACTATTAGTATCTTTCCATATCTCAATACACTAGTAAAATAATATTAATCTATCCAATAGGAAACATGTATCCAATACCATATAGATTCCTCAATTAGTAGGTTATGAAATGTAGAAAAACTCATAACTCAACTATTGAAAATTACACAAATTCATAATTGAGCATCCAATCTCTCAACATCACCTCAATAAAGAGTATACTCGGATTCAACATATTCCATCATCTTGGGTGATGTCCCAAACAACTACATTAATATCTTTCGATTCCTATATCCATCATAGGTGTCTTTTTCAACCATATCATCTGGGTCTCCCTACCCATGTATCATATTTTCCATCATAAGATTAGGAATCCAAGGATCATATCACATATTGGCCTCCCTTACCCATAACATATCATCAACCCTAGGCTCAATTGGATCATTCCCATCTCAAAAGGATCATATATAGGGTATATTAAAATAGTATCCGGAAAAAATCATAAAAAAGGGAAATATATGCTATAAAATAAGGAATCATGTCTTCACAAAAAAAAGAGCTCTCACGACTCCCAAAAAAGGCAGTCATCCTTCTAAAGAAAAAGGGAGACTCAGTCCCTAGAAATTATCTTTATTATAAAATCTTTTCTTATTCCATCTTGAATTAATTGATTCATTATTCACAGTTTCCAACTATGTGAAAACTAAGGAATCATCCTATAACAAGATATCAAAAGATTAAACATGGTCATAAAATTGAAACATGTTTCATCGAACAATGAGAAGTAAAATTATCATTTTTTTCCTTTTATTTATTATCAATAATCACAAACATACTTTGCATCATTTATGAGTTACATTAATCACATGGAATATCATTCTCAATTACACATTCTTACACTGATCAATTTGATTTCAACAAATTTTCAAATACCATCAGATTACAAACATTCCTCTTTATCATATATAAAATTAATTATTAATTAGTTTCAGATTTTCTTTATTTACCAATTTAATAAAGCTATACCAAATATAAAAACATGAAAAAATAGCATAGAAATCGCACTATCTAGAAAATTGGGAATCAATATTCTATCACGACAATAAGAAACAAAATTGGGAACATGTGATCACAACCAGTTTCATTAATCTAGTTCAATCAGTATTATGTTAATTTAATTTCCAAACAAGGGGATAATTCATGTTCATTTAATGATTGTATATTAATAAAATAATAGAGTTAATTAATCCCCTTTCTCAAAGATGTCAAAGTTCATCACAAGAGAACGAACCAACATTGCAGATCTCGACCCCCTCTCCCACAAGTAGATGTATCCCACCAAGGATGTAATGGAACAATAACCCCAAAACCAAACAATAACCATCATTATAACAGGGTAGATCAAGATCTAAATTATATATTTAAAAAATAGGAGGAAACAAAACTAATCATAGAGAACCATTTAGAAAATGAAAAAAGAACGCACCTTGGATCACTATAGATCGAAGACAGGAAGAAAAGGATCGATCCCTATTGAATGAATCCCAAAACATCCAAGGGAGGGTCTCTATATTTCCTAAAATCTGTACATGATTTAAGGATTCTAGGAAATATTAATCCATTTTAGCTCTTATAGGTGCAATAAATGGGAAATTTCCAAGGATCATAACCCATACATGTCATGTAAACATCATTTATCTAATAAAAATATGTGTCACCTTAATGAATTTAATTATAAATATTTAAACATCATTAAAATACTCATATGATGTTAAAATCTCTTACAAGATGTGTAAATATTTCATGGTTTGGAGTCACCCTATTTCTATCCTTTTTCTACTGAACCCCTGTAGACTCCCTCCAAGCCTCAGTCGAGCACCCAGAGCTTTAAAAACACACATATGTTTTGTATACACTGATTCTAGACTATAGAATATATTTACAATAATCATATTTATTTTATACTTAGGTGATAAATCGGATTTGGTTATCGTTTGATTAATTTGAATCTTGACTTGCAGTTATTACTTAAAAATGAGACATTATTTTTCATCTTGGTATACTGAGTCTAAGAGGCTAATTTTTTTATGATAATTAATTTTTAATAATATTAAAAAATGACTAATTAAAAATTTATAATTCATATAATTTCATTAAATTAAATTAAATTAATTATTTACAATACTATAACAATCCATCTAATGTTGTGATGAAAAATTAAATATGTCGTTCATGGAGGTAGTATTTTGCATGTAACAAAAGTTACATTTTTGTTATTTAATGAATGGGAAGAGGGTAGATAATGGATATATTAAAAAATAAATAAAATTATGCTGGTGATAATGATATAATTATTTCACTATGGATACAAATAAATTTGAAGGTGGTGGATGATGAATAAAGTTAATGTAAATGAAAAATGAGTGATTACAATTTTTTACCATACTCCTCAAGACAACTCCTTGATTATTCTTAGACAATAATTTTTTTAGGAAACCTATAGAAATTGTGGAAGATATTTCGAAGTGGTTTTTTTACATTTTTTCTGATCTAATAGGCTCTAGGTGTGTCGATAAGTGGCGGGTAAAGGGATCTTTTTATATGTAGGAGGGGTTTCATTTATTTAAATACACAATACATTATATTGATGGCATAAAATATTCAAAAAATGTGGATCTAAAGATAAAAATAATGGATTTTATATGAGTCTTGGTTGATCCACCACCCATACTCACAATTAAGGGATATGTTTTTATATATTTTAGGTTTTCACCTCATAATTTATCATTTTATAATTATTTACATTTACCATTTTAACTCATGTTTTCACCTAGCTAATTTATATTTTTGAGTGAAAGTGAAATTTCTCACAATAAATAATTATTATATGATTATTTATAAAATATAAACCATCGTATAATATTAAAATTATTAATGTAATAAAAAATAATTCTAATATAATAAATGTATAATGAATAAAAACATATTTAAAGATAACAAAAAATCAGGTTAAAATGTCAATCATAGGTTTCTAAATTAAATATAATTATTTTTATATATAATGTTCCTAATAAAACACATATTATTTTAATAAATAGGTTTTATTAATTTATAATTCACATTTATATAATGATGATTTTATAAAAGTCACAATACATGATAAAACTATATTTTTTACAATTTGTCCAAAAAATAATCCTTTTTTGAAGAATTCACAAATTTGAAGCTAACTAATACAGATATGATAAATCCAAGATTTAGTTAATTTTTATAAAATCAAATTTTTAAATCTATGAATGAAAATTTTAAATTCTTAGATAAAATAAATTAAAAATGTGATTTTATAAATATATTATTAACTACTCTTAATTTTATTTTTCACCAATTAATAATTATATTATTTTTATTTAATTATTAAATTCCAAAATATATATTATAATATTTTAGTTATAATTTATTTAGTTTGTAAAAATAAAAATGTAGATTTTATAAAAAAATAATTTTTAGTTAAATACATTTTTAAGAATAAAATGTTCTTATAAATTATTTAGAAAAAATAATATATTTTTATTAATTAATCAGAGTTATAAGTGACCATGATATCTCATTTATACCTTAAATTGGATTTATAAAAATAATTCATGTGACATAAAAATATTTTTTTATATTGATAATTAAATATTTATGTCATCCTAACTTACATTTTCATAACCCCTCCAGATCCCCACATAAGACCAAAGAATTAGATAATAACTCACAGATATCATGGGTTTGTATTCAAATAACATATATCTCATTTATATTTCATTGGTCTTAATATTCTCATTAACATAATTCTATTAAATACACACTTATTAGGGTTCATCTTTGGCTTAGTCTTTGAAATACCCTAGTGAGGCTACCTCCCTTCGATGCTCAAAAAATGAACATCATAAGGAGTAAATATACACTATGATGAAATTTCTTAATCTTTATTAATAAATTTCAAAAAAAATCAATAAATATTTCAACCCCCTAATGCAAATACTTTTTTACGACTATTAGAATATATATTTATGATTTTATTCAAATAAAATGTTTTAGTATTCATTTCAATTTAGTGTTTCGTGTGAAATAATCAATTCAAATAATTATTTATTTGAAATTGTTTTTACATAGAAATATTTTGGTAGGTTACATTATCCCCTATTAAATATAATATAACATTTAAATTTTCTTATCCTAATAATTTAGAATGGGTTATTCAGTAAATACCGTTAAAATATAGATCACTAAGAATTTTTATTTTCAATGTTTGATTCCCAATGATACACCTAGTTGAGACCACACATCTCTTGAATTATTCAAAAAAATTAAAAATCCCAATACATCCATTATCCACTTATAGTTTCTATATTATGAATAAAATTGATGTTGAAATAAATAGAATGTCATAAGAAACACATTGTTTTGAATATAAAATTCTGAATTATCATTTCAAAATTATATTCTATAAAACCATATAATATGATTTTATCTGAGTTTTATGATAAGGTTCGTATTTTATGATATTTAAAAAATGAATCCAACAAGGGACAGATATATGATGCACAAAGAAAACAATATTTTACAGCTAAATAAAAAACTGTAAGGGATTTCCCTGATTGGATTATTATAAAAACTAAGTAAATTATGATATGGTAATATTTATAATGAGTAAGTTGGTGTAGTTGGGTTTTAGTAATATAGTCAAATATTTTCAATGATCTTTCATGATATTTAATTATAAATTAGTAATTTAGATGTTTTAAATATTCTTTCATTTACATTTAATGATGGAAGATGTTTCTAATTAACATGAGCATAATTTTACATTTATTATTACAATTAAATCTTATACAATTTTATTCAGGGTTTTGTGGTCCTTTTTATAATAAATTACAAGGATGACTCACACTTTTTTGTGAAAATTTTCAATATAATACCTCACTAATTACTAATTTTTAATTTATTATAGATGGTATACGTTTATTATTAATATATATTTATATTAAAATAAATATAGTTATAATAGGTAAAAAATATTTAAAAAATCCAATAACATCATATACTCTAACATCTTTACATAAACATATGATACTTTAGGTTTAACCTCTGATTAATTAAGCATGGTATTATAATACTTCTTAACCTGATCCAAAAAATAACTCACCAAAATTTATCAGGAACATTCTTACTATATTCAAAACCCCAAAATCATGGAAATATATTCACCCAAAATTCTACTTACCCTCTTTCCAAGAAATCACATATAAAATAATATATACATTATCTATATATAATCTAAAAAAAATACTATTTTCCTAAAATAACATGAATTTCCTTATCACTAAATAACTATTCAACCCCCTAGGATAGTTATAATATTCAACATATTTTCCCCATTATAATTACCTCACTACTCCCAAAATACTCTAACATAAATACATAACAACATATAGAAAACCTTCATAATGGTTGAGTGAAAATTCATATCGGTGGTGAAACATATCAATATGTCTTCATAGGTTAGATAAAAATAATGATAAAATATGTGCATTGGAGAAATATATAATTAAAATAACATGAACCAATATGACTGTTCAATATAATAGATATACATGTCATCTAAAATGATAAAACATATATTATACCATAAATGTAAAAAACATGAGACAATAATAAATTTCTATAGATATTATCATGGGAATATAACCTAGAAATGTGGTATAAGAATAAACACCATTAGTTATCTCATTTCAAGAGAAAAAATAATTTTAACCACTTATGTTTTGATTAAACTCAGTTATACTCATTCTTTATTATATAATTATATATAAAATATTAAATAATGAATTGGAGGGATATGTATGACCCAAATATCTTATATATTTAATATATCTAACCTATCTTAGGGATTTAACAGACCAACCTATCTTAATGATTTGACACACCCAACTGATTTTGTAGATTTAATTATCATAACTGATCAAAAAATGATAAACCATATACATGTGTCCAACATGAATCAAATAAAACATAATATCATAAAATCCCATGAAACAAAATGTACCTTATAACATTTCTAAATAGTATCACATAAAATTTACTTAGGGGTTAGATTAGTTGATATAAAAAATTTAGTAACCTAGATGGTGTATTTTTAAAGAGAATTTATTGGGTGATTCATTAATATTAATTTCATATAATATAGTTATTTTGTGAAAAATTATTATATTAAAAATAGTATATATAAAATATTTCATGACATTGTCACACAAAAATGATACATTAAGATCCATAATTAACAATAATCTTCAATAATATTATACCAAAAAAGTTCTAGAATGGACACAATAAACAGTATAATGATAATTTTCCCTTCAATATAAATAATATTTAATTAAATAAATGTGTTATGGATGATAAAATTTATCATCATGAAAATAATTTCCATCTTTAAAATTTTAAAGTATCTTTATTGAGTATAGAACTATTTAAAAGTGTAATATTGCTTCATTTTAATATTATTTATAATGAAATTTGATTTTCATCAAAAATAATACATATTAGGAATTAAAAATAATTAAGGAATGTTTTTTTGGAATTAATTAATTTGGACATGGAGAGATAAATAACCATTAATGAGGATGATTATTATTCTTAACAACTTTGCATTTTTTTTATAAAGAATGAAGTCTATCGATGGATAATAATTGATTTAACAATACTTTGAAAATTATTTCAAGTGAATAAAACATAAATCATCATAAAAATTAGATAAATAAATATATAATTCATTTATATATTATATTTTCTCCAAATTATAAAAATAATGGTTAGTAAAATAGATCATAACTCATTAAATTAAAATCGTGTTAAAAAAATGACAAATTTAGTAACTTCTGAAACAAATTTGATTGAAAAAAAACACATGAAGTTTCAAATTTTATACAAAGAATATAAATAAAATAATTATAAAATATTTAAATTATGAAGTAAAAAACTATATAAATTAGAATATGTGTATGCTAGTAAACATGTCTCAAATAAGAGAACTTGGGAAGAAAATATGTTTACATTAACTCTTGAATTACTTGAATGTTCGTATAACTACCATATAATGAACATAACATTCATAATATTTATTTTATAAAACTATTCACAAATATAACCCATTTTTAATTATTACCATTAATTAATTATTTATTAGGTATTTATTATTTACTTTTAACATTAGTTGTTAATATTCTTGACTATTCTGTACAAGTTTCATAATATTGATGTTGATCCCCATTATTTGATAAAAATATTATAATGAAAACATTATTTAAGGTATTAAAATATATTTTCATAATTATTTAAAAATTATAATTTCATTCCATGATATTTTTATACATGGTTCGTGAATATAAAATCGATGATCAGTTGGGTTTAGTGATTTTAATGAACAAAATATTTCATATTAAAAATTAGTTAAATATTAATATTAATATTACATAACAAAAAACTAAACATTATGGAATCATTAATATCTAATATTTTTAATAATTTTGTTTCCATATTCATCCATTAAATAAATTTATAGCATCGTTCTTAGAGCTGGTTAAACCGACCAAAACATGAATGAGCTATAATTAATGGATAAGTATGATTATGTAGTGATTTAATTATAATATAATTATTCAATAAGTAAAATGATCTTATATAGGTGTTATTATTTTCAATAAGTAGTAATTGGGATGTTTTTGGGGAAGGAAATACTTTTAAATAATTTATTATTAAAAAAATAATTCATTTATCATCTTCTAATACTCTATTTAGCCGGTTAAATTTACAATAAACATATTCTACTAATATTATTAATATAATTCCTAAATCATGAATCTATAATGGTAATCATGTAATAAATATTAGTTTTATTCATTTAATATATTCTTATAACCATTCATATATGGATGTGATGAAAAATAAAATATGTTATTCATATTTAGGTAATCAGTACATAACATGAGTGATATTTTCATTTTCTAAAGAAAGTTAGGAAGGTAAAAAATGGAAATCCCCATAACGTAATAAAAATGTAGAATATTAATAATAATTATTTTATAATGTTATTATCTGTTGAATATATTAAGAGGTGTTGGAAGAATAAATAAATAAATAGAAATAAATTGATAGATTATGAGTTTTTATGATAAATCATTGGGGGAAACCTTGAGTATTTGTAGATTGTTCATTTGGTGAGATAAAAATTGATAGAAAATTGGAATGAGTGATGAGAAGGGGTATTTTAGGGGTTTAAGATCTTAGAGGAATTATGTGTGTGGATATGTGGGGTGGGGATTGGATTCTTTTATATGTGAGAAAGGTGAATTTTTGTAAATACTCTTTACTTTATATTAAATACTTTTTAGTTTTAATTGATAGTGGAACCAAAGTGGAAAATAATGGATAAGGGATTAATATTGGTTAAATCACCCATCATCTACAAAAATGAGGTATATGATTTCATATATTTTAGGCATTCTCTCCTTATTTTAAATTTTTCCCACAAAATAGATGAGCCATTATAACTCATGTTTTTACCTCATTTAGGAAATTTTATTACAAAAAAGTAAATTTATCTGAAAAAATAATTTATATAATCTGATTCCAAATATGAAACCCACTATAATATATAAACTTTTTATACATGAAAAAAAATTAATTCTATAATCATAAATGTATAACACATAATAAATGTTTTATAAAAATAATGCTTATGTTAAAAATTTTCAATAATACATAAATAAATTAAAATTATTATTTTTAATATTTTTTTATAAATATTTAAAAAATTGATTCATAATTTTTTTCACATTTATATCATGATGTTGACATGAAATTTTTTGTATTTTTTAAATTTCTATTGTTTAATATTCACCCAATAACCATTTTTTTATAAAAATAAATAACTTTAACTTATGGTAATATTGATATGTAGAATCCCAAAATGAAGATAATTTTTTTAATATCATGTTCTATACTTTAGAAACTATAATTTAATTATTAAAATAAAATTAAATAAAAAATATTTTTATAAGAGAATGATTTTTCTAAAATATTATCTGTTATTATTCTTATTGTGTATCAATTACTTCCAAAATATTTTTAATATATTATTAAAATAAATAATATATTTTTTCAACATTTAATCATAATATATTTATTTTCTTAAAATTAAAAAATCAAAAAATCAAAAAAATTAATTTAAAATTAATTTTTAAACATAAAATAATTTATATGTTATTTTTTCACACTGATTATATTTTTATAAATTGATAATTAATATAAATATGATTTAATTTTCTTTAAAATTATAAGTTAGATATAAATAAAATGAAATTTTAAATATAAATAATTTATTACATTAATTATTGCATATTTGTATCATCTTATGTAATACTTACATAACCGATTAAGATATCCCTGTAAAACATAAGGATAAACAAAGAAATAGTGATTTTCATTGGTGGAAAATTAGTTTTCAAAGATCTCATAATGATTTCCAAGATCTTGAACTTCTGAAAAAAGATTATTAAGCTCTTTTTTCACTAATTGGAGTCTGATTCGGGATTGTTTTTGGGAGAAACATAGTGAATATAGCCCCTTCCAAGCGAAGAAGAACGATATTCATAAGGAATACTTGTACTGCATGGCACGACTTATTCTATAATCTATATTGATTTTATTACATGGTCATAGCTATTTATAACAAATAATTAATTAACTATGATAAAATGTCACAAATTATATTTTTATTTTTATTTTAATAAAATGTATCATGGAAATTTTTTGTTTTTGTTTTATGTGAAACAATCACTTCAACAAATATTCCATTAAAAAGGATAATAAATAGTAAAATCATGGGATATTATATAGATAACCCCACTGGTTGAGACAATTGAAGGGATAATGATAGAGGGAGGAGGTTTAAAATACCATTGGATGGGGAATGTTATTTAATTCTTTTTAACAAATACTAGGGAGTCAAATGATTACCACATATATTTTTAAACCATACACCAACTAAGCAGTTTCCACATTCTTAATCCACAACCCCTGGAATGGTTTTTTATCCTATTCAACAAGACATGTGGAAACAATGAAGATCCATTTGAATCACAAAATACTAGTTTTTAATAGTTTCTTTAAAACTTTTCACATATTGTTATCCATCATAATAGGAAAAACCAACCCACATAGTTTACTCACATGATATTCCCTAACTGTTGGGTAATTGTGCAATATTGGAAAACCATTTTTCAAATATAAAAAATAAATCGAAAACTTTTGATATCCCCTAGATCACTCAAAACACCATCAATGGATCCTTTCATATAAAAACTCTTTATGATGTTACAAATATCAAATTTTCAATCCATATCACAGTTATATAAACAACCCCATCTCTAGATAAAAAATATTAAATTCATTCTCAAATAAATAACATAAATATTATAGTCTTCAAGAAATGAACAACAAATTACATGAAATGTTGGAAATAATTATTAAAATAAATTTATAATACCTATTTGATTTTTTTAAAGAATTAGGGAAAAAATATTCTAATAAATATCATATCCTTTCCAATTAATTAAATTTTTCTCAACATTATAAACAACTGATGAATCCACATCAAGTCTTTAACATCTCCAAAAAATCCATCTTTCTGGATACCATTTTATACACATATTATAAAACATTGGGAATAGGAAAACAATATAATGGTATGAGTGTACATGCTAGTAAAGGGTAAACATAAGTGATAATAAAAAATAATTATTAGTGAGAATATGATGAGAATATGGTTAAAATCAGGATAAATAGAAGATTTATTCAAAATAAATAATAAATTTAAAATCAGGGAATATGGAATATTATAACATAATACATGAATAATAATTGTGAGGAGACAGTAGGTAATAAACATGATCCATAATAGAATAAAATATGAAAATTAATAATCATAAAAATAAGCTATATCAAGGAAAACGTCATATCAATTTTAAAAAACTATAATATTTTGAAAATATTTACAATAAATCCCATTATTCCCACTCCCATGTGAAAAAATAATTATGTATATGGATAAAAATATGATCAAACCCATCAACCCCACTCAAATGTGTAAAAAATAATTATATCCATTCATGATTTTATCATGATATATAAATATAAACTAATTCATTATAGGGATACATTGTTCCCCACCCATCATCATTTGTATATACGTGTGCCATTCAAATTCAATCACATTATAATAAATCCATGGAATCAAAATTGGTTTCCAATCCTTTTAGAATGTAATCACATATGGAAATCACTAATAATTCAATAAAATATTATAAAATGATACACCCATTGAAAATGAATAGTTATCAAAATATACTTATTAACTTTACAGGAAAATACCATTCGATCAAGATAATATATATTATAGTATGTACACTGTATAAATAAATATTATATTGTTAATTCAATAATTTTCTTAGTCAATCAATGTATTAAATATATGTGAACACTATTAAATCAATGAAATTAAAATATTAGTATTCAAAAAATCAACGGAATCATAAAAATATTAATCCCATAAAAGATTGATTGATAGTAAAGTCAAAGTAAAAGATAGATCGTATTGCACTAGTCACCCAGATAAATAAGTTTTATGGTAATATTCGAATAATATCCATGAATAAATCATAATATATATCAAAGTAAAATGACTTACATATGAAACATGTTTTTGGTTTTTCAAAAAAACAACTTTCATTATAAAAATTTTAATTCATCTTCAAAAATAATTTTAAAATAAAAATTTTAAAAAACATGGAGAAATATAATATTTAATATAAAGCATGAAAAATAGAGGGAATTTTTCTTATAAATTTATGTATTCAGTGAAATTTCATTTTCAAAGTGAACAAAAAAAATAACCTTTATAAATTTTTTAATATTACATTATAAAGAAGAAGTTATGGGTCAATTTAAAAAGTTATTTTCTAAAAAGTAAATTGATAATATATAAAACATTTTCCTATGAAAAATAATCTCAAATAATATATAATTTATAGGATAAAATTATTATAAAAATAGTGTGGTGAAAAATATATTTTACTTCTAATAGTGGGAAAACGTTTTTTAATATTTTGAAATACATATGTTTAAAAACCAACATCATGAAAAGCATAATAAATTTTAATTTTAAAATTTTAAATAAATTCAAAAGTCAATATATATAATAATTTATAATATCTTTCTGAAAAAGAGAAAGGAACATTGTGGGGAATGAAATAATAGACCTGATGAAAATCCATTTGTAATAATGTGATTTATTTTTATCAATGATATAAATTAATTTCTATGAAAATTTTATAATATAAGTTTTCATTGAGTATGAGAAGTAATTTACCTTGAGAAAAATAAGATACACTTAATAAAATTTTGGAGTGGTAGTATTAATTAAATCTATAAATTTATATTCATGTAAAAAATACTATGAACAAATGAATTATAAATTCAGTCAATGAAACTCTTACAAAAATAGTAACAAGGGAATAATTGGGGCATGAGAGAAATATCTTCAAATTATAAATTATAATATAATTAAATTCAATATATATTCTTATGTGAAAAAATATGTATAGTGAATACAAAACATAAAATAAATTATAGTCACATTATCAATCATAACCCACGGATTTGAATTTAAGGCAAGGAAACACATACCTTTTTTCCGGCACAATCGAATGCAATATAAGATCCTATAAAAACATAAATACCAAAGTAACCTATTTCAATATCATTATCATATAATTAACCATTCATAAAAATAATTTTCAATTATTCTCTATATCTTTATTAGTTAGTTATTATCTATTTTAGATATATGGTGTGAATAATCTTGATTGTTGGAAACCAGTTTCATATCAAAGTGGCCATATAAATTATTCATAAAAATATAGTTAGTAAATGGTCATTAATGTTATTTTTATGGATTATTTACAATAATTTATCATGTTACAAATTCATTTCATTATTTTTTTAGTCTTCATCCTTGAAGATGAAATTTTTAACAAGTAGGTTTTGGTTATAATTGATAAACCAAAGGGGTTTCTTTAATAATAATTCTCTCATTATAGAAAAATAAGACTAATTATTTCTTATTTATCTCATATATTACAAGAAATTTAATTCCCATATACATCTATGATATCATTTAATAGAATTGTGTATATAGTTGGATAATAATAATGATATTATTTAGTATATATATGTGTGGTATATAATAATATTAATTATTTAGTAGAACAAGTGATAGATAAAAAACATTTACAGAGTATGAATGAATTGTTTTCCTACTTAGTTCGATTAATTAAGATAGTTCATTTTAAAATTGTTATTTTTTCAAAAATATTATTAATAAGAAATTTAATTTTTGTTAATAAGTATTAATTTATATGAAAAAATAATATTTATCCTCTAAAACCATTCTTAGAACCATCCATGAAGGGAAGAAATAATAAACGGATTGCGTTGTGGAGGCGGTAGTCTGCAAGTATGCATGGGTGATTATTTCATTTTCATAGGATTGGAGAAAGGAGAAATATGGTTATTTATATAAAAATATTAATCCTACCATATATATTATAACAATTTATTAAATTACTATTTTAGACCACTCATGTTATTAGAAGATGGAAAATGAAACACATTTATTCCTAGAGGTGGCAGTGCACCCACATGAACTATTTGCATTATTGTTTTTTCATAAAAGAAATTGGAATGGTGGTAAATAATTATACCACTGTTATATTAACATATTATTATAATTGGGATATTAATGCTATCATTTAATATAGTGTATTGTAAATTTAGTTTGAAGAAGTGAATATAATGAAATAGAAAAGAGGGAGGTATAGTTGGCAATTTATACCCAACTTCATGGACTATATCCTTTTCCAATAGGGTTAAACCTTATAGGGATGGTATTTTGAGAAGAACAGAAACCATGGTCGATTAGAATTTCCTGAAGATTTTTGGGTATAGTCTGGGCGGAAATAAGTGAGTTTTTGTCTAAGGGAAAGTGGGTATTGTATAATGACTTTTATCCGGGAAAATGGATAAAACATTTTTAATACCATAAACTTCTAAATAATGGAAATTCACTCTAAAGGAAACTGGATTTGATGTTGGGAATTAATGGACTGGGGTAGTGAAAATGTATTGAAACACCCCCAAAAGTCTGTTAAAAACTTATTTTTATCATGTTATCCCTTTACCTATTTGGTTGCATATGTTGACAATTTTGGTATTCTCTATCATAAACTTCTTTTTTACCCAGGTAATTTATCCTTTGTGCCCAGAAATAAAACAGACCTTCTTACTAATTTTTACATATTAATTAAAAAAATTAAATCTATACCTGTTTATTCATTTTCTAAAAGTGGTCATATTTAATTTTAAAATACTAAATGTACAGTATATTAATTTATTTGAAAAATATAACATATGTTTTAAAATTTAATATATGGTTTTATAAATTAATATCAACATTTTTATAAATATAGATTCAATTGTAAAATTTATACATGTTCTTATAAAATAGTTATATGATTTTAAAATTCATAATTATATATTAATATTTTCAAAAAAGTTATTTATTTATAAAAATCATATTTATAAATATTCACTAAAAATATATTTTTTTAGAAAAAATAACAAAAAACTTATATTAGGGTGATATTTCAATGATAATTAAAATTTAGAAGTTATTTTAGTCAAATTACCATCCAAATATTAAACTATTGTATTTTTAATTGATAACCTAAAATATAATAAAAAACTGTTTTTATTATAAAATGATTTAATGTATTTTCTGTTAAGGGAGGATAGGGAATCAGTTAGGACATCAGGGGTATGTGATGTGCCAATTGACGTCGAATCGGTTCTGGACACTTCTGTTCATTTGAAGGTGGTCTCTCAATACAATCCAACCGTTGGAAGTGTTTTTAGCAGGTTGAGGGAGGCTTTGGGTAGTCCACATTCTTGCAATTATGGAGTGAGGGAATAAGGATGGATTCTGTAGGACAGGGTTTGTGTTGGCCACAAGGTGACCGGAAGTGAATTGGTAGTGGCACGGATAGAAGTCATAGATGAGACTATCTCAGGCAGAGATAATTTGTGGGAAGGGATGCAAGGGCCTGTTCTGAAGACAACCTTGCCAAGCGGAGATAGAATTCTAGGGGGTTCTGATACAGGGAACTGCACTTCAATACATTTTAGCAACATGTTTAAGGGACATGTAGAGGTAGGACTGAGCTATTCTCATTCTCTCTCCTTGGAGGCCGTTGGGGGTACGTGGAAGAATTCCGAGAATATAATTACAGCCTCTCAGCTAGTGATGCTTCAAGTCTGATGAATATTAGGGGTAATAGGAGGAGGAAGAGTTGGATGGAATACTCTTCTTTACCTCCACCTTTGGAGACTTGATCGGCTATAATGGAAAATGCCAAAAAAGGAAGTCCTTGAGGATGTGGGTACTCATAGGCTAGGGGATTAGGGTGATCAATTCATGGAGATTTTGTTATATTCTAAGGAGGAATCGGTTGAGAAGGTCTTAGTGCTTAATGCGTCTAAAGAGGAAGTAGCTAAAATGATGGGGAGGCCTTTAAGAGCATACCTTAATGAAGAGAAATACTCTTGGGTTGAAAAAAACGATCTTATTCTTGTTGGGGGCTTCAACATAGGGATGATTAGAATTTAGGAGTACATACTGTCTTGGGACTGGTTGGCCTCATAGATTGATAATATGATGATGGTGTCTCTAATCAAAGTAACTTCTATCTCATGGAAGTTGTTTAGGGAGACAACTATATGTAATATTAGTTTACTTTTTAATTACCCTAGCTAACATTGTGGATTTTTTTCCTAGATAGAGAACCATTATGGTTCGTTTGTAGTTTACTTTTTGATCAACCTTTGTGTGTCTTGAGGTTTTGTTTTGGTTTACATCATTTTACATGGTTCTGTGTTAGATGGGGTTCAGAGCACGTGTTCGCCACTTCTGCATGCCAGTTGAATGGGAGATTGAGAGGGTATAGCTATGACATCAGTTCTGTGCTAGTGCATCTTTTCCTAGGACTACTTATCAACTGGTCACGCATTGCTGATAGCTTATTGACACGATTCATTTTTTGGGGAGAGGCAGAGCCTAGTTATGCTTGGGGTTGTTTTTCTTTTGTTGGTTTGGTTGTAATACTGGAAATGGAGGTTTCTCACTTTTTCCTTAAAAGTGTTTCAATAATAAAAAATGAATTTTCAGTCAAACCTTATGTATATTAACTATTATTATTTTTATTAAACTAATAATTAATATAGTTTTAATATATCTTGTTATTTTTCAACTTAAATAAACATATTTCCTTTAAATAACATTATATTTTCTTGAAATATTATTTTTTGAGAAAAAAAATTAATTGATAAAAATATACCTTTCAAAAAGTATAAAAATTCATGATATGTATATACATATAAATATTATATTACAAGATTATATGATAATAATTTCTACTTATATAACTCCTTGTGTTCACCAAGAATAACATAAACCTCATATATGATATGGTGGCTTTTTGGTTGGTGGTTCAGCTAACTTTGATCTTGTGGAAATCTTCATGATCTTGAACTTCTCAAGTATTCTATTTTTATTGAATTGAAATTTCTCATGTTTGTATTGGTCTTATTACTGGGAAACCCTAGAGATGATACCTACCTTATTAGTTCAAATTTATGGGCTTCATAAGGTATACATTAACATTAATCTGTCATTTCTTCTTACTTTCTAAATTGATTTTGTGATATGGTTTCTTAAAATTTTACCATCTACATTAATAGAAATGTTTGAATAATCATATTTAAAATTAAACATATTTCAATTTATTACAATATATTTTAGTATAGGGTGTAAAACATTCTATTTAATATATAATCTTTCTTTGTAGAATATATGTTAAAATCTCTAGTCATTACACTCTCCCCAGTTTAAATAAATTACACCATCATTGATTTAATTTTTCCAAGAAAATAAATTTAGGTATGGGTACTCTTATAAAATTCATCATTTGGGATATAACATATTATATAGAATCTATAATATTTCCGTAGGCTATATTAAGTTATTTATCTTTCTGCAAAAATCATTATCTATTTATAGAATCATCTACCCTAGTATGAATAAAAACTAATCATATCTTCTCAATAACATACATATCCCATAAAAATATGAGTCTCTGATATATTAAACTATATAAAGATTATATAATCACATAAACATTTACTCTATCATTAACCCATAAATTTGTTAATAAAAATTTTAAAAATCTAAAAATATATAAATATATATCCTAATCCCAAAAAATGTAAAAATTTACCAAAAATCACATAGATAACTTTTTTGTTAATTCAATAATCTATTCCAATGATATCAATATTATACACTAAACTTATAATGTTTATTGATAAAATTTAACTTATGTTTTCAAATCATTATATAAAAAATAATAATGAAAATTAGTTATATGATTCATGAAATCATTATAATTTTAAAATATATGTTAATATCATAAAAAATTATTACTCACTAGTGAAATAGATAAAAGTATCACCCATTAATTTCTATTATGATATCATCATCACTATCTTAGGTAAGATAAGGATACTCACCTTTATAACATAAAAAAATTATTTTAATATTATTAACAATATAAGTATGATACCTTATTCTATTATATGACATAGTGTTTTCAACAAACATAATAGTCTAATATTAATTTTCATGATCCTATTACAACTAATTATTAAATCCAAATGGGTTTCAATAAAATCATTTTAAATGATTATATAATTATTAAAACATAACCACAAGATGATGCATTCATTTTAAAATTTTCATATTCATTTTAACTATTTCATGTTGGGTTCATCATATATCATTATGGTTCATCCAATTATACTTTAAGACTTTTTCTCTATTAATTAAAAAACTAGTCCCTTAAAGTTATTACAAAATAAATCCTTCATAATGGTTATTAAAGATATTGTGATTGAAAAAAAAAAATCCTTTATGATTTTTAAACTAGGTGTATATTTAGTTCTCATTATCATGCACCATTTAATGATTAAGTTAATAACCATCACACCGTTTTTAGGGTTGTTAGAAATAGGCAAATCTCCTCTAGATTTTACATTCATATACAATTTCCATATAGGATTTTTATTTTTATGAAAACTATGTAATTACTACTTTACCAAAAAATTTCAATGGCATCCTATACTAAAACGTATCCATTAGACATATCCCTATAATTTTCTATAAAGATATCTTATCCTAATCATAATAATTTTATCTAAACATACCTAAATGGTTACCTATACCTTATAAATTATAACCAATAATAACATATCACCCTTCAATAACATTTTATTTCACAATTTATCATCAACCAATATCATCCTATTCTCTAATGTTATCTAAAACATTAATTCATCCCAACTATAGAGTCTCGCATGGTATAACTATCTAATGAAATGATATAAACAAAATATTTCACTATAATAAATTCACATGACCTTTTAGGTTTAGTGTTTAATATTAAGATATATTATATATTTGTATCCAATAAATAATAAATCAATGATCATGGAATAAGTCTTAGCATATCATAAAAAAATTATTAAAATAGGTTAGAGACATGAGTCAATAAATTGTATTCCTGATATTATAAAATATGCATAATAATGAGAAAAAAAGTACAGAATATAATAAAAAAGAACATAGAAATATAGAATAACCCATATATTTGGGAAACATTTGTAGCAAACCCATTATCATTATACCTTTGTGAATTGACTCTTTATTTCTTTGCCTGATAATGTGCGTAAACCCATCATGCCTAATCCAATATGATCAAACAAATCAAGACTAATTCTATGTGTAGAACTCATTATGTGTATGACTAACTATCTCATGGGATATTAAATTAATTCATTTTCATTAGAAGGTGATATATGGCCCTAACCATTATCATTCATACAAATGTAATCTGTATAAAATTAATCATATCATAAAGAAACCATGTAATGAAAATGGGGTTCACATCCTTTTCAAGTGAAATCATATATCAAAAACATTTATAATCCCATAAATTTTTATAACATAATATATACAGAAAATAAAATTACATCAAACAATATTTTATAATAATCTTGGTAAATTTAATTTGTTCAAGATAATATAGAATATGGTATTTTTATCTTATAGGTAAAAAAAATATAATTATTTAATATTTTCCCAATCAATCTATATATGAAATCATGGTGGAAATACTTTAATAATATTATAATAAATTAATGTATTTATAATAGAATGGATTTAGATGAACATTTATAGAAATTTAAAGTAGATGGTTAGGAAATAAAATGATAGTGATAGATCATATTACAGAATATATCCAATGAAATATGAAATATATTAATATATGAAAAATATCCATGAGTAATGTATAAGATGTATCAATGGATAAGGACTTAGATTAAATACATTTTTTAGTTGTTTCAGAAAAATCATATTGAAAATAAGACATGTTCTTGACATTTTAAAATTATTTTAATGGAAATAATTTATAAAACTAGGATAAACATAATTTATTTTTGAAACCATGAAAAACAAATAGGGAACATTAGGGCCTTCAGGCCACCGGGGTCAAATCCAGGTGGGGGATAATTTTCGGTACTATAGCAGCATTGTAGCAGCACTGTAGCAGGTACTATAGCAGAATTGTAGCAGGTACTGTAGCGGGAACAGTAGCAGGAACTATTTGGCACTATAGCAGCTGGAAATATGCCCTCGTTTGGGCCTTCGGGCCACTGATTTGGTCCCTGAGTCCATTAAGGCCTTTGGTCCACCCATGCCTTCGGGTCAGTAAGGCCTTCGGGCCACCTCAAGGCCTTCAGGCCACCTTAAGTGTAGATACAAACCAGACAACCTGCAAGGAACAAGCATCAGAAGGAGGAGGAGCAAGGAGCTTTCACCATAGCAGAAGCTAAACGGATTGCAAGAATGAGAGGGTATGGAACCTACCATTGGGACAAGTATGTGCATGCATAGGAAAGCCTAGTTGAACTACCATGCGAAGGTGGAGAGTTTATTTCATGATGAAGATGCTAGGTAGGATCAGTTCTAAGTAGTTAGTCTGGGTTGTATGTAATGTTTGAATCCTACGGGCAATGAATTCCTCTAAGACCTATGAGCCAGGTAATACTTATGCATACGGGCCTTGTAAGGGTTCCACATCACCCCTTGAAAGGTGGATTATCAAAAATCAATAAAAAATGAAGGTTTTCGGGCCATTGGAGGGGGGAACATTCCACATAATTTTTTTTATTCTATAAAATGATGTGTTTAAATGGATATAAAACGTATTTGTAAAACATTTCTAATATTATCTTTACAAAGTATATTATGGGTCACTTTCAAAATAAATTTTAAAAGGTTGAAGTGAAATAATAGAAAACATTTACCTTTAAAAAATAAAATCCAATAAAATATACTTTAAATGATAAAAAGGTTTGTTGAAAAATGTTTAAGGGAAGATAAAACAAATGATATTTAAAGGATGTAAAACCTTTTTCAAAAAAAATATTTTGAAATGCCTTTGTTTAATAACTAACATCATAAAAAGTGTCTTTATTTTTATTTTTGAAAATGGGTAAATAAAATTATACAAATTGTATAATAAAATTCATATTAGCTTTCCAAAAAGGTGAGGATACCATTGGTATGAATAAATTATTTACATGGGAAAAATGATTCATCAGTAAGAATTATATTTATTCATATTAATATTAAACTTTTATTTAAGAATTTATATAAATTAGTGTTTATTTAAAATTATAGTTTATTTTCATATAGGAAAAATGAAATTCTATATAAAATGGTGGTATAGTAGGATCAATGAAATCATGAATGGTATATTCAAGTAAAGAATATTAAAATTCGGGAATCGTAATTTGATTTGATGAAACTCTTTTTGAAATGGTAATATAAAAAACAAACGTGTTTTAGGGGAAGATCATGAAATGTGCACCATCCCAAACTGGGAGCCACTAAATGGTTCTCTAAGCCAACTGGTCACATTGTCATAAGCACTCATACACATACACCAGACTCTACTGAATTGAAATGAGTGCCTAGGGTGTGCTTATCTGGAGACTATAACCTGATGTCAAGGTGTAACATAGTGGTGTAACATATAAAAAATTGTATAAGAATAATATAAATCATTGAAAGAAGATAAATTTTCTGGAATACACGAATAATAAACCTCCAAAATGAGTTTCATATATAATATGATGATCATGTGATGTATCTATACAAAAAGGATGGAAATACAAGGAAACATACATACAGAACAACACATTTACCAAAAGTAAAAAAAGTCATAAAATTTCTACATCCATATTGAATCATGGGAGTATCTCAGTCCTATGTTCTATTGATTCTAATAAATAATAAAATAAAGCATCATAAAGTGGGTTCTTTCCCTAGTCCTTACCGACTTCCTTGATGGTTATCTAGGAAGCTAGAATTATCCTGAACAGGTTGTGTGAAAACACTTAATATGCCACCACCAATGGTGTCTATAACATGTCTAGTTAGTGTATAAATAATGAATTAGTGTATTTTATATCATAGGTATAATAGTAATAAATGTAATGTTTCAAAATGCATATGTGATTATGCCCTGCCAAACATGGATCTCTGTGAAAAATTACCATGTACCCATAAACATAGGGTGAACTATGAAGAATATATAAGTAGTTGTGATAGCGTCCATTCTAACAACTATAATCAAATACCCATACTAGGGATATTTGTAAATAATATAAAAATATCCACAACATTCACATGATATAATCATGTTCATAACATCCACAATGGATTGTGTTGTGTAATCATGTTTTGGGGCATGAATGGACGAATCAAACTTATAGAATACCAAGTCATCCTAATCAGGTCCATGGAGCATCTTGATTTCAACACAATAAATACATGGGTTGATTCCAAGGATTATTTCCACATAGCATGCCTAATGAATGTCCAAGAAAGCTGGATACAATGGGTACCAATTCCCTTATCATCCTATAGAATCAGAATTCAAGTATCTCGTTATATGAATCCACCACCTTAATCAAGATCAGTGGATTAGATATATCCATGGCCTCTAATGGATTCAAGATCAAAGGATCCTTTCTAGGGAATCTAATACCATTTTTATTTCATCAATCAATTCTTCAATCATTTTATAACCATTCAAAATACATGGGTTCTTCCAACCCATTCAACATTTTCCATATAAACCATTTGTTTATTTAACATCATACAAAACCACATGTAAATGAGGAAACAATGTTCTTCAATGAATCCAATTCATATAATTTATTATATTTAAAATGAATAGGTAAAATAATGTTCTCACAACCTTAAATATTTAATTAAATTCTCAAAAATTATTCAATTAAAATTGGTGACCTCTAACACATCCAACGGGTGGTACATAAAAAGGCATATGCAATAGAACATCTCATGGGTGGTCGATACTAAGGCTAACAACTTTTAACCAAAAAGGGTACGATTTGGAAACCTAAATAGGTTCTAATTCATTCAATTCAATTATTAAATTAATTTTATAAAAAATTATAGAATGTTCGGAAGGTGGAACAACTATGAAAAAGTATAAAATAACCAAACCATAAGATAAAATTCATATAACACCTACTGTATAAATGTGGTAGAACACTCCTCTAGAATCAAATCCTTACATGAGATGGATTGGTAGGAAATTAAGAATATAATAAAACCCTAGAAATATGGCATGTCATATTTTACTAATATAACTCCTTAGATGTGCCGAAAAATGATGAACGACATAATATGAATAAAGAAATCAAGGTCCTGGATCCAATGAGATGATCAGCTCTTGAATCCAATTCTAGATAGATAATTGGTAGCCAATCCTTGCATAAGCTCTTCCAGGAGAAAATGATATCTCCCTATAAGCTGGTAAAAAAGGAAAGGAGGGCTTAAAAAATTAAATGAATTAGGATAAAACAATAATTTCCAAAAAAAATAATGTATCATATGGTTCGGAAACACTATTGGTAAAACTTTGCACCAATAGTGTGCATGACTTTATCCATGGTCAACCCTCACTTGGTTATGGTGCACATATTGACAAAACATGCACTGACCATGTGTTTTTCCTATAAAAAAACTACATGTGACCATGTGTGGGCATGGGGTTCTAGGTAAATGGTAAAGGAAAACCATGCACCCCCTACTTCCTTACAAAATTCCCTTCATGGATTCCTCAAATAGTGCAGCCTAAGTTGCACAATTTCTACTAAACATGCGGCCTAGATACCTTTTCCCAAAACCCTATTTATGGGTTTTGAACCGGACCTGGATACCCCTAATAATCTCTTAGCCTAATTAGGGTGGTGTATTTTTCAAAAAATAAGCATTGAAACTTACAGAAAAATATTCATACCTCAAGGGAAAACCCAGGATCATGCAATATTCTATACTTAAAGTAATTTATCAACTAATTTCCATTATAAGGGTGGTCATGAGTCACTTAAGAAAAACTCTGACCAATGATCTTGTACGTCAACCTGCCTCTCCCTTGTCTAATCCTATAAATGGTAGTATTTCCATGTCATATGTAGAAGATTATATGGTCATCTTTGTAGAGACTTCATACTCTTTTTAATGATATGAATATGATGCTCCTCAAGGATGCATATACTTATATCTCAACCTCATCCAGCTATTAATTATGATATGGTTCTGAATTAAAGTAGATCAACTTAGAGAAATGGAATACATAATGCATGGATTAGTACCACTAAGGTAACATCAACAAATAGGATACTAGATCGACTCTCTCTAGATTTTAAAATGGCCTGAAATATCGTGGTGAGATATTACCATGTCTCCTAGGTTTTTTGTGTCCCAACCCTGGTGAGATACATAAAAAATAATCGAACTCCGACCTCAAACTCTTTAAGTCATCAAAGGATATTGGAATAGGATTTTTGTCCATATTGTGTAATAGAAATAAACGTTTTGATCAAATATACCTACTCTTAAGTCTCATACACAAGACACGGTCATAGAAGAACTACATCTCTTTCCTTTAAGAAGCATAGAGGTGAATATCATGGCCTTCCATACAAATCATTATGGGGTTTCATCTATATACTATCTTGATATATATTTTTGTACGAAAACATAACTAGGGGTATATACCATTCCCAAGATCCCCAAAAAACAAGGACACAATATCTTTTCATTCCCTCTAGTACCTGAATCATGTGATCTAATTTCCCATCAGTCTGAGGGGGGATTGATATACTCAGAAGCACCTGTGTACCCAACGTCATCTGCAAACTCTACCAAAAAAAAGATGTAAATTGTTCATCCATTTACGATACAATGGTCCGGGTAACCCTCTGAAGGCACATAATCTCACTGATAAAAAATCTCCCAAAATTATATTTTGAGAAGTTCTCTATGATATATAGAAAATGGCAATCCTTTATAATCATGTCCACAAAAACCCATATAACATCACTTTCTCAATGTGATTTTTGTAACCTAGTCACAATTTAGATCACAACATAATCTCATTTACACTTGGGATAAGGTAACTAATTTTGATGTTTTTCATCCACCTCTTAACATGTGTAACACCTTAGGTAAAAACTAGCTACCTCACATTTCATTCTCTGCCACCAATACTAGATAGAAAATGTCTCAATATGTCATGTTAACACTGGGGTGTAATTCCCAAGATATAGATAGAAAATCTTGAATCATATCCTCATGTATGTATGCTAGAACTTAAACACGACCATGTATATGGAGAATTTAATATTCACCAATAGACCAACAAAGAGTTGGGTCCACACCTACCACACACTTCCATGGGACTAATCCCTATGAATATTAAAGCTTCCTCAACCTCACCCTATTATTATGCATTTATATCACTACTAATGATGAGATAAAACCATTCCCAATACAACCTTGCACCTCTAAGTGAATCTCAAAGAATAATTCCATAAGCTACCACTCACTACCAGCCTCTAGAACCACCTTTATCTATGTCCTCCTACTTAGTGCATCTGCAATATCATTTCCCTTTCCAGGATTATATACAACCTCAAAGTGAAAGGAACGAGGTATTAAACCCTCCTTCATTAGATCAAAATCAATTCACACATTTTAAATTTCTACTTGAGTCTGTTTTTACTGTTTACAACACAAAATGATCACCCAGTAAATAATTCAATCTACAATGCAAAGCATATAAAATAGAAACTAAATCTAAATCATGTGTTGGGTAATTCCAATTATGTGGCCTCAAGTGATAAGACCCTTATTCCATGACTATATCCCACTTTATTAGAACTTCTCCAATACTGATACCTTATTCATCATAATACATAGAATATCTTCTTCCTAAATCTGGTATAACCAGAACTGACACTAATGTCAGTCTCCCTTTTAGCTTCTGAAAGGATATGTCAATGCAATCTGACCATAAAACGTGACACCATTCTTATTCCAGCCTGTAATAGGTACTGATAGGCATTATAATATCTATATGAAACTCTTGTAATATCCAACTAGATTCACAAAGCACCATATATCAAAGACATTTTATGGATGATCCCAAAAAACTAAATCTCTCACCTTCTCTATTTCAACTAATACTCTTTCCTCTATGGTAATATAATGCAAAAAGTTGAATCTTATCTTTCAAAAAGTGGATCTTTGTGATATTATCATATAACTGATGCTCCCTCAAAGTATCCCAAATGATATGAATATGTTTTCCATGGTTTTTTCAATTCTGATAACACACAATGATATCTTCCACACATACCACTACAAATGAATCCAGATAATGATGAAAAGCTCAGTTCAGCCAGTCCATGAAAACTGATAGAGTGTTCATAAGAAAGAATGGCATAATGAGATACTCATAAAGACCATACCTACTATTAAATGTTTTATGATGTATTTCTGAAGGTCAAACACATATTTGGTGATTTCCTGATATCATGTTAATCTTTGAAAAAACCAGAGAACCTCATAGATGGTTGATGAGACTATCTATATGTGGCTTGGGATACTATTTCTTAACAATCAACTAGTTCGATTAATGATAATTCACACATAGTTTGAAGTTTCCATCCACCTTTTTATCAAAAAGTGTTGGAGAAGTCTATAGTAAATTACTCGGCCATATAAACCTTTTTGCTTCCAATTCCTCTAGTTGCCTCTTGTTCTTATACTAATCTGTAGTAGCCATATTTTATGGAGGAATGGATATTGATACAGCTACTAGAACTAGCTCAATAGTGAAACCCACCTCTCTCCTATGAGGTAAACAAGAAAATTTGTCTAGGAAACCATCCATGAAATTATAAAACTCTAAATTAAAGCCTTCATGATGTGTTCCTTGATCATCCAGATATAAACTAGTAATTTAGGTTGTCATCCTATGTATCCCAAGATTCTATAATGTAGCTCTACTAGCCTAGACATCACATTCACCCACGTGAATAAAAACTCCACCCTTTATTAATGTAAAGGAAAAACCTTCAGTGATAATAGTTGACATGGGTTCGATAAGAAACTAGACACTCCATCCCAAGTATAATTTCAAAAATATTCATATTTAGGGTAGATATATTCAATATAAAGTGACACTTTCTTACTCAAGGGGTCCCTCACTATATTGGTATACATCCTCTATTTTGATTCCCAAAAGAGTATCCAAAGTCATAAAAAAAAATATTCCTAAATAAAGATCCCAAAGATCTCTACAATATGTATAGATATGAAACTATGTAAAGAACATGTATTAAAAAGAGAAGATACTAGAGTAAAGGCTACTAAGATCATACCTATAACTATATATGTCCTGAATCTTTGATCCTTAGGTGTATGATTTTTTGAATACATCTATCAGAAACTAAAACCCTTTTAAATAACATCATTACAAATAGAAGGTCCAATATACTTTTGTGGAAGAAATGGTGTTTGAGAGCCATAGCCATGACTTCCACCTTGGCATGAATGACTATCACTACTCCAGATACGAACCTGATGCAGATAAATGAATCCCACTTTTGACCCTATAGATAGTGGGGAATGAGCCCATAAGGGGCACCATGCTCTAGGGTTTCTCTCTCATCGTTGTCGCCTCCTTCTGTCTCGGACTGGCACAGCGCTCCTCCTCATGCTCGGTGAGATCGTGGTGGTACTCCCACTGTTGCAGTGGTATCATTATTGGGATTCATTGTCTTAATTGCACCATTTTTGGCCTTTATTTTCTCAATTCACTTTTCATTGGATAGGGATCCATGTTAGCACAGTGATGGTTCACAGCCGGGTTCCAGCTTCAGCAACCAATGAGATGTCACCCTGTCTCTAGTGGTTGCATAGGAAGGTTCATCGTGGTCTCTATGAGCATCCCGGTTGGCGCTGACTGGACTTGGTTGTGTCGGGACTTCTTTCTGGAATGATGGTGATGATCTATTTTCATTTTTTTTTCTCATTATTTTTTGGATTATAAAGATTTTGGAGGTTTTTGTGTTCGTGATGGCATCGGCGAAGCTCCTCTGGTGAGATTTGGATATGGCGATGAGTTGTCATGTACGAGTGTTGGGGTTCTTATTCTTCGGTGTCTTAGAGGCCGATTCTATTCGTTGTTTTCTGAATTCGTTTTTTGGTTCTGAATTTCTATTGTTCATGTTTCTGGGGTCGAATTTGGTATGCTCTATCATGTATTTCTATATTCAATGGGAACCTCTTGACATCGGTGATATGAGTTCTCTAGCGGTGGTGATTTTTTGTTTGTTTCGGCCGATTTGGTTCGATGCGCTTGGAGTTCGATTTCATACAATGAACAAGAATATATTGAGGTGTGACGGCTTGGAGGTGTTTTCATGGATTGCTTTAATTCTACTTCTGTTTTTCTTTTCAATTTTATGAGTTGTTTGGTTTGGGATATGATGGTTCCTTTGCTGAGTCTCTGCATTGATATGGGTTTTTCCTTTACTGAATTTGTGATCTGAAAATTTTTTGTTCTTTGGATTTCTAGGAGGCTTGATGATTCTCTTTTAAGGTTTTCGAAAATCGCATGTGTTGGCAACTTGTGTGTTTTTTGGTTCTTCATTAATTTTTCAATGTTGTTTTACTGGATATTGGATGGAAGGAGGATGATGGGAGTAGGCTGTAAGTGATTGGATTTGTTCTTGGTAAGTCGTGGTCCCAAGGTTTTTTACATTCAAGGTGTTGATGGTGGATGCAGCTTTTGATTTCTTATGATTTGATAAAAGTTGATTTGGTTTATGTTTATGTGAAAAAAACCTATAGATAGAGTCTATTTACTTCCACTGACTACTAGAGGGAAGTTCATGTAAAAATGTTCTACATGTCTCATCCTTTCACATTATCAAAAAATGACTGGTCCTCACTCCCATTGGTTCCTCTTATGTCCCTAATTCCCACACTGGTGAGTAAACATAGAACTACTAGTACTAATTTCCTAGATACTATTACCCATATGTGAAGCCTCAATACGGTGCTTCTTGCAACTTGTTATTGAATTATTCAGTTTAGAGGCTTAACATCCCTTCTCAATTCCAAAAGATTACCTTATTTTCTATTTATTAATAGGTGTGTGATTCAGTATTACTATAATATTGGTTAGCTAAAACACATTTAATTGCAATATAATGGCATGATGGATACCTTCTATGAAGTATATCTTACTATATTTATCCTCATCAAAATAAATGTTGCAAAACACTGAATCTCTATGAAGTGAGATGAATACTCCATAACGGTCTTCGCTCCCTACTCCTGATGCATAAATGCATTGGTCCACTCATCCTTTAGAATCTCAAAAAATATTTAATTATAAAACATGTATTGAAATCTCTCTAAACCATATTTTGGAGTATATCATCCTGGGTCAAAATTTCCCAATATTACATAGCTTCTTTTCAAAGCATATAGGTAATGAGATTCACTATCTTCTCGGGAGACTTATCTAAATTCTTGAAAATTGATAAATTAGTATCAATCCATAGTGTAACATCCTGTGGACTATCATCCCCCAAAAAATTGGTGGATGCTACTGCTGGAACACATGCGTCAGCTCTCCCATCGATGAAGAAGAATACATGGATCCCTGTAAGGTTTGTATAAAGCATATAAAAACCTCAACGAATTGTGCCTCAACACCCATATCTGGTAAAAATATTGGCTCTGAAGCTAGAAGTACATGATAATAAAATGGTAGCTGAAGGCCAACCACCTTGGGAGCATGCTTGTTTCCACCCTCCAAGAGGATGACTAGGGGAATTGTGGCAACATGTCTCTTCAATTTCAAGCACACTGTTTCCGATGCTTTCACCGGGGCGCACACATCCGTCTATGGAGGACGCGCAACTGTTTCCCCACATTCCCACTTTCCAAAGGCGGGTGGCGTTCATTTTTTATTCAGGGATGTTTTCTCCTTGATCAAAACGGGATGATGGGATGTTGGTTTTTCCTTCCATGGATTCCTCCTCAGAAGTCTCCACCTAGTACAGGTCTCCCTTATATATTGAGAACATTGTTCGTGAAACTCTTCCTGGAGCCATATCTTCATGGACACCAGTTAATTACACTGCTTTAGTCGGGACATTCCAAAGGGTCCAGTCAGAGTTATAACCTTTGGTCAGGGGAGTAGTTGTGTTGGACATCACTGGTGTGTATGGACGATGGGACACTGGCGCATCTGGGTTTCTTCACCTTATTATAGGTCTTCTCAAGGGCACAGAAGCCCGAGGCATCCCACGTTGAATGCGGGGGATCATATGCCATGAGCATGTATCTGAGATTTTCCTTAGTTTCCCATGTTTAACACAGGGTATGCCGCAAGTTTAACGTCTAGCAGAGATGGATCAGACAGATCATAACACTGAATAACGTGGATTAGATGGGTGTAACCTCTGGAGGGAACACTGATGTTGTAACACCCGAATATTTCATAGTACATTATTTCTTCAAAGTAATTCAATAACTTGCACTACACGCAACAAAGAGTTCTAGTGCACCATGACTTACCAAACTAGCCGTTCAAAAGTGGTTATGAATAGTATTAACTGAATTTTGAAGTTTATATAATCCTTATAATTTTATAATCCATATTATGAGTTTCTTAGACACAATTTAAGAACAATTACATTTTTTCAGATAAAATAAGTATTTTTCAAAAAAGGAAATTTTACCGCCTTTTAATGGTGAATCCTTTTTAAATCAAATATTTGAAACTTTTATATATTAAATTTGACAAAATAAACTTCTTATTTAGAATCAAGACATAAGAATTTAGTTTTGATAAAGTTTTAGTGTTTTTCTGATAACTTTCATATTTGGGTGAATAGTGAAAAATACTATATTTTAACTGAAAAAACTATTTAAATAAAAATAATTTATATTGTTAAATTATAAAATTTCATGGTTTGGAAGTATAAATAGATTATATTTTTACCATTTAATCCAATGATGGTCATTTCAAGTAATTTCACGTTGAAATTGGACATAAACAAGTGTCAAACTTTTGGTAGTTATTATTTCTTAAAAATACATCTTTTGGTTTTGAAAGCGGGAATTAATTTTAAATTAATAAATGAAACTTCTATGTTTTTAATTTGGTAAAATAGACTTCATTATTGAATTTTTAATATCAAAATTAGCTTAGGGTGATGTTTTGGCATTTTTCTGAAAACTTTTCATTTTTGATGAATAGTGAAAAACACTGAGTTATGGTATAAAACCAAATTTTTATTTAAATAATTATTTATTTTATTTTAATTTATTTTAGGTAATAATAGACACATAATACCTATATAAGTTAAATGTAATTCATTAGAGTCGATTTATAATAATATTAGATATATAAAAATGTTATTGAACTTTTCACCATCTTTTACCCATATCCTAGGAAAATTTGAAATTTCACATATAACATAATTTTACCCCTTTTGTGAGGGTAATTTAGAAAATCCAAGAGAAACGGTTAATATCTAGGAGTAAAATTTGGTTCAATAAGATAAAAATAATTTTTGTTGAATAGTAACTTTTTACTTTTATTCACTAGGGTAAAAAGTAAATATGGTAATTAAGGGTAAAAATAATAATATTATTACCCTAAAACATTTCCTAATTCTATTGGATAAGTATAGTTCGACCAAAAAAACCTTATGAATAAAATATGAACCTCTTTGGTCCACTTGTATTAGATCCGGACATTTATTGTTATTTAATTCAAAAAAGAGTTAAAAGAGTTAAAATCAAAGTTCAATAACTAAAACTTTTTTAATATAGGGTTATACATAAGATAAATTCGATTATAAATATTCATTATAAAGATAAAACTATTTTCAACATAATTTTATTTTATTTATAATATTTAGACATTAAATAATTTAATTTGTTTATGACACAATGATGATGCAGTAATTTCCTTATTAGTGAAATATTAAAATAATTGATATTATAAATACCCAAAAAAATATAATTTGAGACTTTTAATGAATTCCAAGAATTTTATTGGTTAATATGACATGTTAATATTGATTAAATGAATTTGGTTCTAATTAATAAAGTTATTTGGACTTCAACAAAAACCAATTATTAAATAGTGTCAAATTGACATAAAAGAGTTTTTCAAACAAATATTATATTATTAATTGATATAATATTCCTAAAAATATAAGGATTTCCAAAAGGACTTATATTATGATTGGTATGTCATTAATGAACCACTTGGGGTTTTCTTGGAAGTTTATAATAAGTTTATTAACCATATAATATAAAAATACAAAGAGACATTGTAAATGTCAAACTATTTAACTAAGAGTTAAATCAAAATGATAAGGGTAAAATAGTGACCCGAACATGTCTAAAACCGATTATTTTAGTGTTTTTCGACCCATACCCACCTTATACTTTAAAGATTATAGTTTGGAGCCATTATAAACTGAATATGAATTTATTATAAAATAATACTTTAAGTTTTTTCTAAAGAGCCCCTCCTCCCCCTTATAAAAGGACACCACTTCTAACCAATTTCTCACACCTCTCAAGCCATTTTTCTCATCCAACCTCTGACCAATTAATCTCCCTACATCCCTCTCCTACTACTAGAAGCCTTACCTTAGGCATAATGCACTTCAATAGTCTTTTTTGGTTCAAACCAAAGGGAGTTACCCGAATTAAAGGTAACGATTTCTCTTAGCTTCTTTTCTTTTATTTTACTTCTCCAACCCCTAAACTCTTCTTATTCATTTATTTTGTAAAAAAACCAGTATCCTAAATATAATAGAATATTTTTATGATAATTATTCAATCTACACTTACACACACCTCCATCTAATGGGAGAAGAACATAATGTTTATGTGGATGGAAACCAAACGCCTCACGAAACTATGATTGTTCAATTATCTCCTACCGCCTCTCATGGTGGTCATTATGATGAAACTATAATTAAATATGACATTAATGATATTTATTTTATATATAAGCTTCTGTAATTCCATTTTATAGCATACCATTATTCGTTTCATGTTGTGTATATATATATACGATAATTTCATTTGAGGAAGTGCGGACTACCGCCCCCTCAAAGTGATATGACTCATTCATAGCATACATGGAATGTATAAAGGATGATGTTAATGGAATTAAGTAACATATATAATATATGATATTATACTAGAATAATAATATACCTATGTATCATTTGGTTTTGATTCCTTTTAAAATGAAAAATGAAATGGAAGTAATGTTTGTGCATATGTACGGTCTACCGTCTCCATGAACGTGATTAGATTCATTCCCCATCGTATCCATTCAAGACAAATTTTCATTTTATGATTAAAAATAATGTTTAAGGACTTGATTTCATTTTGGATATAAATAATATATAACCTATAGATAACAACCACGACTTATGTAACAAAACATATAAAAAATGAGTAAGTGAACACCCGAAACGACGATGATACTAAAATATTATTAACAAAGAAATATTAAAAGATAAAATATGATATCATATTTATGAATATGATTCTTGTATAATTTAACAAAAATGATTTAACTATTATAAAGGAGGTTAACCTTCCCTCGACGAAGTAAAATTACAAGGTAAGGGTTTACTTCACAATCTCTTCATTATCCGAGGTTGTTTATACGTAATTATCTACTGGGACCTCTTTATCATCCACATCCATGTTTCAAAAAACCATATTTCTAAACATTTTTACAATTTACTATGAAATGGTTTAATTTCATTTATACCGTTATGTGTTTTTAAAGGAATCTTTCTGTCATTTTCCAAACAAGGTACTTTTTGACCTTTTCTAAAAATTTAAGTTAAGAATGTTTTTTTAACATATACGGTGGGTGAGACTATTTTCTACCGTTATAAACTCGTCGAAGCTTCCGTTAAAAGATTATAAAAATATTTTGAATGTAAATGTTTTATTTTATAATTACGTGACTTTTAAATGATTTCAAAATTAATATTTTAAGAATTTGTGAAAGGTACTCTTTATCAAGATCAGAATTTTAAATGTTTTAAAGATTTATCTTTCTAAATCTTTTTAATTAATGTCCATGTTTTCGAAATTATTTTAAGGATTTATTTATATCGACATGAATGTTTTGAAATGATATTTCTTTTCAAAAGTTTCAAAGTGGTATAGGACACTTTGATTCAAAAATCTCTTTTAAATTACTTCCTTAATAAATGTGTGACTTTTAAATGATTTCAAAAAAGAGATATTTCTCTAAAATAGTTTTTATTTCATCTATGTCGACATCCTTTGATGGATTTTAAGCTTATTTGAAGTTTATTTATTATGAAAAAAACTTCCATATTGTATTGAAGGTTTTGTGAAATGTTTGACTATGGATGTGTTATTTTTATACCATTCATGGTTTATGGAGGAATTTTTGACATTTCGTATTCTAGTTTTAATACAAATGTTTATGTTATGTTTAAACCTGTTCATATGAGGAATGCATTGTACTTTGTAAGTGATGGGTGGATCCCGCTATAGCTCCTCGATGCATCGGTAGGTCTCATGACACAAACTAGTGTCTTGGCACAAGGCCTTGACAAATTCTTATTTGTAGTCTTGGAACGAGGCCTTGTCTATGTGGTTATGATAGTCTGGAATTATGAATTCGATCAATATGAAAGTGGTTAGTGATATTGCATGTGATTATTAGACTAGTATAATATCCATGTGAATAAGTAAATAGAATTACTTCATTTTATTTTTTCCATATTATGCTGACTTTCAAGTTTAAAAGGCTTTTGTTTTAGTTATACATTGCCTTAAATGTTTATGCTTATTTATGAAAGTTTCTGCTGTATTGTTATACTTACCGAGCATCTGAGCTCACCCCTTTCTACGTTTTATTTTTTCCATGATTCCAAGAAGTGTATTGTGATTGATATGCATGGTTAAGCCAAGGGAATAATGGAATTCATAAAGGATTATTTATGTTGTTTTGTATGTTATAAAGGGTAATGTTACATTCGTGTTTGTAATCTATTTTCCAAGACTACTAAACTGATCGTTCCTTCGGGACTTGATTCCTTATAATCATTCCAATGTATTAAAATAATTCACCGACTCTGGGTAACTGGGGTCGGGACGTTACAGATGTTGGGGGGTGAGTTATCATGACCTCATTAGGATGTGGTGGCCCGAGAAAGAATCAAGATGGATGATGGAGTTTTTGAATGAAGTGAATAGTGAATGGGATGGAATTAACATGAAGACGATGATGATGTTGGGATTGAGTCTCAAGGAGACTTCCTACATATCCCCATGGCAGAGAATCAAAGTATGCGTAGTTCATCTGATGATGGATTACCGTAGATTGGGGATTTCAATGACTTACCACTGGATGGGGATGTCGACGGCTTACTGCTAAATGGGGTCATAGCGGCATACCGCTGGATGGAGTTGGCAATAGTTTATTGCTGAATGGAGTCACAATGTCTTACCGCTAATCATGTGAGATAACGGCTTACTGCTAATTGAGGTTCATAGTTTAACGTCATGAAAGATGGGGGTGAACCTATATGAAGGAGGACCTGGGGCCCAGGTAGATGGTTGGATTGAATCTCGTGGAGGCTTCCTATTTACCTTGCCTTGGCAAGGATCAAAGACCATGTCGTTCAGGATAGATGTGGGGATTATATTCTAGGCTACCCAAGGTGTTGGTGAACCAACGTGAAGATGGTCTGAACGACTGGTATGGTGGGATTGAACCTCATGGACGCCTCCTACATAGCATGGCATGGCAAGGATGAAAGACTATGTAGTTCAGGATGGGTGTGGGGCTTACACTCTAGGCTGTCCAAGATGTCAGTGAACTGACGTGAAGATGGTCATAACAACTGGGGTGGTGGTCTTGAACCTCGTGGAGGATTCCTACGTACATTGTCGTGGCAAGGATCAAAGACCACATAGTTTAGGATGGGTGTGGGGCTTACACTCTAGGCTGCCCAAGGTGTTGGTGAACTGACGTGAAGATGCTCAGAACAACTGGGGTGGTGGTCTTGAACCTCATGGTGGATTCTTACGTACCCTACCATGGCAATGATCAAAGACCGCGTAATTAAGGATGGGTGTGGGGCTTACACTCAAGGCTTCCCAAGGTGTTTTTCATGTTCATTTCTTGCTCTAATCCCACGTGAGTCTTGATCAGTGTGAGAAAAAAGAGACAAAAAAGACCTGGTGATCACAACACAAAAGGTGCGTCTGTGAGAAGTGGAGTGGGGCTTACACTCTAGTTAGCAGCCCGAAGAGGAAACAGGGGATTACGTGTGGTTAGCATCCCAAGGAGTTGGATATTGGGACTTACTCCAATATGGAGGCCTGGGTGGTGACAAAGCCCAATGGTAGAGGGATTTGGCGTGGAAGAGAGGAGGAGAATCATTCCCCACCACGCCCTTTGTAGGCCTTGGTAACCGGAAAATAAAGTAGGAGCATTAGTGCTACTACTTGAAAGAAAGTCTACGGGCTTACACCAAGCTGCTTACCCTTCCCCGCAGACAGGCGCCACCTCAGCAAAGATGGTCTCATTCTATGTGAGGATGATTTCACTCTTATTGAGATGAGCGGACTTTATGAATGTCCAAGATGGGGGACCCCACATAGGATTCATGGGGTGAGGTCACATTTTAACATTATGTGATGTGGAAGATGGTGCTTGGAAGTGTAACATCATACAGCTCGAATGAGGTGGGTATACTCCGTACCCCTAGTAATTACATAATTGTAAACCTCTACACCTTGGTGAAGTGAAGGGACATGCAACGTCATGGCTTGTGGGTGTTATGGAGCATACCAATTCGTGAAGCAATGTTCTTTGCAAAGCAAAGTGACCCTCCCATAGAATACTAGTCATGTTGGTATGGTGGGTGTTTCACAAAGCATAAACACTTCGTGACAACCCAAGCCCCCGTGGGGATCTCCTTCCTTCGTGAATGCATGTGGGCTTCACGAAAGGCATCCCTCATAGGGGAGGGTCTCTATTAATGCCAAGGGAGAGGCACTTTTCAAAGTAGAATTACCTTGAAGAACTCATGGTTTGTAGAGCAATAGGTGTTTCATGATTTGAGAGCTAAAAAGGTGAAAGTTCGGATGCTCTCCCTTTTGGGATCGAGGGGAGACTTGTATTTATAGGCAAGAGGCGCCGTGAAGTAGAGCTCACTCAGCGCGAAGATGGAGTTTGCTCCACAGAGGATCACGAATGTCAAATGTGGTCGCGGAGGGTTACTGCCTCCTTGCTCCGCGGTGGGTCACGAACGTCAAAATGGATCGTGGAGCCTTACAGCCTCCATGCTCCTTGGAGGGTCATGAATGTCAAAAAGGCTCGTAGATAATTACCAACTCATTACTCTGCACCGGGCGCAGGGCCATGGGGATCAGCGAAAGGGCTTCGCAGGGAATTCTGAGATTTTTTCCTCTTGTTCTACATCTTCCCAATCTTTTTGTGTCAACAAATCCCCCCCCCTCCCTCATACAAGGAGCGGAAGAGAAATCAAGGGTCAATGTTGGAGGGTCAATCACCAAAATCACTTGTGTCCGTGAAGCTGTTCCATGAATAGGTCTCGCGATGCGGATAGGCGACGTGTCGGCTGGGCGTGCCACAAAGCTCGACCCATCATGGACGCGCCACGAAGCTCCAATGGTCGTCGCCAATAAATAGGGGGGTTGAACCCTGTTTTTCCTTTCATTATTTCACGTCATTGGATCTTAGCGCTATCGATTCGCGAAGCTCACGTACTCCATACTTTCTCTCTACAAATCAGAGCTTCTACTTCACAACAGTGCCTAGTGGATTTCTTTTGGAAGGTCGGGGCAGGGCTCTATGAAATTATTTACGAACGAGCTTTGCGACGTTGCTCTGTGAAAGGGATTCATGAACTAAACACATGAAATGATCAAACATAAAACTGAATGGCTCATCAGGAGGCTTCCAGTGGGTCCTCATGGATGCTTCCTGAAGGAAGGAGATGGTGAACAACATGGGCCTAGGGGAGTTAATACAGATCAATTCCGACCATGGTTCATTGGTGGAGCTACCATCTGTGAGCCATAGGAACTATCCACTGTGAAAGAGGTTGCCTTTGTACGTCTTTGGGCTTAAGGATGATGTCTTCATTTCAAAATCATGTAGGGATGATCCAGCTTACTGGTTTAGGAGTACGCCGTGTCAGTGCCAATGGTTCAGGGAGGTTGATGGCCATGCCTAAGTAGACTCTGCACCCATCTATGTTGACTACGTGTATAACCACCAGAGCCACGTGGATGGTGAGGCATTTCATCCGGTAAAGTCCCCCCTTTGTACCATACAATTTTGAAGGTATCCTTGAGGAACCCAAGGAAGGGATAGTCTAAAGAGTGGGACCTACACCAGGGCGGAAAAAAATCCAAAATTCCACAAGCCAGAGGGGGCAGAGCTGCAACTTTCGTTTGACAGTGTTAATCCCTCCATGAGAGGGATCGACCCTCGGGTACTGTAGTGATTACAAACCCTCAAATATACTTTCATGTTTTGATTTTTTTATTCCAGACGTATGCACGAGTTTCGTTATTTATATTGGTTTGTTTCATTCCCATAATTTTCATGGAGCGTCCAACGATCATTCTCTAAGCTCATGTGGGTCGGGCCCAATGTGAGAAAAAAGGCACGACAACCTTATTACTCTATTAAAATTTGGTAATGTAAACAAGTTTCCGGGTATCTCAGGGTTTTGAAAACCAATTCAGATTTCCTAAAAGAAATGGGGGAGATCTAACTGGAGAATAAAGCTCTTAGAATGGTCGGATTACCATTTTCCCAGTGTGCTCTTGTGCACGGACGGGGTAACGCCATGGGCGGTTGAATTAACTTGAACTTAGGGGAGTGGAATGTGTGAATCACAATACCCAAAACACGGAACATTATAGGGGTGGCGTGACAATGAAGGGTAACTATTGACCACATTCTAAACACAGTATCCTAATCACGTAAGCCTAAAATGGCGATAACAAATGAGGGCCTACTGCTGACCATGTTCGAAACACGAGGCCTGACTCAAAATTTTAACCATTTGTCTTACAGAAAGTTAGCCCAGGGCAGTAGGAGATCCATAGGTCGAGCATCCATACTGTTAGGTGGTTCCTTAGGATGTGAAAGAGGGCAAGGATTTGAATAAAGGGCACGCCAATCATGGAGAGTGGAGTGATGGGTTTGTTTTAATAGAGTCCAACACTCTTGAAATTATGCCACCGTGGTGGAAACGCATTAGGTGGGTACATCAGTCTGATAATGTATCAAACATGCTTCCAAATAGGACTTCACTGACGAGGAAATTGTCGACTCCCAATGTTATCATGGGGCTTCCCAAACTTGTTCAGGGTAAAGCTACAATTTCATGGTTCCCCAAAAGAGCTCAGGTCAAGGGACCGGGAAAATATGGAGGAATGGGAATCATGATTCATGGGGCTGGACTTAGATATAGGAAGTCTAGGGGTTATTACATATCCCATGAGAATGGGAATCATTCCAAACGTTGTTCTTTGGGAATAGTGTGGTCAGAGACCAACACTAGTAGGGAGAATACTTTCTAGAAACTGACGCATCCCATGATTAACAAAGGGCATACCAAACTTGTTCATGGTAGAAACATAGTTTAGTGTCATGCGTTGAGGACATATAGACTCATGAAGTTTAACATCATATGATGGGACATGGAGTGAAATAGAAGATCCCAGGAAGGGAGTATGTGGTGTGGTATCTCTAAACTCAATTTGAACGAGTACTTGGTCCGGATCACACCACGTATCCCCGGAGGAAACTCTTCAGGTCAGGGGACCAAGATTGAAAATTAGGATGGGCACAAAGAAAATTTTTCGGGTGTTCCTACGTACCCCTTGAGGATAAGAATCGGGACATATGTAGTTCTATGATATTAGTTTAACATCATTCTGGATGAGGAAAGGTATGTGTGGCGTGGCTACACTAGTACACGTCCTACCATAACTACTAAGCCCACGTGAGTCGTGCTTGATGTGGGAAACAAGAAGTTGTGATGGGACATTCCTAGAATAGAGAGGCACAATTTAGGGATTATGGGACACTAGGTGAATGACATCCCACTAATAATGACCCACCTCTATAGAGGACCTAGATACGCGGAGGGGTAAAGCTGAGTATGTTTGAATTCCACTTGAACATAAGGAAGTGGAAATATGTGAATCATGATGCTCAAGATCTGAACCACAATGAAGGTGGTTTGGAAATAAGGGATATCTTTTGACCATGTTAGAAACATAGTATCCATATCACATTAGCCTGGAATGTGGAAAGACAAATGAGGGTCGACTTCTTACCATGTTCGAAACAAGGGACCTGTCACAAATGTCGTCTAAGATCTTTAGGGATGTTGGCCCGAAATGGTAGGTGAGCCGAAGAGTCATGAGACCAAGCCGCGAATGGGGTCCATTAAGATGTGGAAGAGGATGAGGATCCAAATAACAGGCTCATGAAGCTTGGACATGGAATGAGGGGAATGTCCCTGTGAAAATTCCACACTTTGGGTTCTTTGTCAGAACGCATCTGAGTACGACAATGAGACACATCAGATAGAGGGAGTCGAGTCCCTTCCCAAGGAAAAGGGTCCTGGGGCCGCACACTTTCAACTTAAGGTCATAGGGTGGACCATTAAGGGGGTCTTGAATTAGTGTATTGTGCGCAGGGTGGAAAAATAGCCAAACGTAACACATAGTTCCCATAGGGAGATCTTAGTTTTGAGTCATAGAACTCGGGCCACGCTGGGAAAAGATATGGGAAGCACATGGTGTGGCTATTGAAAAACCCGACATGAATGATAACCTAAAAGGTACTCTCCACACTACATATTCCCAAATGAGTTCAGGCCAAGGGGATGAAAAATAAAGGATAGGATTTGTAGATTCCTAGGTCTAGACCTGGAGACAAAAATTCCTAGGTGTTCCTATGTATCCCATGTATATGGGTATCAATCCATATGTAGTTCTGGAAGATGTTGTGCAGTTTAACGTCATGTGGTAAGGACATGGAGTGGTCTTAATTTCTGATCATAGAGATCATACCATGGATGGTAGGAAATGCGAGAGACACATGGTGGGGTAATTATAAAACTTTACGTGAATGGGAACCTGGGGTTCTGACCACCATGTGTTTTTTGGGGAGGTTTTAGGTCGAGGGACCAAAAAAGAAAGTTAATCTGGTCCCGAGGCAAATTCCACGAGCATTACTACGTACCCCATGAGGATGAAAATCAATCCACAGGTAGTTATTAATATGGCACTGTAGGATACCAGTGCCAGGTAAAATATGGTTGTGTAGGTCTGGCCCACAAACAAAAAGAAGCGTTATTTGATAGATATTGTTTCTCCTTTATGATGAATGAGTGTTTTTTTTGTGTAGAGATGGACCTAGGATAAAAAATCCAAGCATCGCCAAAAAAATCAATCCATGTGCAGGAGTTGAAAAATGGTATGGTGTATGATGGATACCAAACATGATGTCTCCTCGAGTGAGGATATCATGGTGCAGTGCCGTTTTTTGTTGTCTGACCAGGACGATAATGTCACGGTTTAGGGTCATGTGATGGGACCGACCATGAATTTTTAACATAGTGAAGGATAGACATGACAGTATGAAGTCATGTGGGACTAAGCATCATAGTTTAATGTCATATGAGGATGAGTTCCACACCATACCATGCGCGATTCTGAGAAAGAAACCTTGGGATGAGGGGCCAGAAAAGGATAGAGGATATGGGGCAACAGAAACTATCTCCCAATTGAGCTGGGCCCAAAGACGAGATGTCTGGGTGTTCCTATGTATCCCATGAGAATGGGAATCAATCCACACGTAGTTATTTAATGTTTATTTTAACGTAGTGTCGGACTACATACAGTTTAATGTCATTTTGGACAGGAAGTAGGGGGACAACTTCTAGAAAAAGGCATATGTGGTGCGGCTTATACAAACCTGATGTGAATGAGAAAAGAACCCCATACCATTCCAGGTGGTCCTATAAAAGATAGATCCCCGAAGGCAGAACATAAAAGATAAATTAGTGGAACTTGAGATGGACCCAAAGACAAGATGTTTAGGCATTCCTACATATCCCATGGGAATTGGAATCAAGATTTACGTAGTTCTTAAAATATTTCTTAGTTTATGGTCTTAGAGCTTGGACCATAGTGGAGAAAAAACCTTCCAAGTAAGTCCAGAAATCAACTCAATCCCTAAGCCCATTTGAGTCAAACTCGGTTTTGGGAAACAAGGTCGGAAGAGGTTTGTTGCAACACCGAGAACGCACGCCAAGGGGAAATCAGTGAGGATCCCTGAATGACGCCCTTACCGCAACTTTTGTCATCCTAACGTGCAAATGCACACTAAAGGATAGTTCCAGGAGTGTCTAAATTCTATTTGTACATGATGGGGAGGAAAATAATGTGAATCATGTAACCAACATTCAAGGCTTGAAGGGGATAGTGTGACAATGGAGGATAATTGTTGACCGTGTTTGAAACACAGCATCTATATCACATTATCCTGAAATGGGAACAACAAATGGGCATCAACCTCTGACCATATTCACAACACAGGGCCTGTATCAATCTGTTCTTTGAAAACCATGAGGACTTTTCCTTTTAATGGTAGGAGGGCCCTTGGGCCGATCATCCATGCCATTGGAGGGTCCCTTTGGATGTGAAAGATTATGGACGCCCCAAATGAAGGCGAACATGAAGCCTGAATATTGGGTGAAAGCATGTCTAGGTAAAATATGACACTCCAAATGCTGAACCAGAGTACTCTTGAGCACATTGGTGAATCGGCAAAGAGGGTCTAGGGGGATCAACTTGAGAATGGTCGATTTGAAAAGATGGGTATAGAACAAGTGGATAGAGAACTATCAGGAGAAAGAGATACATGGCGTGGTTGTTTCAAACCAGACGTAATTGAGGACATAATCCCACACCACACCATATACCCCTCTCCTTGGGAAAGTGCAGGCCAAGGGGCCAAGGTGAAAGGGATATTTCTAAGGGATGGGGCTGGACTAGATGTTTATATATTTGGCCAGACCTGCGTATCCTATTAGTGGGGGAATCAAGCCATACGTATTTCTAGAAGAGGGTTATGTGCAGTTTATCGTCATGCAATAAGGATGAAAATGTGTAAGATACCCCACATGAAGGAGGTTTATGGCACATCGATTATTCTGATGTGAATGAGGACCAAATCCCAAACCACACCGTACAACCCTAAGTGATAACATAGGTCAGGGGCTCAAGAAGGCCAAGGGGCCTGAGGATGGGCCTTAGAAGGAAAGTCCCAACCAGCTTGCAGTTTAAATTATTGCGGTGAGGACGAAGAACGGGGTAAGGTGATTCATTCAGGGATGTGTTTGGCATGACGAGCAACCTGACGTGAATTATTACAAGAAACTGCACCACATCATACAACCCTAAGTGAGAACTTGGGATAGGGGCCTGAGGCTGGGGCTTGGACAGAATGTCCCAGCCAGTCTGTAGTTTAACATCTTGCAGTGAGGACAAATGTGATCTTAGTTTATGGTCATAGAACTCGGACTGTAGATGCCTAGTTTAATATCATATGTGTGGGATAGAAAGGGTGAATCGTTGTGATTATGGTTGACCACAAAGAAACAATGATGATTGAGGAAAACTATTGACCAGGTTCACAACACATTATCCACCCTTATGTAACACAAAGGGGGGAAAACAATTGATCATCTACTGTTGACCATATTCACAACACAGGACTTGCATCAAATTTTCCCCCACAATCCTCGAGGGTGTTAACCTGAAATGGTTGGAGAGCCCTTGGGATGAGCATCCATACCATTTGGGGGCCATTCTGGATATAGAGGGTGATAGAAACTCAAATGATGGGTTATGTTGAGCATAGCAGCGCCTGTGCTTGTAGAACGGATGATAAATGATTGAAGGGATATCTTAAGGGGATATGTGTGGCGTGGGAAAATATTCTAACATGAATGAGGACATAATCCATACCACACCACATATCATAACCTGAGTAGAGATTCTGTAGTTTGGGGCTGGGCAAACGGATGAAAAGTCTGGGCGTTCCTACGTATCGCATGAGGATGGGAATCCAGCCACACATAGTTCTTCAAGGCCAGGCAGTTTAACATCATGCGGTTAGGATGTGGGAGGATAGAAAAATGGGGAGGGGCACATGGTGCGACAATTGTGATCCTTAAATGAGAAGGGTCCAAATAATCCTTCACTACGCCATGTAAGGATCCTCCAAGATATCTACCCCCAGGGGGGGATGTCAAAGAACAAAGTTCGGGGGATGGGCTCAAGATGAAATGTTTGAGCATTCCTATGCATCCCATGTGGATGGGAATCAATCCACACGTAGTTTTAAGGGTTCATTTTAACGTCTTGCAGGACTCCATATAGTTTAACATCATGCGGGACATTTTACAGTTTAATGTCATGTAGGATCGGGTAGTTTAGGGTCATGTCGGACCCAGCATTTTAGGGTCATGTAAGACCACCATGCAGTTTAGGGTCATACGGGACCGTCCAATTTATGTTCATGCAGGACCATATAGTTTATGTTCATGTGGGACCCTAGACTAAATCAAAGTATTGCTTGAGGAGCATGGCATTGGTGGGAGGAGTTATACACTCACCATTCATGGTCACCAATGAGTACGCACCATTGGGATAGAATTTGTGGACTACGTAATGTCCTTCCCATTTGGGCACCAACTTGGGTGGTTTCCTACTAGATATCATTAGTGTCCAGAGGGCCAATACCAAGTCACCTTGCAAGAAGGAACAAAGGCAAACTTTCTTGTTGAAAGCTCTACCTATTAGATTCTGATGCCTTTCTAGATTGTATAGGGCACGAAGCATGTTCTCATCAAGTGCTTCCAATTTGGCCAGATGAATTTCATCTATTTTTATCTGGAACCTGCTGATCATAGACCGTTGTGCATAATGAAGGCAACAGAATCTCGATAGGTAGGACATCCTCTACCCCGTACACCAGGGTGTACGGGGTCACCTAGGTGGAATTACGAGTCATCTTCCAATAAGCACGGAGGGTGATGAGGATCTTTTCCAGCCAACTCTTCTTTTTCTGACCAACCATTTTCTGCAAAACTTTTGAGAGATTTTTGTGGAATGCCTCAATATTCCCATTTTCTTGCACGTGTTAGTGGGAGGTATGTTTAGAACGGATGTTTTACTTAGTGTAAAACTTCTTCAACTCATTCGCCCGATATTTGGTGCCATTATCAGTGAGTATGGCGTGAGGGAATCCAAACCGGTAGATGATATTAGAGCTCACGAAGTCGACAATAGAACGAGCCTTGTCCTCCTTGAGCGGGACAGCCTCTCCCCACTTGGAAAAGAAATTTGTAGTGGTAATGATGAACCGACATTGGAGAGCTGTCACCGATAGATATGGTCCCACTACATCCAGTCCCCAGACTGCAAAGGTCCAAGAGTAATTGGTAGTGTGGAGAGTCTCTGGTGGTTGATGCACGAAGTTGGAATGAATATGAAATGCAAGACACCTTTTGGGGAATTTGATGTAGTCATGGATCATAGAGGGCCAAATGTACCCATGTCTCCCGATCTGGTGAGACAGTTTAGGCCCAATATGATGGGCACCGAAGTAACCGGCATGAACCTCCTATATGACGTGAGAAATATCAACTCCATGGATGCAACGGAGGAGAAAACTATCAAAACCACGCTTGTAGAGGATTTTCTCCAGACTGGGACCACTCTGGAGGGTAAACTGCAACGTGCGTTCTTGGATTCGCTCACTCTCAGCCCAGTCTTCCGAGAGATTACCATGTTGAAGGTATTCAACCAAGGGTATCCTCCAATCAGGAGTCACTTAAATAACATCATCTGGGGACCTGGGGGTCCTGACGTGGAGGCATCATTGGTAAGATGTCTTACCTGTGGGCTATCATCATCATCTGGAGTGACGGGAGCGATGACTCTCCGGTGTGCCACGTGGACAATTAGATCATCCTGCTCGGGCTCTGTAAGTGATACGGCTAGGCCATCCAAGGCAACAGCCCAACCATTCTGAGATCGAGGTACATGAGTAACCTCTGTATGAGATGGGAACTAAGCCATTAGCTAGAGAGTGCATTCCAATAATGGTACGAGATCTGACTTCCTGATGACATAGTCACTGTTGATCTTCTTGATGACTAGTTCAGAGTCCCTTTTCACATGAAAATGGGGAACGTTGATCTTGATAGTCAGCTCGAGGCCAGTGATGAGATCCTGATACTCAACCTCGTTGTTGGTGCGTCCTTCTGACCGTAGGAATGAGTATGGAAGAATGGCTTGAACTGGGGTAATAAAGACAATACCCACGCCAGCTCTGTTGGGACTAGGATCATTGATCCTTCTGCCAGTGGGGCTCCAAGAAGCACCATTGAAATGCATCTACCAACATGGGATTGAATGAAATGTTGAGAGGATTTCCTCATTAGTAATATCAATGTCCAGATACTGGTCCGCCGGGGTTGGATGAGCAGTGAGGAAATCTGCCAATGCTTTACCCTTGATAGCTTTCTGAGGCATGAACCTGATGTCAAACTATTGGAGAAATATCACCCACCGTGCGAGCCAGCCTATCAACATGGTATGGATCAAGATATACTTTAGCAGTTCTACTCGGGACACCAGCTGTACCTCGTGGTGATGTAGGTAGTGTCACAACTTCTTCATGGCAAATACAAGTGCAAAGAAACTTTTCTTGATGGGGGAGTATGTAGTCTCTGTATTGAGGAGCATTAGGATGAGGTAGTAGAGGCTATTTTCAGTTCCCTCATTGTTCTTTTGGGTGAGAAGGGCGTCAAGGGATCAGTCCCTGGCGGTCACATAAAGAACCAATGGATTTCTGAAGACAGGTGTCATTAAGACTAGAGGCTAGAGTAGATACCACTTTATTTCCTCGAACATAGTCTGGCACTCTTCATCCCACTCGTAAGTGGTGCCTTTATTCATGAGCTGAGAAAAGGGCTTACACTTTCCATCCAGATTCGCAATGAATCAGCGTTTGTAGTCTATGTGGCCTTGAAAACCATGAATCTTCTGAATATTGCTAGGGGAGACATCTGGCTGATGGCCTTGATCTTATCAGTGTCATTCTCGATACCTCGGTACCTAACAACAAAGCTGAGGAACTTCCCATAGGTTACCCTGAAGGCACATTTCAATGGGTTCATCTTCAAGTGGCAAGGATGGAGGAAGCCGAACACTTACTCAAGTTCCTTGAGATGGTCCCAATGCTAGAGATATTTGACGACCAGATCATCCACATAGCATTCCACCAATGTCCGAAGGATTACATTGAATATATGATGCATGGTCCACTGATAGGTGGAACTTGAGTTCTTTAAGCCTAAGGGCGTGAATTTGTAACAAAACATACCTTTTGGTGCCCTGAAGGCTGTAGACTCCTCATCCTCATGGGCCATCCAGATCTAATTATATCTGGAGTACCCATCCATGAAGGAAATGGATTGGAACGTCGTCGTAGCGTCAATCAGAAACTCCGTCATCGGAAGGGGAAAATCATCCTTTAGTCACTGACGGTTGAGATCTCCGAAGTCGATGTAGACTCTGATCTACATGTTCTTCTTCCTAACTGGTGCTATGTTTTCTAGCCACTTAGGGTATTGGACCTCCTTGAAAAAGTTGACTCCGATGACCTTGTCAACTTTGGCCTTAACCATGGCACTGTGAGAAGGGTTCATCTTTCTGGGAGGCTTCTTGAACCCCCGATGATTTTTTGGGAGAACAAGGAGATAGACAGCTACCTGAGGATCCAGTCCTGTCATCTCAACTTAGCTCTAGGAAAATACATCACGATGTTTTTTCAAGAAGTCTATGTATTTTTGATTCTCCTCGAAAGGCATGGAGACACTAATCAATTTAGGTCTTGGATCTACCTCGATACCAAGGTTCAAATATACCAATTCATCAACCATGGAAAATAATCCCTCTTCAAAGGAGGGAGGGGCATCCTCCAGATCCTCTTATTCAATTGTGGAGGAGGGATCCCCAAAAAGAGGAGCTTCCTCTGGGTCGGAAAATCCTGAAGAGAGGCTGGTACTATCCTGAGTGGCGATTTTCATTGCATCAGGAGATCCTTGTGCTGCCGAGACCATAACAATGAAGGTCGTCGATCTAATCCCATCTGGTCTTCAGCCCAAGGGGCCCCACATGAGGATATCAAAGCAATAATGGTGCGTCGGCTTGAGATGATTGATTCCATCTCGGTGAAACAAGCAAGTATGACGTACTATCATTTCCATGGGGTGGACTTCCTGATACCTAATGGGGTAGGGGCTAAGGTATCACTGAGGACCTATTTTTATAAGAATACGAAGTGATCTCTTAAGGTCTCTTGGACCTAAGAATATGCTTCCCCCTTATATTATAGACAACCAAAAATTTCCCTATATCGATGGTCATGGCCTCCAATCAATGGATCAAGAAGACATAGTCATCATCTAGAGATAACCAGGGGTTGGTTTCAACCACGGCATGCTCGAACTCATTGGCCTGAATCTGATTTTCCTTTCCCTTGTAATAGTTGGGATCTAGGTAGCGGGCTTTACAAGAGGAAAAAGGAGACGTGTCACCTTGGAGCACGCCAAATCGACTATTGAGTGATTATTTGAGGCACTGGTGGTACGATGAGGAAAATTTCATATGCAGGTGGAGCTATGTTCTTTCCATCAATGCATTGTATGCGGTGTCTCGGGAGACAACCATAAAATCGGTACTAGAAACTAGGCCACTGAACTGGGTATTCAAACGAATCTTGTCAACCAGGGTCTACTATGTCTTGTCGTATCCCTAGATCATTAGGTCGGAGGGTGTAAAGTCATCTTCAGACAACCCTAGTTTCTGCAATGTCTGTTTCGGGGTAAGGTTAATCCCTGAGCTGGTGTCAACAAGACAGCGGCAAACCTCCAAGCCTTTTAATTGGCCAGTGATGTACAGTCGGAGAATGTGCCCCTGTATGGGAGAACCTTTATCTTCTCTAGAGAATGAGATAATGTACTAGCATTCATCATTCTCTATTTTTTCCACATGAAAGGCCTATGCAGCTACTACCTCCATCTCAAACTGGAGGGGGATTCTTAAAGCCTCAGCAAGGGCCTCACGCATATCTGGCGATAGGCGAAGGGCCTCGAGGATGGAAAGCCTTGGTGGGATTTTGGAAAAGTGTTTGATAACATCATACTTTTGTGACAGACATTAACTTCTACTGGTGGGAGGTCATTCTATGATAGGAAGTACGGTGGCCCCTGCCGGCTGGGCCGGTGGCTGACTGGTGCTGGTCATATCCCACTGCTCAGTAGTCAGAGCCTACAGAGTGGCTACCAGATGATAGCCGAATGATTGAGACCAGACTGTATGAGGTCATGGATGGTCGTGGCATGGTCAAGGTGGCTCTTCCTAATTCATTAGCATAAACGGTGGTGAAGGTTAGCTTGATGACACCAGTTGAGGAGGTTGTGCGTGCTGATCTCGGCATTGGGTGTGCTGTCTAGTGTCAATGGCATGCACGACATGTCTGTAAGTTCCAACGGATGTGACTCTATGAACCATATGGACGCGGCTCCATCGACATTGGCATCAGCTGGGGACATTGGGGAGATCTGTCTTGCACTCCCTATCATTGGGAGTCTTGTAGGGGTTTACCAACTCCACGGTGTTATCCAAAGCGTACACTGGAATTTTACATGAAGATTCATCCACTACTAGGTGGATTATGGGAGGAATCCCCATCTCTAGATGCATAAAGTCTCCAAGAGTAAAAAATTATGATGTAATTGGCAAGGCACGTTTCTTTCCCTTGCACCTCTGGTGTTTTCTCTTCTAGGAGGAGGCTGCCTGAGTTGATAATGAAAAAGTGGTGGCCACAGCTTCTAAAGTCTCTTGCAGATTTAGGCATGCATGAATGATACCATGGGAATGTGTGACAATTTTTCAAGCCATCTAGTCAGTATACTACTGGGACCCGTGGTGAGAATCTTGTTGCCACACAGCCTCGTTGTCGTTGCTGTTGTCTGGACTTACGATGACACATGCTACTTGTGCTAGGGTCGGGCCCAACCTGACAATGTTTTTATCGACCTGTTCTTGGGGTCTTCCTTTGAACACATAGAAAGTCTTGATAGTTTTCCCTTGGATCTGGTGATAGGGGTAGTAGTTGGGGCGATCAGTGTGGTTTTCCTCTTCTGGTCTTCTGCACTCAGGAAAATGCACAATCCCCTATTCCAAGGTGCTTCAAAAATAGGCGGAAACATGATTGTCATTAAATTATTAGGTTCGGGTTTTTATATCTGAAAAGAGGGCCATTAGATCCTAACCCTGACGAGGGGTTGTAGGATCCTGTCAAGGAGTTAGAGCCTGTTTATCCCACATGGGTGGTGGCTGTGCATTGCACGGGGGCACCTTCCGATTCTAAGGTGGACTATGCTGGGCTTGAGGATGCACCTGTGGTGGCGGGCCTCTGCGAGGTTGTAGAGGCGGCTCTGCTGGTAATAATTTCCATTGTCTGGGGGCCTCTATTTGGGCCACTGTGGTGGGCTCGGCTCAGGAATCCCTCGTCAAGAGAATTGCAAGGGGCAACGGACCTACCTGGATAGCCTGTTTTAAGTCTTCTTCCAGGTGCTGGGCCTTATCAGATAAGTCTCAGAATCCTCCACGGTAGTTCTGGATAATCAAAGAGGGAACTAATTCTGTTTTAACATTATTTACACACATCCTCAGTAATTTCTCCTAATTCATTGGAATGTCAAGTGAGTATGTCATCCCTTTCCACTGGGTTATAAAGACTGTGCACGCTCATCAGGCCTCTATTTGCACTTGAAGAGGTCTGCAATGCTCGTTTTCCACGTGGTGGAGTTGAACTGGTAGAGGAATTTCTTATGGAGGACCTCCTAGCTGGTCACTGATCTGATGGGGAGCTGGTTGTACCAAACAAACACAGGCCCCTCCAATGTCTGCACAAAACATCAGAGCTTGGCAGCCTCCTACTACACTGGAGTCCCAAACATGGGCCCCCACCTTGAGGTAAAGTGGGCCAGATGTTGTGGTGGATCCCATGCCCCATTTAAGTGGGAAAATTTAGTATTCCCAAAACCCAGAGGTGCTGGAATATCATCCACCCATGATTAATATGGCTTTCCATCGGGTGGGAGTGCCACCTGTCACATTTCCAACGCCTCAAGGTGGGAAATGAGTGCCACTATTGGATCATCTGGGTGAGGCTCTATGTCTTGACGGGTTTCCCTAACCACAATTGAATTGGTGGGTTCTTCAACATGGTAAGGTGGCTTGGCGGCTCATGGATCGGTTGATGGAGCGACCTGCGGGGCAGCTGGGGAAACCTGATCTGGGTTCCTTGGATTGTCACACTATACCGGAGGGTATAGTGAGACATACCGTGCCCTCTTGTCGTAAGTTCCGGAATCAACCTTATCTGTAGGGGCAGGATGGTTAGGGTCACCCGGAGGTAGCTCGCCAAGGAGAAGTTCTTCCTGCCTCTGCTACCCTGGACTAGAATTTCCGTACTCTGTCTGTCGCTCTACAGTGCGTTCCGCGAGGAGGTCAGCGACCAACTTCTTCTGTTCAGAAAGTTGTTGGCACAACATGGCCTTCTCATGGTCCTCCATCTTCTGCACTAAGGCGGAAGTGTGTTTCCCAGAGGGTTTGGCGGAAACACTCAAATTCTTCTGGGGTGAGGGATTCTGGTTCATAGAAATTCGGCGCTGCCACGGGACAGAATATCTCAGGGAAGTAGTCTATTGCGAGGGTATTCCATAAGTTCCTCAGATCAGATTCAGGTTCTGGCCCTTGATTTCCCCATTCGTCAACTAGTGGTGGCTGAAGAATTGGCAATGGTACTGAGGCAGGCCGTTGGGAGGCCAGGCTGGTCGGTGGGGAATACGGAGAATGGACGGACTAGCCATTGAATCCCGGGCTGTCCCCAGAAGAGTGTAGCAATTTGGCCGATACATCATGATAAGATGGGATGACGGCTGCAGTTCCTGGCATAGGGGCTGGGGCTACTGGTGATAGTTCGCGCTGCTTCTCGCCCGCCATTGGTCCACAGAATAGCTCTTTGTGATCTCCAGTCAATTAATAGAGTGCTTCTGGTGACGATGGTGGTGATTGCACAACCATAACCTACAAGGTTGCCAAATTTTCATCCTCCTGGATATACCTACGGAGGTAGGTGGGAATCTGATGGACATTTTATTCCGATAGTACTAGGCTGATGTGCCTCATTTGTGCCCTAACCCTTGACTCAGATGAGTGAGGGGATAGTTCTTGCGCTGAGTCGTATTCCACTTCGGAGTCTAAGAAGTGTACTGGTTTGATATTTTTCTGGACCTTCCCTGAATCCTTCTTATGGCGGCGATGACCCACCTTCCTACACCTGGATGTATCTTCTAAACATTTCATATTTCTAACACGAGGAGGTCCTTTGGCCATACTAGTGCTGGGGCGGGGAGTACTTCCACCCGAGAAAGCCAGGGTGCAAGGAGCACCGGGGCAGATATCAAAAGGGATATGGGGAGGACATCTTTGGGAAGTTCTAGAGTGGGTAGGACCTCCGCTTGAGCCTGTAGGAGAACGTTTTGGGCCCCATACTTGTTCCCTTTAATGACATTAGTATGAGGAGGGGCCTCATACTGGTTGATATGAACACAGGTAGGACCTCCGTGTTAAGTGCTGGTGAGGAGAAGCCAGCCCTCACTCCTCTGATTGCTATGGTGAGGAGGACCTTCTCCTTCTGCAATGAGGACATGGGGAGGGTCCCCATGTTAAAGAGTGACCAGATGTGCAACGTCCCAATACCAACGGTCTGTTCCAAGAGGAATGACTCCATATGTGGGGTAGTGGGAACGGGAGAGACTTCCATGCTGAGCGTCACAACTGCGGGGAGGACCCTCATTTGGACTGAAGGTGTCATGGGGGAAAAACTCCATGCCAAGCTTGGAAGCAGGGAAGACCCGCTTTCTCCATGGTATTGGTATGGCGAGGACCTCCGTACCAGGTGTCGTTTCTATGGGTTAGTCTGTGATGGCCACTACCTACGACGGCGACCAAGAGAGTCGACCCAGCCTTCCCATGGGGTGGTTAGGGCCTCGATCTTGGTCGGTCATATGAATGTCCATGTTTAGAATACACATGGAGTTGGTGGCATACATCAGTGGTGGCACGGGCCATAGTAGCCGCTGACATTGACGCCCCTTAGCAGGCATCCTATTCATCTTTTCCCCGACGCTGGCGTCGGGTTAGACGGACTGGAGCCGGTGGTGCAGGTGCATGGCTTACATGATTCTCGTCCAGTAAGACCGGTCAGCGGTGTTGACGCGGCTGGGTGGGAGCCCTCGCTGGGAGCCCCTAAAATTGGACTGCAACCAAGCTGGCCCAAACATCCCCTACCTCATCGTCGTAGGACAGGGAGTCGTCGAAGCATTCTGGGGACAGGCTCCCGAAACAGTTATATGTTGGAGTGGGGATAATTAGATCCATGCGCGGTACTCAGGGGCAGCGTTGATGATGAGGCGCAGATGCCTCTTAATCTATTTGGGCCATATCTTGCATAGGGATGAAACCCTCCTCCTCCTACCCACATACGGGGTTATTAATTAACCTCCGATGGTTAACCTCGGATGGGGGGATGGGGCATGGGCACCCCATGGTCGTGGGTGTAGAGGCTGGTGCGGAAGATGCGGAGCTACGTGGGACTACCGCGTTGTCACTACCCCTGCCCATGCATCAGTGGGCAGGCATGGACAGTGTTCCGGTTGTAAAATCTTGGTTTCTTGAAAGCAGAGAGATTAACTCATCAGTGATGAAAGAAAAAGGAAATCAATGACCAGTGTCCCATCACCATTCCATCATCCATGGATGGTAAGATGGATCCACACTGACAACATCATAAACCAAGACATCCAACGTTCTACTACCCCAACTTCTGGGGAGTATCACAACAGGTCTGCTATTTTCTTGGCAGGCCCCGGCACTGGATAGCTGGATCCAGTGACATGATAATCCACTGATGTCTCGAACACCACTAATCTTCATATTGAGGATAATAACTTCACTTCAGGTTCACAATTTTTATTTCTGACACTTTCACCGGGGAACATGCATCCTTCTATAGAGGACAGGTAGTTGTTGCCCCGTATTCCTGCTTTCGAATGGCGGGCGACATCTATTCCTTATCCAGGGACATTTTTTCCTTGATCAAAATGGGATGATGGGATTTTGGTTCTTCCATCCGTGGATTCCTCCTCGGAAATCGTCACCTAGTCCGAGTCTCCATTGTAGATTTAATATGTTTTTCATGAAACTCTTCCTAGTGACATATCATCATGCACACCAGTAAATTACACTTCTTCTATTGGGACATTCCAATGGGTTTAGTCAGGTCATCAACCATTGGTCAGGGGAGTAGTCACATTGGACATCACTAGCATGTCTAGACGCTGGGACACTGGCGTGTCTGGGTTTCTTCCCCTTATTATAGGGCTTCTCAAGGGTGCGGAAGCCCGAGGCATCCCACGTCGAACATGGGGGATCATCTCTCATGAGCATGTATATGAGGTTTTCCTCTTCTTACCATGTTTAACCCAGGGTATGCCCCGAGTTTAACATCTAGCGAAGATGGACCAGAATGATCAGAACACTGATTAAGGTGGATCATATGGTTGCAACCTCTATAGGGAACACTGATGTTGGAGGGGGGGGGGGGTTGTCATGACCTCAACAGGATGTGGCGGACGGGTAAAAATAAAGATGTATAATGGAGTGTTTGAATGAATTGAATGGTGAATAAGATGGAATTTTCGTGAGGAAAATGATGATGTTGGGCTTGAGTCTCGAGGAGACTTCCTACGTATCCCCGTGACAGGGAATCAAAGTCCGTGTAGTTCATCTGATGACGGATTACCACCGATTGGGGATTTCAACGGCTTACCGCTGGATGGGGATTTCGATGTCTTACCACTGAATGAGGTCACAACGGCTTACAGCTGGATGGAGTTGACAACAGCTTACCAATGAACAGAGTTACAATGACTTATCGCTGATCGGGGGAGATAACGGCTTACCGTTAATTGAGGTTCACAGTTAAATGTCAGGCAGGATGGGGGTGAACCGACGTGAAGGCGGACCTGGGGCCCAGGTAGATGGTGGGCTTGAACCTCATGGAGGATTCATACATACCTTGCCTTGGCAAGGATCAAAGACCATGTAGTATAGGATGGGTGTGGGGGTTACACTCTGGGATGCATAAGGTGTTGGTGAATCGACGTGAAGATTGTCAAAACAACCAAGGTGGTGGGCTTGAACCTCACGGAGGCTTCCTACATACCCTTCCTTGGCAATGATTAAAGATAATGTAGTTCAGGATGGGTGTGGGTCTTACACTCTAGGTTTCCCAAGGTGTTGGTGAACCGACGTGAAGATGGTCAGAACGACTGGGGTGGTGGGGTTGAACCTCACGGAGGCTTCCTACGTACCCTGCCTTCGAAAGGATCAAAGACCATGTTGTTTAGGATGGGTGTAGGTCTTAAACTCTAGGCCACCCAAGGTGTTGGTGAATCGATATGAAGATGGTCGAAATGACCAGTGTGGTGGGATTGAACCTCATGGAGGCTTCCTACGTACAATACCTTGGCACGGATCAAAGACCACGTAGTTTAGGATGGGTGTGGGGCTTACACTCTAGGCATCCCAAGGTGTTTTTCATGGTCATTTCTTAATCTAAGACCACGTGAGTTGTGCTCATTGTGAGAAACACGAGACAACAAAGACCTGGCAATCACGTTGTGAACGGTGCGTCTGTAGGAAGTGGGGTGGGGCTTACACTCTAGTTTGCAGACCAAAGAGGAAATAGGGGCTTACATGTGGTTAGCATCCCAAGGAGATAGAGATTGGGACTTACTCCAGGATGGAGGCCCGAGTGGTGACAAAGCCCATCGGGAGATGGATTCGGCACGGAAGAGAGGAGGAACACCATTCCCCATAGCACCCTTTGCTGGCCATGGGAACCATAAAAGAAATGAGGACAAGCAATGCTACCTCCTACAAGAAATGCTAGGGGAATGCACCAAGGTAGTTTCTATTCCACACGGACAGGCTCCGCCTCAGCAAAGAGGATCTCATTCCATGTGAGGAAGATTTCACTCCCATTGAGACGAATGGACGTGCAGAATTTCCAGGATGGGGGACCCTACATATCACTCATGGGGTGAGGTCACAGTTTAATGTCATGTACTGATGATGATGGTGCTTGGATGTTTAGCTTCTTGCAGCTCAGACAAGGTGGGTTTACTCTGTACCCCTAGGACTAACATAACTGGAACCCTCTACACCTTGGTGAAGAGAAAGGATGTCCAACACCAGGTCTAGGGGGTGTTATAGGGTGTACCATTGAGGGTCCATGTTAGCGAGGCTATGTGAAGAAAAAATAGTCATTAGTGTGACTATGCGATCAAGTATGAGGTGAAGCAACGTAACGGGTGCTATCTTCTGAGGGACTTTGAAATTTATTTGTGCAAACCCAAAGGGCTACACGGGAAAAGTATTTATAGGGAAAAAGGGGCCATAAGTAGAATCCTTGTAAAGATCTTATGCTCCATAATGTGAAGGGGATTCAAGAAGGGATGTGCTTCGCGAAGTGAAGTTTCCTAGGATAGTCATAGGGCGTAGGTGCATATGTGAGGAGCTTCGCGAAGTGGAAAGGTACTCAAAAAGAAATACCTCATGAAGTAGGGGTACCTTACGAAGCAGGGTGTCATGAAGTAATGTGATTCGCGAAGCACAGGGACCCTGCCTTAGCATACAGGTCATGTGGGTGTGGTGGGTGTTTCGCATAGCATAAACACGTCACAACAACCTGAGTCCCCGTGGGGATCTCCTTCTTTCGTGAAGGCCTGTGGGCTTCACGAAAGTCATCCCTCTTGAAAGATGGGCTCAATTAATTCCAAGAAAGAGGCACTTTGTAAAGCAGAAGTACCATGAAGAACTCATGGTTCGTAGAGAAAGTGGTGCTTTGCAATTTGAGATCTCAGAAGGTGAAATGTAAGATGCTCTCCCTTTTGGGCTCGAGGGGAGCCCTGTATATATAGGCAATAAATGCCGCGAAGTAGAGCTCGCTCGGCGTGAAGATAAAGTTAGCTCTGCGGTGGATCGAAAACGTCAAATGAGATCGTGGAGGGTTACCTCCTCCTTGGTCTGTGGTGGGTCATGAATGTCAAAATGGATCGCAAAGCATTACCTCCTCCTTGCTTTGTGGTGGGTTGCGAACATCAAAACAGCTCACGAAGCGTTATCACCTCCTTTCTTTGCGGCGGGTCATGAATGTCAAAACGGCTCGCAGGGCATTACTTCCTTCTTGCTCCGTGTCGGGAGCGGGGCCATGGGGATCTTAAAAAATGGCTCCACGGGGCATTCTAGGAGGCGTCCCTCTTGTTCTTTGTCTTCCCAATCTTTTGGTGTCAACACACACATCTCAAAAAATATTAATAATGAGAAGATCATAGTTAGAAATATATGACATGTTTAAGCCTTACTATAAACAAATAAAACCCATCTACCTGCTCCTAAATCTAGGTATGGGTAATATAAACAATAATAAAGTCACTAGATACACTTCCTACTACCCACTCTAATGTCAGGTCAAGGTCAAATTCTCAAATTCTCAATTTCAATTTCATTTAAAATCATATTTATTTTGAAATTCGATTCGAATGGTTAAACCCAATGGGACACCATTTCTAATCCATAAGGGTCCATACACCTTATGAATCAACGTGGGATATCCACATAATCCAAAACATTATACATTGTCTGATCTTGGTTTGTATTCTGAGGTGGTGGAATGGCTTCTTCTATTTAAAATCTGAATTTTGTGGAGTTCCTACAATTGGAATGTGTTCAATGTGTGAATTTTGATGTTTTTGTGGTGTTTTAGTAATCAGTATTTTTTAATTATGTAGTTCTCACTTAACCATAAATTCTTTTATGGAAAATAAAAAAATAAAGATTTTGTGTCAAACCATTATACGTTCTAGTACATGTGGCCAATGGTCAATGACTAAACATTCCATAGTTGACTACATAGGTTTTCTACTTTAACCTAAGAAGGAAAATACTATTCAGGTTATGAAATGAAGTCTATTTACTAACTTTGATTCTTAATCCATATCACAAATGATAATCACGTTATTGATATATGAAACAAGGAATACATAATAATATCATGCAGTCAAGAAATGCATCCTATATGGCATGAAATAATGAATGTAATGTGAATTATTGAAGGTGTATACAATGATACATGACATTGAATTATATTATTTAATTAGTTCAATTATATATAAAATAATTTGTAATAACAATAAACATAAATTTTCAAGTATGTCACCCAACAGTGGAATCAAATCAATTGTAACCAGAAAAATCAATAAAAAAATTTCACTTTCCTAAAAATATATGTTTTTCCTACATATGGGTTAAATACATCGAGAAACATTTCATTATCAAATTTCAATACTTTCATGATCTTATATATATTGTCTAAAAATATTAAATCTAGAAAATAAATGCTTTAATACTACTTTGTGATGTCCCAAACCAGTTGCCACTAAACGGTGCCTCAAGATGGTGGGTCACATGTCCTCAAGCTTAACTACCCATACTCTATAATCTTTCAACTAGTAGTGATGTCCTAGGGTGAATCTATAATGAGACTATGACATATTTTAAGAGTGTATTGAAGTGGGGTAATATATATCAAATAATGAGAGAATAATATAAATCAGTGACATAAGATAAATCATCAAAAAAACTTTGATAATAAATATCCAAAACAGCATTATTTACAATATTATAATCAATTAATATCTCTATATAAAAAGCTGTGAAAAAAAATCCAAACTAGAATACAAGACAACAAAAATAAAAAATGTAAAAAAATAAAAAATATATATCTCTAGAGAGAATCATTATCTTAGTTTATTCCTATGCTCCCTAGGTCCTAAGAAATGATCAAATCAAGAATTATAATGTGGTCACTTTCCTCGGTCCCAACCTACATCCATGAAGTATATACAAGAACCCATCTATACCCCGAATAGTGTGTGAGATAACACTTAGTATTCCACCACCAATGCTTTCTATAAAATTTCCATTTTGTGTATATACATTGATGATTTTTACAATATATCACAACTATTACAGTAATAAAATTAAAGGGTAAAATTAAGATGTGATAATGTCCAGCCAAACAAGGTTCCCTATGAAAAATAACTAAGAACCAGTAAAAAAGGGGCACAATGTAAATCATATTTAAGTAGGAGTGATATTGTCAAGTTGAAAACTATAATAAAATAATCATATTATGTATATCTTTAAATAATATGAAAATATCCACAATGACCACACCATGTAATCAAGTTCATAACATCCTTGGCGGCCTATGTGGTGTAATACAGTGTCAGACCATGAAGGTCTAGATCCAAGGTATAAACAACCATGAAATCCTCATCAAGTACATGGAGCATCTCGATGGAAACTTAGAAAAGTTTTGGGTGGATCCCAAGGATCATGTCCACAGATCATTTCCAATGTGAGTCCAAGAAAGTCGGATCCAATGGGTAGAAATGCCCTTTGAATCCTATAGAATTAGGATCCAAGGATCTCATCCTAGGCATCCACTATAAAAATCATGATTTATAGAGTAGAAATGTATATGGAATCAAATGGAATTATGATCCAATTATATCATCCAAGGAATTAACTACCATTATCATTTCATAATTAAATTAATTAATCATTTCATAAACATTCATAATTAAGGATTTTTCCAACTAATTGAACATTTTCAATATAAATTGTTTATCTATTTAACATAATATGAATCACATGAAAAGGAGAAAAAAAATTGATATCAATTTAATTTAAATAATACCTACCATTTAAAATGAATAGGTAAAACAAGGTTCTCACAACATTAAATAGTTCATGAAATTCTCAATAATACTACCACAAAAATTGGAAATCTCTCATAAACCCAATGGGTGGTACAACATAGGGTAAATGTAAGGGCATACCCCATGGGAAGCCTATGCTAATAATGATAACCTTAAACTATACAAGTTAAATAGTGGAAAACATAAACAGGTTCCAATTCATTATATTTAATCATTCAATTAATTTTGGGGTCAATGCTGAAAAGTATGTCGTGCATCAAAATGACAAAAAACTATAAAATAAAAAAACCATAAGAGAAAAGGTATATACCACCTATAATATACATGATGAAGAACACTAATCCAATATCAATACCTAACTAAATACGGGTTTGAATAAAAATAAATAGAAAAAGGAAACCATAGATATATGGAATACATCTTGCACCAAAATGACTTCATCGATACGAGGACAAATAATGAATGACACAAGATGAATACAGAACTCACTATAATGGATCCAATGAGTTGAATAAATCTTGTATCTATGTCCAGAAAGAGAATTAGAATCCAACTTACCTTAGTATCTATTCATAGGAGAAAATGGGAGCTCCCTATATTCTTGTAACAATGGAGGAAATGAGTGTTTAAACACTTAAATTAATTATGATAAAACCATAAATTTCCTAAAATAAAAGTGGCTGATGGTTTGGTTAAACGGTTGGCCAAACTGTGTTCCAACCATATTCCAGCCTCTATCCTCTATCACACCCTGCCCATTTATGGTGCATAGTTATAAAAACTATGTGTTGACTATATGTTTAGTGTATGATAATAACTATAGGTTTCCACACATGTGTGTACAGACCTAGCCATATAGTTATGGATAACTAAGAACCCCTTGCTATTTTATAAAACACCTTATATGATTTCCTCAAACTGTGAAGCCTGGGTTTTACAATTTCTAATAACTTTGTGGTCCATAATATTTTTCAACAAAAACCCCAACTTTGGCCTATTAAAAAGACCTAGACACCCCCTATAACTCAACTAACAACATTTTTCTATCCAATTAGGTCAAAACCAAACATTTAAACTAAAAAATACCCATACCTCAAATAAAAATATGAGATCTTACATAATCTTCATAAATATAATTTTGAAAATATTTTATTTTAATGTTTGATATAAAATGTAATGGTAATAAACTATATAACAAAAATTGGAGTGCACAATATCAAACATGTCCCATGGACTTGAAAATGAGATAATGAAACCCTTACCAAATTTCCCCTCTTAGTAGAATTCACTCTAAGATCCTGTATAAAAATCTTAAATATTTTAATCATCAATTTTAGAAACATCCTTATATAGATTATCTTTTACAAAGATCAATTATAAATTTTATTTATAAGTATATATTTTATTTATTCTTTATTTTATATATTATGTGTTATCAATATTGATCATTTTGTACTAGTTTCATAATTGAGGTGTAAATGTTCATTCCACATGAGAGGCTACTTTTTAAAAATTTATTAAATTTACATATAAGTATGATTTCATATAATTAATGAGTTATAAAATTCATTTCACGAGTGTTTTACTATTTTCCCATTATGATGAAATTGATAACATACTTTTTTTGTGATTCTTAATGGAAAAAAGGAATTTATTTTATAATAATGTTACCATTTAAAAAGAAAAAATCACCAAAAACTTTTTTAAATCATATATTATCTGAAATAAAATTCCCATAGTTATACATGATATAACTTTCTAGAAATGTTCAAGTTGGTGGTTAAACCAACCCAAATTGGAACATGCCATGATTAATGGATGACTATCTAGTGGTTTCATTGTAATATTATTATAAAATAATAATAATGATCTTATTTACTGTTTATTTGTATGATATATCAAAATTAAAAATAAGTAGTGTAAGAAGTTATGGATATAAAACAATTACATAGTACACATTATTTCTTTTTCCTTCACAGTTGACTTATTTAAGGCGGTTTATTTTAGAAAAACAATTATCATCCATATTATTAATGTGTTATTCAATTTTTGTTAAAATAATCATATTCATATTATAAAAAACATATTTATCCTTTTCATACATTTTTATAACCATCCATGAAAGGAAATAATGAAAAATAGAGTACACTGATCCATAGTAGTGGTTGTCCATTGGTATGCATGGGTGATGATTTCATTTTTCATAGAATAGTAGAAATGAGAAATTTGGTTATTTATTTTAGAACCATAAACATGTAATTTAATTAACTATTATTTATTAAATTATTGTGTCATACCGTATATGTTATGAGATTAATGTAATCAAAATATGATTATATATAGAGGTGGTGGTCTACAGACAAACATGATCCACATTATCATTTTTATTAGAGTAAAAGGGGAGGGTGGTTAATAAATCAACCATCATTATAACAAAATATCAGTATACTAGTGATATGTATACAATACTTTTTTATGGTTTAATAGAATTCTTGAAATAATATATTCCCATAAATATATATAAATTTCATAGGAGTGGATAGAAATTTATACCTCAATTATTGGATTATCTTCATTATAAAGGATGTAAGGCCTTCAAGGGATGATATTTTCAGAATTATAGAATCTCTTTAAGGTGGTTGGTAATGTTGAAGATTTTTTTTGGAAGTGTTTGGGACAAAATTTTAACTCTTTGTGTCATGGGAAGTTAAGAGAGAAGAGAACCTTTAACAAGTGAAAAGGGATGGAATTTTTTTATATACCTAGAATCCCTCAATAATGAGAGGTCATTGTCAAGGAATGTGTGAAAAATTGGGAAATAATGGATTTCTTAATAGATAAGTTCAATACTTACCTCAAAAACCTAATTAAAAACATTTTTTAACATATAATTCCCTTTACCTTTTAGTTTATTCATTTTAACCATTTTGGTTCTCACCGAGGTTACTAGTTTTTTAGTAAGGTAATTTTTCCTTTACAACCAAAACAAAAATTTCCCTTATTAAATAATTCATACCTACTGATTAAAAATATTAAATCAATATTATTTTTTAAAAAAATTTAAAATTTAAATAAATTAATTTTAAAATATTGAATATATAATATATTAAAATCTATAATTTTAAAAATGAAACATATTTTAAAAAATTGAAATTAAGGGTTTCAAAATTTAATATAATATTTTAAAAATTCTAGTTTAACATATAAAAAACATATTTTGTTTATAAAAAGTTTTCATTAATTTAAAATTCATACTTATATGCTAATAATGTCATGGAATTAATTTATTAGTAGAAATTAAATTTTGTGCAATTCACCAAAAAATTAATATTTTCAAATGAATACCCAACAATTTATCTGAAGATAATATTTACATGATAAATCCAAAAATGATAATAAATTCTTCAAAATCACAACAAGAAATTTATAAATTTTACTTTTATTAAAAATCATAATATATATTGAAAAAACATTATATAAAAATAATTTTAATTATATCAAATATTATTTTTCTTATTGTATATTAATTAATCTATTTGTCAATATTTCATGTTATTATTGAATCAAAATAATAATATTTCACTTAAAAATGATAAATGTTTTAAAATAAATTTTTTATGGGTAGTTTTAATTGAGTTTAAATGACCTTTCAAAAAGTTTAAAAATACATTATATATCTATATATATATATATACATGTTAAAACATGTTTATGTAATCCTAATTTCTACTTGTGTAACCCATTATGATGCATGTGTAAGATATAATCATCGATTAAGATCTTTTCACTATTTTTTTGTGGAAGTTAATCTAGAATAGATATTGTGGAAATATGAGTGAGCTTGAAATTTTCTAATATATATATATATTTGAAAACCATAGTTTCTTTAGTTTGTCTCATGAATTTTTTTTGGAAACCCTTAGAGAAGATAGACATCATCCCTATTCGGAAAAATAGGCTTCATATAAAGTGCATATTCTTCTAGATTTCATTTTTTCATACTTGGATTATTGAATTTTTAAAATGGTTACTTCAATTTATACAAGATAATTTAATGGATATGTTTGAAAAATAATATTTAAAATTCAAAACATATCATGGTATTATATTCTAGTTTGAAATAGTGTGTAAAACATGATATTTAATATATTATTTATTTAAGTAGAATGTACAATGAATATTTGGTTCATTACTCTATATATTCTTGGGGTTTTATAGTTATAGTGATTTTATTGATTTATAATTTTTTAATATATTGAAAATTGCATCATTATTCCTTCATGGATGTTGGACACAAACCCGAACCACACAAACCAATAATATTCAAACATTCTATTGTGATTTAGTATTTAGTTAACTTCCATGGTTCTAATATATCATATTTTTGTGAGTCCTTCAGAATAATGAATTCTTGAAGGCTCGATTTGTATTGTGTTATACTTAGGGTGGATAATTTATAATGATCATGGAATCATTAGATTGATAGTTATTTATTGGGAATATGAAGAATTCATTATAAATAGATGGTAACCACTTGAAGCATCACATTTTCATATCTTATTAGTATAATTTCAATTGTACCAATGGGTTGGGATATTCCTGAACAATTATATTTCAGAATACTAGTGGTGGGTAACCATATAAATGTTCTTATGTGTCTCATTCATGTCCAAGTTAATTCCAAGGATGAATAATGACTAAATTCTATTCCAAACACATATTTATTTATGGGATATGGTAATGAAAAAAACTAATTTCATCTCTAGGATTTTTGAAATTAGAATATAGTAATAATCAGGAATGTTCCTTTCAATGATAATGATTTTTTAAAATATCAGAGCTTGGAGAAAAAGGAAGTGGAGTAAGAAGAGTCAAATAAAATTTTCCAAGTTCATTTGAAATAAAGAAACACGTATTTAAGAGTTCAGGGGAATAGGATTATTAAATGTTTTTATAATTGAATATATATTAGATAGTTAAAGGGGTATCTGTACTAATGTCAATGCACTAGAAGTTGATATTTTTGGATATTTAAGTTCTATAAAGGGTTGATTTAAAGGTTTCTTTATGATGTTCTTTAAAAAAAGGTACTTGATTATATGTCTGAACATTAATTGAAATAATTTTATCAAATTGATATAAGATATACTATGATCTATAAAGAAGTATCTAATATTATAAAATTTAGAATGTTGGAGTTATATGCGTGATGAATTTGATTCTATATATTATAGTGAATCATAGAAGATAATGAGTTTTATACAAGGGAAGAATGATATTAAGAATAAATGAGTGTTATTTTTAATGAATAAGCTAATATAAGGATGTGGTCTATGGTTAGGATTCTATTTAAATAACTATAATATAATTAAGGATTATATTTCTCAATTTTATTTTCACCATAATTCAATCACATTACCATCCAAAAATTCCTAGTGACATTGATTTTAATAGTGTATACATCGGTTATATAGATGTAAATACATCCTTCATTCATGTTTATTTTTTTGGAATATAGTTTTTATATAATAATGGGATATAGAAACACTTGGGTGGCAGAGTTAATCAGTGTTGGGACAACTTTTTAAGTACTAAAACTTTTACACCATTTAATAGCTCCAATTATTTAGTGACTGGTATCTCCTTTCCTTTTTCTTACATTCATTTTTTATACATATAGATATGAAAAAAATAGAAAAATCTAATATTTCATGATGAGGATCACCTCTATGTAGATGATTCAATCCTTGGTGACACATGGTTATTATCCCACATACATAACATTATTTGTATTATTCAATGAAGAATAATAAAGGGTGAGAACGTGAACTCATTTATCTAACCACACACCTATCTAGTACCTATCATGAAACAAATTTTTCATAATAACTCCTCAAAAAATAATATACAATACATACCCTTTTTGAAGTTGATCATTAGTAAAACTTGTTATCAGTCCCAAAGTGTATAGTTGATCTCCTTCCTTAAATATAACATTCTCCAGGATTTCCTAGTTCGTTCATAAATCATAAGGGTTGCCTCAATTATTTTCTAGGATTCTATAGAATATATTTTAACTTATATAACTCATTTTAAATTATTTTACTAAAATATAATATATATGGGTAGAACTACCACACTTATACTTCTTCAGTACACATTAAAATATTCTTGGAATGAAAAAATGATTAATTTCCATTGATACTCCCAGGACTACCACAAGATCATTATAAAATGTCTCCTATTCAAGTTTATGAATATTTAGTGCATACTAAATTTATAATCACCGTTAATATATTACATAACTTTAAATTCTAATATATGTTGTTTTTAGTGATAGATCATTGGCTTGATCACATGATCATATTTTGTAATAGTCTTTATATGAAAATTTTGATACCTAATTTTTTAAATTCCTATGATTTATAATAATTCAAAATACATGGGATCTTCCATTATTTATCATTGAATTATATTTCATTGATACCCCATATCCATAAATTGAAATTATTTTTAATACTCTCGAACACCTGGATCTTAATTCCTCATTATTCTTCTATTGAATCCACATTATCAAAATATTTTCCACATATAAATTATTTTATTTATATCCCAATAGAAAATTATCCTTCATTTTTTGTATAATAATCCTTAAAAATATTCTCCATTCTATCTTAAAAATAATTCCTTATTCATGACACATTCTTTGTTATATTTTTAATCTAAAGAACACATCACTGATACTTGATATATTTAACATCATGGGACTTTGGTAGTCTTTCAATCTCCCCTTTATCAAAGTCCAAAATTTCCAAATTCATACATTTACAACATAAAACTTATGATTCTACAAAGAATTATTATTTATTAGCGTATTGTTTATCTTTTTCTCATTGGTATAACAATTGAAAAAAACCTACCAATTAAATATGAATATAATTATTTTAAAAAAGATAACTCCTTAACCAAAATTTCCCACTAAATATTTAATATGACATGTATCTCCTCATTTTATAAATATAGTAATTTTTCTCTTTCATCAATTAATTCCTTCAAATTTTTCCTAATGGTCACTAAATATAGTTTATGGTGTGGTTTATATCACTGTTTCTTCATATGAAGTAACTACGATCATGTCCATGGAAATTTATAGCTTCATAATTTTGTTAGGGATGAAATTTTTATATTAATTCAAAATAGTTACCATGGAATCACCATGGACTATTATGTCTCAAAGTTTCCTATAGGAGAATCAATAAACTCCAAAATTATTAAAAATTGACCATTTTGAATTTATTTCTTAGTTTTCATATGACATCGAACACCATAGGTCACCATGGATTCACTCTACCACATAAGAAATATTTTTGTGTTATATTCATCACTAGCTATATATAAAATTATTTCCTCGATATTCCATAATCTTTGTCAAAAAAATACTTGATAAATTAAAGAAAATACTTTCTTTATATTCTTCAAAATATATGCATGCTGGTTCTGATGAAAAACATATGAATTAATGAGAATCGAGAATCATAATTCCACTGCATTTTATATTCAATGATTTAATGATAGTTTATCATTTTTCCAAAAAAAATCATGTACTACATAATAGAATATATAAAAAAATATAAAAAATTAAATGTGTCATTTCTATCCAATAACACAATTGTTTTAAATAATGAACAATGTAACTTTAGATAGCATCCTATATCTATATGACCCTATACTTTATTCTCTTTTACATATCATAAATATTTATGCATAGCTCTATGAAATCCCTATTGGAGATGGTGCACCCCAGTGGTGTACCATGTTTACCCATAGATGTTATGATAAGAACTAAACACTCAAATGAACTCATTCATTTTTTGTCCCTTGTATAAGTTGTGCACCCTATATAATGCTATTAGCTAGGTCCTGGATTTACCCATGGATGGGATACCAATTGTGGCTAGTCTGCTCAGAAATTAGAATAGGCTAACAATGGACTTATCTTTCCCTCTACAAGAACACCTACCTTTTAGTAAACATGTAAAACCAACTAAAAACATGTCCCCATCTCAATACTTTATATATTTCTCCCTTGAATATTAAAACAAGAGTAAAACATTTTAACTTAAATCAATATGTATATAAGATAATTGATCATTTCTCAAACATAGTAACTTATAAGTGATAAAAATATGAATGGGATATATAAAATATACCCCAAGTTTATCTTAATTAAAAAATTGGATCTATTTATTATGTGTTCATTATTATAAAAAATATATCCTAAATTTATCATAGGTTCAGTAATCTCCTCTTCAATGTTTTTTTAATACCAATTCCAGAATATAGTAAGTCATTATTTCAGCCAATTATTCTTCTTCATTCACTGTTATTTATTTTATCCCCTCTTTCTAATTAACATCTCTAATTTTCTTCTCTCCCACTTATTGATGAAAAATAAAAAGTACTTTAAAGTGGCTAATATCACTTCAAACTGAAGTAATGTTCCATCATTTATACAACTAAATAACATAGCGAACCAAGCATTATAAGTCAAAATGTCAAAGTCTAAAAGGTGATCTCGACAATCTCTACCTTTTTATTTATTTAATACCATTGTTAAAAATTACATATTAAAATATAAATGAATTCAAATTATTTATTTATCATTATTTATTCTCTCCCCTCATTCTAATTGACTTCTCTCATTTTATCATCAACTAGTTATTAATAATAATTACAGAGAACAATAAAGAGGATATTGTATTTTAAAACAAATTTTATTTTCCATCATTCATCAAAATAAATTTCTATATAAGAAATTATCATTGTACAAAACATGAGTGTTTTAATTACATATAAAATATTTTCACTAATAAAGATAGAAGGTTACCCACTCATATAAATCATTACTAATTATCACTATAATACTAGTAAAAATTATTCTAGATGAATCTAATTGATTTTAATTTTTATATCCATTTATAATTTTAATTAAATAATAAATTACAACACTCTCTTCCACAAACATATTAAATTAATTCAATTATAAATGGAAGGAATTAATATCATGAATCATCCAATAAATCCTCTCTAATATTTCATATTTTCTTTTAATTGATTAAATTTATTTTTCCACCTTAATTTGAGTATTAATTCTTTGGAATCTAAGAATGATATATTTTCAATACATTACATTGAACTTAAAATTTTACAAGGACCATTCTAAAAAAATTTATCATTAATAAAATATTACAGCTTAACAAGAAACTCTCCCTGAAGTGATGGACTATTCCATAACATAATCAAGGTAGTTCTTTCATCTAATATTAATTAAAATTAAAAATGTAAAATAACACCAAGTTTTTTGATCCTTTAGATCAAAAATATTTATTCTATCTTATTTCATTTCATTAGTTTTCTATTTGATAACTATAATCACTTTCTATTCTATATGTGGTTAGCCAACAAATACAAAACAAATTGTATTAGGATAAAATAAAACCTATGTTCCTTTTTAGAGTTTGAACATGGCTAATAATTTCTTCCCAACCATGATACCCATTACTTTTCTAATCTATGTTATACTTTCTATAATTTAAATAATTATTTGATAACATAAACACATTATCCGTTTGATATTTCTCTTTATGTTGTAAATTATTCTTCTTGTTATCTATTAAAAAAATAATTTAATTGTGTAATCATTAAATTATTCAAAATTTATTATTATGTTAGTTTAATTGATAATAAATTCATTAAGTTGTGTATAAAAGGTTTCAACACTGATAATTTGTATCATGATGTCTGAGGAAGTCAAATTTTGTACTCCTCTATATAAATTTGAGTTTTTCATTATATACATTTTTTATTCCATTAGATCATGTCTCCTATTGCGATTATTCTATTTTTATTTCCTTATCAAACTCATATGTCTATGAAATATTATATTTTTTGAAAATATTATTATTATTGTGGTTCTTTAGCATGGAATCATGAAAAGATTTCTTAAGAAAATCATTCTTCTTTTGAGGATTCTTAAGAGAATTCCAGTCTAGAACATCCTACATCTTCTCTATCAGGCTTGGTATATCTTCATTCATTATATTATTTAGTATTTTTTTATAATTTAAGAATTAATAATTTATTTTTTTCCAAATACTAATTATTTTCTAAAAGAAACATTTCAATTTCCACAAAGAGATTCTCAAGAAATAAATATATTTAAATCATACAGAATTATATCCACCTTCTATAAGTTTTCAAAAACCCATATTCTTTATCTCCCTTAATTAAGATAATTATAATTCAAGTTGTTTAAATATTATTCTAGTATTTCAGTTTTCTATACCATTATTATTGGAACACCAATAATTCCTTATAAATATTATTTTCATATATAATCTACAATCTCTCTAAAACTTCTAGATGTGAATGAATGTACTTTTAATGATATATTAATCATTCCATGGGATTGTTTTGTGAAAAAGTAACATTTTATTGATATTAAAAACATTTAATGTAATGGTGGACTCCTATTTATTTTTATTCACCCACTTGTGTATTGGTTTGAAGTTTAATCCTTTACTATATATAAAAACATATTTAGAATTAACAGAATTTTCAAATGTATATATCAAATTTTATATAAATGTTTTCAGATAATTATTAATAGATTATATTTGGAATTTTATAAAAAAAGGTATAGTTATTTTTATTAAGGAACATCATTTGGATTACATGTCAAAGGAACACACTTTTTAACTTGTTAAAAGAAAATTTTATGATCAGTTTTTACGGTTCTTTACTTTAATTTATATTTTTATGAATCTCATATTTATAATGTTTTTATCATCCAGTATTTTTTTAAATTTTTACTCATAACCCTTTCTCAGTTACACAAATATATCTTTATGCATTTTATTTTTCCATTGTAGTTTACCTATCATTATATTTAATATTATCAACATTGATCATCAATGTTTCATGTATGATTATAGTTAATTAATTAATTTCATGAGTCCATTTTTTTAGAATATATTAGTATTTTTCATTCTGTTTGAATACTTTATGAAAATACATCTCATTCCTATATAATTTTCCTCTATGTTCTAAATTCTATATGTTTTCACCAATTTTAGAAAAAAAATATTTTCTTCATTAAAATGTTTTTTACCTATGAATTATCTTTCATATCTAATTCTTTTGAAAGGTGATTAGATTATTACTAAAATTATATAAGGGAAATAAATAAATTAACACAAAATTTAGGGAAATAATTATAGTATTTCTTCAATGTAAGATTATAAATACAAATATGCCTTATCAAACATATCCTCCAAAATATGGTCCTAACCACTTATGATTGATTCATTATGGAAAATATCATGGCATGAATTTATAATTACCTCGTTATAATATAATTTATTTAATTCACTTGAGGCAAAACATATTTCCATCTACTTTCCATTATATTTATGTGAAACCCTATGATTCTCCTATCCAATGGCTAGGTGATAACTATCACATCGAATAGTAATATTTCAGAAACAAATCACTATCCATTTAAACATGGGGTTATTTGTAAAGAAATATATCAATGTGAAAAACATATATGATGTGAAATATATCATAGAATCATGGGGTGTTATAACTTCTCAACCATTTCTTAAATATCCATGGTATCTGATATCATTATCATTTCAATATATTGGACTTGGATTTTCATTAACTTTTCAGAGGAGTAAAATAATTTTTTCTTCCCAACTCCATTTTCCTTATATTCTCATGAGTTATAAAGTTGAATGGAATATCTTTAGTTGTTTATATGACTCCTCTATGTATATAATAAACATATTTTTTGTATGTGAACCCAATGAAACATAATTAATTAAAATAGTATAGAATCCAAAATAGAGGTGTTACCATTCCTCTAATACCAAATTTTCAGGATTATAATGTGATAATTTAACCCTGGGGGTGAATAATTATTGAGATACCATATAAAAAATAAACCTTTATCCATTTTCACCTCCCTATGTATTCAGTTAATGGATCTCTCATTTGTATTATCTTAACATTGGTAAGTATAAATATATATATATGAACAAAAAAAAGAATAGTAAGATTTTTTTATTCTTTATTCCTCTATTAAAATGTCTACGTCTACAGTGACATTTTTTTATTATCTCTTTCACACAAATCCCATATTATTATCAAATGATATATAAGAAAAAAAGCATTACTAAGAACTCATTTTTTCATGGAATTGACTGAGTAAAAAAGTAAGAATCAACTTACTACACTATAACTCTTTAAAAAATGAATGAATCAACCTAATCCACATAAATATGACATGTGTTTAATATTCATTTACTTCTAGGATAGTATATGTGACCTCCTTTCAGAATTGGATCGCTCTCCAAGGCATTCTCTTTTCTACAAAATTAAAGAGTGATAATTAATTTTTTATTTAAACTATAATAGTATATATTGTAGGATGGATAACTTATCTACTTTCCCTATAATCTATTAATTGTAGATAATGATTTTTTCCCATAAAATATCACTCTTTAGTGAATAAGAATGCATTCTTAGAAGGCATCGTTGGTTCTCATCAATTGATACTACTATGTCTGTGATAAGAGATGTATTAGTTTTCTTTTCCTCAATTTATTTGAATTAAAAAAACAATAATAAGGACCTAAACTTATATATTCTTTAACCAACACAAAATATTTGTGTGGTTTATAAAATAAGTTCTCCAACTCAAGTATCTGATCCTATTTTGTTCCAATATTAATTTCATAATATAAATACCGTAATTTTAATTAACATTATTTTTGGTAATTCAAGAGACCTAATATCTTTACATCTTCATAATAGAAATATTAGACTTTAAAAACATGTATTCATCCTATAATATTGTTTGAAATATTCCAAAATACTTGGCCTAACTTTCCTCTTTAATAATATATAAAATCTACAACATTAAAATATTTTTCACAAATGTACGAGTTCATACCTATTATAGTCATTGATACTTCTTAATTATTGATGAAAGAATACCCAAAAATCAATTTCTGTATATCTTTAAAATACTAATTTAATCACATAACATGAATTTTGAAATTTAATATCATAATAACACAACCTAAATCATCAACATATTCAGCATTTTTGGAATTTCAATGCCTAATGACCACTCATTCATCAATGTCAAACAATTCTACAATCATATACTTCTAACATAAGCATTAATATGCTCAAAAGACATACTATTTTCTGGTGTGATAAAAAATTATTTTTTAAAAGTTTAAAACCTTAAAAACATACCAACATAATATTCATAATGATGTGTTACTGTCAAATGTTTTTCATCTATATAGAACCTTAATTAGTACTCTCAAAAAATATTCACCACATTGTGTATCCCCCAATTTCATACTTCCCAATAATTTTCCCCTTTTAACAAAAAAATCCATAACAATCATAAAAATAGTCCAAAATGATATACCATAGTTTTTTATACTATTTTTGATTCCTAATAATTAACTTTTTTATTCCCCTTGAAATAGTAGGGTCTCATAATTTTGACCAATAAAGACACTTAAACATCAACTCAAAATAGTTATCATGGATTAAAAAATGTGTAATATGGTTTGATTTTTCCCATATAAAGATCACTAAACTCATATTTCCTTATATAATGCATCACTGTTTTAAAATTAAATCATAATTTTAATGTAAAAAAAACACTCTAGGTTACCATAGTTCCATTCCACAATAAAATGATCCGCATTTCTTTTATTTATTATTGAAAATTTAGAAAATGGTTTCCTTGGTCTTCTATAATCACTATAATGAAAATATTTCAGATATTAAAACTCCATATTATACTTATTTTTTATAAACTCTTATTTATGATTTTTCTAATGGTAGAAAAATTCAATCATTCTCTTTTAGATATATAATTCCATTTAAATTGATCTATTAGGATTCGAAGGCTATATTTCATAGTGGAAACTAAATAAATGTGAGGAAGAGTAATACAAACAAATTTGATGACATAAATGGTGTAATTTTATCTAGATAATATGAATGTTCTATGTGATTAAAAATATCCCTTAAAACTAAGTCCCACATTTAAAAGATTCTTCTTTCTCTTATTGTGATTTTATAAATTCATCTCAAGTTTTTTTTCTTTTTTATGATGCTCATAATTTAGTGTTCATTTTGTAAAACCCCAGGTAAATAAAGAATATGACATTTTCATATATATCCATATTTGTGAATAAAATATCAATATGACTTTAAAGGTGACTCTATTCTCGATGGCGTACCCAACACGCAACAACGAGTTTCTTGGGAATCTTACGTTGCACTCTAATAATAAAATAATATTATTTTAAATGGCAGTTAACTTGTAGCCATTGTATTGGCCGGAATGGATATAAATAACTAAAATATGATTATATATGTTTTTAAATGTTTTTACATTTATCCAATAAAAGATAAAGTCTTAAAATACAGAAAGAATTTAATTTTAGGCGTATATGCCCTAGTTTTCACTAAAGGTTCACTTATCACCTTTTGATGGCGAATAGTCATTAAATATAGTTTTTTCACTCTTATACATTCTATTGGACCAAATAAAACTCTTCTTTAGAATCGGGACATCAAACTTTACTTTGTGTAAATTTTTGGTATCTTTACGATAAAGTTCATTTTTTTAATGAATAGTGTAAAATGTTGTATTTTAATTCAAAACCTATTTTAATATAATTTATTTATATTATTAGATTATCTTTTGAATTGGTTTTAAAGTGAAATTGGAATATATGTTTACCATTAAATCCAATAGTGGTCGTTGGAATTAATTTCACTTTGAAATCAGACTTAAACTAGTGTCAATCTTTTGATACTTATTGTTTCATAAAAACACGCTATTTGCTCTGACAGCGGGAACTAATTATTAAATAAATTAATGTGACTTATATGATTTGAATTTTGTAAAATAGACTTCATTTTTTAATTCAGAATATCAAATATATATTAGGGTGAATTTTTGGGATTTTTCTGAAAAACATCAATTTTTTATGAATAGTGAAACCACTAAGTGGTACTTATAAAAAACTGATTTTTCCTTTTAAACGAAAGTTTACCACTAATGTGTATTGAATTTTGAAAATCCAACATACATGGTTGTCATTAGTATGTAAAATGTGGTTCAAAGGGATGAAAATAATTTTTTGGTGAATAGTAACCTTTTTTCATTAATCGCGATTAGAGGTAATTAGTGTAATTTAAGGTAAAAATGATATTATTAAAATGTGAAAACACCATGACCCTTGTACTACCCCTATTGGATGAGTCATGTCTGACCAAGACAACCCATGTGTCGATTTAGGGGACCCTATGGAGCCTCTTGGGTGAGATAATGACTTTAATGCCTTTTTTTAAATAAAGGTGAAAATGACACTAACATAAATTGTTTTACTAAAACAATTTTTAGAAGGGGTTATACTAATCATAATTTAGTATATAAATACTATTTGGAAAGATAAAAAGATTTTCTACATCAGGATATTTGTTTTATAATTTTTAGATATTAAATAAATTAATTTAATTATGACATCGTGATGATGCAACGATGACCTCATTAATGAACAGTTTAAATAAAATGAAACGATAATATAAAATCTAAGACCTACACATGTACAAAAATATTGGATGGGAATATTTCGAAGACTTGTCATCTTACCTTCGAAATATATCAATGTGTGACCTTAGAAAGTTGAAACACTTTTGAAAATAAAATAATAGTTTCATGATTTCCAAAAGTGCCCCTCCTCTCCTCTTATAAAAGGACCCCACCTCTACCTCATTTCACACACTCCTAAAGCCTTTGGATCGGCCATCCCCTTCCCATTTACTCTCTCCACATCCCTCTCCTCATCCTAGAGGATTCCCTTTGGGCAGAATCCTTTCAAAGGACGCCTTTAGACTCAAATCAAAAGGAGTTACACTTTTAAAGGTAATTCATTCTCTCATGTTCATTTGTTTTATTTTGCTTCTCCAACCCCCTAAACTCTTTTTATTTAATTCTTTTGTAACAAAACCAGTATCTTAAATATACTAGGATGTTTTTATAAGATTTATTCTAGCTACACTCTCACACAACTACCTAAAATGGTTAAAGAACATACAGTTTCCGTGGACGGCGAAATTCTGCCTCCCGAAACGATGATTGTTCAATACTCATTTAACACCTTCAAAGGTGGCCATTATGATGTCACTATTTTTATATATGATATATAATATGTTTAATATTTCCTTAAGCTTCTGTATTTTTCATTTATGGCATACCATTATTGTTTCCATTATGGGTAAACACGATATCTTCATTTTAGGAAGTGCGGACTACCGCCCCCTGAAAGTGATTTGATTCGTTAATACCATATGTGGGATGTGTAAAGGATAAAGTTAATGATATTATATATGTTATTATACTGGAATTATAATATACTATTAAATCATTATGATTCCATTCCAGAAACTACGAAATAGAAATGGAAGTAGCGTTCATGCGTACGTACGGCTTACCATCTCCATGAACGGTGAATTTCATTTCTTACCTCTAAATGTGATGTAATATTATAAATACATGTATATGATGAATATATATGATATATATGTTATCCAAATAATTAATATCATTCTGGATATAACAAACCTTTGACCAAATTAACAACATGTAAGTGTAAGAAGCCTATTTTTGACTTAAGAACCAAATACCGACAAAATGAACATTATTAACTTAAATGATTACATGATGTTCATAACATGGTATAAAAGGAATAATGAACTTTAAAAAGGTTCTTAAGCAAGTATATATTAACTCAAGTTTATTATTCAGGACGTTAAAGAACGATCGAGTCAAGTCGGACCCGAGTTAAGGGATCCTACTCCTCTCTTTCTTTTTAAGTACACTCTTTTATGTCATTCCTTTTAAGCTCATATTTCTTGTGATTGGGATGTTATTTTATATTAATCTTGCTATAAATTTTATGTACATATGATGAGAGACCCTATTCTATCTCATCAATCCATTTTGGATGTTTTGAGTGGTGCCGTTAGGCTGCCGAATTTTCGTAAGAGATCTAACCTCTCTCTTTCTTTTTAAGTACTCTCCTTTATATCGCTTCTTTTAAGCTCCTATTTGTTTTATTGGGGGATGTTATTTTATATTAATCTTTCTGTAAACTTTATGTTGATGTGATGAGAGACCCTATTTCCTATCATCAATCCATTTTGGAAGTTTTAAGTGGCGTCGTTAGGCTGCCGAGTTTTCGTAAGAGAGTTTTCATCTCACTTTTATTCCCGTGAGATTTATGCTACATTTGCCACAATTTCCTTTGAGTGGTTTATGTACTGCCCATTATTACACTCATTTTGTAATATAATTCCATTTATGGGTATTTACATATTCATTGTATGAAACTTCTTCAATGGGGTGTACTTTTTGAAAGTTACCCAAGTTGGTAAGGGAACCTTTCACCCTCCTCTTTTTAAAATACTTCGTTTGTTATGTCTTTTAATTCACATACTATTATGTTGGGATATGTTCTTCTATATCCTGATTGATGTAAATTTTATGTCCATGTGATAATATTCCCTTTTTATCTATCATCAACTCATTTTCTGAATTTTTGAAGTGACGCCGTTAGGCTGTCGAATTTTACCAAGGGAACTTTTTAACCCAATTTCAATTTCTTTAGGTTCAACATGTAGTTATTGAATATGTCATATTTTGAATATGTGTGAATGACCTTTTATTTTTTTACACTTAATATCCAATTATATTGGGTGTATTTATATTTTTCACACATAATTTTGAGATTGATTTATCCTTAATTTAAGGATACCTTCTTTATAAGGGATTTCATCACATTTTACATCTCTATTGAGACTTCATTGTTGTTATGCACCAATTCACTCTTATATGGTGTATATACTGTCCTTTGGAATATTATATCATGAATCCATTTATTCTCATGATATTATAAAGTTCTGATTAAATGTTATTCCTCAATTATTGTATTCAAGTGTCTCTAATTTTGGTAAAAACCCTTTAACCAAAATATCGCTTTAAATGTTTTAATGATTTGTTCTTATTAATATTCATGTTTTTAAAATGGTTTTAAGGATTTATTTATATGGATATTAATGGTTTAAAATGTTAAAAGCTTCAAGTTTGTATGGTACACTTTGATTCAAAAATATCTTTATTAAATGTTTTAAATGGTTTTGGAAATGGTTTATTTTTGAATGGATCCATTATTTCAATATACTAAAATGTTATACGGTGGTTGAAATGTGGAAATTTTATGTTTCCTTTATGAATGTTTTATGCGATACGTTTATGTTATGGTTCTTGGGAATTGTTATGAAAACAGGTGGTTCCGTGATTAACTAAGGACGGGTGAGCCCGATATAGCTCTCCAATGCATTGGGTAACGCGAAGGAGTGAAACGTTAAGGTTTCTCCGAAGAGATTTAGGGAATATACTGTGATGGGTATTCCAAACGTAACCAAGAGGTTTACTCCCAACGTAAGAATGTTATGAATGCCTCAAGTTACCTTTATGTCTTATGATTTCTATGATTTATTCATGGTTTGATGAGGTATGTTAAAGTGCCTATGTTTTATGGGTAAAGTATGATTTCATTCTTATGTATATATGAACGCATGTTTCCTTTCCATATTTTTATATCCCTTACTGAGCTTTTTTATGCTCATCCCAAGTTTTTAAAATATTTTTCACAGGTCAAGGGAAAGGTACGTGATGTGATGATAGTGTCAAGGATGTGTCAAAAAAGAATCCAAGTTTTATTTTAAATATGTTTCTGTTGATGGGAAGAATGAATCCTATCTTTTATGTAACCACTTTGTTTAAATGTGGAATGTAATGAAAGTTTTATGATCTAATTCTCTAAAACTCTAAACCTGAAAAGATCCTCAATGTGTAATATTGTATTAACTCAAGATTAAGTAAGGTTTAAGGCTGGGGCCTTATAGTTGGTTTCAAAGGTCGGTTTAGATAACTTTAGAGGTTAGGGTATTCTTTAAGCATAAGTGACATTACCATAATAGTTAGGATTTCAGAAAGAGTCTTAGTTTTAAATAAAGTGAATGAGTAAGTATATCTTATTGTTTACCTTCCTCATTAGTACATGATGGTTTTGTTGATATACTCACACTGACATTTCTGTTTTTAGTGAATGGATGGATCTAGCAGGCACCAAAGTGACAATGGATTTGAAGGAAACTGTGGTGGTTCTCTGATTAAGAGACTAGATGAGATGGGGGATTCAATGAGAAATCTCATGGTTGTTCTAAACCAACTATCAAGGAGTCATGATCAACCACTTCATCCTCGGTGAGTTCTCTAATACATCATGTACGAGATGGACAACTCGATGTGGAAATTCAGGTAATAATTATTAAGATAACCATTAGGGTTTATATGATCCTTACTTTTTAGGTAATTATGGGTTACTCTATGATATGATGTAAAATGAAAGGAATGAGATAAACTTGAGGTTAAAATATGTTATGATCATTTTTGAAGATTTTATCTCGTTTTGGGAATGTTTTAAGAATTATATAGTTTTGGAAAAAGGACAACACACAGACCGTGTGACAACCCGTCGCGTCGGACAAATCTTTGGGAATCGAACCCACAACCAAAGTGCGACTGGTATTTATCGCCTACCACTGGACTACGTGAAGTCCCTGGTTAGTTTGACTGATTCTTTTTAGTTATATGATTTTATGAATTAAGAGTAAGTTGATTTTGGGTTATTTATGAAAATGATTAACCTATCATGGAGGATATGTGATTAGGTTAATTACTTTTCAATACGAGACTTTAGGAGAAACTGATGTTGTTTGGAGATAAATGTTACGATTTAACTTGGAAGACTATGTGACTAAATCCCTCAAATATTTGGGTTTCAATCTTAGTTTGGTTTACTTTTAAGAATTTTATGGACAAAGTTTTTATCGAATGGTCTTCGTTGAACTTTGGGTTTTGTTGGACAAATTTTGGAGATTAAGAATAGATTTTATTTTTATAAAGGGTTATTCTTTTCTGGTTTATCTGATCATGTACTAACCTTTTTGGTTTTGGTTTTGGTTAGAGTCTAAAGACATGGGATGTATATAGTTATCTATTGTGGATTAGGTGATTCTCTAGAAGTTGATTATAGTACTCTTAATGCGAACAAGTCTCCCTAAATACTCGTCTTTTGGAAAAAAAATATGAGTTTGATTAAGGAATCAAGTAAAAGTTGAAAGTCAACATGATAAGTGATTATGTTTCCTTATGAATAAATTCCTCAATAAAAAGTAACTTAAAACAAAAATGTTGACTATTAACTTTTCCTACTGGGGAATCGAATACCGTTTAACCCATCACAAGTTTGTGATTTTCTCATGGTTAACTTTCTCCTAAACATGTTTTCTATCACTCTCCATCGGAACATGACCCTTTGCTTTTTCTTCCATGTCCATGTTTTCCTACACGGAATCCTATTATGGGTTAACTCGGGTGACCTTTGTACTTATCATTCTTTATTTTAAAGTGATTGTTTTACCGACTCTTGTTCCGATGTGGGACTTTCATGGATGTTTCCAAGCCCAATTTTAAAATTGCGAGGACGCAATTCCCAAAAGGGGGGAAGGATGTAACACCCCAGGTAAATAAAGAATATGAAATTTTCATGTTTATCCATATTTGTGAATAAAATATTAATATGAATTTAAAGGGGATTCTATGCTCGATGGCGTACCCAACACGCAACAACGAGTTTCTTGGAAATCTTACGTTGCACTCTAATAATAAAATAATATTATTTTAAATGGCAGTTAACATGTAGTCGTTGTATTGGCAGGAATGGATATAAATAACTAAAATATGATTATATATGTTTTTAAATGTTTTTACATTTATCCAATAAAAGATAAAGGCTTAAAATACGGAAAAAATTCAATTTTAGGCGTATATGCCCTAGTTTTCACTAAAGGTTCACTTATCGCCTTTTGATGGCGAACCGTCATTAAATATAGTTTTTTTCACTCTTATAAATTCTATTGGACCAAATAAAACTCTTCTTTAGAATCGGGACATAAAACTTTACTTTGTGTAAATTTTTGGTTTCTTTACGATAAAGTTCATTTTTTTAATGAATAGTGTAAAATGTTGTATTTTAATTCAAAACCTCTTTTAATCTAATTTATTTATATGATTAGATTATCTTTTGAATTGGTTTTAAAGTGAAATTGGAATATATTTTTACCATTAAATCCAATAGTGGTCGTTGTAATTAATTTCACTTTGAAATCAGACTTAAACTAGTGTTAATCTTTTGATACTTATTATTTCATAAAAACACGCTATTTGCTCTGACAGCGGGAATTAATTATTAAATAAATTAATGTGACTTATATGATTTTAATTTTGTAAAATAGACTTCATTTTTTAATTCAGAATATCAAATATAGATTAGGGTTAATTTTTGGGATTTTTCTGAAAAACTTCAATTTTTGATGAATAGTGAAACCACTAAGTGGTACTTATAAAAAACTGATTTTTCCGTTTAAATGAAAGTTTACAACTAATGTGTTTTGAATTTTGAAAATCCGACATACATGGTTGTCATTAGTATGTAAAATGTGGTTCAATAGGATGAAAATAATTTTTTGGTGAATAGTAACTTTTTTTCATTAATCGCGATTAGAGGTAATTAGTGTAATTTAAGGTAAAAATGATATTATAAAAATGTGAAAACACCATGAAACTTGTCCTACCCCTATTGGATGATTCATGGCCGACCAAGACAACCCATGGGTCGATTTAGGGGACCCTATGGAGCCTCTTGGGTGAGATAATGACTTTAATGCCTTTTTTTAAATAAAGGTGAAAATGACACTAACATAAATTGTTTTACTAAAAAAAATTTAGAAGGGGTTATACTAATAATAATTTTTTCTATAAATACTCTTTGGAAAGATAAAAAGATTTCCTACATCAGGATATTTTTTTATAATTTTTAGACATTAAATAAATTAATTTAATTATGACATCGTGATGATGCAACGATGACCTCATTAATGAACAGTTTAAATAAAATGAAACGATAATATAAAATCTAAGACCTACACTTGTCCAAAAACTATTGGATGAGAATATTTATAAGCCTTATAATCTTATCTTCTAAATATATCAATGTGGGACCTTAGAAATTCGAAACACTTTTGAAAATAAAATAATAGTTTCATGATTTCCAAAAGTGCCCCTCCTCTCCTCTTATAAAAGGCCCCCACCTCTACCTCATTTTACACACTCCTCAAGCCTTTTGCTCGGCCATCCCCTGTCCATTTACTCTCTCCATATCCCTCTCCACATCCTAGAGGATTCCCTTTGGGCATAATCCCTTCAAAGGAAGCCTTTAGGCTCATATCAAAAGGAGTTACACTTTTAAAGGTAATTCATTCTCTCATGTTCATCTGTTTTATTTTGCTTCTCCAACCCCCTAAACTCTTTTTATTTACTTCTTTTGTAACAACAAAAGTATCTTAAATATACTAGGATGTTGTTATAATATTTATTTGAGCTACGCTCTCACACAACTACATCAAATGGTTAAAGAACATACAGTTTCCGTGGATGGCGAAATTCTGCCTCCCGAAACGATGATTGCTCAATACTCATTTAACACCTTCAAAGGTGGCCATTATGATGTCACTATTTTTATATATGATATATAATATGTTTATTTTTCCTTAAGATTCTGTATTTTTCATTTATGGCATACCAGTATTGTTTCCATTATGGGTAAACACGATATCTTCATTTTAGGAAGTGCGGACTACCGCCCCCTGAAAGTGATTTGATTCGTTAATACCATATGTGGGATGTGTAAAGGATAAAGTTAATGATATTATATATGTTATTATACTGGAATTATAATATACTCTTAAATAATTTTGATTCGATTCCAGAAAATATGAAATAGAAGTGGAAGTAGCGTTCATGCGTACGTACGGCTTACCGTCTCCCTGAATGGTGCATTTCATTTCTTACCTCTAAATGTGATGTAATATTATAAATACATGTATATGATGAATATATATGATATATATGTTATCCAAATCATTAATATCATTTTGTATAAAATGAAACTTTGACCAAATTAACAACATGTAAGTGTAAGAAGTCTATTTTTGACTTAAGAACCAAATACCGACAAAATGAACATTATTAACTTAAATGATTACATGATGTTCATAACATGGTATAAAAGGAATAATGAACTTGAAAAAGGTTCTTAAGAAATTAGATATTAACTCAAGTTTATTATTCAGGACGTTAAAGAACGATCGAGTCAAGTCGGACCCGAGGTAAGGGATCCTACTCCTCTCTTTCTTTTTAAGTACACTCTTTTATGTCATTCCTTTTAAGCTCATATTTCTTGTGATTGGGATGTTATTTTATATTACTCTTACTATAATTTTTATGTACATATTATTAGAGACCCTATTCTCTCTCATCAATCCATTTTGTATGTTTTGAGTGGCGCCGTTAGGCTGCCGAATTTTCGTAAGAGATCTAACCTCTCTCTTTCTTTTTAAGTACTCTCCTTTATGTCACTTATTTTAAGCTCCTATTTGTTTTGATGGGGGATGTTATTTTATATTCCTCTTTCTGTAAAATTTATGTTTATGTGATGAGATACCCTATTGCTTATCATCAATCCATTTTGTATGTTTTAAGTGGCGTCGTTAGGCTGCCGAGTTTTCGTAAGAGATTTTTCATCTCACTTTTATTCCCGTGAGATTTATGCTACCTTTGCCACAATTTTCTTTGAGTGGTTTATGTACTGCACATTATTACACTCCTTTTGTAATATAATTCCATTTATGTTTATTTACATATTCATTTTATGACACTTCTTCAATGGGGTGTACTTTTTGAAAGTTACCCAAGTCGGTAAGGGAACCTTTCACCCTCCTCTTTTTAAAAGACTTCGTTTGTTATGTCTTTTAATTTACATACTATTATGTTGGGATATGTTCTTCTATATCCTGATTGATGTAAATTTTATGTCCATGTGATGAGATTCCCTTTTTATCTCTCATCAACTCATTTTCTGAATTTTTGAAGTGACGTCGTTAGGCTGTCGAATTTTACCAAGGGAACTTTTTAACCCAATTTCAATTTCATTGGGTTCAACATGTAGTTATTGAATATGTCATCCATTGAATATGTGTGAATGACCTTTTATTTTTTTACACTTAATATCCAATTATATTGGGTGTATTTATATTTGTCACACATAATTTTGAGATTGATTTATCCTTAATTTAAGGATACCTTCTTTATAAGGGATTTCATCACATTTTACATCTCTATTGAGACTTCATTGTTGTTATGCACCAATTCACTCTTATATTGTGTATATACTGTCCTTTGGAATATTATATCATGAATCCATGTATTCTCATGATATTATAAAGTTCTGATTAAAAGTTATTCCTCAATTATTGTATTCAAGTGTCTCTAATTTTGGTAAAAACCCTTTAACCAAAATATTGCTTTAAATGTTTTAATGATTTGTTCTTATTAATATCCTTGTTTTTAAAATGGTTTTAAGGATTTATTTATATGGATATTAATGGTTTAAAATGTTAAAATCTTCAAGGTTGTATGGGACACTTTGATTCAAAATATCTTTATTAAATGTTTTAAATGGTTTTAGAAATGGTTTCTTTTTGAATGGATCCATTATTTCAATATACTAAAATGTTATATGGTGATTGAAATGTGGAAATGTTATGTTTCCTTTATGAATGTTTTATGTGATACATTTATGTTATGGTTCTTGGGAAATGTTATGAAAACGGGTGGTTCCGTGATAAACTAAGGGCGGGTGAGCCCGATATAGCTCTCTAAAGCATTGGGTAACGCGAAGGAGTAAAACGTTAAGGTTTCTGCAAAGAGATTTAGGGAATATACTGTGATGGGTATTCCAAACGTAACCAAGAGGTTTACTCCCTACGTAAGAATGTTATGAATGCCTCAAGTTACCTTTATGTCTTATGATTTGTATGATTTATTCATGGTTTGATGAGGTATGTTAAAGTGCCTATGTTTTATGGGTAAAGTATGATTTCATTCTTATGTATATATGAACGCATGTTTCCTTTCCATATTTTTATATCTCTTACTGAGCTTTTTTATGCTCATCCCAAGATTTATAAATTTTTTTCACAGTTCAAGGGAATGGTACGTGATGTGATGATAGTGTCAAGGATGTGTCAAGAAAGAATACAAGTTTTATTTTAAATATGTTTCTGTTGATGGGAAGAATGAATCCTGTCTTTTATGTAACCACTTTGTTTAAATGTGGAATGTAATGCAAGTTTTATGATCTAATTATCTAAAACTCTAAACCTGAAAAGATCCTCAATGTGTAATCTTGTATTAACTCAAGATTAAGTAAGGTTTAAGGCTGGGGCCGTATACATTTGGATACTATATGATTAGAAATTTTCTCAATCATATTCATTTTATTCCAAATACGTCTCTTTCGTTGATTAAAACCTTTATGATCATTGACTTATTTCTTCAAATATCTTTAGGATCCAAAAAAGAAGAAAAATATTTGGTAAAACCTTATATGAATTCTTTATAGAAGGCATATAAGTCAATTTAGTCCTTATAAAATTTATCTTGGAAAAAATAATTCTCACTAAATATTATTGATTTATCAGAATAACTATCATGATAAGAATTTTTAAATACCACATTTCTATGGAAAATATCTAATTTACTTATAATATAAGCATTATTTATCTTCTTTCCTTGGTAGTTCAGAACTAATTCTTTGATTCTCATTCTTGGTAAAATATCATCATCATTGTAGTATATTCATGTAGAATTTTTACTCCTTTTTTCTCTAGAGGAAATCAACTTTTATTCTTTCTCAACATTTTATTATTTTAATTCTCTAATGTTTTGGATGATATATGAGTCTATTTTGTAATTAATATGACTCCTCTAAATTTATACTTAATGTAGACTTTTAAAGTGAAATAAAAAAATATGTCATCATTAAGATGGTATAGAATCCATTATAATGGTGTGATTGTTGTAAAACTATGAGATTTTATTTTAAAAATAATACTATGTTTTATTTCATGTATGAAACACAATGTACGGATTATAAAAAACTACAATATAATTTTAATATATTATTATTTGACATTTATAACCCAAAAAATGAATTTGTGGGAATGAATATAATTAAATATATTATATAATATATGTATATGTACTAATTAATACTTATTAAATAAGAAATAAATATTAAATATGATCATTTATGATTAAAGGAGGTAATTTTAAGAAAAATAATTTACTAGGGAAATGTATTTTTCTATAAAAATAAATTTTAGAAAAGCACTATATATGAAATATTTTAGAAACATTAATTGATAATATACTTATTAAAATATATTATCATTCATTTAATGTTATTTATTAGATAATGAATGACTAAATTAATTTTATAATACCAAAATACATTTTCCTCAAATATGGATTTTATTATATTTTGTGCCTGAATATTATGATTTATTTATTACTCTTTATGAAATTTTATTTGATAAAATTTATTTTATTGTAAAATATTTATGTAAAAATAATCCCAATAATATTTTTTGGGATTTTCCTAAAAATATATTTTTTCGATAAATAGTGAATAATATTGATTATTCAAAAAAATACATTTCTTTTCATAAAATTAATTTTAATGTAACTTTTTGGTTTTGGTTTTTTCTAAAGTCGCATATGTTTCATTTTATTAAAAATAATCCCAATAATTACCATGGAATCTATATTTTTTTATATAATCATTTTTATGCGAAAAAACATGTATTTTTCTAAAAATAAACTAAAATTAATTTCATCCACATTGAAAATTTATGATTGAAAATATAATTTCATATTTGGTATCAAGGATTTAAAATTATAAAATTCTTTCCAATTCATTTTAAGTCATGATTATTAGTAACCATGGAAAACAGTATCACCATAGTAAAGGGTAAAATATGTCAAACATGGGTTTTGATATGGGATGAGGTATAGAAATAAATACATAACTTTAATTTAATTAATTGGATATGTTTATTTTATCCAAAATCGTCCTAGATTATAAAAATAGGTAATTATGGTTATATGTATCTTTTATTAAAACTTTTATATTTTTTAAGTTAAGAGTAATTACAAAATATCACTCTATCTCATTTGTTATACTTTCAAAATACGGATATAAATATAAATGAAATATTAATGGACATATATAATAAAACTTATGAATAATAACATATATTTATTATTTTATATTAATTTTTTTTAGAGGTGGTACAACTACCTTGAATGATTACACAACACCAACACAATTCTTGCGTAATCATTTGAAAAATCATGTAAAAGAATTTAAAAACATTTAAAGAAATATTATTTGGATGACTAAATATGTTTCATGAGTTTTATGGAAAATAAAAATGTACTATTTATTTTTTGGATGTTTTTACATTTTAATTCCATTATAATCTTGATACCTTTAATGTCACAATTTATGAATAGTCATTAAAATGAAATTAACTGATTTTTAATGTTTAGTTTTTTAAAAAAGAATTAAACAATAACTAAAATTAAATAAAAAATTAAGTGTATTATAAATTTTATATCCTTTTGTTAATTTACCATTTATGTTCCATTAGGAATTTTTGAAATTTAATTCATGTCCCTTAATGTTTGAAAAATAATAAAAAATCAATTTATTTTTACATACAATTGGGGCTCATAGAATTATTTCAAGAAAATAAATCATGTCAAATTTTTTGTCAAAAATAAACACAAAGACCCCAACAAACATATTATCCCATGTCTCCATTCTTGTGGAGTGATTATAAACCTCTTCTTCAATGGCCATAAGATCAATCAAAAGGAGGGTATCAAAAGAGGAGGTATAGGTCATAACTAGTCTCTTATAAGATTATGTATTCTTCTACAACCTTCCAAAATATAATTTCAATTATTTTATAATAACATTTATATATTAAATATAAACAATTTTATTAATTTTAAAATATTTTTCCATAAAATGTAAATTGTTTACATCACCCATGTTTATGTATGGACAACCACCTCAATAAGGCAATGAAATATTTTTTCATTATCACATTTCATGGAACATAATAAATATATAATTAATGAGAATATATAATTTATATGTATTTATGATTCTAGACAATAATAAAATTACAACTATATTACTTTTTAACCAAGTAGACAAATAGAAGTGTCGTTCATGAGTACATATATATTACAGTCTCAGAGAAATTATGTTCTTAGTTTTTCATGACTACCTAACATGGATGGTTATAAATTTCTATTTAATATATAAAAATAATAATTATTTCACACTTAAAATTCCTATGATTTTGTAAAATGAATTCTTTAAACATGGCCAACCTATTGAAGCTGTTGTTGGATTACGAACCAAATATCCTCAAATTTTCAAATAAGAAAATAATTACATTTAAAAATATATAATATATAGTAAAAAATAAAATAAAAGGGATAATGATATGGGAATAAAATAGAAAAATGTTTTTAGCTAAATATATAATTAATAAATGGTTATTGTATAGGATTTAAATTATGTATGTTTCTATCCAGTCTTAAGGTAAGGGATATTTAAAAAATATATTTTATCATTTTCATTGTTTATTGTTCTTCCATGTCATTGTTGTTTTGAAGGTTTAATTAATTTATTTACATATTATTAAAATTTTGATAAATTCAATTATTTAGTAACATTTATTTTCTTTTAAAAAATTAAAAAAATAATATTTCCACTATTTTCTAAATAAGTTACTTTCAACTTTTTACAAAAGAGAAAATAAATGTTTTTTAAATTTATAAGGCTTGAACACCATTTACAAAAAAAAAATTCCATATTATTTAGGAAGATTCATTTATAACATAACCTGGTATTTTAATAATTATATACTCATTATAATAATTGATTTTTTTTGTTTTAAATACGTTTATAAAGAAAAAGAATTTTCCTTTCATTTTCATGAGTTAACAAAAATTATTATTTATTATTCACTTTAATTCCATTTCAAATTAGTTTTATAGTTAAATTCAATGCTATATTTATTTTTATCATTCTATTATTCTTTGAAGTTTGATATGGGTTATGGGTGATACTGATATAGCTTTTATAATGAGTGAAATTGATATATCCCTCTAATTAATTGGGTAAAGTGACAAAGTTTACCAGTGATAGTTCACACTAAAGAGATAAGGGAATTATCTTGTTTGGTGGTTCCATAATAATAGTTTGTGTAAGGATGAATGTAAGGATAATTTCCAATGATACCCACATGATATGATTTTAATGATTTTAAATAGAATCCATTTACTCTAAAATGTTGGGTAAGTTAGCTTATAGTTTTAGATCAAGATTATGGCCACTAAAAAAAGAAAAATTATTAAGGGAATGTATTAACGATTTTAATGATTTCCATGATACCCCCATGATTATTTTATCCATATATATTTCTTATGAGATGTTTTCTTAAATTAATTTGGATCTGAGTTTTATTTCTTTATTAATGGAATAATTAAGTTGAGCTCAAGTCTAATATAATAATTGGAATATTCACTATGGTATTTCATGATTTTCTAAATGAAATAATGGGCTTTATTGTTTTTATGTCCCTTACTAGGATATTTGGGCTCATCCATAATTTTAAAATGTTTTTTTTTCATTCCATAAGGATGAGTATGAACTCTATAAAGTTAAATCATTCCAATATAGGTATTTTATTAAAATAATTGGATATATTTTTTTATGAAATAGTATTTTAATTTTTTAAATTCTATTTTTTGGAAAAAATGGGTATTGAGTGAAGATGGCCACCTTTAATTGAAAGGTTTTTATATATAATACTTTTTCATAATTATCTAAAACTCTAAACCTAAATGATCATGGGAATGTATGATATTTCAATCCTAAATATTAAACTCACCGTTATGTGAAAACTAGTTTATATACTGTTATAGTTGTTATCAAAACTAGGATATAGATAACATTAGATGGTAATGTGTGTTTAAGATAAAATTTGAAATCATCTATTCCCTTAAATATAATATATTAAGAAGATTTATTATTATTATTTCATGATTAATATGTGTTGAATAAAATATTATATTGATAATTATTTATCATAATTTTCCCTCCACATAATATTGTTAATTTTTTTATTTAATTTACTCACTCAAAATGAATTTGATTTAGTAAATGGTTGTACCAGAATGAACATTGTTAATAATGAATGTGAAGGACAATGTGGTGGTTGTCGGAGTGATTATTCAAATAGGATAATATCTTAATGAAAAACACTTGTGTTTATCCCTAACCATCTAACAAGAGTTATTACTAACAAACATAACCTATGGGAACTTCTTGACCCAAAAAATGAAATAAAAATGGATTTTAATGGAATTTCATGTAATAAATATCATCTGTGAAAAAAATATTCATCTTATACTATGTCAAGAAGGTGGGAAGAATAATTCATTGAATATTCTCAAATGGAATAGAAAATAATTCAGAGATTTTAAAGGAGAAAGAAAAGAAAAAAAATATTAAGGAAAATGAATAATTTAGATAGAACAATTGATGGGAATTGTGATATTCCTAAGGTATCTCTTGAATGTTTTAAATTTTTAGAGTATATGAACTTTTTAAATCAGTGAACTTATAAAAAATCATGTTATAGTGATAAAAATTACTACATAAATAAATGTTTAGCATGCTCATATGTTGATGATAAAGAAAAATTAAATAAAAGATAAATGGTATGAATTATATTTTTTCTTCTGATTAAAGTAGGAATAATGAATTAATTAAGTTTTTTAAATAATAGGACAAGATTTATATTTTAAATGATTTTAGAAAGTATTAATTATGGGATAAGATGAAATATCATGATGAAAAGATTATGAATGATTATTGAAGTATCTACATATATGGATTCAAGTGTTGTGATATACTTATAATTTATTTTACTATATATAATATTTAAAGATGGTAATAAGTTCATTATAATTGATATCTTTTTTATGTTTCATGTCATGGAAGACTTTTTTTATTTTTAATGGATGTTTTGGGTATATGTAACCATTTTTTTAACATGTGTTTTATTGAAATGATTATTTGAGGAATAATTATTTTATATTTTTTAGACATAAGTTTATAGAAATTAATGACCTTTAAGATAAGCTTGATCTTTGATGTTGATGAAGTTATGTTTAATTGGTATAAAAAATTTATTTCAATTCTAGATCATTATATGATTAAGTTAAATTGAAATATTATTGGCTAATATGGGATTTTATTTGGCGAATAATGGTTGAGTGATTGCTGTAATTTAGAGATAAATTTTGAGTTGGTATCAGAAGAATATGTAATCACAATATTATAATTTTATGGTTTCAATTTTGGCATTGAATACTATGAATATTTATAAGGTTTGTAATTTATAGATTTATTTTTATTAAACTTATTGTTTTTTAGGTGTTTGGGACTGATTTTAGTCTTTATTAAAATTCGATAACATTTAAACATTTTTTAACTATTTATGGTTTTCATCAACTTCTAAAGATAGAAAGAATACCTTTATAACTTTATGTGGATCTTGTGATCCCATAAAAGTGTATTTTAGTTATTTAGGAAGTAAAATTTAATTTTTAATACTCATTTCATGGCGTAAAAGATTTGATATAAATGGAAACTAATCAAATAACAAATTATGGGTGAAACTCACCTTATAAAGTTAAATGAAATAAAATCTATATATTTTATCAAAATATCCATCAAAATTTTAACAAATTCTATCAAATATCTCAAGTTATATTTGGAAAGTAGAACTAAAAAATCAAGGTATTATTTCAGACACTCGTATATTAGTATGAGTCTTATTGAGGCTCATGCATTTCTAAAGTAATAAGTTTCATTTTCTTAAACTTATAAATAAATTTCATGATAAAATCCATATATTATTTTAAAGTTATTTTATAGAAAAAAATATTGATATAATTATATTAAAATTGTGAGGATACATTTTTTTAAGTAGGGTAGAATTTATCACCCTAAAAAATTAGTTTAAAAAGAATATTATGTTTGATTGTGTGTAACAATCAGAATACCGAGCATAAAACATACTTTGATATATTGAAAAAATATTATTACATGAGTGTTATATCCAAGCCATTAGATTGGAGAATATTAATCTCAGTAACCATGTGATGATATTTTTTTAGATGTACTAATTAATGTCTAAAAAATAATAACTAAGCATTAAATATGATGCTTGATTATAAGAGTTATTATTCAAAAAACTGATCTATATGGGAAATGTATTATTTTATTAAACTAAATTAAGTTAATCACTATAGATTAATGATTTTAAATAAATTCATATACGATATATTTAACAAAATTATTTAATAATCATTTAATAATATTTATTTGATAATTAATGAGTATAAATTCATTTTATACATCAAAAATATTTTATTCATAAAAATTGGTGTTTAACGTATTATTTGTTTCCATATTATAATTAATTTATACCTCTTTAAAAATATTATGAAATAAAAATGGAATTATTTTGAAATAGTCATTTCAAAATAATCCTAATATATATTTTTGGGATGTTTGTAAAGAGAACAATTTTTCAGTGAGTAGTGAAAAATATAGAATTTGTGAAATATATCATTTAATTTACTTTAATAAATTTAATTTCAAAGTTACTATTTTTTGGAATTTTTTATGGTAAAATAATTTTTTATTTTTTTAAAATAAATTTAATTAATTCCATATGAATTCATATTTTGGAATAAAATCATTAGTACCCTTAAAAGAGTATTTAAAAAAAATCTTTTTAAATTTAGGTTTCGAAGACCTATAGTAAACATAATTTATAACACTATTGGAAATTAAATATTGAAAAATGGATATCATATTTTGAATAAGATAAATTTATTTAATATTTTCCAATTCATTTTAACTCATAATAAATAGAAAACATGGTAAATGTTTATCACAATAGTAAAGGTTAAAATGATTTAAATAAGGATAAAACTATGGGTCATGGTCTCAAAATCAATAAATAATTTACTTTGTTTCATCATATGATTTTATTTATACTTGAATTATCGAATATTAAAAAAATGTCATTTTCATGCCACTTTTGTTTAATTCTGACATTTGTACTATTTTAAGTTTGGTGTAATTTCAAAATGTCACCCCCTCTCACTTATTATGTTATCATAATGTTGATATATATAAAAATTGAATTTAATTAATCTATATATTAGAACTTATTAAGTGTTAAATATATTTAATATAGTAATTTAATTTAAATGTGTTTAGATTATATTACTTCTTTGAACAATTATGCTACATTGATGCAATGCAAGTGAAAGAAGTTGAAAAATAATGTAAATGATTTAAAAACATTATATCTAATATGAGTTGGATGAATTATGGAATTGGATGAATTTAAAGATTAATTATAATGTATTACTTATGTTTGATGTATTTATATTTTAATTATTATCTTAATTCCATAAAGTTAATTTTGTTAATAGTTTTTTAATGAAATTACATGATATTGAATTTTTAAAAATTAATTTAATATAATTTGGAATAAAAATAATATAATTACTCAATTTGATGATAAATTTTGGGTCCAATAATGAATGGTTGATTTATGTGACACGTAGGTTTTTTAAAATTACCTTCATTTCCCTTATTTTTTGAAAAAATGTGAAAAAATCATGATGTTTTCCTATAAAGTGGACTCAATCCAGCCTTATAAAAACATAAATACTGTTCGGATTTATCTCAATAATATACCCAAATTAATCTATAGAAATCATTTAACATTTCCCCAATACCATAGATTTATCATAATCTCCTACCCTAAAGGCGTATATCTCAAAAGTAGGATATCAAAAGTTGAGGTATGAGTCTTAACAAATTTATTTTTAGATTATTCATTCTTTCACTATATTCAAACTTATAATAAACATTTTTTTTAATAAAACCTTTTTCTAAAATATATTTAAATTTTAATATATATATTTTTTAAACCATTTTCCATAACATTTCCCTATCAATGGAAAATGAACATTATTCTCATGCACATGTGTGGACTACCACCTCCACGAAGCGATGTGATTATTTTTTGATTTCCATCTCCCATGAATGATCAAAAATATGTAAATAATTAATAAATATTAAAATTATTTAATATATATGATTCCTTAAAAGTAAAAAATTATCTAATTTACTTTTTTCCACATAGAAGAAAAATTAAAACTTGATTCATGCATAGGTATGAACTAACATCTATATTAAATGATGTACTTCATTTTTTATGACTCGGTTACATGGATTGTTATAAAATTTTATTTAATGTATGGACTGGATAATTATTTTATTATTAATATTCCATAGATTATCTAATAATTAAATATTTTACCACGGTCAATATACCAATATTTTTTCCTAGTTATGAATTGAACATCCTCAAAATGTATTCCATTAAGTTTAATAATTCAATAAATATATAATAATTTGTAATAAATTTAATGAAATGGATATTTTATGTTTATTATACATGAGTTATTTTTTATATGTGGTGATTAAAACTCATGGTCATGGACTTTATTTTAGAAATCACGTTTAAATATTTTCTTTATAACTTATTTCCTTCAATATAGAGATTATTTTAAAATTTTCAAGGATGGTCTTATTTATTCATCCAAACATTATAAATGTGATAATTAATTTTTATAATTTTCATTACAAAGGATTATTAAAGAAAACTTTTCAATTCTCTCTATATTGGTATATTTTTAATTTTCATTAAATTAAAAATGAATATTTTTTAATATATACATCTTAACCCAAATTTATTTCCCCCACAATCATTATTAATTAAAAGGATTCATCTATATGTTAACATGGTTTTTTAAGAATATTATATTATTACTCTTCATGGATTAATTATTTTTAAATATTTTTTCTAATTATAATTTTTTTACATTTTTATTTTATAACTAAAATTGTTATTTACTATGGTCTTGAATAATGGTTCAAAAAATTATTTATAAGTGGAACCTATATTTTTCATCAAATATATGGTTATTTGATAAAATATATTTATTTAAGGTGATCCCAAAATATATTTGATAACATTTGATCTTGATAAAGTTTTCAATTGAATTGGTAAGGTGATATGGTTTACTAGTGATAGGTTACTCTTAATATATATGGGAATTTTCTGATAATGTGATTTCATTGTAATTTTTTAATGGTGAATATAATAATAATTTTCTAAAATATATATGTGATTTTATTTAAATTTATTTTAATGTAAAGAGTTTATTTCATAAATTTAATTAGGTGATGTAATGTTTTTAAGTAATATTTACAATCTTTTTAAAATGTGAATGGACTTTTTATAAAGGTAATGTATTTACGGTTTTTCATGTTTTCAAATAAATACTATAGATTTTTATTTTTTCTTTAATATTACTTATGAGAGGTTTTATGAAAATATTTTAGACGGGTAATTGAATTCTATAGTAATTAGATGATTATTTTTTCTCAAAGTAAATTATACGGAAGGAAATATTTATATGGGATTTCATGATTTCCAAAATTAACTAATGAGTTTAATTATTTTTTATATCCATTTATGAGATTTTTTGGATCATACCACCTTTCATAATATATTTTACAGGGTTTAGGTTTTATTAGAAAAAATATAAGAGAACTTTTTTGAATGGAAAATTAGTTTAAATTTAATGATCATTCATTTTTAAAAAGTGACATTTAGTAAAAGCTTCCACTTTTTATTATAAAGGTTATTTTTGTAATAGTTTTTCATAATTCTCTAAAAAAATATTCCAAAAATATAATTTTAATGTATGATAATTCAATACATTATATTAATCACATATATATGGGAAGATTGTGGTATGGGTTATTATAACCATGAATTTCATTCCAATTATTAGTAATAAAATGGGGAAATAAACCACTAAGAAGGTGGGGGGAATTATTGCTTCCAAACCATTAAAAAAATAAACATTTATCATTTACCACTTCTACACTTATTCAATAAATTAATCTCTTCATTATTTTATTTAACCTTTAACCTATTTTCATTAAGTAATGAATAGAAGAGAAAAAAAATAGAAAATTGTATTGATGTGGTTCCTCTCTTTATATATGACTATATCCCTAGTGATAGGTGGTTCTAATCCCACATTCACATCATCCTTCTTATTATAAAATGATGAGTTAGAAATGGTACGAAATTGAAAATTTTATTTATTAAATAGACCAGGTATAAATATTTAAATAGCATGATAGTCTAAAACTCCTTACATAATATAGTAATGAGATTTCTACTCATGATGTTTATTAGTAGTTAAACATCATGACACTCTAGGATTTTGTATGTGATATTCCTTATTCATCAAAATAATCCAAAATTCATCCACTTTCCTAAAACAATCACGAGGATTTCCACAATTTATCTTTAGAATTCTATAATATATACATTAGGTTATATAACTCATCTTCTTATCCTTGACTTGATAAGTAGTATATAAGGCCAAAACCAAATCACTAACCCTTCTTCTATTCATAGGAATATATTCATGGCATATAGTACTAGTTTTATTCCTTTTATAGTCTCAGTTCTATAAAAATATCTATATCGGATACATTCTCTTCAAATTGATTAATATATAAAGAATACTATAGTCAATATTTAAACATAATTTTTCATCAAACTATATTGAATGCATATTTTCTATAGCACTCATTCTTCAAATGAATCAGGTTATCATTTTTTTGGTAATTAACACATAATTTAAATTCCATAATTTTAATTAAAATTATCTTGTTAATCTAAAACACTTGTGATCTTCCATGATTCCTCATAAAAATTACAGGTCATGAAAACTCTATATTTTGTATTTAATATTATTCAAAATATTCATAAATAAATTTTTCTTCCCCTTATATTATTTTTCCTAGGAATCTAAATCATAAAAGGTATTTCTATATATGCATGAGTTCGTGCATATCTTAGTCATATATACACCTTGATCTTTTTCATAATATTACATATAAATAATTTTTTCTCCATCTTAAAATAATTAAATATTCATGGATGAGACTCCAAGATAATTTAGATCCTAAAAACACTTCACCAAGAATTGAAAAAAAAATTATCCTAGTGCTGGGAATGATTTATGATCACCCCTTTATCATATTTGTACAAATCTCAAATCATGCACTACCAACAGACGACATATGATTATCTAAACACATGATCTTTATTTGAATAGTGTGAAAAATTTCTCATAGGAAGAATGAATTATGAAATACAACCAAATAATTTTCACTACGTAATGGTATTATAAAATTTTACCCGCATAGAAAACACATAAACTGAAATACATGCTGAATATTAATTATGGTATATAGATCACTTTTTTAGACATCTCAACCATTTTCCACTTTCCTCTATAATATCCATACGATTATTCAAAACTTTCACTAATGATATACCATTATGTGTTCTCTGGTATTTTGGATTCTTAATAAATTACTATAATTAACACTATAGCATGGTAGATATTCATCATGTTGTAATGGGACGAAATATTGACATCAACTCAAAATTTTTACCATTTATTCTCTATGGTTTAGCCTGGATTGATGTTTCCACTAGGAGAAGAAGATAATTAAAAAATCCATATAAAAAACCCATCTTGAGTTGATATCCATATTTTTATGAAATGCCTAATACTCCAAGTCACCTTGGATCCACTCTATGACATAGTGAAACTTGTAGTATTTTCTTTTTTATTATACAATCAGAACTTTATTTCCTTATTATTCTATAATCTATATCCAAAACAGTATGGCATATTAAAAAAATTTGTTCTTTTTCTATTCATCAAAATATATGTGTAATGATTTATAAGAAAAAAAATCACCAATTATCTTAGAGAAACATAATTCAACTATATTTTCCAATCAAGTATTCAATTGTATTAAATTATTGTGAAAAATAAATTGATGTAGTGTAGAATAAAATCTATAAATAATAAAATATGAATAGTGTTTTTTCTACCCAACAACACATGAGATTTATGTAATGAATAGTGTGACCTTAAACAGTATCCAAGATCAATGTGATATATAGAATTCTTGTCAAGAACCAAGCCGGGTTGCCATCTGACCTGGTGCCCGACCCGGTCCACGACATGGCCCGAAGGGTGTTCCCGATCCCCACGGGATGGCACAAGTGCCCGGGTATCAAGAGTAACCTGTGGGAACGATTTACCCGAAATAAAAGACAAAAAAACAACTAACCAGATAAATAAACTAAAACTAGAAATAGACAACCAAACACGCCTTTAAACAATGAACAGGTTTAAAGTCTACAACTCGAACCAATAACTAAAAAGAAAAGATGACAGTGGAAACTAAAAGTCTTACTCAAACCTCAAAGCAACATGGGAGGTGCGACATCCACACATCACAAACGTTAACCTGTATGAGAAGACCACCAACGACCAACCACCACCACTGAGCATGGTGCCTCAACCTGGAATACACAGAGAGCATGGCCTACATACACCCAAAGGTATATGTAGGGTGTGAGAAAAGATCCCAGTAGGACGTCACCCAATAAAAAGGTTCCATGCATAATTATTAAAGGACAAATACATTTTCAATATTAACTAAAGAAAGGAAATAAAAGCTTGAACGGTTTAAAAGAAAACAGAATTAAAGAGAACAGTTTTAAATGGAACAACTTAAATTAAAACACACGCACCCTTATTTTTTTAAAATAACCAATATGTCACACCGACGAGTGAAAAGTAACCAATGAGCCCTAATATGGGAGAGTCCGCATGGGTATCAGCTAGCTCGGGTCCCTAGATATCCGTGTCTCGGTGAAACGTTGCTTAGAAGGACACGACCCTCAGAAAACGTGGCTTAAAAGTCCACAACCCTCAGAAAACGTGGCTTAGAAGACCACGACCCTCAGAAATGCATATGTTTAGTTAGTGTTGCACTCGTCAGTCCTCCCAGTGAAACCGGGTCGAGTCACCTCTGGAACACTCGCTCACTAGTCTAGTCTACCCTCCTTGCTACTCGGGCTTCCCGGTTTGTGCTCAAACAAGTTTCAATTTAATGTCACATGTCACACTAATACATTAAATCCAAACAGGGTACTCACACATGCAAAATCACAGTTTTAACACCCAAACCCACTTTTAAAACCATACGCACATCAAAATCTTTTCAAAACACAATATGCATAGGTTACATACTAAATTAGACCAATTTCCGCAATAAAAAAACACTTATCATTAAACAAACCACTACTTACATATATAAATACCATTTTGAAATAAAACGCATAGTAAATATTTTTTTTTCAAAAAGTTTCACACCATGGTCATGATTAAATAAACCATTTCAAAATCATATAAAACAATTGCAACAGTGTCACATGGCTTTACACACACTCAAGTAACCATTTCCACATTCAAAACACATTCTAACATCACACACACTAAAATACCATTTTAAAGTGTGACCTGCACCGCACCAACAGTTTGATGGAAGACCTTACACCGTATGTAAAACACCTTTGCACATATCACCTAATTAAATAAGACAAAAATTAAAGTATACAAAATAGTTTAAAAGAAATCACTTGGTGTTACCGACTAAACCCGCTCCATAACTTCTTTGTTAACCAGATACACACTACGCCATGAAAAATATATATTTTTCACCAGTTGAACAAATCAATAATCTAACCGCACAATAAAAAAACACCAACAACTAGATAGATATGAGTTTTTAAGTAGAAAGTACACACATAAAATAGACATGTTATTAAACAGTTCAAATGCATCCCAAACATCAAATAAAAACAACTTCGCAATACACAAATAAACTAAATGATATAATAAACAAACTAAACTTGCAAATTAATTTATCAAATAATAACTTAGGCGTGTAACCACCTACCTTTGACGCTGAATTTTCCACAAATTGGTGTGAGACTACAATCACGCCACGAATGCACCACACAAGGGTCAAAGTGAACTCTAAAACAAGATTTCAAACCAAAATGAATCAAAAACAACACCTAAATTGGACGATAAACCTGCTGGAAAAAATGACAAAATATCAATAAAGAAAAAAAAAGAAAAGAAGAAGAAGGATAAGGAGAATACACAACTGAAGGGGTTGTTTGTGTAGAATAAGGACAGGGCACTGGCCGACATAGGAGGTGGCACGCTGGAGTTAATCGTGGACAGTAGGGGATGGTGCGGGGCGGCGGTTGCTGGACAGAGCAAGAGTGCAGTGGGGAGGTGGTTGTCGGATGAGGCTGGGAAGCAGCAGCTGGTCTGAGGAGTAGGGTAGCGGGATGGCCGGATAAGAGCAGGGGGGAAATGGCCGAATGGAGCAGGAGTAGGGGGGGCGTCGGGCTTCGTCGGAGTGATGTGCAGCGCCGAAGGGGAGCGGCGCCGGAGGAGAAACCAGAGGGGTGGAAGCGGGTCGTAGTGCCAGAGGAGGGAAGTGGCGACGAGAAGCCGAGATAGGGGCTTGGTGCGACAAGGAGGGGAATGGTGTGGGGCGGCGCGGAGAGCTCACACGGTGGGCTGGCCGGGGAGGGTGCAGGGCGGAAGCCGCCGATGAGGAGAGGCCAGGGGGGAACGACGCCTATGGGTAGGGTTTCAGGGGGTTGGGGTGCGCCCGACGAAAAATAAAGGAGGTAGGTGGAGGAAAAAGAGAGGAGGGAAAAGAAAGAAAAGAGGAGAAAAACAAGAAGGAAAAAAATAAAAGATTAAAAATAAAATGAAATTGAACCTAAATATAATAATAAGAAAATGGGAAATAATATTATTATTATTGATAAAATGTTAATAATTCTATTCTAATCATACCTTAATTTACAATTATAACCAAATTAAAATATTAATGAAAACAATAAAAAAAATAAAAAAATGTCCATTCTTATTATAACTATATATATATATATATTTTTTTTAAAAAAACAGGCAATGGCGCAGTTACCCCGCGTGGCCAATAAAATATTTATAAATAGATAATTATGAAAATAATAATAATATATTCAAACAATGTTATTATTATTATCATTAAAATAATTCCTTAAATTTTCATTACACTTATTTTTTTTCATTTCCATTTCATTATCCCGCTATGTTTCAACTCATTTGAAAGCCGGTCAGACTGTGCGGATCTCAAAACCATGCCTCGCCCATGCGTCCGGTGAAGCAAAAACCAAACACTCATAATAAATATAATAACAATAATAATAACAATAATAATAATAATAATACTAATGATAATAATTATCATAATAACAATAATAGTAAAATTAACAAAACAATAATAATTGTAATAAACTAAAATAGAGATAATAATAATAATAATAATCTAAAATGAAATTATTATGATTATTATCATTAAAACAAATTCTAATTCATTTCATTTCATTAATTAAACATTGGAAAGGCATGCGGTGAACCAGGCGGGGCCGCGCGGCAACCCAAGCGAGGCCGCGTAGCTTCAACCACGTTACGCTGGACACGAACAGGACCAAAACACAAATAACTCGAAAACTTAATTCAAGTTTTGACCCAAACTACCCAAGGCATGGTAAATAAATGAAATAAATAAATTAAAAACGACGGGTGTGATAATTCTCCCCACCATAAAGCTTTCCGTCCCCGGAAAGCCACAACCAGAACCAAACCCCACAACAGAAATCTACACTCCCTTTAGATTCAAAGGGGATCCCCACAAACATAAAGCAAAGAGAGGCAAAAAAATCGTGCTCGGAGAGAGTGACTCAATGGAGACTTCAAGAAACATGTAAAAAGACTTTCTCATATGTGTCTCCCACCCTAAAGGGCTAAAACACATCCAGTTGACTAATCAAGGAAAACAAATCTCGCACCCGCGAAAACCAACCTTAGCAGACGAAACAACTCAAACATTATTAAACAAAAACTGCACCGTTTGGTTGGAATCAACAGACAAAGTTAGACCACGTCCACAGAACATACTTATCACTTATCACAAAACCGTATTTAAAAACAGAAGAAAAAGATCAAGATGGGGATGCCCGAGGGGCTCCCCACCATTAGAATTCACTGACGCTCGAAAAAAGACTAGAAAACCGACACAGAGAGGTTCGATCGTACTCCCCTCCATTAAAGAAGATTCCAGTACTGATTAATTCTAGATACATTCGTTAGAGACCCAATGTGGGTCTCCCCACCATTATGAACCTACCAACGCCCAAGGTGAGACTAGAAAACCAACATGGGGAGGTCCAGGTGGACTCCCCACCATTCAGGAAAGGCCAACACCAATTTATTCCAGAGACCTTTGTACGAGACCCATCGTGGGTCTCATCACCACTAGAACTAACAAAGGATATAGAAATTTGAAAAAATTCTCGATGCTGACCAAACAACCCACCACAAGGGGCGGGGAGGGAGGGCCCTGGCCACCCGGGCGTCAAAACCATGACCTAAGACCTGACCAACACATCCACATCCTGGGATGAGCATTATAAAATTTTTGGACTGATTTTTCCCCAACATACTCTCAAGGACCACTAAAAGTGATTGCATCAAGTGGGACGTACCCCCAAGACATTAAGGAAACGAGACGAACACGCCTCCACGTGGTCACAAAAACCTTATGCAACCAGATGGTTTGTTCGGAGCAGAACAACCATAGAAAACAATTTAAGCTGCTTTCACTTTCAACACCGATGAGAGAATTAAAGTCAGGATCTCATACACTCTCGGGGTTCTTGACCACGCTTCAGCTTCACTCCGAGGCCTATGGCTGGAGCCCTGATGTTTGAATCATCTTTTCCCTCGTAGTCAGGCATGGAAGACTCCCGAACGAATCTTCTCCTTTGGGTGTCACACGCAATCATACTGCACCTAAGGAAACACCATTAGACACAACACACCATGACATCCAATTACTCTCACACTGATCATTTGTAGAGACACGAATCTTAATGTACATGTAAATTAAATTACTTTTGCGGAATACTTAATACATAACAAAAATAGACACACAAGGACCGTAATAGTTTAGTTTCTTTGGAAACTTGGAACATAATCTTCTAATCGTGGTGAAAGATCTTCAAAATCTCCCATAAGGATCTTACACTTTTTGTTTCCTTACCTAAAACCTTTATTTATATCCTAGGGAAAAGAAAACATAAAAGGGTGAGCTCAAATGCTCAGTAAGGGTAAACAAAAGAAATATCAATCACATCATATTCATAAGAACATAACAATTTGGAAATCTTACCCTGCAAAAGAGATCATAATTTCATAACATGGGATAAATCATGGTAGTGAAATGTAATCCCAATAATCATAACATAAAACATGAAACTTTGTGGAATGCACAAATAATCATAGATAATCATTTCTTATTAGTCAAGACTCGTTGCCAAGACTATCTTAGTAGAGAAAGTTCATTTCTGAACCGAGTTCACTCCTCGTTTCAGTCCTGTTTTACTGAACCGGTTTAACCTGCCGTTCCAGCCATGTCTATCTCATGAGATATAAAATATTTACCCAATTAATTGGAGGGAGATATAGGTCCCACCCAACTCATAATGATACCATTCTTATGTGTGCCACAAAATCATAAATCATACATCATTGCATAACCCATGTAATAAAAATGGACTTCTTAAACAACATGACATCATAAAACAATTCATATAAGATAAAGGAATTCATAAAAATAATTCCATCACAACATAATCAAATCAATGTAATAATAGGGATAGAAACATAACCCTATATTATCTTAGATATAAAATAATTTTGATAAAACACTTGAACTTCATTCTTGAGGAAAATATCATTTCTACTTCAAAAACATTTTTCCTTTCTTAACATGTCATACAATTTTCAACTAAAATAAGTTGATTAAAATTAAACTTGAAAAATTTTAAAGGAAGCTTCTTGGAAATAATGTTTTAAAAATCCATTCATTCCGTATAAGTTAAAAAAACATTCTTGTCGTACTTTTGTCGGAAAAGTCAAAAAGTACCTCGTACGAAAAACGACAAAAGATTCCTTTCATATCTTTTACTAAAACTAAAAAAAGGGTAAAAATGGATTTAAAAAAATTGTAGGTGGATGGAAATAATATTACATATTGAGGAAACATGTATGTAGATGATAAAATACACCCCAGTAAATACCGAAGTATAAACAATCTCGGATAAAAATGAGATTGTGATATTTTCCCTTACCTTAGGTCTGATTTGCTTCGTAAGTGTACGAAACTCCTGTATAATGATTTAAATAAGTTCATTGACTTATTCCAGAATCATAATCATTGTTATGATATCATATATGGTTCACTTATGACAATATATTACACGTTCTTTTGTAAATTCAATGTTAAAGACAGTTTTGAGTAAACTTGTTTCATTTGTCGTCCGTGTTTTGACTTGTAAATATTCGTATGATTACTTAGATCATGATTACTTAATTCCAGAATATATAATATGATTTATATATAATATATATTCATAATATAAATATATATAATAAATCAGTAAATGGAAATAAATACACTGTTCATGGAGACGGTAGGTCGTACGTAAGCATGAATGCTGTTTTCGTTTCCTTATTGAGTTGAATGGAATTAAGTAGATGACATAAATATATATACACATAAATCCAGTATCATTATTATGTCATATATTTCATGATTACTTATTATATATACTTTATAATCATTCATGAATGGTTAATGTGGAGAATGAATCTCATTGCGTCGTGGAGACGGTAGTCCGTACGTACGCACGAGCGATGATATCGTTCTCATGATCGTGGGACTGTATTGAAGTGTATGTATACTATTTCAGAATAAATATTACTTTAAAATAATCATATATAGTTATTATTTACACCATTATACCCATCCAAGTAAGGTGGTGGTGGAAAATTGATTACACCACGGCGTGGAGACGGTATTCCGTACGTACGCACGCGCAGTGATTTCGTTTTCCGTAGGATGGATAGATGGTGAAATAGGGTTGTTTCATACTTATAATAACATATCCGTATATGATTGATACTGATGTTATTACTTCATAATTAAACAACCTAATAAGAATAAGTGTAAGAAGAAATAAAGTTGAAAGAATCGGTAACGGACATTACCTCTTCTTTGAAGCGGCTCTTTGAGTCCTCTTCTTAGGGCACTAAAATTGGTCTTTGAAGAAGACCAGGACCTCTAGGATGTTTCTAGGGAAGTGGGTAAGTGAAATTTTCAGGGTTTGGCCGAGCTTGAAGGCTCAAAGTGGTTTGAGGAAGAGGGGGAGGAGGTGCCCTTTTATAAGGGAGGAGAGGGGCACCTTTGGAATAACTAAAAATATTATTTTATTATAAATCCAAATTTGGTTTTAAATAGCTCAAAATTGATTTATTTCGAATCTAAGGTGGGTATGGGTCTAAATACTCTCATCCAATAGAATTTAGACAAGTTTAGGTCATTATAATAACCTTATCTTTTAGTTTTAACTCTTAGTTAATTAGATTGACATTTACCCTGACACATTGTATTTTTATATTATATAGTTAATAAACATACCATATACATCCAAGCGACCCCCAAGTGGTCCATTAATGATACACCTATCATGATATAAGTATCTTGGCCTAACCTTAGATTTTTAGGAATAAAATAACAATCAATAATATAATATTTGTTTTAAAAATTATTTTATGTCAATTTTGACACTATTTAATAGTTGATTTTTGTGAAACTCATAACAGATTGATTACTTCGACAAAAGTTAATTAAATAAATCATAACATTCCATATTAACCTATAAAATTAGTGTAATTAATAAAAAGCCTTAAATTATATTTATTTGGGTATTTATAATATCAATTATTCTAATTTTTCACTATTATGGTAATTACTGCATCATCATTGTGTCATAAATAAATTAATTTATTTAATGTATAAAAATTATAAATAAAATATCATTATTTATGAAATATTATTATATTTCTAATGAATATTTACAATCAAATTTATCTTATGTATGACCCTATATTAAATTTTTTTTAGTAAATAAACTTTGATTTTAACTCTTTTAACTCTTCTTTGAATTAAATAATAACAAATGTCCTAATCTAATCCAAGTGGGCCTAAATGGTCATATTTTATTCCTAAGGTTGTTTTTGGTAGAATTAATCTTATCCAATAGAATTAGGACACGTTTTAGGGTAATAATAATATCATTTTTACCCTTAATTACCCTATTTACTTTTAACCGTGGTAAAAAAAAGTAAAAAGTTACTATTCACGAAAAATTATTTTTCTTGTCATTGAACCACATTTTACTTACTGACATCAACCGTGTCTCTCGGATTTTTGAAATTCCACTCAAAGAAGCGGTAAAATTATGTTTTATGAAAAATTAATTTTTTTAGCTACCACTTAGTGGTTTCACTATTCATCAAAAAAATGAAAGTTTCCAGAAAAATACCAAAAATTAGGCCTAAAATATATTTGATATTATGAACTCAAAAATGATGTCTATTTTACCAAATTCAAAAATATCAGTTGCATTAATTAATTTAAAAATTAATTCCCGTCGTCAACACAAATAGCGTGTTCTTAAGAGATAATAACTATCAAAAGATTGACACTTGTTTATGTATGGTTTAAATGTGAAATTACATCCAATGACCAACATTGTATTTAATTGAAAAAAAAATATTCTAAATATACTTTAAAACCACTAAAATTAATAATTTATCACTATTAATTATTTCGATTAAAAAAGTTGTTTTTAATTAAAATTTAGTAATTTTCACTATTCATCAGAATATGAAACTATCCGAAAAGTACCAAAATTTCACCCTAAGCTAATTTCGATATTCTGAATCCAAAAATGAAGTCCATTTTGAAAAAAAAAATTACTAAATTTTAAAAAGTGGTTATTACAATTCATAACGGCTAGTTTTAATAATATTTTAATAGCATATCGTTGTTTAGCGAAACTTGGTATTGCGTACAACACACGCTATCGTGGAAGGTCGCGCTTGCGTGTAATGCAAGCCAAGTCAGGGATGTGTGTTGTGCAAGCTTCTTTTCGTGTAGCATAAAACACAAGACATTAATGAAATTAAAAAGAATATTTTTCGTAAAATCTTGGGGTGTTACATTCTACCCCCATTAAAATGAATTTCGCCCTCGAAATTCGTCAGGGTTATAAATGGTTTACTAATCAAAAGTTTATTTAATAGAAACCTACATCGTAAAAAGGAATATCAAAACATGGATTTAAAAACTAAAGTATGAAATGTAATGGTTACCAAAATTAACTCATCACTGGGTTTCCATGTAGGAGAACATAGGTGAAAATATGGATATGGAAGAAAAATCTAATCATCAGGTTCTGATGGAGAGTGGTAGAGAAAATGGATATAAAAAAGCCAACAATCACAAAGCTATAGATTTGTGATGATCTAAGGTACCATCTGATTCATCAGATATAAGGGAACTAGGACAACATTTTTGGTTTTCAAGATCATTTCCCTAAAGTTGATGAATTAACAGAAATACTTACATGATTTTGGTACAATCTCACTGTTGTTCGTGAATTGAACAATTTCCACTTCATCCCTTAAAGAAATGAAGTTGAATTTGTTATTCATGATGTGTTAGCAGATCATGTAATAGAATGATGGGTCATTCCATCTCTTTCAAACAAAAGGTTAGCAAAAGTTATAAGTCCATCTTATGGTAATATTAATCGTATATGGTTCCAGAAATGAATTTATACTTCATATATCATACCGATTAATAAAATAAAACTAGTTTCTACTAACCAGGGACTTCCTGTAGGCCAGTGGTAGGTGATAAAGGCCAGTCGCATTTCGGTTGTGGGTTCGATTCCCACAGCCTTGTCCGACGCGATTGGATGTCGCCCGTCCTGCAGGTTGTCCTTTTTCTAAAACTATATTACTATTACATCCCATCAATAATATCGAAAAAAATTCTATCCTTAAACAATAATAACTTATGTCCAACATAATCCATTCCAATCTTTAGGCTTATCCATAATACTGCAGTCCACTCTCATAATATAGTGAAAATGATTACCAGATATTTAATACCATCGTTGATCCCCATATATCATAAGATATGTCTTGTTTGTCAAATTACAAACATGTGAATACCTTAATCATGTATTCTCTTGAAGAATGAATACCCATTGAACCTTAGTGAAAACATGAATGCAGTCAAAAGTTAACTCTTTCCACATACCAAAATCCAAAAATTCTATATACTCAAACCATGATATAACCTTCTCCTTATATCAGTCATGAGCTCATGAATACAGTCAAACATTTCATTTTCTCATTTTCCATTCATTATGCGCATATCATCCTTTTTCCAAAAATATCTCAATCACATTCCATGGTTACTGGTACCATTGAAAACCACAATATACCAATACATAAATATTCCAATATTCCATGATACTATATACAACATTATTTTGGAATCCCATTACATAAACACTTAATCATTCCACCACATTGTTGTCATATTCAACATCGCCAATAGTGATCGCATGTGACTTCCCTTTGTCCTTTTCCTTAAGTGGTTGCTCATATCGATCATCACTAACCCTTGGATTAGGGTATTTATTAGCATAATGCCCCATTTCCTTGCATTTGAAGCATTGAAGTGTAGTAGGTTCATTCTGTGTATCCCTTCATTTGTTTGCATCAGTAGACATCTTCTTCCCATCATTGCGGCATTCAAATGACTGATGACCTTCCTTTCCACATTTGAAACATTTACTTGTCCATTTAAGAAAATATCCACCATGCTTATTTCCACACTTTGAGCATAGGAAAACATTCATATTCTTTTCACCATTATTCTGAGATTTTTCCATGAACTCCATCTTTCGTTTCTTGTCAAAACTATGAGATGGATAAGTAACACCAACTTCCATTTCTACCTTGATAGCACAACGCAAAATTTTTTCATAGCTACTGAAGTATCTTATAGCTAATTCCCTTCGAAGATTTGGTTTTAAGCCACTGAAGAATCGATCAACTTTACTTTCAGGTTGGATGATAAATCCAGATGCATACCTGGCAAGCCTTGTAAAATTCTCTTCGAATATTCCAATAGATTCATCATCCTTTTGCTTTAGTTCAAGAAACTCCTTCTCCATATTTGTTCGAAGAATACGAGGGAAGTACTTATTGAAAAATAAGTTCATGAACTCGTCCCATTCCATGGACTCAATTTCATATCTTGGCCTTGTATTCTTGATAATATTCCACCATTGATCAGCTTCACCTTCCAAAGGATATACTGATAAGATGACTTTATCATGTTCAGAAAATTGAATAACTGAAAATATCTTTTCAGTAGTACTGATCCATTGTTCAGCAACAAGTGGATCAGAAGACCCACTGAAAGAAGGTGGACGTTTCCTCATAAAGGACTCAATAGAATATTGTTCCCTTATCTGCTCATTTGGAAGTCCGGAATGATTCATATCTTGTGTAATTATAGCAATAAGATTTTTCACTCCAACTCCCATAACATTTGTTTGTTCAGGAGGACAATCATTGCATTGTCCATTACATTGATCAACACGGTTCCTTCGGGTTCCAGCCATCATCTAAAACCCAAATAGAATAGTGTGGGAGGTAAAAATCACACTAGGGAAAACAATATAATAAAGGGGGAGTACCTTCAATATCTAACATCTTAGGTTAAATTCAAAGATCGTTATCGTAGTTCTAGGAATATATCCTATACGTATACTTATCCTTAGGGACATCCCTATACATACCTTAGAAATAACTCTAGGTATCTCACTAAAGTTTCCGCATCCTAGTTTCCAAAGGTTGACTAAACCTTTCCTCTGATACCAACTGTAGAGACCCAAAGCTTAATGTACATGGACATTACATTACTTTTTCGGAATACTTAATACATAACAAAAACAGACACACAAGGACCGTAATAGTTTAGTGTCTTTGGAAACATGGAACGTAATATTCTAATCGTAGTGAAAGATCTTCAAAATATCCCATAATGATCTTCCACTTTTTTCCTTACCTAAAACCTTTATTTATATCCTGGGGAAAAGAAAACATAAAAGGGTGAGCTCAAATGCTCAGTAAGGGTAAACAAAAGAAATATCAATCACATCATATTCATAAGAACATAACAATTTGTAAATCTTACCCTGCAAAGGAGATCATAATTTCATAACATGGGATAAATCATGGTAGTGAAATGTAATCCCAATAATCATAACATAAAACATGAAACGTTGTGGCATGCACACAGAATCATAGATAATCATTTCTTATTAGTCAAGACTCATTTCGAAGACTATCTTAGTGGACAAAGTCCATTTCTGAACCAAGTTCACGCATCATTTCAGTCTTGTTTTACTGAACCGGTTTATCCTTCCGTTCCAGCCATGTCTATCTCATGAGATATAAAATCTCTACCCAATGAATTGGAGGTAGATATAGGTCCCACCCATCTCATAATGATACCATTATTATGTGTGCCACAAAATCATAAATCATACATCATTTCATAACCCATGTAATAAAAATGGAATTCTTAAACAACATGACATCATAAAACAATTCATATAAGATAAAGGAATTCATAAAAATAATTCCATCACAACATAATCAAATCAATGTAATAATAGGGATAGAAACAGAACCCTATATTATCTTATATGGAAAATAATTTTGATAAAACACTTGAACTCCATTCTTGAGGAAAGTATCCTTTCTACTTCAAAAACATTTTTCCTTTCTTAACATGTCATACAATTTTAAACTAAAAAAAGTTGATTAAAATTAAACTTGAAAACTTTTAAAGGAACTTCTTGGAAATAATGTTTTAAAAATCAATTCATGTCGTATAAGTTAAAAAAAACATTCTTCTCGTACTTTTGTCGAAAAAGTCAAAAAGTAACTCATACGCAAAACGACAAAAGATTCCTTTCATATCTTTTACTAAAACTCACCAAAGGGTAAAAATGGATTTAAAAAAAAATTAGGTGGATGAAAATAATATTACATATTGAGGAAACATGGATTTAGATGATAAAATACACCCCAGTAAATACCAAAGTATAAACAATCTCGGATAAAAATGAGATAGTGATATTTTCCCTTACCTTGGGTCTGATTTGCTTCGTAAGAGTCTGAACCTCCTGTATAATGATTTAAATAATTTCATTGACTTATTACAGAATCATACTCATTGTTATGATATCATATATGGTTCACTTATGACTTTATATTACCCGTTCTTTGTAAATTCCATGTTAAAGAGCGTTTTGGGTAAAATTGTTTCATTTGTCGTCCCTGTTTTGACTTGTAATTATTCATATGATTACTTAGATCATGATTACTTAATTCCAGAATATAAAACATGATTTATATATAATATATATTCAGAATATACATATATATAATAAATCAGTAAATGGAAATAAATACACCGTTCATGGAGACGGTAGGTTGTACGTACACATGAATGTTGTTTTCGTTTCCTTATTGAGTTGAATGGAATTAAGTAGATGACATACATATATATACACATAAATCCAGTATCATTATTATGTCATATATTTCATGATTACTTATTATATATAATTTATAATCATTCATGGATGGTTAACGTGGAGAATGAATCTCATCGCGTCGTGGAAACGGTAGTCCGTACGTACGCACGAGCGATGATATCGTTCTAATGATCGTGGGACTGTATTGGAGTGTATTTATACTATTTCAGAATCAATATTACTTTAAAATAATCATATATAGTTATTATTTAAACCATTATACCCATCAAAATAAGGTGTTGGTGGAAAATAGATTACACCACGGCGTGGAGACGGTATTCTGTACGTACGCACGCGCGGTGATTTCATTTTCCGTAGGATGGATAGATGGTGAAATAGGGTTGTTTAAAACTTATAATAACATATCCGTATATTATTGATACTGATGTTATTACTTCATAATGAAACAACCTAAGAAGAAGAAGTGGAAGAAGAAATAAAGTTGAAAGAATCGGTAACAGACATTACCTCTTCTTTGAAGCGGCTCTTTGAGTCCTCTTCTTCGGGCACTAGAATTGGTCTTTGAAGAAGACCAGGACCTCTAGGATGTTTATAGGGAAGTGGTGAAGTAAAATGGGCAGGGTTTGGCCGATCTTGAAGGCTAAAAGAGGTGTGAGGAAGAGTGGGAGGAGGTGCCCTTTTATAAGGGAGGAGAGGGGCACCTTTGGAATAACTAAAAATATTATTTTATTATAAATCCAAATTCGGTTTTAAATAGCTCCAAATTGATTTATTTAGAGGCTAAGGTGAGGATGGGTCGAAATCCTCTCAGCCAATAGAATTTAGACAAGTTTAGGTCATTATACTAACCTTATCTTTTAGTTTTAACTCTTAGTTAATTAGATTGACATTTACCCTGACACTTTGTATTTTTATATTATATAGTTAATAAACTTACCATATACATCCAAAAGACCCCCAAGTGATCCATTAATGATACACCTATCATGATATAAGTATCTTAGACGAACCCTAGATTTTTAGGAATAAAATAACAATCAATAATATAATATTTGTTTTAAAAATTATTTTATGTCAATTTTGACACTATTTAATAGTTGATTTTTGTGAAACTCATAACAGAATGATTACTTCGACAAAAGTTAATTAACTCAATCTTAACATTCCATATTAACCTATAAAATTAGTGTAATTCATAAAAAGTCTGAAATTATATTTATTTGGGTATTTATAATATCAATTATTCTAATTTTTCACTATTATGGTAATTACGACATCATCATTGTGTCATAAATAAATTACTTTATTTAAAGTATAAAAATTATAAATAAAATATCATTATGTAGGAAATTTTATTATATTTCTAATTAATATTTACAATCAAATTTATCTTATGTATAACCCTATATTAAAAAAAATTAGTAAATAAACTTTGATTTTAACTCTTTTAACTCTTCTTTGAATTAAATAATAATAAATGTCCTAATCTAATCCAAGTGGGCCTAAATGGACATATTTTATTACTAAGTTTGTTTTTGTTCGAATTAATATTATCCAATAGAATCAGGACATGTGTTAGGGTAATAATAATATCATTTTTACCCTTAATTACCCTATTTACTTTTAACCGTGGTAAAAAAAGTAAAAAGTTACTATTCACCAAAAATTATTTTCATCTCATTGAACCACATTTTACTTACTGACATCAACCGTGTCTCTCAGATTTTTAAAATTCCACTAACAGAAGCGGTAAAATTATGTTTTATGAAAAATTCATTTTTTTAACTACCACTTAGTGGTTTCACTATTCATCAAAAAAATGAAAGTTTCCAGAAAAATACCAAAAATTAGGCCTAAGCTATATTTGATATTATGAACTCAAAAATGATGTCTATTTTACCAAATTCAAAACATATCAGTTGCATTAATTAATTTAAAAATTAATTCTCGTCGTCAACACAAATAGCGTGTTCTTAAGAGATAATAACTATCAAAAGATTGACACTTGTTTATATCTGGTTTAAATGTGAAATTACATCCAATGACCAACATTGTATTAAATTGTAAAAATATATTCTAAATATACTTTAAAACCACTAAAATTAATAATTTATCACTATTAATTATTTCGATTAAAAAAGTTGTTTTTAATTAAAATTTAGTAATTTTCACAATTCATCAGAATATGAAAGTTATCCGAAAAGTACCAAAATTTCACCCTAAGCTAATTTCGATATTCCGAATCCAAAAATGAAGTCCATTTTGAAAAAAAATTAAAAAATTTCAAAAAGTGGTTATTACTATTCATAACGGCTAGTTTTAATAATATTTTAATAGCATATCGTTGTTTAGCGAAACTTGGTATTGCGTACAACACACGCTATCGTGGAAGGTCATGTTTGCATGTAATGCAAGCCAAGTCAGGGATGCGTGTTGTGAAAGCTCCTTTTGGTGTAGCATACAACACAAGACATTAATGAAATTAAAAAGAATATTTTTCGTAAAATCTTGGGGTGTTACAACATTCACCCGAACGAGAGCTTAAATGGTACACGTGCATAATCCCTTGTTACACTGAATGAGAACATGACACCACAAATCGTCGCTGAGAATGATCATTGTTGTCGTGATAAAAATTACGTTGAGAAAGACTTTAAACTATATCTTGAACAACACGTGATTCCTGCAAACGACCATAGCAGCCTTATATGACTGGGTCTGCCAAACTAGTAGCTTAACACGAACCTTTCCTTAAAAGAAACAAACCAAAGACCAGAGGTCATTTAGAATGATAGACCGCACCAACAACTTAGGGTTGCTTCCAAACCACCATTGACTATCAAAGGTACCTCACACTGCAAGACGTCACCGAACATGACCCTTGCAGCTGATGTAAACACTACAAACCATTCAAGACATCGATAAGCACTGATAGCTCTCAATCGCCTTCACCCTTCCCCACTGGAATTTCTTTCACCGTTTCCAAGTGAAACCATCAGATGCAACGATGTCAAACCTCATACCTGACGAATCGGACAACTCAAATGACCAAAACTCCCTTCAACTCCCCTCGCATCTTTCATCCCACTGCGAGAGGATCCACTTAGTTGCAAAAAGGAGGGTTGAGTTAAATTCTAGAATTCAGGAAGAGATTCCACTGATAAACTGGAGGGTCGACCAATGGCGAATTACCCGTTTCCGTATGTCCATCACATGCCAACGATTTATGTGGGGGGGGCATACACTAGTCAAGAAAGAAAATCATGGACCCAAATCAAACTGGTCCAATGGTCAAGAAATACTGCAGGCGAACACCAAACATGCAGGGGGAACCACTACAAGGGATTCCCGAAGCACTTTTCAAAAGAGACCATTAACCACATGCTTTCACAACAAATAACCAACAAAAACTCAAACTCAAGACACAAATCAGTCAAAAAGGATCCTCGACTCAAAATGCCTCACATCCAACATTTCAAAAATACAAGGACACACCACACAATCACCGGTTATTTAAAACACCAAATTTCATTTTAACAAAATTTTTTGAAAATAAGCAAAGCCAGTGGGTTGCCCAACACCAATGGTGTCCCATGGGCCTCGCACATGCATGTTCCCATGCCACACCGGCACCCACCTCATATCCATCCAGGCACTCATTCTCTTGTGCCATTAACCCTTTCTCATTCCATATACACTCATGCATGTGGTTGCCCAAGAGAACACCAAGGATCAAAACCAAACCATTCCATTTTTTAAAACCAAAACATCCAACCAACACTTTTCAAGCCTCATACCTCATTTTTTTTGTGCTTTATTTCAAAACATTTTCCAGGACCAAAACATTTTTACTTGAAAACAAAATCTCTTAGAATCCCAAACAAAGAGTCGAGAAAAAATGCAAGAGAAAACTTGTGTCAGCGGGTGGCTGGAACGTATGGTTGGCGGCCACACTCCAATCACGCCGCCGGCACGGAGGGCATTCTAGGACAGCGTCCCCGGCTCCACATGGCTTTCCAGACCCTGCGAGCTCACTAGGACCACTGACCTTACCACTTTTCATTTCCCTTAGACAAGATTAACCGCAAGGACCAAAAACTCAGACAAACCCCAACATACCTTGGTAACTTGAGTCCCACCACAAGGTGTGCTGGCCAGGAACCTTACTCGTAGCCAGCACGTCGAGTCCCGACAACCTTAACTCAAGTCCATCGTGACTCTATCCCAAAAGAAAATGACCCAAGAGAGAAAACCTCCCTTTGATACCATTTTGTCATGAACCAGGCCGGGTCACCATCCAACCCAGTGCCTGAACCAGTCCACGACATGGCTCAAAGGGTGTTCTAGATCCCCATGGGCTGGCACAAAGGTTTCGGGTATCAAGAGTAACCTGTGGGAACAATTTACCCGAAATAAAAGACAAAGAAACAACTAACCAGATAAATAAACTGAAACTAGAAATAGACAACCAAACACGCCTTTAAACTATGAACAGGTTTAAAGTCTACAACTCGAACCAATAACTAAAAAGGAAAGATGATAGCGGAAACTAAAACTCTTACTCAAACCTCAAAGCAACATGGGAGGTGCGACATCCACACGTCAAAAACGTTAACCTGCACGAGAAGACCACCAACGACCAACCACCACCACCACTGAGCACAGTGCCTCAACCTGGAATACACAGAGAACAAGGCTTACATACACCCAAAGGTGTATGTAGTGTGTGAGCAAAGGGCCCAGTAGGATATCACCCAATAAAAAGGTTCCACGCATAATTATTAAAGGACAAATACATTTGCAATATTAACTAAAGAAAAGAAATAAAATCATGAACGGTTTAAAAGAAAACAGAATTAAAGAAAATAGTTTTAAATGGAACAACTTAAATTAAAACACACGCACCCTTATTTTTTTAAAATAACCAATATGTCACACCGAAGAGCGGAAAGTAACCAATGAGGACTAATATGGGAGAGGCCGCATGGGTATCAGCTAGCTTGGGTCCCTAGATCTCCGTGTCTCGGTGAAATGAGGCTTAGAAGGCCACGACCATCAGAAAACATGGCTTAGAAGACCACAACCCTCAGAAATGCATATGTTTAGTTAGTGTTGCAATCGTCAGTCCTGCCAGTGAAACCAGGTCAAGTCGCCTCCGGAACACTCGCTCACTAGTCTAGTCTTCCCTCCTAGATACCCGGGCTTCTCGGTTTGTGCTCAAACAAGTTTCAAGTTAATGTCACATGTCACACTAATACATAAAATTGAAACAGGGTACTCACACACACAAAATCACAATTTGAACACCCAAACCCACTTTTAAAACCATACGCACATCAAAATCTTTTCAAAACACAATCTTCATAGATTACATACTAAATTAGACCAATTTCCGCAATAAAAAAACACTTATCATTAAAAAAACCACCACCTACACATATAAATACCATTTTGAAATAAAACGCACAGTAAAACATTTTTTTTTCAAAAAGTTTCACACCATGGTCATGATTAAATAAACCATTTCAAAATCACATAGAATAATAGAAACAGTGTCATATGGCTTTAAACATACTCAAGTAACCATTTACACATTCAAAACACATTATAACAACACACACACTCAAATACCATTTTAAAGTGTGACCTGCACCGCACCAACAGTTTGATGGAAGAACTTACACCGTATGTAAAACACCTTTGCATAGATCACCTAATTAAATAATCCAAAAATAAAAGTATACAAAATAGTTTAAAAGAAATCACTTGGCGTTACCGACTAAAACCGCTCCATAACTTCTTTGTTAACCAGACAGACACTACGCCAGGAAAAATATATATTTCGCACCAGTTGAACAGATCAATAATCTATCCGCACAATAAAAAAACACCAAAAACTAGATAGATATGAGTTTTTAAGTAGAAAGGAAACACATAAAATATACATGTTATTAAACAGTTCAAATGCGTCCCAAACATCAAAGAAAAACAACTTCGCAATACACAAATAAACTAAATGATATACTAAACAAACTAAACATGCAAATTAATTTATCAAATAATAACTTAGGCATGGAACCACCTACCTTTGATGCTGAATTTTCCACAAATTGGTGTGAAACTACAATCGCGCCGCGAACGCACCACGCAAGGGTTAAGGTGAACTCTAAAACAAGATTTCAAACCAAAATGAATCAAAAACAACACCTAAATTGGACGATAAACCTGCTGGAAAAAAAATGACAAAATCTCAAGAAAGAAAAAAAAAGAAAAGGAGAATAAGGAGAAGGAGAATACACAACTGAAGGGGTTGTTTTTGCAGAATAAGGACAAGGCACCGGCCGACATAGGAGTTGGAACACCGGAGTTAATCGTGGATAGTAGGGGATTGTGCGGGGCAGTGGTCGCCGGACGGAGCAAGAGTGCGGTGGGGAGGTGGTTGTCGGATGAGGCTGGGAAGCGGCGGCTGGTCTGAGGAGAAGGGTAGTGGGACGGCCGGATAAGAGCAGGGGGGAAATGGACGAACGGAGTAGGAGCAGGGGTGCATCAGGCTTCGTCGGAGTGGTGTGCAGCGCTGAAGGGGAGCAGCGCCGGAGGAGAAACCAGAGGGGTGGCAGTGGGTCGCAACGCCGGAGGAGGGAAGTGGAGATGAGAAGCCGGGATGGGGGCTTGGTGCGACAAGGAGGGGAATGGTGTGGGGCGGCGTGGAGAGTGCGCATAGCAGGCTGGCCGGGGAGGGTGCAGGGCGGAAGCCACCAATGAGGAGAGGCCAGGGGGGAAGACGCCTATGGGTAGGGTTTTAGGGGGTTGGGGTGCGCCTGACGAAATAGAAAGGAGGGAGGGGGAGGAAAAAGAGAGGAGGGAAAACAAACAAAAGAGGAGAAAAACAAGAAGGAAAAATAATAACAAAATAAAATAAAATAAAAGATTAAAAATAAAATTAAATTGAACCTAAAGATAATAATAAGAAAATGGAAAATAACATTATTATTATTGATAACATGTTAATAATTTTATTCTAAAAATACCTTAATTAACAATTATAACCAAATTAAAATATTAATGAAAACAATAATAAAAATAAAAAAATGTGCATTCTTTTTATCACTAAATATATATATATATATATATATTAAAAAACTAGGCAACCGCGCAGTTACCTCGCGCGGTCAATAAAATTTTTATAAAAAGATAATGATGAATATAATAATAATATATTCAAACAATGTTATTATTATTATCATTAAAATAATTCATTAAATTTTCATTACACTTCTTTTTTTCATTTCCATTTCATTATCCCACTATGTTTCAACTCATTTGAAAGCCGGGCAGACTGTTCGGATCTCAAAACCATGCCTCACCCATACGTCTGGTGATGAAAAAACCAAACACTTGTAATAAATATAATAATAATAATAATAATAATAATAATAATAATAATACTAATGATAATAATTATCATAATAACAATAATAGTAAAATTAACAAAACAATAATAATTGTAATAAACTAAAATAGAGATAATAATAATAATAATCTCAAATGACATTATTATGATTATTATCATTAAAACAAATTCTAATTCATTTTATTTCATTAATTAAACATCAGCTAGGCGTGCGGTGAACTGGGAAGGGCTGCGCGGCGACCCGAGAGAGGCCGCGCAGCTTCGACCGCGTTGCGCTGGACATGAACAAGACCAAAACACAAAGAACTCGAAAACTTAATTCAGGTTTTGACCCGAACTACCCGACGCATGGTAAATCAATGAAATAAATAAATTAGAAATGACGGGTGTGACAATTATACTCCATCATAAACTAAAACACATCATTTTTAGTTTGATGGAATCCTTATTAGAGTATGTGCCCTTTAATTAAGTACTATGTTGAACCGTAAGGTGTACTCTATACACCATATACTCTTCTAGACTCATTCTTGTGCTTACACATAGATGATTGATTCTCCTTATATTTTATAATTTATTGGAACATTTCTTGATACTTATTCATCTACCAATGGTGTCTTGGATTCTTGGCTGGTTGAGTTGGATAACCATTGGATAATTATTTCTCATGATTAAAAAACATGATCTTTACAAAACATATTGAATTTTCCAAACACATATCAGAACATTCATTAATTATATATTTATCACAATCCAATTGACACAACAATGGAACATATTCACTTCAATCAACATGTATTTAAGTAAATTGACTATTTGTCTTTATTGGGAACTTCCAAATCATCAACAACATTATTATGAACGTTAATTACAATTACTAGATTTAATTTAACAATTTGTTGACATAAATAATATTATATTAAATATTATAAAATCATAAATATAGATATGGTACTATATATATTTACCTGAGACACCTAATAGAATTAAAGGATAATCAAAATATACCCATAGTGTATAAACTGACCAAAATTCTATATGGATTAAAAAAATCATGATAATGGAACTTTAAATTATATGTAGTCCTAGTTGGTAAATGATTCATTCAAAGAAATAAAGATCATGGTTTCTATAAGAGGACGTTTGATGATTTGGGATACCTCATCATGTTCTTATTGTTGGATGACATGGTACTTCAAGGACTAAAAATTTGGTTGATTTTGGAGAAAAACATTATTTATCAACAAAATTCTTAGAAAAAAGATCTTAGGGTGACTAAAAATCATAGGGATAAGTAATAAGAGTGATGTGAATACTATATTCTATGAATTTTTTTATAGGGAATATATCTAGAATATAAACAAGATTTTTAGTATATCGGTATGTAAACCTGTTTCATCTCCCTTTGCTATGAAATTCAATTTATCTAATGGGAAAGTTATGAAAAGGGAAAAAAATTAAAATTACACATGTTAACATTTTTTTATCACCAAAAAGTATCTTGGGTAATTCATATAATCACTAGACCATCATTGAATTTTTAGGTGGGAGGTTGTCAGCTATTTCATGAAAAATATAGGGATAGAGAACTAGGAAGAAATTAAATAGATCAATTGATATATCAAAGGATTATAATATATATCGATTTGTTTTAAAACAGATATTTTATTTCATTTTATGAGGATATATCATTTCTTTGATATTTAAACTCTGAAAAAAAGTCAAAAAAAGTTTTGTTTTGAAATTATGAAGAATCATATTCAACTACATGTTCAGTCTCAAGTCGGCTATAAATTTTTTTCAAGAGAATTTGTGTGTGTGGTAGAAACCAAAGCAATGAAAGAATAGATATCATTGAGACATATGTTTTAGAATTCTGATAATTTCAAATAAGGTGGATTGAACTACTATGATCGTAATAGTTTAATTAATTTGGTTAAGAATATAATGTTTCATTTACTATAAAAATACATCAACCTAAAATATGAATTTCTCTAAAATATATTGAAGACTGGAATTTTGATCTATTGAATATGTTTTAATGAAAAACTATAATAGACATATTCGTCTATGTTATATTATAATATATTCTAAGGTGGTATTATTCAAGTAATAGACAAGGGTGAATAGAAAGAAAAATAATACAATATTATTGTTGAAGTATTGAAATTTTTTTACCTATGTGATGGGGAGTTTTGTCATTTTTCTTGAATTATTATTCAAGTATGAAATTATTAATAATGTGTCCCATCATTTACATACTAATTATAATATCTATAAGATGATTTCCTGGAAGTTAGCTTGCTCTTGGGATTTAGAAAACAACCATAAAAATACTTTCTAAAGTAAATATACTAAAAATATTTTATGATTGTATGGGTTTATTGTGGTTTTATATCAACAAGGTAGTGAAATGATGTTATGGAATAAGTTTAAGGATTCTGATGTTTTTACATAATAGTATCCCTTTCATATTTTACTAAATCATTGAACATATGGGTTTCTTTAATTTATAAACTATATTAGCATATTGGTGTTTATTTATATAGTAAATTAGAGGTCAAAATGCATCTAGGGAGGGACCTCCCCAATTTCCCTATTGTGGTTCAAATAGATGATTGATTGGGACTCACTAAAAAAATGGGGTGAGACCTCTTATATAATAAATCCATGGTAGAAAAAATTTTGACTAATTAAATACGATATCAGTTTTAATTTTATTTCATTATAGTACAACATTGTATCTTTTGATATTATGAAAATTACGGCAGTTCTCTCCCATGGATATTTGACTCATGTTCGAACTATAAAACCCAAAGTTTTCATTTTGATTTGTTTTGTAATTCATTCTGGTCAAATTTTTTTTGAGTATGTTTTGTACTATGTGTGATGAGGTCAATTGGTTATGGTGATTTAGGGTGTTTTTTCTTCCTATGTTAGTGTCCATCATGTTCAAGGTATTCCTTTTGATCATATAATTTCTAGAGGTTTTGTTTTCATTTCATGGAACTTTTTACAAATAACATATAGAGATTATTAGTTCAATAGATTCCCTACAATCTCCTAGGCAAAAGAAAAATCATTTAAAAGGAGTGAGATCAATCAATTTCTATGGTAAAAATATAGTCAATGACAGAAAGTCAAATTACAATTAGATTATAGCTATGTTATATACATGATCCTAAATAAATTTCACGATTAAATGAATTTGATCTTGAATCATAATAAATTAAAATTAGGCCATGATTGGATAATCATAAATCATTGAGTTAATTCCATAAAATAATAGTCTTCAAGGCATTGAATATAAATATCATACCAGTCCATGGGTGACAATTCCTCCATGAAGGGACTCTACCACTGTCCTCAGTGGCATCCCTTTCCTCATGACATATAAATTTTATAAAAAAAATAAGTATTTTATGATAAACATAAGTCAAAGAAAGAAATAATACAAAATATCATAATATTATATGATCTAGATGTTCATCATACATATATTTCATTAGATACACAAATTAACCAATAAATAATGGGGATATATGTTTCTAAATGTACCTATTATATCATAATAAATTACTAATATGTGTCTCATATTAATATAAAAGAAATCCCAAATCCATTTAAATCATGTCATCATTAAGCCTTAGAATTAAAAAAGGCATCCCTTGAAAAAATTATCTATCAAGGTAAACACCCTTCAATCAAGATAATGTAGTATAAATTATTTACACCACATAGAATAATTGGTATATGATCAAGTCAATATTTTCCCAACACAATAAAATATATGGATATATAAGTTACTAGACTTCAATTATTTGAAGTATTTATATGGTACGTTTAATGGAAATATATTGGAAGAAATATTATCCTTAATAATTATCAATGTTATGGAAAGATAAAGGTAGTGATGGATCATTCCCCTCATAGAGATTTGATTTCTACCACACTTCATAAATATAGGAACAAAGATAATGAATTTATGATTTTTTCCACATGGAGTCCACATATAAAAAAGGTAACACTAAAGTAATTGTAAAATAATCAATCATAACATGGAGTAATATTAAAAATAATTAACATAGGTGATTAATGACTTTAGGGAAGATAGAAAATGTATATATTTTAGGAATACATATTCATATTTTTTTATTAAATTATGACACAAATAAATAAAATGACATATTTAAGGAAGGAAATAAATGAAATACTTGTTTAAGTAAATCACATTTTAAAAATTTAAATTATTTACAATTTATATTATAAATAATAACTTTTTAAAATGAATATAAAAATAACAGATTGAAAAGTGAGTGAGAAATATTCAAAAGGGATTTCATATATTTTCATCACACTTCTATAAAAATAAATAATCACAACTCATTCAAACAAAAATTCAAAATGGAATAAAAACGAAATTAAAATATTATATTAATAATAAATTACCTAATGAAAAAACCATGAAGATGAGTAGTTTTAAAATAGATAAATCAAAGATATGATGACTGAAAAAAAAAATATAGTGGGTCCTTTATAAATATCATAGGTTATGACATAATAGAAGAGTGGTAATGGAACCAGAAATATATGTGTATCAAATGAAAGTTAAGGAGGGGGAATTATTAATTAAATAAATAAATGATATTATAATTTTGGAATTTGGAAATCAGTGATATTTAGTGTGATAAAGAATATAACCTTATGATCGAGAAATGCTGGGAAACCCCATTATATACTTTATATTTTATGAACTATGAATCCATAAGGTGTAAATGAGATAAAAAATCTCTTTAAATAATGTTAAAATATAATGGTTTACATTAAATCACATTTATATGAGACATATAATAGAAGATAAGGAACCCTTACCTTGTTCCTTGATTTTACTTATTTTGATTGTATCAAATGCCTATAGAAGTAGAAGTTTTCATCAAACTAAGTTTTCACAAACATTTCAAGGAGTGTATAGAAAGTTATTTTGTTAGAACATGGAAAAAATAAAGATATTTTTTATGGAACGAAAATGGGGAGGATCGGTGTTTATATACCAAACAGGGAGAGGTATATCAGAAAAAATGTATTTACTATTTTATTATTTATGGAAAAGTCGATAAATATTGTTGATTAATATAAAGTTTACTAGTTTGTGATTAAGAAAAGGTGATAAAATTCATAGTCAAACCTACATGAGATTGAGTGAAACTATGGAAATATATTTTCAAACATAAATAATAATAAAATAACTATTTATTAAAATAAAGTAAAATATAGACTTTGAAATTTATAATATTAGCTTAAAAATTTTAAAAATATCTTTAATTTAATTTCATTACTCCATAAATAAATTTTTATTAAATTAAAATATTTATGTTTTGTTCCTAAAATTTATGTCATGTCCATGTCATAAAACATTTAATATTCATCAAATTTGTGTTTTCCACTAATCATGAAATTGGTATTTTTTCATAAAAAGACCAAAAATTAAACCTATGATAATTTAAGAATTATGATTATAAATATGAATTATATTATTTTAAATTTATAATAAATATATTATAAATTAATATTTTAAAAATATTCATAAAATAAAAAGAAAAATAATTTATTTATAACAAAATTAATTTACTTCATTATTAGCGATTATATTTATGTGTTATGTTTTAATAATATTTATATATTAGATAGTAAATTGTTAGTAAATTTAAATCATAATTTTACTTTCCTATGACAATTATTTTATTTTTTAATAAAATTTTTGAATTGATATTTTATCAAACATATTTGTTTTGATACATGTTATACATTTTATTTTCAATATTATATTGATGGCCATAATAATCATATAATGAATACCTTAGATTAATGTAAATATAATTTTATATTAATAGGATACTATATATATAATAAATTATTTTTTAAAATGACTATAATAAATACGTTATAATAATATTTGATTTTATAACAAGTTACTTAACATTTTTAATAGAATATTCTATAGTATCAAACATACATATATAATATAATAATTATTTATTCATTAAATTATTATATAACATTAAAATGAAAAAAAAATAATGTAAATATATGACATATAAATTTATTTTATCAAATGACGGACATAAAATTTTGTATGAAATTAATAGTTAATATATTAATTTCAATAGATATCAGTTTTGATTATATGACTATAAAAACAAGTATCATTCTTTCTTAACTATTATTATAAAATTATTGTATTTCTATTTACATTGTAATATAAAAATAAAAAGTATTTTAAGTTTAATTTAATTTCCAAATTCAATTATACAAGAAAAAATAATAATGAATATCTTAAAATATTTTTTAAAAAATTGGACCTATAAATAGTTATTATTCATAAATTTCAATTAAACTTGTACTCGAATATTATAAGAAAATTCTTTACATAAAACAAACTAGAATAATTAATGGATTTGTATATATATATTTTTTTCTTATATCATTACATAAAATGAATATAAATGTATTGATTATTTATATATATAACATATATGATAATTATTTATTGAAAATATAGGCTTTTACATTTTTTCAACTTTAATAAATTTCATCATCTAAATTTTATCCATTAAAAAACACTTATTAATGTTTTCTTAAATTTTTATGAATCACAACACTATGAACTGATGTTACTTGAAAAATAAATTTGGTAACATAAAAATATTACTCAACATTGGTCTATTGAATATGTTAATCCTATATGATTGTAACAAACATTTATTTTGGTTTGAATTTCCCTTGATATAAATATAATGTGTTTGATAACATGTGATAGACGCATTGGAAAACAAAAATAAATAATTCCTTATTTCATTTTGTTAGAACAATATAATAAAAAATCATATATACTGTAAGATAAAAAATGAACTATAACAAGTAAAATCTATGATGGAATGAAATCATAGGTAAATAAAACTATTAAAACATTGAAATTACCATCATCATGATATTCTTTGAGGATCATACCAAAAATTCTAATTAAATAAAGAATAGAACTTATAATAAATATGATATATAATTTAGATAATATAGTTAGTGATTTTAGATAATTATGTGTGTATATTTAAAGGAATGCAATGTTATTGTTATGTATTTGTGTGTGTGTGTGTTCATTGGTTATATATTCATTTGGAAAATAACTATTGGATATATTTTCATTGGATATATGATCAATGGACATACTTATATAAAATGATTACATTGGTTTTTTTATTTCTATAGATAGTAATAGATTAAAAATATTAAAATTCCAAATAATAAATAATTATAGATTTAAGAAAAAATATAATAATTAATTTTTTGGAAAATTTGCATTTCTATCAATTTCGTATTAATTTTTTTTATTACAGAAGTATTTTATATATTTATAAATTTCAATGAAAGATTATGGTAGCAATGGATTGATAATATTGAATTGTTAGTAGACAAAACATTATTTTAATGCGTTTAAAATGATTAAACTTTATAAAATGATATTTTTTAAAGAATTATTTTTCATAGTATTATGTGTTTTTATGTTAGTAAATTATATTGATGACTTATAAAATATGATCCTACGAAACTTAATTTTTTATTAATGAAATATTTATTAACTGAAATTAAATTAGTAATTAATATGAAATTAGATTAAGAACAGCATGTATTTATAGGAATTTTTTTATAAAAGTAGTTTATTAATATATATTATTTCTTTAATTAGAATTTAAATTTTTCATATTTATATATTCTATTATATTAAATGTAACACTATAAGACATTATAATATTTTATTTTTATAATTAATTAAATTTTGATTCCATGTTTCTTTATATGCAAAGCCACATTTATCATAAACTACACACAACACTGAGATTATCTTGAATTATAGATAACACTAATTTTTTTTATAGACAATACTGAGTTCCTTCGAAATCTTTTCTTACACGCAAGACCGATTTTTACAAAACTACAATATAATATTAATATTAATATTTAATATGATAGTTATCAACAAGTCAATGTAATGACTTATATGAAAAGTACTAACTTATTTTTGAAAAACATTGCTTACATATGTTTATATAATTTAATGTTAACCAATTAATTAGAAGTGAATATACAAACCAATTGCATATAAGGGAAATGTTTTTAAAAAAAGACTACTTTTATGTGTAAAAGTAATTTTATCATAATAAATTAAAGTAATTAATATTATTGGATTAAATTAATGAAAATTATATATTATATGTTAAATTAAATGTTTCTACATTCATACAATAGATTTTATAGGCATAAAATTTGAACAAATCCAATTTTACAAATAAAATATGCATTTGTTATAAAGGAATATTTTCATCCATTTTAATGGAGCACTTGTTTTAAAATAAATTTTTGACACGTTTCTAACATTTATATGAAAACATATATTTAATTTATAAAATATAAATTTCAATATTATCATAGGGTGAATTTTTCATATTTTTATGAGAAGTGTAATTTTTGATTAATAGTGAAAAATACTAAATTTTAATTGTAAACTAACTTTTCATCTAAATAATTAATAATGTTAAATTATATTTTGAATTTTTTTTAATGTAAAAATAGTTTAATTATAAATATATTAATATAATTTATATGATTATAATAATTTAATATTGAATTTAGATATAAAAACGTAGTAAACCATTGAAGATTTTTACTCTAAAAACCTCCTTTCTCATTCTGTAAGTGGGATTAATTTTAAATTAAATTATGAAACTTCTGTGATTGAAATTAAGAAAAACGGATTTAATATTTTCAAAAATAATAATTTATAATTTATATTATTCAAACATATTTTTTGATAAAAAAATATTAGTGAAATCAATTAAAGTAAATTATAGTGATTATGGTAAAAACAATTTTACATAGTGATTAAGCATTAAACATAAGTTTCCAAATAAACTAGAAACTTGTCCAAACCCCATTTTATGGCTATATTTCAACCATATAACCTCTTTAACTAATATGGTTCATTATTAGTGTAAAATACTATAAAATATACCTCCTAATAATTTTTATTGTTTGGTATTTATGAGAATGTCACTCCTCCACTATAAAAGGTCAATCACCACCCCCCCCCCCGACATCTTCACACATTTGAAGCCATTTTATTATCCATACACTGATAAAATTAACTCCTAAAATTCATAAACTCATACTTGAAGAATCACATTTTGAATAAGGAAAACCAAGGATTTCATTTTGTGAAAACCAAAAGGAGTTACCCAAAAAGAGGAAACATTCTTTAATGAACACTTTTGAGTTATTTATTACACCACCCCTTAATTTATTATTATATATTTATTATATAATAACTTCAGTATCCTATATATAATTATATGTTTTTATTTATATGGTAATACCTACAAATTTACACATTCAAATCAAATGAGACATAAAGTCATAGTTTGTATGTATGGCGGACTACCGCCTCGCAAACTGATGTTTTTCGTTCTTTCATTAAAAACTTTCCAGGATGGTAATAATCATGAATTTTAGTTTATATATGATATATAAGATATTTATAATTGTTTTATTATTTTTTAATTATTATATAACTCAAACCATTATCATCACTATTTTGGGGTAATATGATAACATTATTTGGGGGTATGTGGACTACCAGATCTTTTAAGCGATGTGATTCATTCACGCTTCACATTGAATGTATTAAATATGGGTTCAATAATAATATTTCATATATATCACATATAAATTATTATTAAATTATAATATACATATAATTCATTTACTTTTCTTTCTTTTAATATGAAAAGAAAATGGAAGTAGAATTCATGCATACGTATGACCTGTAGTCTCCAGGAATAGTGAATTCCATCTCCTATCAATAAATATTATGGATTACTCTAAATACATATATAATGAATATATATGATATTTATATCGTGGTTTAAATTTTTTAGATGATTAAATATTGATCTACATAATATGAAAAAAATTACAAGTGAAAATATACTAGAAAAACAATGAATTAACACCTGAAACGGTGAAAATAATGAATGATTATTAACAAATAGTTATTAAGATATTATCATAAAATCATATATAAGATTATATATTTGAATAATTTTTTTTATAATTTAATAACATTCTTAAACCCATTATATTTGATGTTATAGTGTGTTCAACCGAAAGTATGTTTAAGGTAAGGGATTTTGTCTCAATTTACATTCCAATGAGACTTATTTAATATTATACTGAAATTATATTTTATGTGTTGTGTATAATATCCATTTGACATGTAATATCAGGATTACGTAATTATTTATATTATTTTATATCCCCTTTGAATTATATATTCTAAGGGGATTTTACTTTAAAACTACCAAGGGGTAAAAGTTATTCTGCAATCTTGCTTTCTTTTTTGATTGTTAACTTAATGTTTAAAAAATCACTTTCTTGTAATAATTTTTTATTTTTTATTTAATTTATTTTAAATATGAAAACTCTTATGTAATGGGTATAATTATTTCCTAAACTGTATACCATTTTTACATATGGTATACACGTTAAAGGATATTTGATTAGCTGGGAAATATTGATAAATATGTATCTTTTACTCAATATAGATATTTGATAAGGAAAATTGGTCATAAATTAAATTGATTATTAAATATATTAGGAATTATTTAAATAGGTATTACATGGGTGGGACATACTTATTGATATCCCCTCGATGCATTAGTAGTATCATGAGGTAAATCATTTGGCCAATCAAATGGTATTTTACATAATATGTTATAAATCATATTATGAAAGGTATTCATAGTCAATTTATCATGTACCTAGGAAAAATGGTATCCAATAATTAATCATTTACTTCATTCATATTATTTTTTTATTTATCCATGATATTTTTACTTTTACATTATCTATGGATGCAGATCATTATCATTTTATTTATTAAATGGAAAGTGTTTAGTTACTTACCATTCCATATTTATTTTTCCTTATCTATTTATATAAAGGGAATGTGTGATCAGTTATTTACCTTTACCTATTTATTATTCTCCTTGATTCATTTTTTCTTCTGTTTTTCAAAACCCTTATTGGTTATTTTAGTTCATCCTTATTTTTTTCCTTTCCCCTTAATAAGAAGAAGAGATCCTTGAATGAGTTTTCAAGGATGAATTTTATTTTATTTTCTTATGTATTATGTTTTATTTTATATAACCATTGTAAAACAGCTTCCATGTATGTATCTACATTTCCAAAACTACTATTCATTTTGGTTCTTCAAGATGTGGTTTGTTGTAATCATGCCAATGAAATAAATATACCAGCTCTGAGATTCTGGTTCCAGATCATTATAGTTGGTATCAAAGGAAGTTTTGTATAAACCATAGAAATTATATTTAGGAGAATGAAAAATAAGAAACATAACCATATTATATAATTTGAGGAAATGTAAAGGATAACATCCCAAAGATACTATGTTTATCATTATGTGATAAGATATGCATAAATTTTTCAATTTATGTCTTATATTTCACTATTATTTGGATTAAACATTATGTTTCATAATGGTATGATCTAATATTGTATATTACATTATTTAGAAAGGGATCTTGGAATGAATAACGGTATCAATACTCATGGATAATTTAGAGATTTCCCTATTGAGGGAACCAGTACAGCTGGTATTGGAACTGGGAAAATTATAGCTATTTTAGGGTAGCTTAGTCAGGTTATGATAAATAATATATCATAGATGGAGAAACCTATTCTATATCAAGATTCTCCTTATATGGATCACTATATGTGATATATTCCCCTATCCTTTAGTGGGACTAATAATCCAACTACATCTAAGCAGTTTTTTAGGTATTTAGGGAAGATATTTATATTGTGTGGATCTGATGAATAGAAAATGATTACACTTTCAGTATATTTCATCAATGATGATTTTGACCAATTGGTGTCATTGATCTGGAATATTATAGAGGAAGAAGATTTTGAACTCATAGAATAGAATTATTTTAATGATAAATTCTTCGATAAATATTTCCCCCATGTGGAATAAATTATAATGAAGAGAAATTTTTTTATCTTAATGAAAAAGGTAGAAGAAATTTTTGAAGTGTATCAATATACCATTTCAAGGTAATTTGTGGATATTATCGATTAAATGTGTAACATAGAGTGAAATATTTACCATTTATTTTATGGTATTATTCTAAGTCTTCGAAGGGCACTAGTGTCGCAAATATTTTCTTCATTTGATGAAATAGTTTTATATTCTATCAAGATTGAGATATAATTATTCAATTATTATGGCTTAAAAGGAAATAAAGATAATGATAGGATGGAAGATAAAAAGATTCATAAAGGGAATAAAGGAAATAAATATTTTCCCACATGTGATAATTGTGGAAAGAATCACTCTAGGAAGTGCATGAAGGGTTTGGGAGATTTTTATAAGTGTAGAGATAAGGGTTACTAGGAAAAATAATTCAAAGGGAAGGGTAAAAGGGATGGTATTTCGTGTTAAAACTATAAGGTGATGAGGAAATACACAAAAACATACCCCAAGCGTTAACAGAATATACCATAGAGAAATTCTGGGGATCATTGTCAAGAATATAATATTGATATAGATGAATAGGAAAGATTAATTTTATACTATATTTGGATCCTTTAATAATGTTGTAAGAGTATAATATAGATGATATCCTTATTATAAGTATTATGGGATGTATAATCATAGTACTTCACTATATTTTTTTAATGATTTGAAAGAATATTGTCTTTGGTACTGATTATCAAGAAAAAAATTTCAAAGAATGGTTGGACATCTTGTAAAACATTTTATTGAGGGAAATACAATCCATAATATATTCCAGATATAGACATAATGATTTTTGGAAAAGAGATTATTGATATGGATAAAGTAAATTTGTTACTTATTTCTACTATAGAAATTATTAATGTTTTGATGACAATGTGGTTTATTCTATTATTGATGGTATTTTTAATATCTTTGGATTTAGGGAATATATCCAATACTTTGTGTTCTATTTAATGAATAAGGAAACATTTATATTTTCAATAAGGTTTTATGGTAACTCATGTTTTTACCATATTCCAAGAGAATTCATGATGAAGGTGTTCATATGTTCGGTATATGATGATTAAAGAGATACTTCTTATAGATTGAATACTAATGATATGTTCATTTTGGAATTTTATTGACCTTACATTTAAAGTGTTTTCTCAGAATATTTTGTAACTCTAACCATTTTTTAAATGGATTATGTTCATCTTTGGATGAGGTTTTTAAGTTTAATGAATTACATCACCATATCATGAAACATGTGCTAAGAAATGAAGTGAAAATAGTTAAAGTCGCAACTTAGTGATAAGATTATGTTTATGAAATATAAAATTATATTTACTTATATTCTTCAAGAGTGAATCAATTCATTAACTCTAAGAAAAATGGTCTTGAAAAAATTGTCTTATTTTCATCATTTTTTATGATATCCAAAATAATTTTTCTCCAATGTAGTTTATAAAATTTTAGTCATGAACCATATTTAGATCTCCCAATTTCCTATTATCAATGTTCCCTATCATTCTCCATCATAACTTGATAGTTATATTTCTCTTCCCTATCCTTTTTTCATAAATATTATCCTATTTGAATGCCTAGTTTTATAGTGACCTTCATATTTCTCAATCCCTCTTGTTAAGATGATGTGTTATTAGCCCTATTTAAAATGATGGTTTTTCAACAATAGTATTTTAAAATATAAAACCCTCAATTACATATATCATGTTTGAATTTTGAGGACCTGATTTATTTAAGGTAGGTAGAATTTAACACCATAGGACTTTACAATATTTTCCTTTTAGAATAAATTTAATTTTATTAATAGCTTCTGTTATACGTAACACCAAGATAACTTCATGCTAAACACCAAAATGAGATTATTTTTTAGTATATGTAAAAATAATTTGGCTCATTTTATAAATAATTCTGATTTCCTTCAACAACTTGTGTTACAAACAATACCGTGTTTTACCAAACTATAATGAACTATTAATATTATTATCTAATATGATAGTTATCAAATTGCCATTATCATGTCATGTATTAAAAGGAGTAAATAATTTTTTAAAATATTGTTTACATATGTTTATATAATTATTTGGTAACCAATTAGTTAGAAATGAATATAGAAATCATTTTAATATGAAGGAAATGTGTTTATAAAAAAACTATTTTTTTATGAAAAATGAGTTTTAAATTAATAAATTAAATGTATGAATATTATATATTGATATTTATAAAATTTATATATAATATATTCAGTTATTTTTTTAATTCATTCAGTTGATTTTATTGGTATAATATAAGAATAAATTCGAGTTTACCCATAAAAAATATATTTGTTCTAAAGGTATTTTTCCAGACTTTTAATGGTGCATTTGTTTTAAAATTAAATTTTAATACTTTTATAAATTTTATAGGAAAAAATTAAATTCAGTTTTCAATTTATAATATCAAATTTATCTTAGTAATAATTTTTAGAATTTTTAAAATAAGTTTCTTTTTATGAATAGTAAAAAAATGATGAATTTTAATTAAGAAATGAAATTTCATCTAAATAATTAATAATATTAAATCATATTTTTATTTTTTTTAAATTAAAAATAGTTTACATATAAATATTTAATTCAATTCATTTAATTGGAATCATTTTTATATTTAATTCAAATATAAAAATGTAGTTAACTTTTGAACATTTTTACTTTAATAACTTGCTTCCTCTTTCATCCGTATTATTAATTTTAAATTAAATTCTTCTACTTATATGATTTTATTTTTGAAAAATGGATTCAAAATTTTTAATCACCATAATTTATAATTTCTAGTAAGTTAAACTTATTTTTTGACCAAAACATTTAGTGAAAGCAATTAAAATTAATTATAGTGATTAAGGTAAAAATTAGTTTACTTCATGGTTGAACTTTAATCTTAAGGGGAAAAATAACCAAGAAACTCTTAAAAACCCATTTTGTGGACATTTTTCTACCAAAAACACTCTTTTATAAAAAAAAATGGTTCATTATTTTAGGCACATGATGTAAGGGAGACCTTCTAAGAGTGTTTTCCGTTTGAAATTTACAATAATAACACTACTCCTCCACTAAAAAAAGGCACCCCTCCCCCAAAATCATAACACATATAAGGTCATTTATCTCATCCAGAACCTACACAAGTCAAATCCCAACATCCATCCTCTCTTATTATAAGCCTCAATTTAGGAGGAAGTGTGATGAACTGACCTAAACACCCTTTTACCATGATACTGAGGTCTGTAATAACATAGCCCAAAAGGTGTTGTTGATCCCTACGGGTTGGTGAATAGAAAAAAGAATCATACACGACAAAATTGGGAATGGTTTGGACACATAATAAATGGAATAAAAACTTTTAGTATGCTCAAAGAAAAACCCCAAAGGGGACTTTATTAGAATTCAAACATCTATATCAAAACTCAAACACTAAATCACATAAGTACCATGATAACATGATAAAAAACCCAAGTCACAATGGTAAAAGAACTCCAAGATTAAGGAATAACAAAAACAACAACCTTCAATTGGTTCTTTTCCTATTCTCAAACATGGTAGATATAAATCTATAAATTCTTGATGGAAAGGGTATCATATTAGATTAAATCCCATTAGGGTCTCAACAACTATTTCATAATAAGATGTCAAAATAAATAAAGAAAATAATTCTTTAAATTTCAAATAAAATAGACATGGATGTAAAATTTTATATTTAAGTCAAAGGATTATTTTCATTTCAATTTATGTAAAAATTTTAAATAATGGATTAGGTAATCATTTTATAAAAATACTTTATATAAATCATTATGCATGAGGAAAATAGTTCCATAATTATTAGAAAATATATCAAATTAATCACAACAAGAAACATTTTCATCAACCCTGAGGTATGATAGTTCCATGTTATGATATCATCATACCCTCATATCAGTGACCACAATAATATGTGCACACATGTACCTTGGGCATTGTCCAAATATGACCCATCAACATCCTATTGAGGATAAGATATATTATACTATATTTTTGTTAGAGTTGTTAAGTGTCAATATGTTTCTTGGGAACTACCATCCTAGAATGCCTTTCCCAAATAATCTACTAACTAAATAGGCTCAAAACCAATAAGGGGAAATTTACTTCACAATAGTTTTAAAAAAAATTAACCCATTTCAAATTGCAATATTCTAATTTATATTTAAGAACCAAAACATAGATTTTTAATCATTTCATTCCTTTTCAAAAATAAAACCAATGATAGTTTTTAAAAAATCAATTAGATATAGTTTAATCAAAATCAATTGCACAATTCCATTAATTTTCAAATCACACCCCAAAAATCATATTCCCAAAATTGGTTGTTTTTCCAAAAAAATCATTCCAAATAAATTCGAATCCCAATTTGAATCAATTTGGGTTTTTGAAATTCAATTGAAATGAGTTTAATTTGAATCAAAATATTCATGTGTCACACCCGTCATCCTGAATTAATTATTTTATCAATTTTCTTTACGTCAGTTGGTTCAGGTTGAGACCTGACATAAAGATTTTGAGTACTCATTTAAAAAATGTGTGTTTTAGCCTTGACTGCATCCAGTGCACCATGGTCGAAGCCACACAGCCTCGTCTGGGTCATCGCGCGGCCTCTCTTAGTTCCCCACACACCTATCTAATGTTCAACTAATTAAATAAAAGAGTTATTAATAAAGAAAAAAAAAATAAAATAGGGATAAAATGAAAATAAAATAAAATAAGAAAAGTGATAAAAATTTAATGGTTTGTTTTAATATTTAAGGATGTTGTTATCATTATTATTATTAGTTCTAAGGATGATAAATTATTTAAGTTATTAATACTATTTCCAATTATTATTATTATTATTATTAATGTTTTAATTAAGTTATTAGTTATTATTTAAATTATTATTACAATTACTATTATTCTATTATTATTATTATTATGATTATAACTATAGCTTTTTTTAGGTTTTTTTTATTTTTTGGTTGTTTTCCGTAGGGTTGTGGGTCTCTTTCTTTCCCCCTCCAACCCGTCGCAACCCCCCTTCCCATCTTCCCGAGGACGCCGCCGGACTCCACCCGCCTCGTGACCTAGCATGTCACCCCCCCCCCCCCCTTCCTTGTTCGGTAAACCCCAGCGCCCCCCTTTTTTCCACCTTAACAGGTCACCACCCAACTCTAGTTCGACGGTGCCCTCCACCTTGCGCAGCAGCCTCTGACGACAACCTGTGACTTCTGACTTCCCAACTCCTGTCGTGACCGCCACTGGCATTTCCTCCTCTCAGCGAGAACTCCGATGAACCACCTGCGCGCCACCCAGAATGCACCCCCGACCGAGCTCTTGTAGTGTCTCCAGTCTCCTTATCTTTTGGAAATCTCTAGTTGTCATCCTCTAAGACCTTATATGGTTTCTCCTCCTGGTGAACAACTTCGGCGAACCACCCACACGCCGCCCCTCTTCACTCGCATCACCTGCGGGATGTCCTGCTGCCTCACCTGAACCTGCATCGCCCCTCTTTTCCAGTTGGATTTCTATCACGACACATCCCCAGTGACACCACTCCCATCCGGTTAAGTTCCTATTTATTTTTACTTTGAGTTTTTTTCTTTCCAACGGGTATGAGGTTCGTTTATGGGACGTTTTTTAATCTTTATTTTGTTCAAACTCTTGTTTTAAGGCCCAATTCCTTTTTCTTGTGGTGCAAGTGGTGCGCGGTGGAAGTCTACGGATTATTTTACAAATTCACTACATACAAGTATGTGGTTCTCCATATAATTTATTATTTGATTAATTTATTCGAAAGCTTAATTTGTTTAACATATTGTTGAATTATTTTGTGTAGTCCGAAGTGGGTTATCATCGAAGTTTGATTTGTATTGAAATTGTTTAGTACCATGATTATGTTACTTGTGTGTTTTCTATTGAACTTTTATCTAGGTATTTTTTAGTGACTTTTAAATTATGTGGTTAGCATATTAATTTGTGTAAGCGGTGAAAATTGTGTTTTTAACATGACATCTGGTGTGTTTAGCCGTAAAAGAGGGATTTGTGCGTGTTTAGTAGTTAACACCAAACGATTTCTTCTAAATTGTTTTATAAGCATTTATTTTTGGCCTGTTAAATTATGTGGTTTATGCAATTGTGTTTTTCATATGGTTTAAGGTTTTCCATCAAACTATTTGGGTGGTTCATGTCACACTTTAAAATTTCATTTGAGTGTGTGTGATGTGTGAATGCGTTTAAATTTATAAATGGTTACATTAGTTTTTGCAAATCCATGTGACACCGTTTTACTATTACTTTATATATATATATATATTATGGTTTACATAGTTAAAAAAATGGTGTGAAACATATTTAAAAAATGTTTTAGTGTGTGCCTTATTTTAAAATGGTTTTTACGTGTGTAATTGGTGGTTCTTTTAGTGGTGAGTGTCTTTTAAGATGTCCAGATGGTGTAGTTGAGTATGTAACCTATGTAGATTTTGTTTTGAAAATATTTTGGTGTGTGTATGATTTTAAAAGCGGGTTTTGGTGTGCAAATTGTGATTTTGCATGGGTAAATACCCCTTTTGGATTGTATGCATTAGTGTGACATGTGACATGAACTTGAAACTTGTTTGAGCACAAACCTGGAAGCCCGAGTAGCTAGGAGGGTGGACTAGACTAGTGGGCTAGTGTTTCGGAGGTGACTCAACCCAATTTCACTCGCAGGACTGACAATTGCAACACTAACTAAACATATTCTTTTCTGAGGGTCATGGCCTTCTAAGCCGCGTTTTTTTATGTTTGTGGCCTTCTAAGCCACATTTTCTGAGGGTTGTGGCTTTCTAATCCACGTTTCACTGAGACACGAAGATCTAGGGGCCCAAGCTAGCTAACACCCACAAGGCCTCTCCCACATTAGTACTCATTGGTTACTTTACACTTATCAGGGTTACACATAGGTTATTTTAAAATGTAATGGTGTGTGTGTTTTAATTTAAGTTGCTTCATTTTAAACTATTTTCCTTAATCCCATTTTCTTTAAAAATGTTCAAGCATTTACTTCTTTGTTTTAATTAAAACTGAAAATGTATTTGACATTTAATAATTATCCATGGAACCTTTTTATTGGGTGACTTCTTACTGGGCTCTTGGCTCACACCCTACATACACCTTTGGGTGTATATAGACCTTCTTTCTTGTGTATTCCATGTTGTGACATCGTTCTTAGTGACAGTGGTTCGGGTTACCGATGGTTTTCCCGTGCGTGTCTGACGATGGTGGTTAAGGAGGTGGCTCCTCATGTAGCATGAAGGTGTGGATAGATGTGTTAGTTTTATTTCCTCACAGTCTTCTTAGAGTTTTAGTTTTCCTTTGTTTCCATCTCTATTGGGTTGTTGGTTCTAGTTGTAGAGTTTTAAATATGAATTGTGTTAGGGGTCTGTTTGGTTGTATAAAATCGGTTTCGTTCCATTAAAGTTGTTAGTTGTTTTTATGTCTCTACATTTGGGTAAATCATTCTCATGTGTTAGTTTTGATACCCAGGAACTTGTGCCATCCTGTGGGGATCAGGAACTCCCTTCGGGCCATGTCACGGACTGGGTCGGGCACCGGTTCGGATGACGACCTGGCCTAGTTTGTGAAAAAATGGTATCAAAGGAGGTTTTCTCTCTTGGGTCATGTTCCTTTGGGATAGAGTCAAGGTATACCAAAGTTAAGGGTGTCAGAACTTGACATTCTTTCTACGAGCAAGGTGCTAGGACAGCACACCTCATGGCGGGACTCGAGTTACCAGAGTAAGTTCAGGTTTGTCTGGGTCATTGGTTTTTATGGTTAATCTTGCATAGAGGAAATGAAAAGAGAGTGGGGTCAGTGGTCTCAGTGAGCTCACAGGGCCTGGAAAGCCATGTGGAGCAAGTTACACTGTCCTAAAATAATCTATGTGGTACTGGCGTGATTGGCGTATGACCGCCAACCCTATGTTCCAATCACAAGCTGACACTAGTCCCCACCAGCATTGTTCCTCGTCTCTTTGTTTTGGATTCGCAGAATACTGGATTTTAAGTAAAAATGAATAGATATTGGAAAAAAAGAGGTTTTGAGGTGAAGCACTTTAAAAAGAAAATGACGTGTGACGTTTGAAAAAGTGTGGGTTGAATGTTTGGTTTTGAAAAATGGAAAGGTTTGGTTTTGATTCTTGGTTTTCTCTTGGGCAACCACATTCATGAGTGTATATGGAAAGAGAAATTGTTAATGGAACAAGCGGATGGGTTCCTAGATGGACATGATGTGGGTTCCGGTGTGGCACAAGAACATGCATGTGTGCGAACTATGGGACACTATTGGTATTTGTGAAACCCACCAGCTTTGTTTATTTTCCAAAAGTATTGTTATAGGAAAATCTGTTTTTTTGATAACCAGTGATTGTGTGGTGTGTCCTTGTGTTTTGGAAATGTTATTTGTGAGATATTTCGATCTGAGAAACTTTTTTAACTGATTTTGGTCTTGAGTTTTATTTCTTTATTTATAAGCTGGTGTGTAATCATGTGGTTAGTTCCTTCTTTTGAAAAATGCTTCGAGAAGCCCTTGCAGTGGTTTCCCCTGCACGTTTAGTGTTCGCTTGTAGTATGTCTTTACCATTGGACCAGTTTGGTTGGGCCCATGGTTTTATTTATTGACTAGTTCACTCCCCCCCCCATAAAGCATTAACATGCGATTAAAGTGTGGCCATCGGCAATTCGTCATTGGCTGACCCTCCAGTTGATCAAAGGACTCTCTTCCTGAATTCTATAATTAATCCCACCTATTCTTTTTACAACTAAATGGATCCACTAGTAGTGGGATGATAGATGTGAGATGAGTTAAAGGGAGATTTGGTCACTTTGAGTTGTCTTAGTTGTCGGGTATGGGGTTTGACATCGTTGCGTCTGAAGGTTTCCCCCTGAAAGCGGTGAACAGAATTTTAGTAGGGAAGGGTGAAAGTGGTTCATAATTTTCAGTGTTGAATAGTGTCTTTAAAGTATTGTAGTACTTCCATCGGCCGTAAGGGTCATGTTTGGTGACGTCTACATTGTGAGTTCTCTTGAAGAGAAACGGTGTATTTCATGGGACCCTTTGAGAATCCTTGTTTTCATAGGAGTGTGTCCTCCTCTTGGGGAGTGTTTTTCATTCGTCTATCCTTATTATGATTCATGTTGAAGGTGAAGAGGTGATGCTTGTGCATAATATAAACCTCTGTTCTGGTGAATGTTCTATGAGATAGTAGTTGTATGTCATGTTGTGTTTTTTTGTTGGTGTTGTCTTGGTTGCAGTGTGGTTGTTTGTGACACCAAAGCGAGAAGCTTCGTTTGGGAGTCTTCCATGCCTGACTGTGAGGCAGGAGATGATTCAAACATTAGGTCTCTAGCCATAGGCCTCAGAGTGAAGCTGGCGCATGGTCAGAAACCCTGAGAGTGTATGGGACCCCGACCTTATTTCTGCCATTGGTGTTAGAGGTGAAAGTAGTTAAAATTTCTTTTTGTAGCTATTTTGTTCTGAATGACCCATTTGGGTGCGTGGGATTTTCTGTTTCCATGAGGAGGTGTGGTCGTCTTGTCACTATAAAGTCTTGGGAGTTGCATCCCATCGGATGTAATCACTTTTAGTGCTCTTTATGGGTTTTTTCGGGTAAATTGGTCTGAAATTTGAATGGTGGTCATCCAGGGATGTGTAAATGGTGGTTTTTATTAGGTCATGCTTTTGATGACCCGAAAGTCGGACCCCTCCCTCCCTGCCCCTTATGGTGGGGTGTTTGGTCTCTGTCGGGAAATTTTCAAAGTTTCATATCTTCTGTTGTCTTTAATGGTGGGGAGACCCATGATAGGTCTCGCTTAAATGTTTCTGGAATAAATTGGTGTTATCATTTTTCTTAATGGTGGGCAGTTCGCTTGTGCCTCCCTGTTTCGGTTTTCCAATCTTGTCTCAAGCGTTATTAAGTTCCTAATGGTGGGGAGCCCCTCAGAGTATTCCCCTATTCGTCTTTTAGTTCTATTCCTATAGATGATTTGGTGATATGGGATAAAAGTTCTCCTTGGACATGGTTGGTCTTATTTGGTTGTTTCATACAAATAGTGTGAAACCAGTTTTGTGGTACTTGAGGTGTTTGGTTTACGATGTTGGCTTTAGTGGGTGCGAGATCTCTAGTCCTTGATTAATCCATTAAAGGGGTTTTTCTCTTTGGGGCAGGAGACACATAACAGAATGTATTTTAACGAGTTTCTTGAAGTTTTATTTTGGGTCACATTATCTAAGCACTATGTGTTTGCCTTTTTTTGCTTGTTGATTGTGGGGAACCTATTGAAACCTTAGTGGGGTATCGATTTCTTCATTGAGTCTCAACCTTAGTTGTGGATTTCTGGGGACAGAAAGCTTTATGGTGGGGAGAATTTTGACACCCTTTATCCTTGAATTAATTATTTTATCAATTTTCTTTATGTTGGGTGGTTCAGGTTGAGACCTGACATAAATATTTTGAATGCTTATTTAAAAATTGTGTGTTTTGGACTTGACCACATCCAACGCACTTTGGTCGAAGCCATGTGAGCTCGCCTGGGTCACCACGTGGCCTCACTTGGTTCCCCTCACACCTATCTGATGTTCAACTAATTTAATAAAGGAGTTATTAATAAGGAAATAAAATTTAAAATAGGGATAAAAAGAAAAGAAAATAAAATAAGAAATGTGATAAAAATCTAATGGTTTCTTTTAATATTTAAGGAGTTTATTATCATTATTATTACTAGTTCTAAAGATGATAAATTATTTAAGTTGTTAATACTTTTCCAATTATTATTATTTTTATTAATGTTTTAATTAAGTTATTATTTATTATTAAAAGTATTATTACAATTACTATTATTACTATTATTATTATTATTATTACTATAGATTTTTTAGGTTTATTTTCTTTTATGGTTGTTTTCCTTAGAGTTGTGGGTCTTTTTTCTCCCTCCAACCCATTGCAACCCCACCTTCCCTTCTTCCTGAGGTTGCCTCCCGACTCCACCCACATCCCGACCTGTCACGTCGCCCCCCCTTGCCTTGTCAGGTGAACCCTAGTGCCCCACTTTTTCTTACCTTAACCGGCCACCGCCCTGCTTCACCACCCAACTCCTATCTGGCGACACCCTCCACCTTGCGCAGTGGAATCCAGTGACAACCTGTGACCTCCAACCTCCCTTCTCCCGTCGTGATCCCCAACAGTGTTTCCTCCTCTCGGCGAGCAACTCCAACGACCCACCTGCGCGCCGCCTCGAACGCACCCCCGACCGAGCTCTGGCAGTGCCGCTGGTCTCTTTCTCTTCTAGAAATCTCTATCCATCGTCCTATAAGACCTTTGGTGTTTCTCCTCCCATAGAACAACTTTAGTGAACCACCCGCATGCCGCCCCTCTTCACTGGCATCACTTGCGGCTAGTCCCGCTACCTCACCCGGACCTGCGTTGCCCCTCTTTTCACTTTGGATTTCCGGTACGACACATCCCCGATGACACCACTCCCATCCGATTAAGTTCTTATTTATTTTTACTTAGAGTTTTTTCCTTCCAGCGGGTATGAGGTTTGTTTATGGGACCATTTTTAATCTTTATTTTGTTCAAACTCTTGTTTTAAGGTCCAATTCCTTTTTCTTGTGGTGTATGTGGCGCACGGTGGAAGTCTGCGGATTGTTTTGCGATGTCACTACATACAGGTAGGTGGTTCCCCGAAAAAGTTATTATTTGATGAATTTATTTTCAATTTTAATTTTTTTAACATATTTTTTAATTATTTTTTGTAGTGCAAAGTGGGTTCTCAGTGAATTTTGATTTTTATTGAAATTGTTTAGTACTATGTTTATGTTACGTGTGTGTTTTATGTTGTGAACTTTTATCAAGTTAGTTGTTAGTGACTTTTAAATTACGTGGATAGAATATTATTTTTTTCAACCAGTGAAAATTATGTTTTTGACATGATTTCAGGTGTGTTTAGTCGTAAAAGAGGGGTTTGTGTTGTTTAGTGGTTAATACCAGGTGATTTCTTCTAAATTGTTTTATAAGCTTTTATTTCTGGCCTGTTAAATTATGTGGTTTATGCAACTGTGTTTTTCATATGGTGTAAGGTTTTACATCAAACTATTTGGTTGGTTCATGTCACACTTTAAAATTTCATTTGAGTGTGTGTGATGTGTGAATGCGTTTAAATTTATAAATGGTTGCTTTAGTTTGTGCAAAGCCATGTGAAACCCTTTTACTATTTCTTTATATATATATATATATATATTATTCTTTACATAGTTATTACAATGGTGTGAAACGTATTTGAAAATGTTTTAGTGTGAGACTTATTTCAAAATGGTGTTTACGTGTGTAAGTGGTTATTCATTTAGTGGTGACTGTCTCTTAAGTTTTCCATATGGTGTAGTTGAGTATGTAACCTATGCAGATTATGTTTTGAAATGATTTTGGTGTGTGTATGATTTTAAAAGTGGGTTTGGGTGTGAAAATTATGATTTTTCATGCATAAATACCCTTTTTGGATTTTTGTATTAGTGTGACATGTGCCATGAACTTGAAACTTGTTTGAGCACAAACCGGGAAGCCCAGGTTACTAAGAGGGTGGACTAGACTAGTGGGCTAGTGTTCCATAGGTGACTCAACCTGGTTTCACTGGAAGGACTGATGATTGAAAAACTAAGTAAACATATGCTTCTTTGAGGGTCGTGGCTTTCTATGCCACGTTTTCTGAGGGTCATGGCCTTCTAAGCCATGTTTTCTGAGGATCGTGGCCTTCTAATCCACGATTCACCAAGACATGAAGATCTAGGGGCCCAAGCTAGCTGACACCCACAAGGCCTCTCCCATATTAGTGATAATTGGTTACATTATGCTTATTAGTGTGACACATTGGTTATTTTAAAAGGAAAGTGTGTGTGTTTTAATTTAAGTTGCTCCATTTTAAACTGTTTTCCTTAATCCTATTTTCTTTAAAACTATTCAGGCATTTACTTATTTGTTTTAATTAAAATTGAAAATGTATTTGTCATTTAATAATTATGTGTGGAACCTTTTTATTGGGTGACATCCTATTGGGCTCTTGGATCACACCCTACATACACTTTTGGGTGTATGTAGACCTTGTTTCTTGTGTATTATAGGTTGTGACATCATGCTTAGTGATGGTGATTCGGGTTTCCGATGGTTTTCCCATGCAGGTCTAACGATGGTGGTTTAGGAGGTGGCTCCTCATGTTGCATGAAGGTGAAGATATATGTGTTAGTTTTCTTTCATCGAAGACTTCTTAGAGATTTAGTTTTCCTTTGTTGTCATCTCTCTTGGGTTGTTGGTTCCAGTTATAGACCTTTAAATATGAATTGTGTTAATGGTCTATTTGGTTGTATAAAATCAGTTTCTTTCCATTAAATTTTGTAGTTTTTTTATGTCTCTTCCTTCAGGTAAATCATTCCCATTTGTTAGATTTGATACACAGGCACTTGTACTAGCCCATGGGGATCAGGAATGCCCTCCAGGCCATGCCGCAGACAGGGTCGGGCACCGGGTCGGATGGCGACCCGTCCTGGTTCATGACATCATAGGTATTTAACATGAAGGCTCTCAATGGAACCACCTACCTTTAAAATGAATATCACATAACACAACACATACAATGAAAATTTACAACAAAGAAGAATGGAAATTATGATAAAGAAATCAAACCTAGATTCAAGATGCAAAATAATAGATATTAAACCCATAAAAACAAATATGATACAACATCCCCTAGGAGGAAATAAATAGAGACTGGGAAAATAGAATGGGAGGAGATAACTAACAGAAGTTGAATTAAACAATGTTCATCATGTTATGATCCGCTTCAAAATAGGTTTAGGAGATCCAAAAATAGGTCTTGAGAGAACCAAATACCTAGGAATATGTGTATTCTTGAGTTAGGTTCAAGAGGGGGAAGAAATAGGGATTTTCAAAATTTTGAAATAATTTTTATAATTAAAAAAGTCCCCTTCCATAGTTTACATGAGTAATTGCATGATTTTCCAAACTGTGAACCCTAAACATGTGCCCCAGCAATGGGGTGCATGGTTTCTCCTAAGTGGGATCACAGTTTTTCAAACCATTCCCCAACCATGAAAACCTCTACTTTTAGGGTTTTCACAGTTTCTATTTGGTGGGTGTATTTTTTGGGATAACTACGTTCAAAAGTGTACATCCTAGAAAGATCCAATATTTTCAAAGTTCCTACCAAAAAATTACCCAAGATGAAACCCAACTAAAACATCATAAAAAATATGGTTGGAGGTGTAACTAGAGATAGTAATTTGATGTTACAACCCCCACAACATAGAAAATTTATGTCCAGAGAAATATTATCAAGAATTCTATATGTTAAATGATGGTTTCAATCTCCTTTCATCAGTGATTCTCCGTCCCAAGTCTCATATGCATCAAAACCAGGCTTCCATAACACTCAAAATAACTATATCATCCTCCTAAAAAGGTTAATTAGTTTTATAATCAACTGTCATGACTATATGGTCATTCATGGTTAGATCAGGCTCAACATCATGACTACTCTATTTCAGAATGTGAGATGGATCAAAAATATTCATTCATAGATGTGATACATGGAACACATTATGTATCAATGTCAACAATTGAGGAAGCGTTAAATGGTAAGATACATTCCCCACTTTATAAATATTCTCAAATGGTCCCATAAAACTAGGAGAATGAATTCTTTTTGTAATGTCCCGGTTCCGGGTGCCACTCAACAAGTGCCCCGAACCCGGTTCGCCACGGGACCTCAAGCACATTTCCCCAAACGCCAGAGGCTACCGACTAGCAGCGAGGTCCCTGGTCTGATAGTGGGGAAACTATGCCCTCATTTTCCAAAGTGTAGCGCAGCGGAATACAAAATTAAACATACAATGACAGCGGAAGAAGTAAACCATACACAAATGAAATAAACTACAGTAGTTGATATAACCAACAGTATTTAAATAATGATGCTACATGTTTTAAGTTCTAAGAAAACAGCCATAACATGTTATACATCAAGACTGTACAAAAAAAAGAAGAGTACAGTAGAACAAAGCGAAACAGCTGGCAGCGGCATCACGAGGCTAGGCTCGGTCCCATGCCCTCCTACTGCACAGAAACAGTCAAGTACTTGTATAGGTACTATTTCCCCTATCCACACCTATAGAAACGTAATCTATTTGGGCCGAAAAGCATGACCCAAACAGGGTGTGAGAAATATCTCTCTGTAGGCACCCACCAAAGGCTCGTTCCCAACTACGTGTAAGCATGCAACAACAGTGTGCAGTAGTAAAATGCAATAAAGTAAGCAGTACTCAAAAGTAACTAACTTCCAGTTATATTGTCATTTTATTATCCATTTAATCCATTTAATTTAAAATATCACCACAATGATTATTCTAAATAACCAGCTAATGTCCTCAAACATGTAAACCCCTACCCTAAAGTAAAGAGTATCCAACACAAGAATCTACCCTCAGGTATAACAGATTTGTCCCTCAGGCATAGGTAGTGTTGCCCACAAGCATAGAATCAGATGCGCACAGGTATGGAAGAAGTTTCCCTCAGTCCGAAATAACTACTACCCACAGTCTAAATAGTGCAGTGCCCACAGGCTAATCACAACAACGCCCTCAGGCTAAACAGGTAACTGGGCCATGCCCAACACCTAAAAAATACAGTAAATAAGAAAATCCTCTTGAGGAAATTCTAAAATTACTACTTTAAAGGCATACCCTCGGGTATCCTGGCCAAACGGCTAAACAGTGGACCACACCCCTGGGGTGGTTCCGGATCCAAGCAACGATCCCAACCAGCATTTTATTGTCATATTTTAATCACCTATTCTATTCTATGTGTTTAATGTAGCAACATACTTATCCCCACGACACCCCAACATGGGTTCGTGGCACAAAAATGCACAAAACACACAACAGTTGGAAAAATTAACAGTAATCCACCTACCTAATACGTCAACGAGAGGTATACACAATCGTTGAACCCGGAAACACCCAATAATGGAGTAGATATGAGGTAAGAAAACTTTTATTCAACCTCAAATAACTCTCGTTATGGAAATAATTGGTAAGAAACATGCTAGGAGAAGAGAGGGCTTACCCGCGCGGTCCCAACGTGATCGACCAGGGCGGAAACGGAGTCCGGATGTGCGCTCGATGGATCTCCGAAGCTCCGGCCATCCCCTCCCGTTCTTTCTTCCCGTTCTAAGCCTTACCTATGAATAGGGGAGGCTAATTCCCATTTTAATCGAAAAAACAAAGTACATGTCGTGTAATTCCAAGTACACGGCGTGTACTTCCATTATTTAAATGTTCCCCTAGTGGCACCGCCACACTGTTAATCCGTCGACATGAGTACACGACATGTACTCCTAAGTACACGACGTGTACTGTCTCTTAGCTGGTTGATGCTCCACCGCCTTACTATTTTGGCCTGCCGCCTGACTACATGGCGTGTACAAGACCACTACACGGTGTGTAGTCAGTTCCTACACCCTTCGTCGCTGATATGGCTACACGACCCGTGTACCCATCCCACTTGGCCAAAAGTACACGGCATGTGGAAAAGTACACATCGTGTAGATCCAAAATTTAGGATTTTTTTCCATTTTCCATATTTTATCAAAAACACTTAATGAAAAGAGAAAAGAAGAAGCATGTACCTCAAAACTAAGAATCGGGTTCTTACAAACTTCCCCCCTTATAGCAATTTGTCCCTAAATTGGCCTTCCAACGGTGGAAAAGATAAAGCTCCGAACAGCTCTAGCCACTAAGCATGTACATCGGTTTCCCACTCCCAGGTTTCATCCTGCACTCGGCCATGCTACCATAGAACCAGTACGAGAGGAACTGACCGGCCTTGGAGAACCTTCGTGCTCCTATCAACGATACGATTCGAATGCTCCTCAAAGGATGCATCATGCTGAAGCTCAACCTCCTCTGGCTGAAAGGTGTGAGATGGGTCTGAATGGTAGCGACGCAACTGAGACACATGGAAGATGTCGTACATGGATCGGTACCGCTGTGGTAACTGCAACTGATAGGAAACCAGCCCGACTCTCTCCAAAATCTCAAATGGCCCCACATGCCTCGGTGAAAGCTTACCCTATCTCCTGATCTGCTTGTGTCCCAGCCTCGGTGAAACACGCAAGAAAATGTGATCCCCGACCACGAACTCCAAAGGTCATCTATGGCGATCAGTATAATACTTCTGACGAGACTGCGCGGTAGCCATCCACTCATGAATCAACTGGACCTGCTTAGAAGTCTCCTGCACGAGCTGTGGTCCCAGTAAAGCTACCTCACCTACCTCTATCCAGCACAAAGGTGATCGGCATGGCTTACCATATAGAGCCTCGTATGGTGCCATCTCGATATTTTCCTGAAAACTATTGTTATAGGCAAACTCGAATAAGGGTATATGCTTATCTCAAGAGCCCCCAAAGTCCAGGACGCATGCACGCAGCATGTCCTCTAGCACCTGTATCGTACAATCTGACTGGACATCAGTCTGAGTGTGGTATGTTGTGCTTAGAATCACCTGTGTACCCAGTGCCCTCTAAAAACTCTACCAGAAACAAGTCGTAAAACGGGCGTCCCTATCTGAAACGATAGAATAAGGGACCCCATGAAGACGGACGATCTCTCAGATATACATCCTTCTAAGATCATCAACACCGAAGGTCTCCTTGATCGGTAAAAAGTGAGCTACCTTCGTGATTCTGTCCACAATGATCCATATAGAATCATTGCCTCGAGGTAACCTCACAAAACCAGTCACAAAATCCATCGCGACATCATCCCATTTCCATTCCGGAATGGGTAAATTTTGTAATAGTCAAGCTGGTCTCTGATGCTCCTCTTTAACCTACTAACAGGTGGAACACCTCGTAACAAAACCAGCCACATCTCTCTTCATACCCGGCCACCAGTACTGACGTCTCAAGTCTCGGTACATCTTGGTAACCCTGGGATGAACTGCCCAAGCTGAAGCATGAAACTCCCACATCAGATCTTCGTGTATATCCCCTGGAACCCACACTCTTCCATGGAAACGAAGAATTTCATCATCGCCTATGGTCCAACCAGGAGGAGGGTCCTCACTTGCCACTGACTCCCGTAGAACTAGGCCTTCTGGATCAGATAGCTATCTCATCCTCATTCTATCAAGGAGGGTAGAAGTCACAACTAAAGATGGAAGATAAGTCTGCCCCTGACTGTTGTGAACCTCCAGATGCATCTCAGATAACAAGTCCATAAGATGCCACTCATCACTGGCCTCCTGCACTGCATGGATCTAAGTCTTCTTGATCAGTGCTTCAACTATTGCATTACCTATACCAGGTGTATAAGCAAGCTCAAAATCAAATGGCTGTAGGTAATCGACCCACCTCCTCTACCTCAGATTCAGGTCTCGCTGAGTAAAGATATACTTGAGGCTTTTGTGGTCAGTGAAAACAACAAAATGCTCTCCCAATAGATAATGTCTCCAACAACGCAACACATGCACAACTGCAACCAACTCGAGATCATGCGTCGGTTAATTCCTCTCATGTGGCCTCAACTGTCGAGACCCATACGCAAAAACTTGATCACCCTGCATCAACACTGCTCCCAGTCCAATACCTGATGCATCACAGTCAACTATATAGCTCTTACCCTGCTCTGGGAGTATCAGGATCGGTGCTGATGTCAACCATCCTTTCAAGTCCTGAAAAGCTGCCTCACATGCTTCTGACCAAACGAACTTTACACCCTTCTTAGTCAGATCCATAAACGGTGTTTCTAAGTGGGAGAATTCCTATATGAAGCGTCTGTAGTAACCAGCCATCTCTAAGAAACTCTGTATCTCAAACACATTCTTAGGTTGCTCCTAGGAAACTACTGCTCTCACCTTCTCTGGGTCTACTGTAACTCTTTCTTCTGAGATGATATGACCCAGGAAGTGAATCTGTTCCATCCAAAAGTGGAACTTTGAGATATTAGCATATATCTTATGCTCTCTCAGTGTACTCAGTACGATCTCAAGATGGGCGGCATGGTCGTATTGATTGTGAGAGTACACCAAGATGTCGTCCACGAATACTACCACGAAAGAATCCAGATAAGTATAAACACACGATTCATCAGAGCCATGAAAACTACTGGCGCGTTCGTGAGTCCAAATGACATAACCAAATACTCGTACAGACCATATCTGCTCTGAAACGCTATAAGAGGTATATCTGATTGTCTCACCCGAAGCTGGTGATATTCGGATCTCAAGTCAATATTTGAGAACACACATGCTCCTTGAAGCTGATCAAATAGATCATCAATCCTCGACAAGGGATATCGGTTCTTGACCGTCAACTGTTTCAGCTTCCAATAATCCACGCAAAGTTTGAGGGTACCATCCTCCTTCTTCGCAAAAAGGATCGGCAAACCCCACGGATAAGTACTGGGTCGGATAAAACCCTTCGATTGTAACTCCTCTAACTGCCTCATGAGCTCCTGAAACTTAGGTGTGGCCATCCTATATGGAGGAATGGACACCGGTGCTGCTCCTGGCACGAGCTCAATAGAGAAATCCACCACACGCTCCAGAGGTAGACCTGAAAAGTCATCCGGGAAGACATCCCTGAAACGATCAACAACTGGAGGGAAAACTGTCTGAAATGTTCCCTGGTCATCCAGATATAAGCTCGCAATCTGGGTTGTGACTCCACCTCACCCACGATGCTCTGTTCCAGCTCGACTCGCCTGAACATCCCACTCAACCTTGTATAGAAACTCTCCGCCCTCTAGTGACATGAAACTCACCCTACGACGATAGCAGTCTACAATGGCCCGATAGGGAACCAACCAGTCCATCCCGAGAATGACATCATAAGCTTTCATCTCTAAGATATAGGGGTCCCATAGAAAGTGACACCCGCCAACCTCAACGGGGCACTCCTAGCACTGACGCACACCAGCTGTTCTAGTTCCCAACCGAGTTTCTAGCGTCATGATATCAGAAGAAGAAGAAACACAGAGCCCAAGGCTCTCCACAACAGGTACAGATATAAAACTATGTGTAGCACCCATATCGAAAAGTACTGAAGATAAGACAAAAGCTACTAGAATAGTACCTCTGACTGTTGAAGGTCCGGGATCCAGCTCCTACTGGGTCGGTTGCACTGCATATGCCTTCCCAGTGCCACGGCCCTGTGACATAGCCTGGCTACCCTGAGCTGTCCCGCCCTGTTGCCTCTGAGATCCTGGTGTCTGGCTACCACGGTCATGACCACCATCTCTGCCTGCACACCCTGACGTATTCCAGTTATCCGACTGGTAAGAAGTCACTGGTCCTGCGCCCGCACACAGAGTCTGCACAGAACCCCTCTCAATAGCCATCGGTGGAAACGCCCTAAAAAAAGCGCTACAGATGACCCATCTGGCCACAAGCTCGTCACTCCACTGGTTCTCGTGGACACTATGGCCTCTTGTGCCCCTCTCCACTACACTTGTAGCACATGACCTAGCCACCTGAAGCATTCTTCTGACTGGTACTATCGCCCTGAGAGAAGTCCATCTATCTCTTCCTCTTACCAGCAGAAATAATACCAGTAACTGGTGCTGAACCTCCCTGGCCCACACCACTAGATTCATGTAGGTTCCTCTCTATAATCAGCGCCTGATTCACCATAGCATGTACTGAAGGCAAACTGAAAACATTCACTAGCTCTCTGATGTCATAATGAAGACCATCCTCAAAACGCCTGGCTCTCAACGTCTCATCGCCCACCAATACAGGTGCAAAGCGCTGAAGCTCGGTGAAACGAGAAGAATAGTCCATCACCGACATAGCGCCCTGCTGCAGATTCATGAACTCTCGAGCTCTATCTGCCCTCAGCATCTCTGGAAAGAAGAAGTCATAGAATACTGCCTGAAAATCTTCCCACGCCATGTCTTTGTGATGCTCTGACTGGGTGGTAACACCCCACCACCTCTTGGCAGAATCACACAACATGTAAGTCACGAGCTTGACCCTCCACCATGGAGGTGTCTCAAGATGCTTGAAAATAGTCTGAATCAACCCCAACCAAGACTTTGAAGCCTACGGTCCTCCATCCCATGAAAACGTAGGCGAATGCTGCTGCTGGAAGATATGCGGCAGCTCAACCATAGATGTGGCGGCCTGCGGTGCTCCCTGAAATGTCTGCATGAACCGCATGAAACCTTCACGGAACTGCGCCTCTGCGCCTGTGTCCAGTATAACAACTGGCACTGCATCTGTCTCTATTGGAGGATCAACTAGTAGCCCATGGCCCACTATCTCTAGAGTATAGTCATCGCCGCTCCCCTGACGAACAACGCACAGTCTTCTAGGCGGCATGACACTACAAGGTCAAAAGAACGCCTTAGATTCACAATTTATAAAGACTGAAAATGAAGGAACTAAAAGGGAATAAGAGGAAGAAGGCATTTCAGGATTTTAAAAACAAGACTACATGGCGTGTATACTGACTACACGGTGTGTACTTGACTTCTCTACCCCTGCCCGGGTCCTTCGACACGGCTAAGCCTCACAGCTCCCGTTGAACAAAACTACACGGCGTGTACAATATCTACACAGCGTGTATGGTTTTATTTTCCAACTGCCTGTGTTGTTTGTGACACAACCGACTACTCGGCTTGACACTACATGGCATGTTACACCCGCACACGGTGTGTACACCACCCCATTTCCCAGCCACACAACTCAGTCCACACGGTTTGTCCTCGGACAGGACTACACGGTGTGTCCCATAGGTACACGGTGTGTTCTGGACGAGCTCCACTGACCCGTGTTGTTAGTTACACAACTGGTCACACGGCTCACACTAAACGGCGTGTTCAATATTGAAACAGTGTGTTTTGTCAAGGAGTTCTCAGACCTGAGTTGTTAGTTACACGGCCGGACTCCGGGTCTACACTACACAGCTTGTATAGAAAGTACACGGTGTGTTTTACCCAAGCCTTTCCATACACTGTGTCGCCGCCCACACGGTTTGTGACACGGGAAGAGACTATACGGCGTGTACTCTGGGTACACGGTGTGTTCTCAAAAAGTTCATTTTTCTTCCCGAACACAAGGCCATACATGGCGTGTTTGAAGTACTACATGGCGTGTATACTGGGTCTCCAGATAGTATGCCTTAGAAACTTCTCCGGAACCCAGAAAATACCGAAAAACAACACCTAAGTTCCAAATTCTGACCCGTGAGGGCTCATACTCCCCACGAATCAAATTTTGACATCTTATCCGTGTTATAACAAAATAACCAGTCAATGAGACACCAAATTCCAGTCAATGAGGGCCCATACTCCCTAGAGACCAAATTTTGGCATTCATTCTATAAACAGGCTCAAATAAAATTACCCTATCACGCAGCAGGTATTTTATCAAGCAGCTATCACAACATCATGCTTTTCTAGCACAACAAACATCACAACAACATGCAATTTATAATGCACCTACTTGTCATGGAAACTATGCATGGCATGTGATATCTAGCATGTGCCTATATGATGCATGAGATGGCATACCCTAATCTCATCGGGTTGTAACTAAATAGAACCCATAGATAAAATATCAACAGAACAATATAAGTGCATCACCCAACGGTGAAATCAAATCAATTGTAAAATTTCAAAATCAGTAAATTTTCAATACGAGGTAAATTGGAGTTTCCCTATACATGGGTTAGCTACACCCAGGCACAGCTTAGGACCAACTACCATTCATGTCTTATGCCTGACTAAGGCTCTGAATTGTAAGTCAAAGAAAATAACCGCCTCTGATACCACTTTGTAACGTCCTAGTTTCAGGTGCGACTCAACGGGTGCCCCGAAACCAGTTCGCCACACAACCTCAAGCACATTTCCCGAAATGCCAGAGGCTGCTGACTAGCAGCAAGGGCCCAGGTCTAATAGTGGGGAAACTATGCCCTCATTTGTCAAAGTGTAGCGCAACGGAATATAAAATTAAACATACAACGACAGCGGAAGCAGTAAACCATACACAATTGAAATAAACTATAGTAGCAGATATAACCAACAGTATATAAATAATGATGCTACATGTTTCAAGTTCTTAGAAAACAGCAAGAACATATTATACATCAAGGTAGTACAACAAAAATCAGAGTATAGTAGAAGAAAGGGAAACAGGTGGCAGTGGCATCGTGAGCATAGGCTAGGTCCCATTCCCTCCTACTCCATAGCAACAGTCAAGTACCTGTATATGGACTCTTGACCCTATCCACACCTACAAAAACGTAATCTGTTTGGGCCAAAAAGCATGACCCAGACAGGGTGTGAGAAATATCTCTCAGTAGGCACCCACCAAAGGCCCGTGCCCAACTGCGTGTAAGCATGCAATAACAGTGTGCAATAGTAAAATGAAATAAAGTAAGAAATACTCAAAATTAACTGACTACCAGTTATATTGTAATTTTATTATCCATTTAATCTATTTAATTTAAAATATTACCACAGTGATTATTCTAAATAACCAGCTAATGTCCTCGGACATGTAAACCCCTACCCTCAGGTAAAGAGTATCCAACACAAGAATCTGCCCTCAGGCATAACATATTTTTCCCTCAGGCATAGGTAGTGTCACCCACAGGCATAGAATCAGCTACCCACAGGCACATAAGAAGTTTCCCTCAGGCCGAAATAACTACTTCCCCCAGGCTAAATAGTGTAGTGCCCACAGGCTAATCACAACAACACCCTCATGCTAAACAGGTAACTGGGCAATTCCCAACACGTAAAAAATGCAGTAAACAAGCAATTCCTCTCAAGGAAATTCTATAATTACTACTTTAAAGGAATACCCTTGGGTATCTTGGCCAAACGGCTAAACATTGGAACACAACCCTGGGGTGGTTCTGGATCCAAGCAACGATCCCAACCAGCATTTTAATGTCATATTTTAATCACCTATTCAATTCTAGGTGTTTAATTTAGCAACGGCCTCAGCCCCACGACACCCCAACATGGGTTCATGGCACAAAAATGCACAAAACACACGACAGTTGGAAAAATTAATTCTAAGAAACCTACCTAATACGTCAACGAGCGGTATACATGATCATCGATCCCAGAAACTCCCAAGAATGGTGTGGTTCTGATGTAAGAAAACTTTCATTCAACCTCAAATAAATCTCTTTAGGGAAAGAATTGGTAAGCAATACACTAGGAGAAGAGAGGGCTTACCCGCGTGGTCCCAACGTGATCGACCGGGGCGGAAACGGATTCCAGACGTGCGCTCGGCGGATCTTCGAAGCTCTGGTCGTCCTCGCCCTCTCCTTCTTCCCGTTCTAAGTCTTCCCTGTGAACAGGGGAGGTTACAACCCATTTTATGTTAAAAAACAAAGTACACAGCATGTACTTCTACGTACACGGTGTGTAAATTCTTAATTTAACTGTGGCCCTGGCTGCACCGCAACACTGTTCATCTGTCGACATGAGTACACGGCATGTACTCCTGAGTACATGGCATGTACTGTCGCCCAGCTAGTGACTGCTCCACCACCTTACTGTTTTGGCCTGCTGACTGACTACACGGTGTGTACAGGACCACTACACGGCGTGTAGTCGGTTCCAACACCCTTCGTCGCCGACATGGCTACACGCCCCGTGTACCCATCCCACACGGACAAAAGTACACGGCGTGTAGTCGGTTCCAACACCCTTCGTCGCCGACATGGCTACACGCCCCGTGTACCCATCCCACACGGACAAAAGTACACGGTGTGTGGAAAAGTACACGGCGTGTAGTTCCAAAATATAGGAATTTTCCCCATTTTCCATATTTTCTCAAAAACACTTAAGGAAAAGAGAAAAGAAGAATATCGTACCTCAAAACTAAGAACCATGTTCTTACACTTTTCTTCTAAAACATTAAATGAACCAAACATAAAGAAACTTTCAAGAAGACCTGATCACCAACTAAAAATGAAAATTGTATGAGTTGATGATCAATATTATATTTACACCATCTTGGTTCTATAAACATTCTATTTTTAATCAATTGCATATTTTTTTATATCTTGAACAAATATAAGTCTAACCTATGAAAATTCACCAATATTTGTCCAACATAACATAGATTTATGAGGTTGTCCATACAAGGCCTCAAAAGGATATATTCTAATTCATAATCGTTGTTATAAAAACTCAACCAGCACCAAATTGTTATCCAATTCTCCACCAAAGTTAAGAAAGTAGGAATAAATCATATCTTCAATAATCTATATAGAAACCTTAGTATGTCCGTCCATATGTGGAGAGTATTCTATACTCAAATGATCTTGAGATCCCAATTACTTCTGAAGGCCTATCCAAAAGAAATAATTAAAACAAGCATCCCTATCATAAACTATATTAGATAGATCTTCATACCAGTGAAAAAACTCTTTCACATAGTTATTTAACAGCTTCACAACTTTGGTTGCTTCATGAATTCCCAAGAACTGAAATTTTTTTGTCATCTTATTACTCAAAACCAATATCACATTCTTCTTTCTCTTAGTATGTTAAAACCCAATAGAAAAGTCCATTTAAATCTCATCCCACTTCCAAGTTGTTACCAGAAGTGGATGAAGAAAACTTGAATGTCTCTAGTTCTCACCCTTGACCTGCTGGAAATTTTAACAACTAGAGACAAAAATCATTGATCTTACATCACATACCAATCCACTAGAATTTTCTTCACACGTCATATAAAATATTCATGGTTCTTGGTTTCACACCCAACTACGAGTTATGACAATCCCCCATATTATATTTTCTCATAGACAAAGGCACAAGAAAATGATTCCAAAAACATAGAACTCCCTTAGTTGAGGAAGACCACTCATAAATAGTCTCCCCACCAAAAAGAGGGTCTCTATTGTTATAGAATTCATCATCAAGTTGTTTCTCATGGAGAATATTCTCATGAAGAGAATAGATAATCTAAACACTATCCAAGATAACCTAATCCTTTCATGAACTCCAATATGTAACTATGAAAAAAAAGAGCCATCATGTTCCACTCTTACAATGATTATTTCATGTTTTTGTTTGGATGTTTCATGCCTAAATAATATATAACAATGTTACCTTTACCCAAGGTATAGGAAATATTGAAATAAAATGATTACAGGTTCTCCACCCAACATCTCTAGTGATGATTCAAATATTTTTTAGAGAAGATATTACTCAGTCTATTGTGTTCATATTACCCTATTAACTATTCTATTAAAAGTTAGTTCCCTCAATACTTAAGAACATGCATCATGGTTTTGAGTTCAAGGTCATAGGTTGGGTAATTCTTATCATGTAGACAATGATTGTGATAGACATAGTCAACAGAATGATTACCATACATAATAACACAACCCAAACCCAAACCTGATACATCACAGAAGACCACATAGATCAACTCAACCTCAAGAATATTCAACACTGATGTATTAGTCCAAAGGTGTTTCATCTCCAAATAATAACTCAGACATTCCTCATCAAAAATAAACATTACTCCTATAGTGACCCATACTTTACATACATGGTTAATACTAGAAAATTGAAGCATACTTATTACAACATATAACAAAACCATGAAAGGGCCGTATAAGTATAGTGTCTTTAGAAACTGGGAAACATAAACAACTGGTTCATAAAGCATCTACACTGTCTCCCATTTATTTAATCATATCTATAGTACCTTTTGGCATATCTTACTTAATAACCTTCTTCCTCACCTGGGGAAATAAAACATACAAAAGGGTGAGCTCAAATGCTCAGTAAGGGTAAACAAAAGAAATATCAATCACATCATATTAATAAGAACATAACATTTTGGAAATCTTACCCAGCAAAAGAGATCATAATTTCATAACATGGGATAAATCATGGTAGTGAAAGGTAATCACAATAATCATAACTTAAAACATGGAACTTTGTGGAATACACACATAATAATAGATAATCATTTCTTATTAGTCAAGACTCATTTCCAAGACTATCTTAGTGGACAAAGTCCATTTCTAAACCGAGTTCATTCCTCATTTCAGTCCTGTTTCACTGAACCGGTTTAACCTATCGTTCCAGCCATGTCTATCTCATGAGATATAAAATATTTACCCAATTCATTGAAGGTAGATATAGGTCCCACCCATATCATAATGATACCATTCTTATGTGTGCCACAAAATCATAAACCGTACATCATAGCATAACCCAGGTAATAAAAATGGGAATCTTAAACATCGAGACCTCATAAAAGTATTTTCATCACAACATAATCAAATCAATGTAATAATAGGGATATAAATAGAACCCTATATTATCTTAGATGGAAAATAATTTTGATAAAACTCTTGAACTCCATTCTTGAGGAAAATATCCTTTCTACTTCAAAAACATTTTTCCTTTCTTAATATGTCATACAATCTTAAACTAAAAGAAGTTGATTAAAAATAAACTTGAAAAAATGTAAAGGAAGCTTCTTGGAAATAATGTTTTAAAAATCCATTCATTCCATATAAGTTAAAAAAACATTCTTCTCATACTTTTATTGGATAAGTCGAAAAGTACCTCGTACGAAAAACGACAAAAGATTCCTTTCATATCATTTACTAAAACTCACCGATGGGTAAAATTGGATTTAAAAAATTGTAGGTGGATGTGAATAATATTAAATATTGGGGAAACATGGATGTGGATGAAAAATATTCCCTAGTAAATTCTGAAGTATAAACAATCTCGGATAAAAATTGAGATTGTGAAATTGTCCCTTACCTTAGGTCTGATTTTCATCGTAAGTGTCTGAACCTCCTGTATAATGATTTAAATAATGTTATTGACTTATTCCAGAATCATACTTATTGTTATGATATCATATATGGTCATATTATTAGCTTCTTATTAGTATTATTTCATTACTACTTGTTATTCGGGTGTTTATTACTTTTTGTTCTTATGCGTGTTTTGTTGAATAAATTCTTATTCTTCTTTTTAGGTTATAGATACCTCATTTACATTATTTTATTATTGTAATATATATCATATTAATTCATTCAATTCATTTATATAATCATTATTCAATGATGATCATGTAGAATGATTGGCATCACATCGTGGAGACGGTATTACGTACATATGCACGAGCGATGATATCGTTCCCATGATCATGGATTTGTATTTGAGTGTATGTATACTATTTCAGAATCAATACCACATTAAAATAATCATATATATTTATTTATTTGAACCATTATACCCATCCAAGTAAGGTGGTGATGGAAAATAGATTACACCACGGCGTGGAGACGGTATTCCGTACATACGCACGCACGGTAATTTTGTTTTCCGTAGGATGGATAGATGGTGAAATAGAGTTTTTTAATACTTATAATAACATATCAGTATATGAGTGATAATGATGTTATTAATTCATAATTAAACAACTAACGAAGAATAAGTGGAAGAAGAAATAAATTTGAAATAATCGGTAACGGACATTACCTCTTCTTTGAAGCGCCTCTTTGAGACCTCCTTTTAAGGAACTAAAATTGGTCTTTGAAGAAGACCGGACCTCTAGTATGTTTCTAGGGAAGTGTAGAAGTGAAATGGGCAGAGATTGGCCGAGCTTGAAGGCTCAAATTGGTGTGAGGAGGAGAGGGAGGAGGTGCCCTTTTATAAGGGAGGAGAGGGGCACCTTTGAAAATATAATAAATATTAGTTTATATTAAATCCCAACCCCACATAAAAACTTATAAAATGACTCATTTACAAATATTAGATGAGATAGGTCTGTAATCTCATCAACCAATAAAATTTAGACATGTTAGGAATTTATTTTAAACATTATCAACTTGATTTATCCTTATTTATCAATTTAATTTTATTTGTGGTAAACACATTCTAAATTTTAAATTATTATAAATAATTACATATGTGTGGTGAATTTTCCATAATTTGACACTTTATGACATTTTAGACCATATAAATTTTAATTTATAAATTTTAAATATTTTTGTGATTTTTAAACAATTTTATAATATGGTATTTTTATAAAATAACAATAGTGTCAATTTTGACACTATTCATTTATTTGAATTTAAATAAAATATATACATAAGATATGTTCGAAATAAAAGCTTTAATATATTCATAAAATTTCATATGTATCTAGAAAATTAGTGGATCACATTAAATAGTTCATATAATATTTATTTTAATATTGTTAAAACCATTTATTTGATATTTTAATTAATAAAATAATGTAAACATCACTATTGTGTCATAATTAATGATAATTATTTAATCCATAAAAATTTTAAATAAATTCCTATGATGTAGATAATTGTCTTAGATTTCTGTAGACTATTCATGTTCAATGTTTCATTATGTTTATCACTAAATTAATATTATTATACTTATAAGATTTAAGAAAGTGACATGTTGTCATATTCTTTTGTTTTAAAAATAATTAAATTATTTTCATGGAAAAAAGTCCATTAAATGAATCTAATCCAACCCTTAGGTGATATGGGTCGACGTTTAGTCATCCAATAGGATTTTTGCAGGTGTTAGGATAATTTTATAATCTTATATTTACCCTTAATTACCCGATTTACCTTTAACTATGGTAAATAAAATTTACCGTAGTTACTATTCATAATGCCCAAAAATAAAAAGTAGCCTATTAACATAATTTTGACCCAATGATTCCAAAAATGGAATCCATTTTTCAAAATTCAAAACATATAACTTGCAGTAATTAATTTAAAATAAATCCCGTTGTTAAGAAAACGGGTTTTAGATGTTAAAACATTGTCTAAGAATGAAATGTTTTTACCTATGAATTCAATGTGAAATTAATGCTATTGACATACATTCTATTAAATGGTAAAAATATATTCTATTTATACTTTAAAATCATTCAATATTATAATTTATCCAAATAAATTATCTCAATGAAAAAAGTTGTTTTTAATTAAAAATTAGCGTATTTTTACTATTCATCAAAATGTGACAGTTATCAGAAAAATATCAAAAATTTATCCAAAGTAAATTTTTATACCCTGATTCAAAATAAGAATTTTATTTTGTCAAATTGTACTTATAAACATGTCAAAAACTAGATTTAATGTGGGTGCGCCATCAAAAGGCGGCAAAACTGCATTTTTTTAAAAATACTTAGTTTACCTGAAAATTTTATTTTGTTCTCTTACCATGTTCTAGAAAATGTGTAAGATGAATAATAAAATTAAAAATGTAGTTAATACTATTCATAAAGACTAGTTCATAATAATATATCATTGTTTAGTGAAACCCGGTATTGCGTGCTACACACGCTATCGAGGAAGGTCGTGATTGCGTGTAATGCAAGCCAAGTCCGTATTGTGTGCTTTGAAAGATTCCTTTGGTGTTGCGTATAACATAAGACATAAAAAAACAATTTCTCATAAAATCTCAGGGTGTTACATTCTACCCCCCTTAAAATGAATTTCACCCTTGAAATTCGTTACTTCATTACAAACAGTTGAGGATACCTCTCCCTCATCATATCCTCAAGTTCCCATGTAGCTTCTTCAAATTGGTGGTTCCTCCATAAAACTTTCATCAAGAGAGTGGTCTTGTTCCGTAGTACTTATTTGCTACGATCTATAATCTATATTGGTTGTTCTTCATAAGAAAGATCTTGCTCCAGCGGTACAACTTCTGAGCTGAGTACATGTGAAGGATCAGGTATGTACTTTCCCAGGAGAGATACATGGAACACATCGTGAACTTGAGAGAGATTCGGTGGAAGTGCCAATCGGTAAGCTACCTTCCCAACACGATCCAGAATTTCAAAGGGACCGATATATCTAGGGCTCAACTTTCCCTTCTTTCTAAATCTCATGACCCTCTTCCAGGGAGATATTCGTAAGAACAATTTATCACCCACATCAAACTCTAGGTCTTTTCTTCGGTTGTCAGCATAACTTTTCTGTCGACTCTGAGCTTCTCTTATGTGTTGTTGAATAGATCAGACCTTTTCTTCCATCTCACCAACAAGATCAAGTCCTAATAGCTTTCTTTCCCCAAATTCATCCCAGCAAGTTGAAGTCCTGCATTTCTTTCCATAGAGAGCTTCATAATGAGCCATATGAATACTGGAGTGAAAGATATTATTATAAGAAAATTCCAACAAAGGTAGGTGTTGATTCCGACCACCTTTGAAATCCATAGAGCAAGCTCTCAACATATCTTCTAGAGTTTGAATTGTCCTCTTAGACTGACCGTCTGTCTGAGGATGATAAGCAGTGCTGAAACTCAACTCTGTATCCAGAGTATGCTTAAGACTTCATCAGAACTTCGAGGTAAATCTCAGATCCCGATCAGATATAATAGAAAGCGGTACTCCATGCAATCTTACCACTTACTTTACATATATCCTGGAAAGCTGATCCAGAGAGAAATCCTCTCTAATAGAAATAAAGTGTGCAGACTTTGTAAGACGATCAACTATGACCCAGATAGCATTATTTCCTTTAGATGTTTTAGGAAGTCCTGTGACAAAGTCCATAGTGATGTTTTCCCATTTCCATTTGGGTATGGGTAATGGTTGTAACATCCCCTTAGACTTCTGTCTCTCGGCTTTAACTTGCTGACAAACCAAGCATCGAGAGACATATTCAGCAACATCTCTTTTCAAGTCATCCCACCAGAAGTACCCTTTCAGGTCCCTATACATCTTCGTTCTTCCAAGATGAATAGAAAATGAAGAACAATGAGCCTCATCCAGCAGCTCCTTCTTTAATTCGGGGATGGGAGGAACACAAACCCGATTGATGAACCTTATTATCCCATCACAATCAAGGTTGAATTCAGGAACATTTCTCACCTTCTTTTGTAACTCAACATCTTCTTTCTGTGCCTCTTGAATCTTCACATTTATAGATGGTTGAATATTCATTTGAGAAAGATAATATTTCTCCCCTTCCATTAAAATTCCAAGATCCATCCTTTTTAAATCCATAAATATTGGATCTTTTGTGATCCTCATTATGGATATGCTAGCATGGTCTTGTCGACTTAATGCATCTACCACCTTGTTTGCTTTCCCATGGTGGTAATGAATTGAGCAGTCGTAATCCTTAATCAGCTCCAACCATCTTCTTTGGCGCATATTCAGCTCCTTTTGTCTGAAAATATACTTTAAACTTTTATGATCAGTATAAATGTCACACCTTTCTCCATAAAGATAATGCCTCCAAATCTTTAATGAAAAGATTACCGCAGCTAACTCCAAATCATGAGTTGGGTAATTTGCTCATGGATTTTCAACTGTCATGAGGCATAAGCTATCACCATATCATTTTGCATAAGAAAACACACTAATCCCTTCTTGGATGCATCACTATAGATCACAAACCTTTCTCCACTACAAGGTAGTGTGAGAACTGGTGCACTGGATAACCTTCTTTTCAACTCCTTGAAATTCTCTTCACATTCCTCCATCCAAACAAACTTAACTCCTTTTCGAGTCAACTTGGTGAGTGGATTAGATAATTGTGAAAAATATTTCACAAAACGTCGATAATATCCAGCCAAACCAAGAAAACTTCGGATCTCGGTTACTGTTGTTGGTCTCGACCATCATTCGATAACCTCTGTTTTTGCTGGATCCACAGATATCCCCTCTTTTGAGATTATGTGACCCAAAAAATGCAACTTTTTGAAGCCAAAATTCACACTTGGTAAATTTTTCATAAAGCTTCTCCTTTCTCAGGGTCTTCAATATAATTCTCAATTGATCTTCATGTTCTTCCTTTCTCTTTGAATATACAAGAATATCATCTATAAAGACTACCACAAACTAATCAAGATAGTCCCTAAAGACTTTATTCATTAGATCCATGAAGATAGCAGGGGCATTAGTAAGACCAAAAGGCATCACTATAAATTTATAGTGTCCATACCTTGTACAGAAAGTCGTTTTTGGTATATCCTCCCTTTTGACCCTTAATTGATGATACCCTGAACGAAGATCAATCTTGGAAAAGTATTGAGCTCTGCATAGCTGGTCAAATAGGTCATCAATGCGTGGGAGATGATATTTGTTCTTGATAGTGATCTTGTTAAGTTCTCGATAATCAATGCAGAGTCTCATTGATCCATCTTTCTTCTTAACAAACAGAACAAGTTCTCTCCAAGGTGATGACCTAGGGCGTATGAATCCTTTATCAAGATTTTCTTGGAGTTTCTTCTTCAATTCCTGTAACTCAATTAGGGCCATTCTATACGGTGTCTTTGAAATAGGCAAAGCACCCGGTACGAGTTCTATTGAAAACCCAACTTCACGATTTGGTGGAAGACCTAGAAATTCCTCTGGAAAGACATCGTCGAACTCCCGTACTATGGGAATATTCTTAATCATGAGTTTCTATCCAACCATTTGAGATAAATAACCCTCATTTAGTGGAATCAGGACCCATAAGATGGAAGAAATTTCCACTGGAAGGTTATGTTCATCCTTGCATCGATAGACGATCATAGATTGATCTGGAATATGAAATGTGACTTCCCTTATTTGGAAATTGATATGATCTCCATATAGAGAAAGCCAATCCATGCCAAGAATCACATCAAATTCCACTATAGGAAGGATCACAAGATTTACAGGAAGCACTTTCCCACAAACTTCAATCGGAGAAGAATTATAAACTTTTGATGCGACTGTTGTGCCATTAGGGGTTGTTACATATAACTCAACATCTAATTGTTGTGGTAATACAGTGATACCCTTAGAAAATTCATCATAAATAAAGGAGTGGGTGGATCCAAAATCAAATAAAACAGTTGCTACTTTAGAGTGGATGGTAAGTGTACCTTTCACCACATCGTTATCGTACTCCACATCACTGATAGAAATTGCATATGACTTTCCATTGTCTTTAGCCTTAAGAGTTTGTTGACATCGACCATCATCATCAACCCTTGGATTTGGGAATTGATTAGCATAATTCCCCATCTCCTTGCACTTGAAACATTGAAGTGTAGTAGGTTCATTTTGTGTATCCCTTTCTTTGTTTGCATCATTGGACATCTTCTTCCCATCATTGCGGCATTCAAATGACCGATGAACTTCCTTTCCACATTTGAAACATTTAATTGTCCTTTTAAGGCAACTCCCTCCATATTTCTTTCCACACTTTGAGCATAAAGGAAAGCTCATCTTCTTTTCAGTGTGCTCTTTAGATTTTCCTTTGAATTCCATTTTCCTCTTCTTATCAAACCCATATGACTGATGGGTTACTCCAATCTCCATCTCAACTTTGAGAGCACATCGAACGATTTCCTCGTAGCTATTGAAGTCCCTTATGGCTAAGGCCCTTCGAAGACTTGGTTTTAATCCACTAAATAATCGATCGATCTTATTCTCAGGTTGGATAATAATACAAGAAGCATAACTTTCAAGTCTTGTAAAATTTGCTTCATAGGTACCAACAGATTCATCATCCTTTTTCTTTAGTTCAAGAAACTCCTTCTCCATCTTTGTTCGGAGAATACGAGGGAAGTACTTATTGAAAAATAAGTTCTTGAACTCGTCCCATTCCATGGACTCAATTTCATCCCTTTGCCTCATATTCTTAATAATATTCCACCATTGATCAGCATCTCCTTCCAAACGATACACTGCTAGGATGACTTTATCATGTTCAGAACATTGAAGAACTAAAAATAATGTTTAGAACATTGAAGAACTAAAAATATCTTTTCAGTAGTACTAATCCATTGTTCAGTAACTAATGGATCAGTAGACCCACTGAATGAAGGTGGACACTACCTCATGAAGGATTCAACAGAATGTTGCTCCTTCCTTTTCTTGTTTGGAAGTCTTTCATGATTCATAGCTTGAGAAAGTTGTGTGAGCATGGATACAAGATTTTTCATTCCAGATCCCATAACTTTTGGTCACTCATGGGGACAATCATTACATTTCCCGTCGCATTCCGCATTAACACGGTTTCCCCGGGTTCCAGCCATTGACTAAAACCAAGAAGAATAGTGTGAGAAACACTAATTATAATAGGAAAACCACATAATCAAGAATAAAATTTCACACTTAAGGTCTTATCATAGGTTGTTCATGGACATTTCTAAAACACTAAGATTGTGTTCTCTGCTTAGACATATCCTTAGGTTTCTTACTAAGGCTTTCACATCTAAGTTTCCAAAGGTTGACTATACCTTTCCTCTGATACCAACTATAACGACCCATACTTTACATACATGGTTAATACTTCAAAATTGAATCATACTTATTAAAACATATAACAAAACCATGAAAGGACCGTATAGGTATAGTGTCTTTAGAAACTGGGAAACATAAACAACTGGTTCATAAAGCATCTATATTGTCTCCCATTTATTTCATCATATCTATAGTCCCTTTTGGCATAACTTACTTAATAACCTTCTTCCTGAACTGGGGAAATAAAACATACAAAAGGGTGAGCTGAAATTCTCAGTAAGGGTAAACAAAAGAAATATCAATCGCATTATATTCATAAGAACATAACATTTTGGAAATCTTATCGTGCAAAAGAGATCATAATTTCATAACATGGGATAAATCATGGTAGTGAAATGTAATCACAATAATCATAACTTAAAACATGGAAGTTTGTGGCATCCACAAATAATCATAGATAATCATTTCTTATTAGTCTAGACTCATTTCCAAGACTATCTTAGTGGAAAAAGTCCATTTCTGAACTGAGTTCATTCCTCGTTTCAGTCCTATTTCACTGAACTGATTTAACCTGCCGTTCCATCCATATCTATCTCATGAGATATAAAATCTTTACCCAATGCATTGGAGGGAGATATAGGTCCCACCCATCTCATAATGATACCATTCTTATGTGTGCCACAAAATCATAAACCGTACATCATAGCATAACCCATGTAATAAAAATGGGAATCTTAAACATCATGACATCAGAAAAATATTTCCATCACAACATAATCAAATCAATGTAATAATAGGGATAGAAATATAATCCTATATTATCTTAGATGGAAAATAATTTTGATAAAACTCTTGAACTCCATTCTTGAGGAAAATATCCTTTCTACTTCAAAAACATTTTTTCATTCTTAACATGTCATACAATCTTAAACTAAAAGAAGTTGATTAAAAATAAACTTGAAAACATGCAAAGGAAGCTTATTGGAAATAATGTTTTAAAAATCCATTCATGTCGTATAAGTTAAAAAACATTCTTCTCGTACTTTTTTCAGATAACTCAAAAAGTACCTCGTATGAAAAATGACAAAAGATTCCTTTCATATCTCTTACTAAAAACTCACCAAAGGGTAGAATTGAATTTAAACAATTTTATGAGGATTTGAATAATATTACATATTGAGGAAACATGGATGTGGATGATAAATATTCCCTAGTAAATTCTGAAGTATATACAATCTCAGAAAAAAAATTGAGATTGTGAAATTTTCCCTTACCTTAGGTCCGATTTGCTTCGTAAGTGTCCGAACCTCCTGTATAATGATTTAAATAATGTTATTGACTTATTCCAGAATCATAATTATTGTTATGATATCATATATGGTCATATTTTTAGCTTCTTATTAGTAATATTTCATCACTACTTGTTATTCGGGTGTTTATTACTTTTTGTTCTTATGCGTGTTTTGTCGAATAAATTCTTATTCTTCTTTTTAGGTTATAGATACCTCATTTACAGAATGGTATTATTGTAATATATATCATATTCATTCATTCAATTCATTTATATAATCATTATGCAATGAAGATCATGTAGAACGAGCCGCATCACATTGTGGAGACGGTATTCCATACGTACGCACGAGCGATGATATCGTTCCCATGATCGTGGAATTTTATTGGAGTGTATGTATACTATTTCAGAATCAATAAAACTTTACAATAATAATATATAGTTATTTATTTTCACCATTATTCCCATCCAAGTAATGTGGTGATGGGAAATAGATTACACCACGGCGTGGAGACGGTATTCCGTACGTACGCACGCGTGGTGATTTTGTTTTCCGTAGGATGGATAGATGGTGAAATAGGGTTGTTTCATACTTATAATAACATATCAGTATATTATTTATACTGATGTTATTAATTCATAATGAAACAACTAAAGAAGAATAAGTGGAAGAAGAAATAAAGTTGAAAGAATCGGTAAGGGACATTACCTCTTCTTTGAAGCGCCTCTTTGAGACCTCCATTTAGGGCACTAAAATTGGTCTTTGAAGAAGAAAAGGAAATCTATGATGTTTCTAGGGAAGTGGGAAAGTGAAATGGGCAGGTATTGGCCGATCTTGAAGGCTCAAATTTGTGTGAGGAGGAGAGGGAGGAGGAGCCCTTTTATAAGGGAAGAGAGGGGCACCTTTGGAAATATAAGAAATATTAGTTTATATTAAATCCCAACCCCACTTAAAAACTTCTAAAATGACTCATATCTAAAGCTTAGATGAGATAGGGTTGTAATCTCATCAACCAATAAAATTTATACATGTTAGGAATTTATTTTAAACATTATCAACTTGATTTATCCTTATTTATAAATTTAATTTTATTTGTGGTAAAAATATTCTAACTTTTAAAGTATTATAAATAATTACATATGTGTTGTGCATTTTCCATAATTTTACACTTTATGAAATTTTAGACCATATAAGTTTTATTTATAATTTTTAAATATTTTTGTGATTTTTAAACAATTTTATAATATGTTATTTTTATAAAATAACAATAGTGTCAATTTTGACACTATTCATTTATTTGAATTTAAATAAAATATATACCGAATATATGTTCGAACTAAAAGCTTTAATATATTCATAAAATGTAATATTTATCTATAAAATTAGTGGATCACATTAAATAGTTCATATAATATTTATTTTAATATTTATAAAACCATTTATTTGATATTTCAATTAATAAAATAATTTCAACATCACTATTGTGTCATAATTAATGATAATTATTTAATCACTAAAAATTCTAAATAAAATCCTATGATGTAGATAATTATATTATATTTCTTGAGAATATTCATGTTCGAAGTTTTATTAAGTTTATCACTAAAGTAAAATTATTATACTTATAAGATTTAAGAAAGTGGCATGTTGTCACATTCTTTGGTTTTAATAATAATTAAATTATTTTCACGGGAAAAAGTCTATTAAATGAATCTAATCCGACCCTTAGGTGATATGGGTCGACTTTTAGTCATCTAATAGGATTTGTTTAGGTGTTAGGGTAATTTTATAATCTTATATTTACCCTTAATTACCCGATTTACCTTTAACTATGGTAAATAAAATTTACCATAGTTACTATTCATAATGCCCAAAAATTAAAAGTAGCCTATTAACATAATTTGGACCCACTGATTCCAAATATGGAATCCATTTTTCAAAATTCAAAACATATAAGTTTCAGTAATTAATCTAAAATAAATCCCATTGTTAAGAAAACGGGTTTTAGAAGTTAAAACATTGCCAAAGATTGAAATGTTTTTACCTATGAATTCAATGTGAAATTAATGTTAAGGACATACATTATATTAAATGGTAAAAATATATTCTATTTATACTTTAAAATCATTCAATATTATAATTTAACCATATAAATTATCTCAATGAATAAAGTTGTTTTTAATTAAAAATTAGCGTATTTTTACTATTCATCAAAATGTGAAAGTTATCAGAAAAATATCAAAAATTTATCCAAAGTAAATTTTTATACCCTGATTCACAAGAAGAATTTTATTTTGTCAAATTTAACTTATAAAAATGTCCAAAACTAGATTTAATGTGGGTGCACCATCAAAAGGCGGCAAAACTGCTTTTTTTGAAAAATACTTATTTTACCTGAAAAATTTATTTTGTTCTCTTACCATGTTCTAGAAAATGTGTAAGATGAATAATACAATTCAAAATGTAGTTAATACTATTCATAACGGCTAGTTCATAAAAATATATCGTTGTTTAGTGAAACCCGGTATTGCGTACTACACACGCTATCGAGGAAGGTCGTGATTGCGTGTAATGCAAGCCAAGTCCGTATTGTGTGCTGTGAAAGATTCCTTTGGTGTTGTGTATAACATAAGACATAAAAAAACTATTTCTCATAAAATCTCAGGGTGTTACAACTCCCTTATGTGTTAGGTTAGTCATCATAGAATTTAACTTCGAGAAAAGCTTTATGAAAGGAAGATAATATCCAGATAAACCCAAGAAGCTCAAAACCTCAAAAACATTTCACTGTTTCTCCCATGTCATCACAAATTTAACCTTATTAGGATCAACTAAGATACCATGGTTTGACACTAAGTGGCCCAATAACTTCACTTACTGAATCAATAAATAACATTTCAATATATTATCATAAAGTTAGTTATTTATCAATAATTACAGAACTATTCATAAACACCATAAAGACCACTGGAGAAATGTTTAGACAAAATGACATGACAAGGTATTCCTAATGGATATACCTACTCTATAAGGTAATTTTCTGAAGTTATGATTATTTAATTCTCAACTAGTGATAACCTAATCGAATATCGGTGTTTGAGAACCACTTCACCCCTTTTAACTGGTCAAATATATCATTAATCTATGGTAATGTATACTTTTTCTTTACCATATCTCAATTATGTTCTCTATAATTAACAAAAAGATTAATTGACCAAAGGAGGCTCTTAAAGTGAAACACCCAGGCGTATAAATACATTCTATAAAATAACATCCAACTGATCCTGCAACTCTTTCATCTTATCAAGTTTCAAGTAGTAATAAGGAATAGATATTGGATGAGTAACCAAAACTAAATCAATAAAAACCTCTACCTCTCTTACCGATGACAACCTAGAGAAGTCATAAGTGAAAACATTGGGAAACGTGATGAAAAATTATGGGATATCATCACTCAAGTATTCTCACTACAATTCAAAAGAAAAAATTTATATTACATCTCTGACTCCATATAAGGCGTTCCGACAATGCTCGACCTTGGGTCCCACTCGTCAAGGATAGTAATCAATTTGGGAATTATTAGAAATGATCCAATCCATCCTGAATATTACATCATGAGGTTTTATATTGAGAGCCCTAAAATTCCAATAAATATTGATATCTGATAATGAGAAAACACAAGCAGGACAATAGAGACCATGCTCTCTCCTAGTTCAGAGGGTTGTAGTAATATACATCACATGCAATAAAATCTCCATAGGAATATTTAATAGATTCAAAAATAGAGTCAATATGAACATATATGATGCACTGGTATCAAAAAAATAGAAGTCACTAAAGATAAAGTAATATTTATGTTTCCTATCACAATCACTGGACCCATATCTACATCCACTGAAGACTCTTCCACAACATGAATAATATTTTTTATGAATGGATTTTGTTATAACCACTTTATATCTTAAAGAATCTGATTTCACCATAGTACTAGGAGATGAAGATCTCATTCCACTATATACAGAATAATAAACATGAAAAAACATCTACAAGTGACCAGTTTTGTCATAAGAACCATATATCTTGGGTGCCTCATTCAAAACCCGTTTTGAGTGCCCATGATTGGTACAATAGTATAAAATCAAAGGGACCCATCCTGGGAATGTAAGAGTTCTAAAAGAACATTGTTTCTAAGAATGGCCACAAGAATCATCACACTCTATCTTTCCTTAAATGGAACTCACAAAACATCCACCAAGACAAAAAGGGTAACTCCTATTAACACTAACATTTCAACAAAGTCATGTTAAACCATCAAAAATATATCCAACTATTATCATAATAATAAAACTTTATCAATAAAATATGATATATAATAATATATCGAGGTATCATCTCGAACTATTGAGTCTTTATCTTCTAATTAGATACAATATCTGGTAAAAAAATACACAAGATTAGCCAATTGATTTTTAAACTCAGTCACGATCCTATCATTCTCTTTGAGTTTGAAAAACACAATAGCCTTAGACAACAACATAGACACTGGACAGAACCGGTCAATGAAAATAACATTAAATTCCTTCCACACTAATGGCTCATGCTTATTCACTACCACTATTATGTTCCACCATCTCCTCCTAGGTCCTTCCATATTTAATGTGGCACATTTCACCAATATTTATATATGAATCTCCAATAAATGAAACAAAATATACATTATCCTAAATTAATCCTTATAATTTGGAATATATCTTGATCATAAGAACATGGGAGGCTTTTGGAAAATAAACTCTTAAGAACTATTCTATAAAACATCCCTATATGGTTTTAAATCCAGACCCTGAATGAGAATAGGTAAAGTTTCATGTCCTAGAGCATGGACATCACACACCATTACCTCAATGGGATACTAGAATACATGATAATTGTCTCATTGTGGTTCACTAGTATCTTTCTAATATATCATATTCTCACATCTTCTTAATGGAATGATATAACACAACATCAGCATAAAAAATTGAAGACATTAGAATATTACTCCGATTAACACTCAAATAAGATCAATAGAGAATATAATCTCCTCATATGGATAAACAAGATTTTTATTTAAACATATATAAATCAAAAGTAGGGTAAATAATGGAACTAATACTCAAGAATCCTTTTACAAACCACCAATACGGACATAAAGATCATTATAGTGATAGATGGCTAGGCACACACTTGAAACTACCTCCTATCCCCGAAAAAATATTTCATAGTTTCATACTAATGTCAAGGAAAGATTCACAACTTGCGCCATTGATACCACTTTGTCATGAACTGGCTCAGACACCCTGGTGCTTTCCCTTTTCTCAAACCTGGAGGAAGGAAATCTATAAATGCTCAAAGGAAAGAAGTAGTATGTGCAATAAAATCCCATTAGGTTCTCACCAAGTGTTCCATAATAAGTTTCCAAAATAAATAAATTAAATCATGCATTCAATTCCAAATAAAATAGGCATGTAAGTTTAATTTCATATTTAAATAAAAACACTATACTTGTTTAAATTGATGGAATCATTTCAAACAATGTCTTAAGTTGAAATTTTATATAAAATAATTTATAAAAAAATTAGGCTTAAATAAATTAAATCCACAACTATTGGCATATATATCAATGTGATCAAAATAAGAAAAATTGTCATATTTTATTAGGTATGATAGTTATATGTTATGATATCCTTACACACTCATATCTGTGATCATGATAATATGTGTACACATATCCCTTGGTCACTAGCCAATGATAAATCATAAACATACCATCATTGATAATATCTACTACAATATGTTTTTGTTAGAGTTGTAAAGTATCAATTTTTTAATAGGGAATTACCACTATAACATGTTTGTCCCAAATAATCCACTAACTACCCAGGATTTCATGTTCTCAAAAATAAAATCAATAATGTGAAAATTACTTCCAAATAGTAACAAATGAAATTAACCCATTTCAAGTTCCAATATTCCAATTTATATTTAAAAACCAAAACACTAGTTTTTAAGCATCTCATTATTTTCCAAAAATAAAAAATAATAGGTTTTAATAAAATTAAACCATTTTACTCAATATCAATTTCACAATTCCATCAATTTTCTAATCACATCCCAAAATTCCAATTCCTAGAATTGGGAGTTTTTCTCAAAATTCATGCCTAATAAATTCAAATCCCAATTCACATTGAATTTTGGTTTCATAATTAAATTGAAATAAATTTAATTTAAATTATCCAATTTAATGGTTTATAACATGGAAATCTCAATGAAACCACCTACCTTTAACATAGAGATCATGTACCACAATTCCCTCAATGGGAATTTCCAATTAAGAATGATTGAAATAGAGATAAAGGCATCAAAACCTAGATTATATATCCAAAACAATAAATATTATATCTATAAACATCAATGTGTTCTAAAAACCCCTAGGAGGAAAGAAAGAGGGAGAAGTAAATATGGAATGGGAGGAGATCACATACCGGGGAGGAATGAAACGATGTTTTCCAAGCTCTAATTAACTTCAGAATAACTTTAGAGGAGATAAAATGGTTATAGAGGTATTCAATACCCCAGTAATACATTTCAACCTAATTATGGGTTTATAGGGGAAAGAAATAGGTTTCATGGAAATTTAAATATAATATTCGGAATTAAAAAATTCGGTATGGACGGTTTCCTGGAGGGGGAATGAGGTTTCCCAAACAATGCACCCTTGTAATGGATTCCATGGTTTATATTAGTTGTGAACATGATTTTTCATACAATTTTCCTCTATTAAAAAAACCAATGGTTGGGTTTTCATGGTTTCCACTCGGGGTGCACATGGTTTGGGAAAATTGTGCGCCAATCATGCATAGCCCAGAAGGTTCCAAAATTTTCAAACATCCTACCAAAACCACCCAAAATGAGCCCCAATATAAACATGATAAAAAATTATGCACCAAATAAGTACCTAAAAAATAAAAATATATTATAATAATTAAAAACAAGGATATACTTTAGTGCAGATCAAGAGGAGTTACCCGAATAAGTGGTAACATTCTTCAATGAACACTTTTGTTTTAATTCTTTATCCATCACTTTAATTATTATTATATATTTATTATATAATAAAATCAATATCCTTCATATAATGATATTTTTTTATTTCATGTGTGCTTCCTAAAACATCCCAAACTTCTTTCAAATGGGATCTTTAATCATCGTTTGTGTGTATGATGGACTATCGCCTCATGAGATGACATCATTCATTCTTCAATTACCACCTTTTAAGGTTTGGAATAATAATATATCTATAGTTTATATATTATATTTATTATATTTATAATTTTTTTATGCTTATGGAATTATTATATAACACTTACCTTCATGCTTTCCATATTGTGTGAATATGACAACATCATTTGTGGACATGTGGACTACCTCCCCATGAAAGCGATGTGAATCCTTCACACATTACATGGAATTATTAAGGATGGTTTTAATAAATTTTTTTGATATGTATGAAATAAAAATTATACTATAATTATAATTTACATATATATCATTTATTTTTATTTCTTTTAATATGAGAAAATGGAAGCAGTGTTCATGCATACGTAGGGTATACCATCTCCATGAACGGTGAATTTAATCTCCTATAACTAAATATTAATGATTAATATAAATACATATATACTGAATATATAATATATTTATTTCATAGTTTTCATACTATAAATTATTAAATCATGACCTACATAAGATGAAAAAATAACAAGTCAAAACATACTTGAAAAAACTATACTGTTAACACCTGAAAGAATAAAAATAATGCATGATTATTCAGAAATGGGTAATAAGATATTGTAATAAGATCATATAAAATTTTATAAATATTATTATAACTCAAGTATATTTTAATAACATTATTAAAACAATTAAATAATAGGTTAAATAACATTCAACCAAAAGTAAGTTTAAATTGATTGATTTCATCTCAATTTTCAATCCATTGAGACTTATTTGTTATTATACACCAATTCACTTTATATGTTGTATATATTATTCATTTGATATGTAATATCATTAAAATATCATTATTCATGGTATTTTATGTTATACTATTAATTATATCATACAATAGGATTTGAATTTAAAATTATGATATTGTAAAAATATATTGTGCAATTTCACTTTCTTTTGTGATTGTTAAATTTATCTCAAAAAATAACTTTACGGTAATCCTTTTTCATTAGAAGATATATTTATTTTAAATATCCATTCTCTTACGGGATGGTTACAATTTTTTGTTAAACCCTGTAACATTTTTACAAATAGTACACTTTGAAATATATTATATTATCTTAGGAAATAATGATAAATCCTTATCTTTAACACAATATATATATTTTATAAGGAACATTGATCATGAATTAAATATATTTTTAAATTTTTGATGAATTTTTTGGACATGTATGACATTGGTGTGGCCTAGTTATAAATACCTCATTAATGCATTGGTAGTATCATGATATGAACCATTAATCCAATCAGATGGATTTTTAACCAATATAATATAAAATGTCTTGTGAAATGTACTATAGGTAAAGGTATCATGTATTTAAGAAACTTGGGGTCCAATAATCAAGAATTTACTTCACACAGATTTAGTTATTACTTATCAATGAGATATTTTCCTTAACAATATATATGTTTGCCATACATTCTCAATTTTTTGATTAAATGGAATGTGATTCAGTTACATATCATGACATATTTATTTTTACTTATCAAGTTATATAAATGGAATGTGTGCTCAGTTATTTAAATTTCCATATTGATTATGCTCTTTGATTCATTATTTATTATGTTTTACATAACCTTTACCTAGAATTTTATCTCAAAATTATTTCATTTCCTTTCCCCGTGATAGAAAGAAGAGATATTTGAATGATATTTCAGTGAAAATTTTTAATATATTTTATTATATATTATGTTTCATTTTCTATTCGAAATTTAAAATCAGTTCTATGAATATATTTGGTTTTCCAAAACTAGTATACTTTTTGGTCCTTGGGATTTGATTCCTTGTAATCATGAAAATGTTATAACGTAAGGCATTTTTTGGGATTCTATGGTTATGTTTATTAAATTAAATAGGCTCAAAATTTGAAATAATATTGTTGAAATTAGTTTCAATGGGTTATAGAACTTTCTATTTAAAATATTATTTGCATCCTAAATAATTAAATAATATAAAATGTGGGAATGGGTATATTTAAAAATCTAGAATTTTGTGTAATTAAAAAGATATTCAGATATTATAGGATTTTTTATTAGGAATGGGAGTCTATCCAAAATATTTAACCATCATTTCCTTACTGAACTGATTTAAATCCAAATAAAATCCTTCTTTACCATTCATCTAAGTCAAGTTTTAAAATAAATTTTCATCCTTTTTAATAATAATATGAGCTATACAATACCACTTAAGACCCACTATTTCCTATTATTTCACTCATGAATCATGGACTATATTCCATTTCTTATATTATTATTATATATTTTGTATCTTCTTCTCCCAATAAGGAGTCCCAAATCCTTCATTCCAAAGGAACCCTCTAAAAGAAGAAGATATTAAATATAAGTATCTAGTTCTTCTCTATATTTTTAAATTACCCTAACATGTCAACTAATTTTAAATTTCAGTATCCACTCTAATTAATTTAAATTAACTTAAATATGACTTTATCTAGACAATATTGTTATTATAAAAATCTATACTCTTAATCATTTATTAGTAAAATGTGTTCTTGTTTGTGTTGGTCCAAAACCTACATGAATGATATTATTCCAACATCATAATTTTCTTACTAAATGATTTTAAATACAATAATACATTGAATATATAATGATATACAGTATTTTATTTCATTATGTTTTTTGGATTCATGACTGAAAAATCAGTGATCATTATAAAATTACTCTTTATTATCAATGATGTTACCTAAAACATGCTCGTCTGGAATTCCATTCTCAAAATACATAACCATATAATCCATTTAATGAAAAATGATATGTATAAATAATAATAATAATATTTTAAAATATCATTAAAAATATTTGAATTATGAAATATATATATCTATGAATGAGGATTGATATCACCATTACAAAACATATAACATATAATTAAAACCGTTAACATGTTATGATGAACAGAAAATATATCAAACTAATACATAACTGACTAAAGAACAAAACTAAAAATTATAAATTTCAATATTTATGAATTATTTATTTAAATATAAAACAGGTTAAAATGATTTTATGGTATGTTAGAGTAAAGGTAATAGTGCCTTTTCTAATTGCACTTTGTAATTGAGATTGTCTATTTCTAAATTTCTATTAGGTATTATTATATTTTAATTCTATCAAAACCACAAATATTTTGTTATCCTATTTTTATATATATTTTTTTACATATCTTATCACCATTTCTCTCTCCTGTAAATTTATAATTCCACAGAATTGAGTATTTTTTAGGGATACAACCTTATATAATACTTTTAATATGTGAATATTTCTCCTCTATGTTCATGACTTTCATATATCTTTCTAGATTTGAATATCTTCACATGTATGATTTATTAAGGTCACCTTTTATTTATTTTAACTCTTTTTTCTGATGTGTGAATGGAATAATTTAAAATCCCTTATTCATTGTTTTCCAAATGTCTACATTCTTCCACCATTGTATTTTATATTGTTTAATAAGTAAAAAAATTCTATTTAATTCAATGGTGGTTTAATTTTTTTATTTCAATTTAAACCATGTTCTCAAATATTTTTATAATTGAAAAGTTGAAAAATTTCAATGGGTTATTAATTATTTATCTAGAGAATTTTTTAATTATACTATAATGGAATGTCTTTGATATTGTATTATAATCATTTAAATATTCTCCTAGATCAATCAATATTTATTTTGATGATACAATCAACCTTTATTCTATGGATTTATTATGCTAAAATATCATGGATATTTTTATAGAATACATTTCATTTCAAAAAGTTAATTATTTTATGGATGATTAATGAATGTTTTAATATTTATGTGGCACAAATATGTATGGTTTCTATTATGTTTAGGTTATACATGGAATAATACTACCCTTAATGTATTGGGTAAAACATTTTATCGCATGACATTAAATTTAATAGATGATGAATTGAACCTAATATATTATGATTTTGGGAATGGGGAGTGAACCCAATGCACTATAGGACTCTATTAGCTATGTGAGGATGGTCATGGTAGGGTACCTTGACAAAAGATATGATATATTTATACTTTTGATTGGCCCACATTTCTTTGTAAGGAAATATTCCTATGTTATGTTTCATTGTTCTAGGTCCTTACATCATGTTTCCATATCCATATACATAGTTTCATATGTTTTTTCATAATCCATAAATGATGATAAATTATTTATGATCCATTTTTATTGTATATAATTATCTTATGTTATGTTCATATACATTGATTATGTTCTCAAACCCATATATTCAACTTATTCTCAATTATAACATTCAATTTATATCTTTTATGTTAACCTGTAACTAATAAACAGATCATAACACTTATTATATATCAATTCCCAAGGTAAGGGATCAGATTATAACATATGATATTCATATTTAGAGCACAAGTGTGGTTTGAATATGGAGACATGTTCATATTGATCTAAAATAATTCTTTTATTCATTTAATCTCAAATGAATCAAAACTAATAGGTGAATTGGTGTGAATAAATTTTATATGTAATAGATATTTATGAACAAACATGTTTAATATCTATTGTTTTGGTCATATCAGTTGGTATCAAAGAGAAATTTAGTTAAATTTTTTGATTAGTTATATAAATATAACAGGATGGAAAGTAAAGTAACAAAGGTAGTAATGGGAGTGAGTATTGTTTTCATGTACCAAAGGTGATACTCATTCAACCTGAGATGTTATAGTCTGAAAGGATGGTTTATAAATTTATGAATTCTCATGGATGATTTTCCTTATCATATTATTTCATTCATTGGTTACTATTATTTAATACTTATAGGTTAAACATGATACATTATAGTTTGAAATAAAGGTTTATAAATTTAACGCATCTTAGGAAATATTTTCCATATCTTATGAATTATTAATATGTTTTTTATTATATAATAATGAAACAATAATTTTTGGTTTTATTCATTATATAGAAAAGTGTAGAACCTATTGAAAAACAAGTTCGATTTCCAATTTAATGAAATTTAAAAATGATTAACCAAACAACAAATAATCTAAAGTTAAGAATCTATTAGTGATGTTCAACCAAATTTATCTATCTATAACCAATAAAATTAACCATGTTGAACTCTAAAATGTACTATGGAAGGAATAACTCGCCATTGATTCTATAATGAGGAAATAACCACCCTTATTTAGAAAGGAATTAAGATCCACTAGATACTGAGAAACAAATTATCCCATCATAAAATATATCTTCTCTTCTCCAATGCTTAGAAAATGAAATGGGTTTTTAGTTATTTATTTTTTTAGAATGTGAAGTAGATAAATTTTGGAATCTCACTAATAATCAGAGATAAATGAAGAAATAAATTCCATAGAGTTATAAGAGTTTAATAATGTAATAGTCCTAAAATATTTTCCCCAAACACTTCACTTTAAAATGGATATATAATTTCTTTGAGTTAAAGAAAATTGATGATAATTCTATTAATAAAGTTGAAAAATATAACATCACAATAATTACATTTTATACTTATTTTGTATCAAAAAATTAAGAGTTAAATTGATTATTTGTTATGTATCTTAAAACCATTCCATTTTAAGGTAATAGTTATAAAGTACATTTATATCTATGATGAAATTGTTCAATGATATTTTAGGTAAGAGATATAAATGGATACCCTCACTAATCATAGGTTTTTAGGTAAAATAATTAGAAAATGGGGTTTTTGTAAAATCAATTGATGAAACTCACAGTAAAAAAATATGCATCTTTTTACAAGAATTTTTTTTGGAGGAAATATAAGGGGAATTACCTAAAATAAATTGATAAATGAATCGTGTATATTAAACAAGACTATAATTCACATAAATTTCAATGAGATATTCTAAACCATAATTCATTATTATAAAGAGTGTTTTACATGTTTGTTCTAAAAAATATCCAACATGATCCCACATATTTATGGTTCATATTGAGAATTGTTGTGGACCTTATTTATAAAGGTAGTCCGTCATTGAGATTCTTTTCAGGGATACATTGAAAATATTATTGGTAAAGTGGATAAGAGTTCATGGTCATTACACCATTAGGGGGAAATATTTCCTTCTCAGTGACTCCATAGATAGTTAATAAATGGATATAAATTGTATATTGAATTATTAATAGCCCGACTAGTTACCCCCATGAATGATGGTTGATTAATTATGTGTTTCAATGAATGAAGACACATCAATATTTTTTAGAGGTCATCAATATTATTATTAGGTGAAGGGATGTTATTTAGTTAATAGTACCATTATCAGGAACATTGTAATTTATTATCATCCAGGGATATTCTTATTGAATTATTATAGAGATTAGGAAAATAAAATCAACTTCCTACATACACTTGTGAAGTGAATCATATCTCATATAGTTTGGGGATACATATGCAGAATATATTAGCTATTATGGTCATGTTTTAAGGATGGATACATGAATATGAATTTCATACAGTTTGAATGACTAGGGGAAACATTCCTACATATGTTTTGTGTGAGGAATATACATCATAATCCCTTTCAGGCTGACCTGAGAGGTGATATGTCCCAATGAGGATGGATGGGTTCTTTATAGAAGGGATATGTCCTACTAAGAAGAAGTGTGATTTCAATAGGGAAGTAGTATTTCAAAACATATATAGTGATATCCTGAGGTAATATTGTCCTCTATGTAGGGGAATGTTATATTTGGGATATTTACGGATGAGGATATTTGACTTCGAAAAGATGGCATGACTTAGAGGGAGTGATAACATTAATTTTGGGGTATGATTTCATGGGGAATATCACACAATAAAGGAATATTTTTGGTCTAGTAGTATAGACTCATTAGGGAACATATGAAATAATGGAGATTTTTTAATATTGTGTTTGGGGATAGAAGAGTCATGTTATGTATCCTATAGAGACATAAATCATATCCTACATTTTTCAAGTTACATTGCTTAAGTTCATGTGTAGGGATTGTACCAAAGTTATTAACATCATACTATAATGGAATTTTTGTTAAGTAAAATATTTTTTGACTATGACGTTATCCAGGTAGTTTAATGTCATTTTTTAGGGATATCCATGTCATGAAAGATAGGGAAATGAATAATTGAGTGGAGCATTTAAATATAAGGATTCATTTTATTTAATAATATGTCCCTTTAGAGAATCTAATGATGAAATATGGTCCTTATATAAAGAGAATAGATGGTTGGGGATAACATTTAAATATTATTCCCATGGTAAATATTATTCTCTTCAGATATTGGCATGATCAACTTATATCTATAGGTTTACATTATTCATTCTCAATGTTTGAAAAAAACTGAAAGTGGAAGATCAAGCACACTATATGGGATTATATGATTAAATTGATATTTTGGATTACAAAATTATGAGCCTTAGATGAAAACCGATCTTGGGTATTTCACATATGTATGAGGAACATGGTGGATATATTTGGGGCTAAAATATGTAGAAGGACCATTTTTTATAATTCCTAGCTTATTTATGGTATTATTAATAAGAACCATATTAGGATTTTAACCCCAAGGGGAATATCATACTCTATTATTCTTGTTTTTTAAAAGTATATTGTTGGATATAAAGGAAATATTATGTAATACTATAAAAAAGACTAATGTATTACTGTAGAAGGAGTACCCTATTTAGAAGACCTCATAGACAAGGAATAAATCCAACATCAATCTTAGGTAGACCACTCTATTTTTTTCCCAATAGGGACTCTCATTATCATGGAGATCCACTATAATGATTCTCTTAAGTGTTTGACCTATCGTGGATGGTGAGCCATTGACTACTATTATTTAAAGAACCCATGATCGAAGGGGTTCATGCTAATGTGCATTCCCTTATCATGTGAGTCAGGTGGCCTTGATGGAGGTTTCATATTGGATTAATAAGAATGTTTAATTTGGTGAAGGTTAACCATGGCGGTCATACAATATGTAGTATCATGATAGAAAAGGAAAAAAGGAAGCAATCTTTCCGGAATATGGGAGAATCCTTATAAAGAGGGCGATTTCACAGAATATGTCTTGCAAGATAGGCCTCATGTATAGGCTTCCATGTTATTCGATGAGCCTCCATTTTTTGGAATAGCCTTTGTGAGGTTGGATTAGCCTTTATGTGGTCAACAAAAACTCTATAGGTCCATATTAACCACCATGTGGATGGATTCACCACTATGATTTCATCTTTTATCCTTGATGTTTACTTCACTTCACAAGGTCATCTCTACTTACACATGGTTGAACTAACCACCACATGTCCATGTATTTCCCTTTATGATTACCTATATAAGGGAATTTTCAAAAGAATAAGTTCTCATATCATAACTCTATATCCTTCATTTAAATACTCCCATTTCTATGTTTGTTTTCGAAGAATGAGTGTGGCATTTTTAATCACCTTTAAGTCATTTTCTTCTCAAAAGAGATGGATATGATGAAACATGGATATGAGGAGTTCCCAGAAGGACATCAATGAATGTAAAAATGTTCTCCCATCATTTCACTATCATACCACAAAGTGGGAGATGGACCATGCATATCATCATTGAATGATCATCCTCCATAACATGGTTGAACCACACTATGGGATGAGGGACCTCATAGTATGTATTTGACATATTATCTCCCAATGTATAGATTAACTATGTGGTGGGATGAGGGGCCTTACAATTTATATGTCTCAGCATCATAGGTCCTAGTAACCTATCGGTTCCCTTGGATTTGTTTTATTTTTATCTAGAATAATTTTCAAAAAAATCATTAAAATCAAAACCTTTTTATTTTTTATAATTCCTTGGTTATTTAAATTTTTTCTATGAAATACCCCCCCCACACACACACAAATTAAATTTTATTATAATGATAATTATTCAATTTATAAGGAATTCAGATAACACTCTTACATTACCTATATTGCACAACATAGTGGGCCACTGTAAGTATGTCTTTTGGGTCCCTTCATTTGAAATTTATATTCTAAATCCAATGTTGTGAGCCCTCTTGATTCTTTGATGAAATTTTATCTCCCACATACTCAGGATCCTCTACACATAATTTTTTATCACCTTTCAAGGTTCTACTAGTGTATTCAACTAAATAGATTCTCTATAAACCCTATGTACAATAGGGTCTATGACATGGACTCTATGAACTAATGGTGAATGTGTGGTTAATATTATGATATTTCAGTAGACTTCATGGATATTATGGTCAATCATGTGTTATTTATGTTGGCCTTGTGGAAATAATATTTTTTTTAATTATTGATCAAAACTTTCTATATAAATATAATATTCCAAAAAATATATACACCCTTTTTACTTTTTAATATAAAATTACTCCAAGAATGGATAATAAGGCTAATACATAGAGGAAGAATAAAATGATTGATAGTATCAACCAAAACCAATAATTAATCATCATGCCAAATCACAACATGGTATCAATTCTAATGGGGGAGTCCATGTGAGCCTATCCATTATAAAAAATACTAACCAATTATGTATTTGGTATGGGGTATGATGTACCCATTCTAGTTCTACGAACTATGAGTTTTTCAGTCAATTGGATTAATTCTAAATCTCATTCTTCCTCAGTCAAATGTTAATGTAGAGGGATATTTGATCAAAGTAGATGAATATAAATGGTATAGCCTATGTTATCACCACTTGGATTTTTAAGGATAAATAAATGTGTTAAATTAAGACACATAAAATTCTACATAGATTAAGAAAATTTCAAAGGTCGGTCATATGTTGGGATGGATCTGTATTTGAGTAGTTTGTTCTCATGGTTCATTCTAGATAGGCAGTGGATAGCCCTATTAGGTAAGTCTTAGTTGTGTAGAATTTTTAAATGAGATACAAGATATTGGTTTGTTTAATGTTTTCTAGTTTTTAATGTTTTTTATGTCAAAATCATACCTCCATGTACCTATTCAACCACTGGATTCTAGACATGAACACATTCCATATGATACACAATGATGTTGGTATAAGCCTTTTAGATGTGTGAATGATCAACATATGTCAAACTTTTAGAGATATTTATGATGATTTCATCCCTCAAGTATTTTCATGGGATGACTAGGAAATGACTCTTAGGTTAGTGAAGGAGTTTTACAAGATAGAAAATTTCCCTCTAAAGAAAGATATTTTCTTGAACAACATCGTCTACATTAGTCTATGGTCTAGAAATCTTAATAGGCTTATGGTTCAATATCCAACGGTGAAAAGGTGATGGATTTTACCATATTTTGAATACTAATGTCTTTTAGTTATATATTTTCCTAGGTTGGGGAAGGGAGTTTTATATCCTAGGACCAAGAATATTTTCCTAGAGTTAACCTATTCACCCATCTAGTTGCATTCCTCATAAAAATAATCAGTGTGTATCATCTCCCAGGGAAGGAGTTAATGATTAGAGTAATTGTGGGAAAATTTATTATGGAAGCCTCAATGGCTATAAGAAGGTCGGTTAACCTAGAAATTCCAATATTGGAAATATTATTTCACATTCTAGGTCATGTTCATTGGGGAAGTCTCCCCTAAGGATCATGGGACCATTCTAGTATTTGTAGATTTTTATCAAATTGAAAATTGGGGATATTAATTTCTCACCACTATGAAATCCCATAAACACGGTTCCAACACAATATTTTACTATTTGGGATGGTTCGATCCTTCTAATAGAAATTTATAGCATGTAAAATCCATGTTGAACCAACATTACTGTTCTTCTATCACACATCACTATGTGCCTTCAAATAGTGTTATAGACAACACCGTAATCTCCAAAAATGAAAGGAAATTCATGATAACTCTATGGGATAGTGTTTTTGATGTAATAATTTAGGGGGTTCTAATCTATGCAGTATATAATCAATATATTTTTGGACAGAAATTATATCATTTCAAAGGTGATTCCATTATCATATCTTAAATTTGTGAGAGGAGAGACATCTCATGGATAAATACCAATTTGGGTTGATGATTGCATGGGAATAGATGGTTACTTGAGTCATCCTTCAACCTTTTAGTGGTTATGTTTTTTAAGTAACCAGCTATGCCTGATTATAGATATAGTCATATATTTATGGTCAATTTTATAGGCTCATTCTTCAACTAATAGGCCTTCAGAAAGTTAGGACTAATAATATCGAAGATGTGATGGTGTTTGTAGAGGGACTTGAGATGGTTGTAAAAACTAAATTTATAGATAGTGTTTCAGTTTTATAGAGGCCAATAGAGTCACAGTGTCCTAAGGAATTAGTCAATATAGTGATCCCCATTTCTATTATTCCAAATATATGGGTCAAACATGTTTCGATGGAGTAGGTGAGGATTATAGATTCTCCCCCTTCGATAAGTTGGGTTCTCTCTAAACTGAGTGATAATCATTATAAAAATATGTATCTATCATAGGGGTGAAGGAATTCATCATTGATGAAATATTTTTATTGTCCTAGGATAAGGGATACCAATACCACAACACATCCTGTGAGTAAAACAATCAAGAAACACAAAAATCATATATTGTAAAGACCCAAACTACTGTATCCCAAACACTACTGGAAAACTAACCTTTACCAACGGTTTGGAACCATTGGTATAGGCCTCCAAACCGTTGGTATAGCCGATACCAACGGTTTGGAGAACCGTAGCCAAGTAAGGCGTTGGGATAGGTCTATACCAACGTTTTTGGAAACCGTTGGTATAGGTAATATGAAATCTATACCAACGGTAATGGAACCATTGGTATATAAATTCCAAAAATAAAACATCCGTTGGGATTTGATCCCAGGACCCCTCGTTTATAATCGAACGACTTAACCACTAAGCTAACATCACTTTTGTAAACATAATTTCATAAATATATATATGTATTATCATAATTATTTAAAATATTGATTTATATAATGTTCTCGGTTAGTGGATCTGGAAAAAAATTAAAGAACCTATCCCAATGGTTTTCAAAACCGTTGGGATAGCCCTATCCCAATGGTTTTCAAAACCGTTGGGATAGGTTCTGGTTGGGTGTATTTTAGTTGGCCGAATGCTGGATTTTTTTGATGCTTTTTCCCAACGGTTCACCAAAACCGTTGGGAAAGGGGCTCAAAACACACCCTTTCCCAACGGTTTTGGTGAACCATTGGGAAAGGTCAGTCTTTCCCAACGGTTCACCAAAACCATTGGGAAAGGGCCTCAAAAACACACCCTTTCGCAATGGTTTTGGTGAACCATTGGGAAAGGTCACTCTTTCCCAACAGTTCACCAAAACCGTTGGGAAAGGGTTTGTTTTTGAGGCCCTTTCCCAACGGTTTTGGTGAACCGTTGGGAAAAGGTAGCTATACCAACGGTTTTTACAAACCGTTGGTATAGAACTGTTGGGAAAGATCATGTTTCCAGTAGTGAAAGTTGGTGACTTACATTATTACATTAGAATGGATATAATGATTCATATCCAAATAGTTTAGTAGTCTTGGTAAACAAGATAAATATTTAAAAATCAAATTAAAATTTAAACATATAATAAAAAAATAATTTCTTTAAGAATTCCCTTATTCCTCTTAGCATAACACTGCATATCAATCTTAATAAACTTATTAGTAAGCTGAGAGAAATAAAATATAATAAATGGGTGAAAGAAAATTCTCATTAAGGTTTAATTATAGTGGAGTATAACTTGAATCAATAATCATAATAAATATGTATTGTTAAATAACTTATCACACATTCCATTTTATCAATAAACTAAGAATGAAAATCATCCATACACTTTATCATAGTGAAAATCCTTTTCATAATAATTTATGAGTTCTAAATGAAATATGTGATTAATTATTGGATGTCTTGTATTTGGAACATCAACCAACATAGAATCAAGACCGTTCACAAGACTATTTATGTTAGTGGGTAAAAACACATCTGATTCTTCTTGGAAAAAGATGTGAAGGGTTTCTCACCAAATAATTTTTTCTCATGAGACCATGAATACATTGAGGAGATTTCATTAATCAGTTCCCAACCTATTTATTCCATGTTTCAATCATTACTAATATATCTTAATGATTAATTTTATTAATGAATCAATAATCGTTATCAGTAAAAATCTATATTGACTAAAAGATATGGATTTAGGATTATTTTCCATGAAATTCAACTAACATTCGAAATAAACAGCATATATAAATATGTTATACAACTTAGGAAATAATAATATCCATGATATAATAGATATGGATATCTAATGATGAATAATTATGGTATTATTGCACTATATATCCATGGGAGTAAAAATAAAGGGTTTTTTTTCATTGGTGGATATAAATACCGTAAAAATATCTTTAAAACATTCATAAAGAAAATATCCTTTACATTTTGAATATAACTACTTAAATTTTTTTTCAAAAAACAGTTACAAATATTAAAATCCTTGAAAATATCATTTGAAACATGTAAAAGATTCTTTAAAACATTTGAGTGGTTGTAACAGCTAAAAATTCAGTTCATTCTATACATGTTAAAATAAATATTCCTTTCACTTTTTTGGTAAAATATAAATGGGGGTTATTTTGAAAATGACATAAATATTACTTTGAAATACATTTTGTAAAAAGTAATTCATGGATAAAAAATAATTTAATAAAAACTATTGTTTGAAAACATTTCTAGAAAACATGTAATATAAATATTTCTTATTGGAGACATATGTAGAAATATTCTCGAAAAATGATGATATTTGTAAAATAAACACTTAAAAATATCATATCACAGAAGTGAGGATTAATAAAATGAGTCTATTATGTGTATTTTATATAAATACACTTAAATCATGTTTAAATGCAACATAAAAAAATTCATTTCACGTATAATCATATCATGGAATAATCAATGAAATAATAGTGTAACCCAATGAAATAAAATTGAGTTAAGAATTCTTTTACCACTTGTAATAAGTAAAATCATATTCCCAATAAAAGAATAAGTTTAAAAAAAATATTAACTATCATGATAATAAATTAATTCATGATATTAAATTTCAAAGGGGTATTATATATACCACACAAAAGAAATAATTAGTGAATAACACATATGTAACATAGAAATAAATGTGAGATAAAAACCTTTACCTTATAATTTATTTTCATTTAACATGCTTTAAATTATTGTATAATGGTTTAATTAATGTAATTAATTTTTAAGAGAATTATATTCATATATATGATACCATATATGTTTCTCTAATATCATCATATCACCGATTATTTTATAATATATTATTATTACCCCTGTTTCGGGTGTTAACAACTTCATTTTCCTATGCTTGTTTTTCAATGTATTTCATATTCATTATGCATATGATATAGTTTCATAATATCCATAATTATATTAAGTTCCTAGATATAATATTTATTCATTATATATATTTTTATAATCATTCAATAATGGTTAACATGTAAAATGAATCACATCACATCATTGAGATAATAGACCGTACATATGCACGAGCGGCAATATCATCCCCTTAATAGTGAAAGGGTAAGGAGTTTAATCATGTATTTATTTTTTCAGAATCAATATAATTTCATAATTCGTATATTTATCCATTAAACCCATCCAATTAAATTTGTGATGAAAAAATATACCATAGCATGGAGACAGTAAGTTGTATGTACGCATATGCGGTGATTTCACATTCATATGATAGATAAAAGGTGGAATATGGTTGTCAGATATTCATAATAAATTCCCATAATTTATATTATAACTTATTTATTCTTTTATTATGGTAAAAACACATGAAAATGACGTACATGAAGAATTTAACTGCAATGAGTTGGTAAAAATGATTACCTCTTCTTTAGCATACATCCTTAGATAACTTCTTATTAGATTTTTGGTTAGTATTTTTGGAAGAAAATGACCTTAAAAACATGAATATTTATTTTTTGAAGACAAAGTTACATGTTTTGGTTAATCTATAAGTCTATATGTTCTGTTAATAAGTGAAGGAAGGAGTGCCCATTTATAGTTGAGGTGAGTTACACATTAGGAAACTATCAAACTATTAAATTTATATAAATTAATTTTCAGTATAAAATAACTAAAAAATGAGTTATTTTGGAGATAATATGGGTAGGGGTAGAAATAATCTCATACATTAATTTTAAGACATGTCTAAGTCAATTTCTTAGCCTTATCTTTTGGTTTTATCCATTATTTAATCCAATTAATTCTTACCATAATAACATGGATATTTACTCTTTGATGGTGAATTTAGTTACTATAAAATGAAAAAATTCCAATAAATATATCATTTATCACATTATAAACAATATAAAAATAATTTTTCTGATTTTATTTTTTCACATAATTTTATATCATTTATTGAAACATTATTAATCTATAAATATCCTTACTGTCAATTTTGACAGAATTCATTATATTAACTTTTAAAAATATCAAGATAATAAGATAACATTGAAAACAATATTCCATTATATATATAATATGTAAATTTAATATATAAAATTCATTTATCACATTAATTATCTAAAATTATATTTATTTTCATATTTTAATAACATTTATTCAATATTTTCATAAATAAAATAATTACTACCTCACCATTGTGTATGCATATAAGGTAATTATTTATTCACTAAAAAATAAAAATAAATTACGATGATTTATATAAATATTTTATCTTTAAAAATACTATTCATTTTCAAATATATCATTTATTTACCCATATATTAAAAAAATTATACATATTAAAAATATGAATGTGACATTTTGTCACTATATTCGATTTTAATAATATCTATGTAATTTTAAAATATTGTATCCAATAAATAATTCAATTTAGAACCTTATATTTTAGAGATATAATTTAATTCATCTAATAATATTTTGGAAAGTTTTTGGTAAATTTTCAATTTCTTATCATTTTATTTTTAACCTAAATTACCCAAATTACACATTATTGTGGTAAAACAAATTATCAAGGTTACTGTTAATATTGGCCATTAATAAAAGGGATATATTTTCAATATATGTACTTTATTAATCTAAACATGACATCCATTTTTTCAAAATTCAAAATTCAAAATTTTTAGTATTTAAGGGAAAATTAAACTGGAAAATTACAATGAAAAACAGTTTCTAAGAAAAATTATCTATTATATTTAAAAATGTTTTTATACCAAAATATAAAATGAAATTGATTAAAAAGAAAATATTTAGACTATTAATAATATAATATAACTAATTTTTAATTTTAAAATTACAAAATATATCTTTTAAATGGTTGGTATAAAAAATCTGTTTTTAATAAAAATCGGTATTTTTCACTATTCACTGGAAAATAATTATTTTCCAAAAAAATCACCCAAAGATAATTTTGAAATTACAATTTTAAAAATAAAATTTATTTATTCAAATATATTTTATTAAAGTGTAAAAATTTAGTTCTAAAATAAGTGAGTCCTTAAAAGGAAGAAAAACTACCTTTAGAAAAATATAGCTTTTGATGTGTAAAATTTTATTTGTTCTTATCTTATTCTTATAAAATCTATTAGATGAATGTAAAAACATTTTATTGAATATTTAATACATAAATTTAAAATTTTGGTTAAAAATATTCATTCCTTCTAACTCATAGGCTAGGTTATAATGATCACATAATAGTATTTCATTGTTCATTTAAGATAGGAGCTGCATGAAATGTAAGTTATCAACGAGGTTAAATTTAAAAATAGGAAATACTGGGGTGCTACATTCTCCACTCCTTTAATAAAATTTTCCCATTAAATTTTATACATTAATTTAAAAATCAAAGGATGATATTTTAAAATTATTTTGTGGGAACCCCCCCATCATAAATCAGGATAATAAAATATATTCTTAATAAGTGGGAAGAGAAAATGAAAAGGTCACCAAAAAATTGGGATTTTAAATAAGAGAACATTTAATGAATTTGAATATGTGCACAAATAATTATAAATAATGATAGATCTTATTTATCATAAGAAACTAAATGATCAATGGAAAATTAAGGGTCTCAAAACCATAAATCAGTGATGATTTAAAAGACCATCTGGTTTATCAGATATAAAGGTAATAGGAAATTCAAGATCTATTTTCTGAAATTTGGTGATTTATTTTACTATTTAGAGAAATAACATGAGGAAATATACTTACTTCACAAGTATAATTTCATTATTTAATCAATTTCCACCACCAACTCATAATTTTCCCCAAATTATGAGTATGGTTTTTTTATAACTGACATACTAGAGTAAACTTCTACAAATCAAAACATCCAAAAATAAATGGATATTTATTTCTCATATCTTTAAGAATTAACCAAAACAAAAATGGTTCGAACATGATAATATAATTCCCAGAAATAATAAAATTAATTTAATCTCCCAAAATTCAATAGTAAAAATAAGAATTCAATTTAGATCATTCCATAAATAAGTATCCTTAAATATCCACAAAAATATTTCATCCCATAAATCATAAGGATTTGATCACATATAGTTCTAAGATAAATTTTATATTTACCTCCAAAAATGTGCACATACTAAACATATAATCTCTAGAAATGATAATAATTTCCACAAATTACCTTAATCACCATAAATCAACAATAAAATAATATATTCCTCTATAATAAAATTCTACCATTATTCCATGAATACAATTTCAAAATATTTTTTTATATTCATCATATAGGGTTCCCAAAATAGTGATTGTCTTCCAAAATAAGATACATCACATATAATCCCTAAAAAAATTTCCAACCCCATGGCTATCTATATTTTTAATTCCCAGTAGGATTGAAGTATCACTGAGAGGGGAAGGGGTAAATTATTGATATTTTTTTCATTTAAGTTTCCTTTGTTTTGAAAAAAAACCATTTCCTCTTGTTAAAGTGTTCTTACCTTGTTGAAAAAAACTAATCACACATCCATATGAAAACAATAATTTACAAGGTTCACTGCTTAAAAAGTGTAGATACATCCTTCGTATGGTTTGGAAACAATCCATTAGAAAACAATATTTTTTTTGTGGATAAAATGAATAGAATATTCCCTTACACTCGTGTAGAACTATGGTCAATACAACTGTGTAAGTTACTCAAGTAGCATGAAATGATGTAATAAAATTTGTGTAACAAGTTAAGAAACTTACACTAGATTCTTCAAAACATGTTACTTGTTCTGCCTTATCTACATGTCCAAATATGAACTCTAAAACAATTCTTTAGATTCCTACCAAGAAGAAGGTAAAAACTTACTGGACTTCATAAGGATACTCAATGTGATTTCCTAGTAAAATCTTACCAGTTCAATTTCTTAGTCTGATAAAAATACTCAGCTTGAATACCAGTAAAACCATATCGAACTGCTTCTTCCTTAGTCCATAAATCACAGTCCGATGGCTAGGTAAAAATCTAGAAACTTGGAATATGATCTTCTCTACTCTCCTTTTCTTCTTCTATCTGGAAAACTTCCTCAAGTATGTTAAATCTAGAAACTCCTTCTCTCTATAAATAATTATCACTACACATTCTCTCTTATTCAACCATAAACAGTACATGTTTCAAGAATGTACAGAGTACATCCTCTATTTATAGTTGAGACAAATCTGGTTTGGGTGAGACTCTAAAAGAATTTCCAAAATAACCAAATTTCATGAAACTTAAATTCCCCTTGAATTTCATACACATATTTTACTTCTTCTTTGATTAGAAACTCTTCTCTAATCTTCTTAAAACATCTCCCAAATTCATCTCGCTTTATGCATTATTCACAAACATCAGCCCGATTCCTATTGCGATTACAATTTCCCCATTACGATGAAGATATCATATTCTTTATACAATTCCCATCATAAAATTAAAAAAACAACTTCATTCTCATTAGGATTCTTGAAATAATAAAACTTCTCATTATAATTCATCGTACCATCCAAAACATATAACAATATTCTTGTTATAATACTCAATACCAATGAAAAAAAATATTGTTTCATTGCTCTATACCAATTCTGAATGATATAATACATTGAAACCATTATTCAAAAAAACATTTTCTCTACATTGTTAGAATTTAGTAATTTTTTCTTTTTTCATAAACGTAGTGGAATCTTCTAATTATTCCTATACTTACTCAATAATACTTCAGTATTTGCTTCAACCTCTTTGTAAAACATTTTTTTTAATCTTTGAGGTCCTCCTGAAAACATTTTTGTTGTTTCGTGAAAAAATTATTCTTTTTCTTAGACTGATGATCCTACATCTAATGAGGTTATTATTACCATCATGTTCTTGGTGGATTGGTAACGTCTCTAATCTAAAAATTGGTGTCATCTCCATTCTGATGTCTCTTTACCCAAAGGAAACAAAATAAATTACATCTTTTTTTTCATGATCCAATTGAAAAATAACCAACAATTTTACTTAATGAAAATAATTGGAAATATTTTTTATTGATATTTTATCTGATTTTGTATTGGTATTGATAAATTAAACTTATTTATTGGTTTCTCGAGTGCTAACAAATCCAAATTAAAACAATATTTTCTACCTCTAATTTCTTACTTCATCTAATGATCGGAGTTAGAGACCCATAGATGATTGGTGGAACACCTCATCTAACGAACCAGTGCTAGCACCTTCAAATTCATAAACTTTTATCCTTCTTTTATTATGATATATGTTAACAAATTTCTCTAAATATTTTTTTCTCATGAATTATTGGTCTAACTAAAAACTAGCATCTTTATCTTCTCACATTTTGAAAGTCCTTCCCACCAAACAAACAAATCTTCATGTGGTGTTATCACACCGATATATTGAGACTATAATTTTTTTTCTTCAAAATAATTCTTCTTCTACAAACATCAGTTAGTATCATGACTTACTCATGACTTTGAATACATTTAATATTAGAATAGTATCATCTGAATTTCATTTGGAATTATTGTAACTTCCCAGCAACTTATTTAATTAAAATATGATTCTAAATATGAATGGAAACACTTAATCTCTCCATTTCCTTCATAAGTATTGTGGCACTAGTTCTCGAAACAACCTTTTTTTTAAATAAAAAATAGAAAATAATATTCATATTTTTATCATAGTCATGCATACTCTTATTAACATTATAATTAGGATCAACACTTTATTTCAAACCCAAGGTGAGATTGATGATCCTTTTCTTCTAGAGAACAACTTCCCAATCTGATGGACTTTCTTAAGTATTATGAGTCTAAATTTTGAAATATGATTGTGATTATAATCAACAAAAAATAAAAAGTGAGGTGATTTATTTTTTCATTATATTCTTTGGAAGCACCAAATATTTTCCAACTTCTAAAAACAACTTACCCTCTACGTTTTATCAATAATATCCCCCTTTGGATTATATTTTCAATCAAGGCTCATAAGTCAATGAACTTTGTAACCTCAAGAAATGGATCACTTATCAACAATTATAATCTTACTTGAGCTATATCATTATTAAAACCAAGAATAATTGGTAGAAAAACCATGCATTCTAAAATCAATGACTCAAGATACTTCCTCATATTTTCCACATATATTTATTTTCTTGTTCAACATTTCCTATAACAAAATTTTCCTACAACCACTTAAATTAAGAGTTAGAATAGTTCACAGACTTATATGCTGAAATCATAGCATACCCACAACTCCCCCTATTTACATTCTTCTATAAAAGTTTTAGCATAAAACAATTAATAGATTTACGAAAAAATTATGCCCATTTTACAACATTATCCTAATAATATATGAGAGAGGGGAAACACATACATCGACCGTGATGACAAATATTTTTGATACTCATGTTCAACCTAATTTTATGAAAATCTTCCTTTGGTAAAGATTTTTTTGAAATTCTCAATAACTTGTTCTGATATATGAACATAATCCAACTTCAACACATTCTTCTCCACATTCTATTAAATGAAATGATATTTGATATCAATATGTTTTGAAAAATAATATCGTACTAAGTTTCTTGTAAGGTTGATTTATCTTTGATCATCACAACCCAAGAGAAAGGGTAACATTACTTCAACAAATAAATCATCCAATTGAGTTTTCATTTACATAAGTTGAGTAGCATCTTGTGTAGTATAAATATACTCATCTTTATTCATGATAATAGATACTAAATTTTGATTATTTTTATGTAAAATAACACAACTTTTCCCCATAAATAAAAGTCCACCAGAAGTGTATCATCAATCACCAATATATCCTACCCAATCAACATTAGAATACCCGAACATGTCAACACTTTTATAACTATCATAGTTGATTATAATATTTTATGTGCCTTTGATATATCTAAGAATTATTTTTTCACCCAAAAAATGTGTTTCTTTGGAGAAATCTGATATATTTCATATAAGGTGACAACATAAAAAATGTGTGGTCTTGAGGCAGTCAAATAAAAAAAATTCCAATCATATTTTGAAACTCTTTAGAATAAACATAATTTCCTTATCCATCTTTAGAAAAACTGTTTCCCATTAAAATTGTTGTGGAATCAGGTTTCAAATTTTCCATACTGAAGTTATTAAGATGTTTTTTAGCATAAATTTCTTGGGGAACAAAATTGTGTTCCTTATTTTATAATATTTGGAACCCAATAAGATATTTCATTTATCTGAGCATGGAAAACTTATAAAAAAATTTCAAATCTTTAGAAAATCTCTCACAAGTTCTTTAATCATTCCCACCAAAGATAATGTCATAAACATAAACAATTAAGATGAGGGAAAATGCCTTAAATTCTTTGATGTACAGATTACTATCAACTCTTCCTTTCATAAAACTCATCTTCCCCAAGAATGTATTCAATTTGGAATATCATTCCCTTGGATCTTGTTTTATCTCTTACAAGTTTTTCTTTAAATTTCACACCTAATATTAATATTTCCTAACAACAAAGACACATGATTTCTAAATTTAAACTTTCTCATCTAGATCAATATTCAAAAATGATGATTTCACATCCATCTAAAAAATCTGTAACTTTATTGTACAGTAATTGTACGAAATATTCTGATTGTTTCTAATCTTCTCACCAGGGTAAAATTCTCATCAACATCAATGTATTCAATCTATGAGTAACCTTTTCACAATAATGTTTCTTTGTTCCTTATATCTTCACCATATTTTTTCGTCATTTTCTAAAAACCTGAATTTGTATTAATAAATTTTTGTTATTTGGTTTAGGTACAAGTTCCCAAGTACCATTCATATCTATCTGATCTAACTCTTCATTCATATATTAAACCCATTCCAAATTCTCAAAAACATCATCCAAATTGTTCGTATCAACCTTTGACTACAAGGAAGTATGTAAAATAGTTTTTGATGTTATTCTTGTTTGAACCTTTTGATGTTGATCGCCAATTATGTTTTGCAATTCCACTTTCTATCTCATCTTAGGATGAGTTTTCTGAGATTATTCCTCATTAAATGAAATATATGAGTCTGATTCTTCCTAAGTAGTATTATCATTGTCAGAATCCTTATCATAATTGTCATGAGACATTATTTATTTCTATTTATATTCTTTATCAACATGATTTTTCTTAGCATCTTCCCCATATTTTTCAATAACATTAACATAAACATAATCAGCTAATCTTCTAATTTGTTTGTTGACACATCTATATCCTCTTCCTTCCATGGAATAGCCAAGAAATATTACATTTTCACCTCTCTTCTAAAATATCCCAAGTTTTCCACCTTTAGGACTCCCAAAAACTCTTAAATATTTCAATATCAGAGATCCTTCATAAAAAGGTTCATGTGGAGACATATTTTAGATTGTCCTATAGAAACATCGGTTTGGAATATAAATAGAAATGATCATGGATTGACTCCAAAAGTAATGAGAGAGGCCATGTTCAAGTAACATAGTTTTCTCCATTTCCATAAAACCTATGTTCTTACTTTTAGAAAAAATATTTTTTGGAGGATTGTATGGTGTACTAAACTCAGGATGAATTCCATACTTCTCAAGATAACATTAAAACTCTTCATTTCTATATTCCCCACTATTTATAGTTCTCAACTTCTTTACTGAATACTCACATTCCTTCTCAACTTTCCCCCTAAAACTTTTAAATATTTTCAGATCATCTGAATTATGTTTCATATACATAACATGAGTAATGTGATTAAATTCATCAATGAAAGTGTTGAAGTAATTATCTTTATGAGTTGGTTGTTTTTACATAGGATAATATATATCAGAATGAAGAAGTTATGGGGGCATTTTTTTAACAAATTTCAACTTTCTAATGCACAAATTTTGTAATATTTCCCTTCTGACAAATATTGTTCCACCAATAACTTCTTCTCAACCTATAAAGAATACCACACACACTATCTCACTTTTATAACTTACTCATGTTTTTCGAACACATTCGTCGCAACATTTTATTACACAACTTATTCTCTTCTACAATTCCTAAGTAACAATAGTTTTGGGCCTCGCCAACTTGGAACAAGTTTCATTTTGTATGTTGGACTCTTGTATCTATTTTTCCATGTTTTTCACATTTCACAACAAATCCATTTTTCGGAAGAAAAAAAACATTTTTCCTTTATTACAAATTTATAGATTTCTCATGAAGTTATGTTTGAACACATCAACAAACAATTTTTTTTATATCAACTTTTCTTCCCTATGATGGATGATCCAACACCTTTGATTTTAAGAGATTCATCATTACCTAATGTCACAATTCCTTATTTAATGTCTTCCATATATATAAAAATTTCATATATATTTTCATATTATAATAAAACCCACTATCCATAGTCCAATTTTGTTCTCCTTTTATTTCTCTGAGAGTGGTTTCCATAATAGGAGAGTTTTTTCTTCCCTTTGTCTTTCTTAACTTATAGATTTTTTAAAATTTTTAACAAACATTTACTATTCCAGAAAAAAATCCTTTTTCAAGGATTCTAGGTTGTTCACATATTTCCCAAATAGTTTCCAATGTTTGGAACCTCTTTTCAGTTTTTACACTAACCTTCTTAATTTTCTTAAAAAACCCTTCTCAAACTTCTTCCACTGAGAGGATTCATTCCTCCAAAAAAATTCCCTTCTTTAATTTTTGGAATAATAATAATGTTGTTGATTAAACTAAAACATACTTTCAATGTTTTTGAATCCCCCAAAATACCAGCAGTATCCCTAGAAAAAATATTTTTCTCTGAAACATCCATACTGACTGGAGTTGTGAACATGTTTCTCATAAACATTCTTATCTTTCTGGTCAGAACATTGATGACCACCAACCTTCCCTTTATCAACTGGAATATTCTTTTCAACTCAGTTTTATTTTTAGATTTATCAAAACCTTAATTAATAGATACTTTTTTATACTTATTAATTTTATAAACTTATGATTTCCTTGCATTGTTGGTCTTGTCCACAAACAAAAATATCCCAAATTTTTTCTTTTAGAAATTTGAAGGTAATGTTTTATCATTCTCATTTTTATCCTTTATATATAATTCAAAAACATTATAAATATAATTACTGAAATTTATGACCATATATTCAACTTTATAAAAAATTATTGGAAAAGTTCCAACTCTTGTTCATTCATTTTAATCATAACTTCTATATGTTTATTACATTTTTTTCTTTCTCAAGAGATTTATTCAATAAAATTTTGAGTTTATCATCAGGAAAATATTATTGATTTTTTTAAGGATTTTTTATTTTTCAACTTCTTGATTTCTTTCTCAATTATTCCAATATTTCCCAAACATTCATTCAATTCTTTTTTTAGATAAAATTATAATTGGGTTTCTACTTCTTCAAAAATTCTTCTTTCGGACTCTTTATTATTAATAGTTGCAATGAACGTATTCTATCTAGTATACTGTTAATATTTTTCAAATTAAAATTCACATTAATATTCATCATAATATTTATAAAATATAATCCCCTTTTGTATTTAGATAACTTTTTAACTTTTTTGTTAGCATAATATTTATCGTTATCACCATGTTTCTTCCACAATATTCTATACCTTCTATCATCCTCATCACTATCCCCTTCTATATATATTTGAGTAAAATAATCCAGAAAGTCTCTAATGAATCCACATTCAAAATATTTCAAGGGAATTTCCCCCTTATATTTACATGCATCTATTTTCACATTTTTATAAAAAATGATAAAAATTAGTCAACATTTTTACATACTTGATTTTTTTAATCAGAATCGCCAACTTCTTCTTCTTCTTCAAGAATCCTCTTTAGTTTTTCTTTCTTGAATTCTTTGAAAGACATTTCAGGATAGAATTTTATTTTTAAATTCATAAAATTATCCCTCATAATTTCATAAGTAATGAGAGTACTATGAAAATCAACCAGAGATAATTTTTTTAGATCTCTATCTTCCAATGAAGAAACATTTACATCAAAATTATTGTGAAAAATTTTCAAGATCTTCTCAAAAATAGTAGAATATTCTAACTTTTCACTAAGATAATTTATAGGGATTACAATGTCATTTACCTTGGTAAATAAGTCTCCAATGGATTCATAATCACCCATCTTGAGATCTTCATACTTCAATCTCTAAATTTATAAAATGTCCAATTTTACTTTTTTATTTCCATCATAAATATTCCCCATATTATCCTAAATAACCTTGATAGTGGCCACACCATTTAATCTCAAGAACTAGCTTTCATAAAGTGATGATATTAAAAAATTATTGTCTCTTCCATCATTATAGATATTATTCTTTCCAACAGATGTATTAGGAACTTTTTCATTAACAAGAGGAAATCTATGTATTGTAACTTCAAGAACAATATACCCAAAATACAGAAGATAAATAAACATTCTATCATTACAAATATGATAATTATTACCATAGGGGAGTATAATCCCACTACTATTCACACAATTGAGATTCTCCATCACAATATATTTTTCAAAAACTTTTAAAAAGATTAAATGAAGGGGTCATTCACTCTAATACTAATTGAGAATTACAAAAATGATTAATTTATCACTGAGAGACTAATGTGGTAAAACTGTGATATTTTTCATTTAAGTTTTATTTTTTCTGAAATAACCTCAATCTCCTATTAAATATTTGTTACCTTGTTGAAATCAAAACCAAACACACATCAACAGAAACATAAGGATTTAAAAGGGTCACTACTCAATAAGTCTAGTTGTTTCCTTTATATAGTTTGGAATCAATCTGATATTACACAATCCACTATAAAATAATTTTTTTGTGTGAATACAATGAGTGGTATATGACCTTACACTCATGTAGAACTATTATCAATAAAACTATGCATGTGCTTAAAGTAGAAAAAAAGGATTTAATACAATTTTTATAAAAAGTTAAGAAACTTTCACCAGATGCTCCAAAACAGGTTACTTCTACTCCATAGTAAAATTTTCCCAAATATGAACTTAAAAAATTATTGACTTTCTTTCCAAGAAATAGGTAATAACTTCCTTAACTTCGTAATGAAACTAAATATAATTTATCAGTATGATATGCCCAGTCTAATTGCTCAATATGATAATAGCACTCTACCAGAATACTACTGATATAATTTTGAACTTCTTATTTATAATTATAGAAATCCAAGTCTGATTTCTTGGCCTAAATACCAAAACTCTAAATATGATCTTTTATCTTCTGATTTTCTTTTTCCTTCCAAAAAACTTATTATGTGTCTTTAGAAATATTCTATGCTCGGCCTTCTCTTTTCTTCAACCATGAATAGTACACATGTCTGGAATGTACAATGTACTTCCTCAATTTATGGGTGATCTAAATCTGGTTTGTATGGGATTTTGAAAACTTTTCCCACTCAATCAATTTTCCCAAAACATTAATTACCCTTGAATTATATATACAACATTGAATTTATTAATTCTTCTCAAGTATACTTGAATCTTCTCTAATCCTCTCCCAAATTCAACTCACTTCATAATTTCTTCAAAAACAATAGTTTGATTCATATTCCCATTACGATTTCTCCATTAGGATGAAGAAAATAGATTCTTCATTATTTTACTCTACATTAATTGAAAAACAAACATATTTCTTCTCATTATGATTCTAGGAATCAATATACTTCCCATTAGAGTACTCCATACCAAAAAAACATATATCAATCCTCTTGTTTTGATGCTTCTTATCAACTAATAAAAAAAATCATGTTTCATTTCTCGGTATCGATATTGAAAGATATAAAACACTAATAACATTCTTTCAAAAACATTATTTCTTATTTCTTAGACTACAGTCATTATTTATTTTATCATAAAAATAGTAGAAAATTATAAATATTCATGTGTTTCCTCAAAAACACTTCATCATTGTCTTTAACCTCTTTGAAATAATTTTTTTCAAACTTCAAGCTCCTCTTGACAACATTTTTATAGTTTCTTAAAACAATTCTTCTTTTTATGAGACCATTGGCCTTTAATCTGATAAGGTTATTAGTATTAGATTATTTCTGTGGATTGGTCTATGCTTCACACTAATAATTTGTGTCATAACCATTATAATGAATCTTAACCCAAATGATATAAAACTAATTAAATATTTTCCTTTATCTTCACCCAATTGAAAACAACCAAAAATTTATCGTGATGAAAATGGATTACTATACCATTTTTTGATCTCTAATCTAAATTTTTATTGGTCCTAAAAACTTTAACTTCTTCATCGGTTTCACTAGTCTAAATAAATCTTATTGAAAACTATCTTTTCTGCCACTGATTTCTTATTGTGTCTAATTATTGGTGTTAGAGTCACATCGATGATTGGTGGTACACCACTTATGAAGAATAAGTTTTAGCAAATTTGAATTTATAAATTTATTTCCCTCTCTAATTATGATACACATCAGTAAATTTGTCTGAATATTTGTTTCTTGTCACTTATTGGTCTAACTAAAAACTAGAATCTTTATCTTCTCACGTTCTGAACAACCTTTCTAGTCAACAAAAAAATCTGTTTTTGGTGTTCTCACACCAATGAATTGAGTCTGGAATGTTTTTTCCTCACAAAACTTCTTCTTCTACAAACTTCAGTTTGTAACATGACTTTTTATTGACTTTGAGTACATTTAAGATTGATATAATATCAAGTGACTTCCATTGGTAAGTATTGTAACCTCTCTGTAACTCCCTTCTCTCTAATATTAATTTCAATATGATAGGAATCACTTGTTCTCCTCCTTCACTTTATAAGGTTTTCATCACAATTTCTCAAAACAAATTATGATTTTTCTGAATTAAAAATAGAAAAGAATCATCATGTTTTTATCATAGTCATGCTGACTCTAATCCACTTTCTTATTAAGATAAATGAAACATTCTAGACCCAAGGTGAGTTCAATGAACCTTTTAGTCCAAAAAAAATCTTCCCAATCCAATGGACTCTATTAAGAATTATGATTATGCATCCTGAATAATATTTTGAGTTCAATTACCAAAAAATAAAAAATAAAATTGAGGTGATTTCTTTTGTTCTTTATCTTATTTGAAAACAAAATACAATACCAAACATCTTCTATATTCGAAAAACAACTTCCACTCAACATTATCCCAACATATATGACATCATTTAAATAATGAAAATTATGTCATACTAACCAGGAAATTATATAGGAAAGTGGTAGGTGATTCACCCTTATCACCCTTCGGTTGTGGTATCAAGCTCTGTTTCCTTGTCAAACTTGAAGGGTTGTCGCCTTACATTCAGTTTTACCTTTTTCTAAAACTATATTAATATTGTTCAAAAAAGGGATAAACATTCTCAAAAATAGAATTAGTTTATTCAATATTAAAATAATGTTTTAAACTCTTTATTTATCTCAAAATTTTCATTATTTTCCCAAAATTGTAATAACCCATGATTACCTTGTAATCATAGATCATATAAATCATAAAGGCTGACCATACCTTTATATTTATGGCGACAAAATTTAAAGGCATTATTCTTTAAAAATTATACACATACTAAACCAATGGGGTTTTCTATCACAAATTGCTTTCAAAATATCCTTAGTCTTGATTAATTCCTATAACATAAAACATCAAAAGTTTGTTTAAGAACATTATGCTCATAAATCCGTGTTGTCTCCAATAAATATAATGCTAATGAAAATTATATCAACATAATTATTTAGAAACTTCATGATCCTTTGACAAAAATACCATTTTTAAAATAATTATTCAACACATTTTCAATCACATTTAATTTTAAACTAATTCCTTCTAGTTACCTTTATTGACCAACATCATACTACAATAATCAGATTGAGATTATCAAATATTCATGAAATGTTATTTATAGTATATCTAAATAATGACACATTCTTCTCCATTTATGAGTCCTTAGATTTAGCCTTGGTTATCCATTACCAAATCTAAAGTGTTATCCTATACTTAGAGTTGTATTTAATAATAAGGAACAGTGATATATTCCCAAATCTATGTTTTTCTAAATTTACATCTCAAGGCTTCTACTAAACATTCACTGATAGCAATTATAATGACCCATACTCTAGTATCCCAGAGACTATTCTTTACTTTATTAAATTTTCATAGCTATAAGTAATCACATCCCAATAGACCAATCAGTTTAGTATTAATGGTAAAATAGATACATATTTGAAATTAACATTAAAATTTAAACATAAAATACAATAAATATTTTCTTTGAGAACACCATCAGTCCCCTTAGAGTAACTATGTATATCAATCAAAATAATTTCTTAAAAACCTTGGGAAACTAAAACATAATAAATGGTTGAGATCAAATTATCAGAAAGGGTTGAGTAAAGAAGAAGCTAACTCGAATCATTAATCATAATAAATATGTAAAGGTAAATAAATGAGAAAAAATTCCATTTAATCAATAAACTAAGAATGAAAATAATCCATTGATTTTTTCAAAGTAAAAATACTCTTGATAATAAATTCTGAATTCATGAAATAATTAGTTATTAGACCTCGTATTTTTGGAGCATGAACCATTATACCATCAAGACCATTCACAATACAATTTATGTTTGTGGATTGAAACTCATCAAATTCATCAAGGAAATAAACATGAAGGTTTTTTCACCAACCGATTTTATCTCATGAGACTATTGATGCATCATGGGGTTTAGATCAACTAGTCCCCAACCCATGTGATTCATGTACAAATAATTACTCATCTTTCAAAATGACCAATTTACTTCATGAATCAATAAAATTTATCAGAAAAAACCATATTGATTGAAATTTACATATTAAATATTGTTTCATCAGTTATTCAAATAACTTTTAATTAAAACACTGTATATGAAAATGGTATAGAGTTTTGGAAATAATCATATCCTTTATATAAGTAATATTTATATCTAGTGATCACAAAGGATGGAATAATTTTAATATATACCCATTGATGTATTGTAAGGTCTTGATAATTCTGCTAAAGGAAGAAAATACTACCACAATATCTTTGAAAAATGAATAAATTACTCTTACAAGTCTAGGAAGTTGAATATACTCAAACTGAGTTACAAATTTCAGAATAAACTTGAAGGAACTAAAGTTTTCAAAGGATTTTAAGTGGACCATGTACCATCACTGGGAAGGGTTTGTGGACTATCGGGATAATGAACCACTGGTATGCGGAATGATCTGTGAGGCATTGGCCCGTGGAGCAATGGCCAGAAAGCCCAGTGGACCTCAAACCGTGTCACTAAAGGAATTGTGTGCGTGAAGGCCATCCACATACCATCTCATGAACTCAACGATTCATGGATGAAGAAAACTGACAGGGTTCTACAGAGCATCATCATGAACCACATCCTCCGCAAACCCCAGTTGACCAAGTCTTCTACGAGTCATCATATCTCTTCATGGGCCTCCACAAATGGTTCCACATTCCCATAAATATGATTTCCCAAATTCTCTATAAAAGGGATCATATAAGAAATTTAATAAAAATAGATTATGAAAGATTGAAGGCAACCCTAAGGTTGGAATAAAGAACTTGAGGAAGATTCCGGCTTCAGACGTGAATCATCAGTGATGCCCAAATTGAAAACCACGCTCTCTATAGTTACATCCATCCGTGAACCATAAAATGGGGGAACTCAATAACAATAAAAGAACTGCAAACCTAAATGGTGAAAACATGAACCACATATTTCTCGAAAATGAACTCCCCATGAATGATAATCCCCCAAACCCTCCTTCAATATGGTGTTCTGTATAGTGTATCGCTATGCAGATTTAAACCAGTGCCGCATACTGTATCAGTACGTGGGTGGAATCCAAAGCAGCGTGACAGATCGCATTCAGGACTACATACCACTATGGTCCATGGTGGTATGTACCAAATCCCACATACCTCTTCGGTGTATGGATGACCCCTCTATCTGTATACCACTATGGTATGTGGAGCTTCCCACATCCCTCATATGAAAACAATATGTGGAATATGGTGTTTTCAGGTATTATTTCCTCTGATTCCAATCTCACCCCTCCATTACCATCTAATCCTTCATAATCCCTCTGCAAACTATTCCCCCAACACCAGGCCAATGCCTTCTCTAAGTCCTTCAAACCCGTATGATCGTACCATTGGGGGCATCAGCCTACCCCTTTGAGTCTACATACCCATGGTGAGAAGAGTCACAAAGGCTCTCCCCACAAAAGTTTAGACTTCAGGAATGTATGTGGGTTTACATTCTTATGGTAAATTAGAGTCCAATAGTTGGATGTCGACATGAACATCCCTGTTCTAGGGATTAAGGGTGATCACTTTATTTCCCATTCAATGAGTAATAGTGATCTGTTGAAGTATTTATGTTCTCTTCTCCTTTTGATGAGGATGACACTCCTCCACTTCCTAGAACGGGTTCTGAGGCACACCCACTGAGGTAAATCTCCAATCTTTCATGTCTGAGTCACATGAATTTTAATATAATTTCACATTGAAATGTTCATCACTTTGTTCCCTCACCCACTGTCACCATGGCCTCATCTTTTGTAGGCTCTCCCTCTCCCACCAGCTGTAGAGGAAGCTTTTGGTTGGTTGGATCTCTTTTATCCCCTTGTTTCTCACGCCGAGTATGACCCACGTGCGCTTAGAGGTTTGTGACGATTATAACAACAAAAAAATTCTGAACTAAAATTACTCTAATTACTGATCAAACCAGGATACATAGGATTCCTACCAGAAGGCCTGGGATCAAAAGGGTGCCTATACAAAAAAGTTCACCCAATCATGTCCCCCAAAATATAATGCTTCCCTGTGTAAGCCCCAGAAAATCCAAACTACCTGGGTTATAATTTCTATCCTGAGGATATGTAGGAAACCCAACTTATGGGTTTGATCCTAACATCAAGTCACCTTTTGTCCCCCCTGGATGATGATAAACACCATAGCGCCTTATAGTGTGGCTCAAGTCAGCATCACCTCCATAGCATCAAATCCATATATGCTTGTGAAGATCCTGCGAACCATTGGTAGCTCGTGGAAAAACTGGTTGAGAATCAATCAAGGATTCATGAATATATGAACATGACTTAAATCTATAAGAGAGTCCTAGAATAAGCAATAATCCACCCCCAAAAGGGTGTGGTGATCCTGACATCCCATCCTCTCGACCAATGAATTCATTAAGTGTCGTTGGTTGAATCATCAACCAATGAGCACCTACCTTTGGAAAGAAGGTCTATGAATCATGGATACCATGGTCGTTGGGTGTTTCCGACTCCATGAATAAACCCGTTGGAGACAATCTGAGGAATTTATATCCGGGGAGGACCGATTTCACAAGTACTTGACCCCATGAAATCTCCCACTTAGATCATTTGATTGTGGGATCTCTTTCAGAATATGAAATGGTTGAATTACCCAGTCTTTGTGGGGTTAATCCAACCTTCCTTTAAAGGATAATGATGCAGAATGGGTCCAAATAAAAGATATTGTGAATTTGACAAGAGACCATCTCTAAAAAAAGAGACGAGTGATAATTATCATCAGACCATTTTCTCATCACCCGAATACACATCCTTGGAGGAGAAACAAGTATGAATAAATGGTTTTTTTATTGATGAATATATATAACATAAAAATATCCTTATAAATATTCTTGAAGAAAACATCCTTTGCATTTTTTTAAATCAATTTTTAAAAGAAAAATTTCACAAAACATTTTAAAAATGAATTTCATTGAAATTAACCTTTGAAAACACAAAAAAGAATCTTTAAAACACCTGAGTGGTCATGACAACAAAAATTGAATTCATTATGTACATGTTAAAATAAATATTCCTTTTACTTTTTTAATAAAATACATATGGGAATTATTTTGAAAATGACATAAAGATTACATTGAAATCATTTCATAAAAATAAAATCACGGATAAAAATTAATTTATTAGAAACCATTTTGTGATTTTCACGGAAAATATGGGATTGAATTATTTCCTAGTGGATACTTAGATATATACAATCTTGAACAATGATTATATTTTTGAAATAAACACTTATAAATTTCATATCATTTAAGTGATAATTAATAAAATAAATCAATTATGTGTATTAAGTATTAAACCACATTAAACAACTATAAATGAAACATATGTTAGTAGAAATAAATTTAATACATAATCATTTCATGAAATAATCAATGAAATGGTATTTTAACCCAATGAATGGAAATTGAGTTACGAATTCTCTAACCACATGTAATTAGTAAAATTGTATTTCCAAAAAAAATAATAACATTTAAAAAACCTTAAATAAAATTAGAATAATTAAATTTTTGATATAAGATGTGAAAGGGGAAGTATAAACACTACACAAATTAAATAAGTGGTGAATAAATCATATGTCATGTAGAAATAAAAGTCAAACGAAAAGCCACTACTTTACAATTTCTGTTATTTGAAAGTGCCTTATATTCCTATATGATGGTCTAAATCATGTTATATATTTATAAAAGAACCATATTCACATTTATTATATCATATATGATCCTATTATATAATCTTATCATCAATTTATTAATAATATTTCATTATTACCCTTGTCTTGGGTGTTAATTGCTTCTTTTTCCTATGGTTTTTTCATGTAATTCCCAATTCTTATGTATAGGATATAATTATGTAATATTATGAATGATATTAAGTTCATAAATATAATATTGATTCATTATATACATTTTCATAATCATTATTCAATGGTTAACATGGAAAATGAATCGTATCATGTCGTGGAGATAGTAGGTCGTACATACGCATGAGCAACAGTATCATTCCCTTAATGGTGAAAGGGAAAAGAATTGGATAGTACATTAATTTTTTTCATAATAAATATAATTTCATAATTATCATATATATCAATTATTTCCAACATTATACTCATCCAAGTAAATTGGTGATGAAAAAAATATTACACCACATCGTGGAGACGGTAAGTCGTACGTACGCACGTGCAGTTATTTCATTTTTTATAGGATGGATAAAAAATAGAATATGGTTATTCCATAATAATAATAATATATATATATATTAAACTTTATTAATTATTTTATTATGTAAAAAACAAATGAAAATAAAGTAGGGGAAGAAGTGAACTTGAATGAGTTGGTAAAAATGATTACCTCATCTTCGGTGGACTTTGTTTATATATCTTCTTATTGAATATAGGGTTGGATTTTTAAAATAAATAGGACCTCAATAACATGTATAATTATTTTTATATAAGAAATATATATATTTAGGTCAAAATATAAGGATAAGATTGGTGTAAATAAGTGAAGGAAGGAGTGACCTTTTATAATTTAGGTGAGGGGATCTTTTAGAAACTCTCAAAATATTAAATTAATATAAATTAATTTTATATTAAAATGGATCTAAAATGAGTTATTTATAAAATAATATGAGTTTGGGTAGAAATAATCTCATCCAATAATTTTTAGACAATTTTAGGTCATATTTTACCCTTATCTTTTGGTTTTAACCCTTATTTAATCCATTTAATTCTTTCCATGACACCATGGATATTTAATCATTAAAGGTTAATATAGTTACTATAAAATATATAACTACCCATAAATATATCATTTATGAAATTTTAAATCTTATCCGAATCAGTTGGATGAATTTAATATTTTTAGGATTTTTTATCATTTATGGAAATAATATTTATTTTAAAATATCATTAATGTCAATTTTGACCGTATTCATTACATTGAATTTTAAATATATCAACATAACAAGATAAATTTTATAAAAAATATATTATATCCCTAATATTTTAATAGAAACTAAAAAATTTGTTTATAACATTAATTATCTCAAATTATGTTTATTTTAATATGTTTAATGACATTTAATTGATATTTCGATTAATGAAATATTTACTGGATCAACATTATGTAAGTATTTAAAGTAATTATTTATTTACTAAAAATTATAAATAAATTAAAATTATGAAGGTAACTAATATTTATTTCAAAATAATATTTTTGTGTGTATATATATTATGGTTAACCTAATATTAAAATATTTTAATTATTAAAAATATGAGTGTTATAGCTTGTCACTTTCTTTGATTTTAATAATATATAAGTTATTTTCATAGAAAAGGGTCCATTAAATTTCTAAACTATTGAACCTTCGGTGTTATCAGTATAATTTAATTCATCCAATAATATTTTGTGAATTTTTAGATTAATGTTCTATCCCTTATAATGTTATTTTTAAAATATATTACCCAATTTACCCATTACAGCAGTAATAAAAAGTACCATGGTTTATATTTATATTTTCCAAAAATGAAATAAAAATATTTAAAAAAAATTAAATTATTAATCCAAATATTAAACACATTATTCAAAATTCAAATCAAAGAATTTTTAGTATTTAATTTAAAATTAAATCGATAAATTCAATGAAAATTAGTTTTTTGGAAAATGACCTATTAAATATATTTTTTTTTACCAAATTCAATAATTAAATTTATACCAATTAAATTAATTAAATTATTAATAATATAATGTATAATATTTGTAATTTTATATAAATATAAAATATATGTTTTAAATGGTTGATATAAAAATACATTTTTCAATAAAAATCAGCAATTTTTACTATTCGCTGGAAAATAAATATTTTCTAAAAAATATAATAAAGTCAACCTAAGATTGTTTTGAAATTAATATTTTAAAAATGAAGTTTATTTTTTCAAATATAATTTGTAAAACTATAAAAATTTATTTTTTTTAAAGTGAGACATTACAAGGAGGAAGAACTACCTTTAAAAAATAAATATTTTTTCGCATAAAATTGGATTTCTTCTTATAATATGAATATAAAAATAATTTGATGAATTGAAAAATATTTCATTGAATATATAATATTTAAATTTAAAATTTTGGTTAATACTATTCATTCCTTCCAAATTAATAACTATATTATAAAGATCACATAATAATATTTCATTATTCATTTACAACGGGTGTTATGTGCAACGTACGCTATGGATGATATTAAATTTAAATAGATATATACTATTAAATCATGGGGTTTTAAATATATAAATGGTCCCCTATATAAATTCTACTCATATTTAATGACATCAAGTTTTGTATTGATGATCTGAGGTATGAGAATGTTTGGAACCAAAACATTAACAAGGATTGAGATCTTAGGTAGTGGAAAAAAGGACAATAGAAATGGGCCACTTTGGGAAGTTTAAATTCATGATGGGTGGATATAGGATGGGATTTTTTAAGATTGTATTTCTTAAACCAATGTGTGTTGTATTATAATTTCATGTGTTGAGGACCAAGATGACATAAAATTTTTGGGCATGCCTCATGAACCATGACTATACATTTAACATCATGAATCAAGGATAGTGTCATGTAGTTTTAGATTATGTAACTGAGTTTATATGATATGTATTTTAGATTCATACTACTATGAATATACAATATAGATTAAAATTATATTGTGGGGATGATTTTAAGTGTTTCTATATCATGCAATGAGGATTATGATAATTAAAATAAAATAATACAATGAACTTACTGAGAAACCATGCATTTTTTAAGGTGAGGTGTGCTCGCCATCTATAATGATTAGATAATAAGACCAATTGGGGTAAACCTCGCTTATGATGTAATGTCCCTCCCATTTTGGCTATAATTTTTAAAACTTCATCCCTGATATCATTAGATGTCTATGATATTACACGAGATATCCCTAGAGGAATGAATGGAGGTGAATGTTATTATTCATGGACCTTGAATCCTAATTATTATAGATTTCTAGATTTTTGTGTGTGCATAATCTCTTTTCATTAACCTATTCAAATTCATCAAAATTTTTTTGAGACTATTCATCTTCAGATTTGTAGTTACAAATAATGACACAATCTGCAGGAAGGTGAAAATTGATAGGTGGAATTACCTATATTTTTTACACAGGTTAGTATGGGGTTGCTTGTGTGGCATTGTGTGTTATGGTATGAAAAGTACATGAGGAATATAAGAGAATTTATTGGAAAGATATTTCATTTATATCCACCAACTATTGAAGGATATTAGATATAGTTTTATTAAAATCTATTATTTTTAATTTTAATGATACATGTTAGTGTGATTAATTGTTCTAAGGGATATTGTATTTTTGACATAGTCCCCTCAACTAGGAAGAATAGGTATTGGAGCCATTCTCTATAAATATCATGTAGGGCACACAATATCTAGTCAAGATATTTGATTTTAGAAGGATGAAAATAGCATTCTATCTAAAGTCCTTAATGTGTATATCCTTGATACATTAGGATGAGAAGTCAGTTTTAGTAATGATTTACTTCAACTATATAGCTATAGATCGGTGATATACGCCTATGACATCAAATCCCCACACAAAAAATGTAAATGAAAATATCAAGGTATGAAAAAATCTGGAGGCTAATAGATAAATTGGAATATATATGACAATCATTGAATTTCATGGTTAATTAGACACAATCATGTTTTTTTGGATAGACATATCAAAGCCTCTAGTGTTCAAAATAGAGCATTCATCGTGCATCAATCTAAAACCAAGCTCTCCCATTAGATAATGAGGCATGGATATGTCTATTCAAGAAATAGAATATTTCCTCTAATTTAGTTGAAAATTCCATGATTCACATATACATTTAAATTTATCTATCAACCTCCAAATATTTTGAATAAATATAGATAATCATGCCCATTTTTAGTATGGGGATTGGATTTAATGGGGCTATATCCACTAGAAACAAAAAAGATAGTGTGAGTACAACATTACTTTCACCAACTTCTCCTCAAAATATATCATAGATAGACCCCTCAAGGAGGTTTTAAAAAATGTTATTATCATCTTTTTAAAGTCTAATAACAACACATGATTTATTTTCTCCCATTAGATATAGATAGATAATGGCACCAATTTCTTTTCTTTTGAGTTCAAATAACTATATGAATAATATAATATCCCATATAACCAATTTTTCAACCACCATGTAGCAGTAAATCAGAAAATAAATTGTTTTATTAAGGAACTACCTAATATCCTATAGATGATGGGGGATAAAATTAAAAAATATTTCCATAAAATCTCTCACATGCCTTATAGCCTTATCAGACCACAACCCACAATGCCATCTAAGAGACCCCATACAATCATATGTATAAGATGGACATATTTTTACCTATAAAATTTTAACTTACTTCAAACTGAGTCATTATCTATAACTAGTTATCTGGAGTTGAATAGTTCCAAAATTGGCTCGATGTATTGAAGTGTCTTGATAAAAAGAGATTGCTCACACTACATCATCTAGATATATATCAAATTAATGATTCAAGGGATTCTAATAAAAATGTTCACTTCTATTAATTCCTCTAGGGAGAACTCGGGTTATCTATTACATATCTAATGATATTAGGGATGAATCTTATAAAATTAGATATAAAGTGGGATGGACCTAAAAATATACATGAGTTTTAACCAAATAAGGCTTATTCTCTGATCATTATGGATTAATAGTGCATTGTGCCTCCTACAATTCATGGTTTCTCTGGAATTATTTTTATAATTTTAGTTCAATTACCCCCACTCTCTTTAAATGATATGAAACTACAAGTCATCATCTTCAATACATGATGTTAGACTATATATTAGAGTCCAAATTGTATGAATTTAAACTTCATATCATATCATATTGATCAAATAATGTAAAACTACATGAAGAAATGTTTCATCAAGATGTTAAATTCTATAGTCTTGGTGCATGATGCATTACCTAGAATTTGTGGTCACCTTGGTCCTCATCCTATGTACTTAAAATATATCTCACATCAGTTCAATCATTATAACCTTAATAAATGCATTGCATCTCCATCCTTTATCACATTAAATTACTCAAATAATCCCATTTCTATTGGCCTCTTTCTCCCCTAACTAATAGGTTGATCTATATAGAGGTATTTGGAAAAAACAATTCCCATGCCTCATAGAATCAAAACCCAAATTTATTTCATTACATATGAGTCATATTTAAACATGGGATCATTTAATTAATAACAATGTGTTTCATGATTCTATTCATCATCAAATATGTAGTGGCAAAATGAGAACTTATCCTATAACCCACTAAATATTTCACTGATTTAAAATGCCCTCGCCACTATGTATGAACCTAGTCCACATTACGAGTTATCCTCATTTTAGGGAGAACCATGCATGTCAATGGAAGAGTATCTATTTTCCTCTACTAATTCATCAACCCATGGTTTACCCACATATTTATAATAATGAAAAAGGGGGTTCATGGGAAATACTACCTCTCAGATCCACTATGCCACTCTATGACTCTCTAATACTACAGGTCTATCCACTATTTTTGGTATGCCCACCACTAGTAGCCCCTCAAAAGATACTACCTCCTCCCCTTAATTATCAGTTCTGGTCATCAGTAGTCCTTTTGTTTGAATTATGGTCATATCTAACTTCCCATAATTTTATGAATATATCTATATTCATGAATATTTTTCTACATTAAGTTCATAATCACCAAAATTTGGAAAGACTACTCTAGCACCCATCTCTTCCCATGAAACCATTAACCATAATTGTTGGGAATACCTAAAATTTAACTCTTCTTGAACATTGTAAGAGGATCACAGAATCACCTTTAAACATAATGGAGTTACTGAACACCCCTATAAAAATATTATCCTTCACGTATAATAACCCAATCAATGCTTACATCAAACATTCCATCCTATAGAGATATCTAGTATATCATTTCATTATCAAAGTTTGTGCCATTTTCTTTAATAGTATTTCTAGTTGCATGCTGCAGTATGATATAAAATTGTTCAGGATATTTTAACATGGATCTTACATCCTATTAATCTTTATTAGAAGGCTTTACCCTTCATAAATAGAAAATAGGGGTCCAGAACCATACATTTCAGATTTCTTACATGGTGAGAAATTTATATCCTCCCATGGGCACTTTGATCCAAACATAAAAAATTGGATGGGAACTACAATCTGGATGGGTTCCTTCCCAGATGGATAATACCATTATGGTTGTATAAGTTTTCCAATATTGAGACTTATTGGATAAGACGCCCCTTTATGTATAGTGGGGCTTCTATTATAATGTTTCTCACTCTTAACCATTCTTTGACTCCTTAAATAGGAGAAGATACCCTTTGATGAATATTGAGAGGAAGGATGCCAGATGGGTGAATTGGTTTACTCAAGAAAAATAATCCCATACCAAAGTTATATAATTACCTTCCCCAAGTGTAGGTCAATAAGATCCTGAAAGATCACAATATTCAAAAGATAAGAAAATCCTTGGCCTTTTCTCCTCATGATCTTGAATTGTATGCCTATTAATCTTTCCATCACATACACTAAAGTGGACGCCGGCCTTCCAGAAAATCTCTTTCATCAAAAGGTACTTTTCAATTTTCAAAAATCCTTCACCAATGATGGAGTTATTTCCTATTAATGCCATAAAAATATAGGAAAGATAAAATAATAATAAATTTCTCTCAAAATTGGAGATCTATTGATCATTATCACATCCTAAAGGATTACCACAACTTCATTGTGTGCCATATGGAATTGGTCATGTCAGTAATATATAGGTTGAACAATTCTAGGATGATATCATGGTTGGGATGAAAAACATATTGTGAAAACCATAATTCTACAAGCTTCCAAACTAATTTGATCTCATTCTCAAATTTCACAGAGATCAAGCTTACCCAAAAGGGTCATCCCCTGCCTATCCCAAATGAGTTTTTAGAATATAAATCCCAATTATATTTCCATCCCATAATATTGTCGAACATGGAAATTTTGATAATTGATGTTTATGTTTTTTTTCTACAACTATTAAATCTCATTCTCCCTAAAAATACAAGTGGTGATACCCTAGGTCATACCCTTCATTTTCATATTCAATTATGAAATGAACCATTACAAAAAACATTTTCTTAAGTTACCTTATGATGTTGAATAATAAATTTGAGTGGAAAATATATAGTTCATGGTGCCATAATGGTTGCATCATCTCATAGTCTAAACACATATTTGGGTAGTGTTTTTTATAATGGATAGGTTCACAGGGACTCACCCATCATAATTGATATCATTGTATGATGTGTAATTACATTTTTTAAATGGTATTGGTTGATATTGTCATCCAATTCAGTCTTCCTCAAAATAAAAACATAAAAAACATTTTATGGAGTAATGTTCTCTAAAAATGAGTAAATATAGGATTAAAACAATTGAATATTATATTTATATTAAAATTTTAATAAATAATTCACAAATATAAATTCTTCACAGCCCAAAAAAATTTAATGTATGAAAACATGAACCATGAGGTCTTCCACATGATTTAAAGGCTTGACCACATAGGAATTGTCAATTCATAGAGTTCATGTGGTTGACCCAATACACCACATGGATTATATAGAATTCTTGAAGTATACCAAGACAAGGGAACAGTGTAATGTGTCCAAAAGTATGGGAAAAAGATCATGAGTAGTTAGGATGGTTAAGTTAACCATATATTATAGAGATCACATGATCTTAGATTCATAGGAAAAGCTAGAAATGAATGCCCTAAAAGACATATTTATAGGGGACCACTATTTTTTGAAACACACAGAAAGTAATAGGGTTATACTTTTCCTCATAAATAAAATCATTATCATTATAATTAGATATAATTATTAAGATGATGCCAAAAAATAGAAATCACCAAATAATTGAAAAAAAATTAAAAATATGTAATTTCAACAATTTTTTCAAAGTCTACTAGAAAAAAATAAAATGAATCCTAGGTAAATATGGGGTCATTATGACCTATTTGGTTGACACCTTAAAACTAAGAGGCCACTCTGCCCACCAGGTGGTCCATCCATACAGTGACGGAGAATTAGTAAAAGACATTATATGAGGTCCCCCTTCCCATAGTGTAGTTCAACAATTCTGTGAAATATATTAATTCAAATATGATCTTCATGGTCCTTCATCCACCACTTGGTCTAACCATGAGATGATGGGACATCATTTTGAAAATCATTGAAGACATTTTTTTGAATCCTCAAAGCCATGTGGAATAATATCCTTATATTTTTTAATAAAATGACATTATGGTGTATATAAACACAATAATCCTGCATCAAAAAAAATACATAGAGAAAATAAGGATATTGAGCCATTATCTAAGAAGTTCCTCTTCTAGATATTCCCTTCTTAAAGTAACCAGAGAGGGATATACATGCACATTTTTTGTTCAATCTAACCATTTAGAAGTCAAGATGGCCATGGGAATTGAATCCATCCTCAAAGAGGTGATCTCTCCTCACAGAAGAGAATCCATCCTTATGGGGTTTAATCATAAATTTTAGATGATTTAATAACCTTTTGAATGCTAATACAACCTTGAAAAGGATGTTTTTAAGAATCATAGGCTCAACTGATAACATGGTATTCTATTTATGATGAGTATCTCACAATAAAAAGTCTTTGAACACCAAATACTTATGAATATTACCCCATATTCAAACATTATTCCTTCCTTTAACCTTTTTCACCAAGTTGATCCACTTTGTAATAAATCCATAGCTATCCTTAACAATTTTCAAAACTCTTAGAAAAAAAAAGAAACCTATATCAAGGATACCCATCTCACATGATAATGAAATTGATATTATAAATTTCCCCTCCAATCATGGATTCTCGTGATAAAATTAGGCTAAGGGTCACCACCTAGGATTGGTAGAACCCTCAATGGGATCATTAAGTGGATCCCCTTGATAATGAGGGTCCCTGTTGGGAAGAAACTAGAGTGGTCTCTCCAATATTTGAGTTAAATTTATTATCCATTAATCATGCCATCCGAATAAATAATCACTCCTAGAGTAAGATAATTGTCTTTTTTATAGGGCTCTAAACTCCTATATTTATACCCCATATTTTCCTACTAACATGTAGGAATATGGGAGGATGATATTCTCCACCAGTTCTAAATCCCATGATAATTCTTGTTAGTGATACCATCAATGAGATTGAAATTATCAAAAATGGACCTCCTCTAAAGGTTTAAGCCCCAAATAAATACACTCCGGTATTCCTACCTATATGTAATGTCCAAGAAAATCATTAATCTGAGCCACCTAATTGTGTAATCCAACATTTTAATTTAATCATATACTTCAATAAAATGTTTCTAATCATATACTATCATATATTTTTCATACATAAAATGATTCATGTGTTCCTACTGATAAAGGTTGATCATGACATTAGAAATAATATAAGCATATTCACCATGGGCATCTTCATTAGGTGTTAGACTGAACTATATGGTATCCTTTTCTAAGGTCCATACTTTCTCATTAGATAATACGAAGTGAAAAAAATCTAATACAACATTGCATTGAAACATAGTATGCATAATACCAACTATATTTTTTATTTAAATATCTTTTATGACATGGATTTACTTTATAAAGGGCATTAAACTAAATGGAATTATCCTCACCTCATAATGTTAAACTACACAACAATATCCTTACTGTATTATGTTAATCATATTGGTTTGGCCCCATCACATGACCTTAAATAATATCACTTAAACTACATGGGGTATGATTCCTTTCTCTAATTAGATAAAAAATATTCCTCTTCTAGGCCCAAAACCAATATTCCAACATATACATTATTATATATGTTCCCTGATTGTTATATTCTCCTAAAACATTAATATTCCTTCATTGGGTGATATTTCCCATGATAACATGCCTCTATATAAAGAGAAACATTCCCTCTAAGTCATACTGTCTTTTCTCTGGGACCATATCCCCTTGAAAACCCCATCATTAGGCTATATCCCAAATAAATAAATACCCCCATCTAGGAGGACCATAGTCCATCAATATGGCATCATCATAATTTTGGGAAGACTTATTATATATTTGGACCATCCTAGAGAATGAAATTTACATCCTAGAATGAGATGTATTCTTTTTTTCCAAATATGATGGAAAGAAATCACTTTGAAGACTTATTATTATAGAGGACTTCTATTTGGATGTCGAATCTGTTGACCAAGGTGTCGTCTTTTCATACTCTAGAGTAGTGTAAATCTCATTGATCTCTTCCATGTTATATAGAATTATATGAGAGATAACCATATGATACACAATGTTATAAATTGTTTATTCCTAGCCATGATCTTATAAGATAGGAATATCCCATGGTAACACATCAGTGTGGCCATTTTTTGATAGCTTGACATGGGTTATAGTTATATATTAGAGTGTTTTTTCAATTATCTCAAAGAAAAGATAAAACAAAGGGATTACATCTACTATTTTATGTAATATAAATGAGTTCAATACTTAATTACTAGCTCTAAATAAACTTTAATATATAAACATATCACTATAAATGGAAATAAACTCTACAATGATAATGAAGGACTGATAATCTACTTTATTATTAGTGAAACCCTTTGAAATCTGAATAAAATATATCAGGACATCCTTGACTATGGAGATGAAAACAACACCCATATTGATGTTGTTATTATTTGGGTGATCAATTCATTTTCCTATGAGGATCCTATAAGATCCATCAATGTAAATATCCCATATTTATAGTTTAATGTTTAATTGAAATGGATTATTCATAGAGGATCTATATATATATTAGCATGTTATCTAGGATAATATGTTCCACAAGAAAATGTTCCAATCAGTTCCCCTTGACTTCTTTATTATGTATGAACTTTATATCGATTATTTGTAATATGATCACCTAGAGTATAGTAATTTTGATAGCATTAGACATGTGATGATATAGCTCAGTCATTCAATGTGAGAAACTATTGGAACATCATACTGTTTTGAATAATTCATAATATTTTATACCATTAAGTTCATCTTGAGGAAATTTTCCTTAATGTCATATATAGAGTCCCAACATTGAGCATTGTGAAACTAAGTTAGTATAAGCTTTTCTAATTTCCTATTTCATTACTCCAGTTAAGGTGTATGACAGATTATTACTATTTATCATCCACATATAAAATGATTTTTTTCCATTCAATATGTTGTATTAAAAATGGGTGGTTCATAGGATACTACTTAAAAAAATTGAAGTATTGGTGTAAACATTCATCCCACATGTAGGGTATTACATTATTCACCAATAATGTGAAGGGAAAATATTTTCCAAAAAAATGGTGATGAATCAATTGATATAAACAAGAAGTCTCTGTAATACCCTCAACTCATTGAGGTTTTTTGGTAGGTGAATATTTATTAATTATCATATTTTCTCTAGGTTTACCTCAATATCACAATGGAATACCACGAAGCTGATGAATTTTCTCAATGTTACCCATCAAGTGTACTTCATGTTTTTCGGTTTCAAGTATTATTATCATATATTTCCGTACAGCATTTTTATATCATTTCGATGATCGTTGTTTTTTCATGATCTCTCTACCAAATCTTCAACATAACATTTTGAGATATTATCTAGAAATGGATTGAATATATATTACATAGTGTGTTGGTATGTATCACTAATATTCTTTAAACTGGAGGGAATTACTCAATAATAGTAAATCCTTTGTGGAGCTCCAAAATTGGTTTCCTATTCTACTTCATTGATTTTATAAATCTATTTATAAATTGAGTATATATCCATAATGTAACAGATCAGAACATCAGTTATTACATCAATCAACAATTATTCAATTTGGACATGAGTATGGTATTTTAGGAAATATTATATGAGATGTAAAATATCATTATAGAATCTTATATTCCTATTCTATTTCATGATTGGGTTAAAGTTATCCAGCTATTTCTGATACTGAAAATCCTAAATAATTTTTTCCTTGAAGAACATATCAAACATAGTATCTATAATGGCTGTGAGGTTTAAATGCACTCTCTAAATTTACTACTAATAACAGAGGTGATCCTTTGGATAATATAGATGATGGGTTGATACCACATTTTTTAACTTAGGTATATCGGTATACTTCTAGAAAAAAATATTCTGATTCTTTTTCAGATAAGATATTTATTTATTTTGTTTATCTAGAGTCATTCAGGATATAACCATGGTTGTTAATGGATCTTAATTTTTGATAAGGTTTACCAATTTTGATCTCATCTAACATGGATGAGAAACTATCCTCAAATGTTAGAGGGTCATATATGTGGTCTTACACTAACCCTCATCCCTCTACCTCATAATATCCTAAATAAGATGAATTATCCAATTTATCAAGAGCATTTTCATTGATAATAATGAATGTGTAATTATACACTGAGGGAAAAATAGGGGAATATAAATCAATAATAACATGGTGTAATGAATCCTATTTTTATCCTGAAAATGATTCCAAAGTGGATATATTTTTGAAAATATCAATACTATGGGGGATTTTAAGGTAGTCTTCAAATATCTGTGAACTAACATGGGGGTATTATTATCTGACCAGCTTTCATCTTTGGGGATACCACGAAGGGGTGGCTCGTATTCTTTTTTGGATGGTTGGGGATCATCATTTTTAGTTTTATTCCAATATTATAATGTTTCACCTTTATCTATTGGTGATATATATAATATCATGAAAACCAAAGAATCTATACATGGGTTCTATAGGAAATGATTGACTTGATATATTTCCTTGTTCATATTTGGTACCTTAATTCGATTAGTGGGAATAACATAGTCATCACTAATCATACTCAATGGATTTAGAGAAGTGGTTTGCATAAAATTTGTTGCAGAAACCTATTCAATATCATCTATTTATAAATTATTCCCTTCCCTTTTTTATTATATTACATCCTTATAATAAGACTTGCATATGTTAAATAGGGACTTATCTTCATATAAAACTCAAACATAACAATTAAATACATATTTTAAGATTTTATAATATGATTAGGGAATACAAACATGCATGTGAATCCATGGTATTCCAAAAATAACATTTAATCTTGTATCCTGAAAAAAAACCATGAATTTAGGGGTTGAGATAAGGTCCCTAAACTTGGGTTTAAACATGATCCATCTGATGGATTTTTTTTCACAGTTATCATACCCATTGATTTTTAATTTATAAGGGGAAATCATTTTAAATTAAAATGAAGCATCAAAGGGTTTGGACTTGGATAAAGGTAATTCTTGTTTCATATTCCACATGTTCTCTATGAACACATATTTTATTAAACTTACTAGTGATTTTCATCTATCTAATGTTCCCATCTATAACATCTTCTTGATCCTATTCTATGAATTAGATGACTGCATGGAATTCAACTGCATCATTCTATTTTATATATACTTATAATATGAAATATTATTCTTTCAATTTTTGAGGTATGGAAATGTATTCTATTAATTATTATAAAATGAACTTTGATAGAAAATGGGTATTCGGGATAAAAATATTAGAAATGAATATAACTAATTAATTTAGGATTTTATAATTCTATGTTAAGTTCCTTTGTTTCATAAAGGGTAACTACACAATAAATTTGGACATAGTGGATGATCTATATTTTTCTTACAACTTTTGACCAACATTCAGAGGTATCTCCACTCACCAACCAAACAATGCTAAAAATTTTGTATCGCATTCATGGTGACTGGTTATAGGTTATACACCAATTAGTATTCAAAAAAATAATGTTACTGATCTCCACATGATCTAAGAGTTGATTTATGATCCAATTAATAACATTGTATTTCATATCCATTATCATTATCTATATGTTTTTCCTTTATAAATATTCACCATACATGATATAAATTTTCATAACCAATTGATCTATGTACAAAATAGCCTCTATGGATTTTTCTCATTAGGCATCCTATATAATTATTCATGGGGAATTATGAATCATATTATGTTTTTGTTTATTCATTAGAAAGTAGATTAGTAAAATTAATGATGTTCACTTATTCAGATAATAATTATTATTCTAATGAGGATTCCATTTTTTGGATGGTTTCCATCATCAAAATGTTGATGGAAAAAGTCTTAAATATTTTAAATTGTCTTATATACCAGTTGAGTTTCATTATTTTTTTATCAATCCTTATTTATATTCTATTTATTATGCTATCTTTGTCTAACTAGGATACCAAAATAGCCTTTCCAACTTCCATTTTGGGAATTGGGGTCACAATTTTTTGATTCAACTACACTATGAGTATAGAAATGAAAAACTATTTTCTAGGTCCTAGAATCCTATATATTCTAAGAAAAGTTTCTAGAAACCTATTTCCATGATCATTCTTCCTCTAGTAGAATGAATGAGACATAATCCACCTATTTTTTTTAGCATTTTCCAATTTGACTTTTTCATAGTTAACCATATTATATTGAATTCACTAAAATATATAGTTTTTAATACGATTACCAACTAATCAGTGCTAAGGAAAATAATATGTGTCATTATTAGGATCAACATCATTTAGTTTTATAATTTCTAGAAATTTGAGGAGATTGTTCTCTATTTTTTATAATATATGCTAGAACCTTCTCACTACTAGAGGAATAGTTCTCATTCATGATTTCATCAAAACCAAGATGATCCAACTCCTTCCCCCATTATATTCAAGGATTTGTTTTATTGTTATAGTTATTCCTTGATAGGTCTCGAAAAATATTGGGAATGATTTGGTGTTGTAACTGGAACCAGTGCTTATATGAGTGTAATATATCTACATCCTCCCTAAACATTTTCCTTTTCAAATTATCCAACATTGTTAAAGCATTTTTTCTGCTATGATGGATAGTATCCTTAATAATTTTGGATTTTTAATCTATTTCTCTGAATCAACTGGGAAATTTGAATGGGTTGAGAGGTGTTTATAACTCATCCTGAAAATTTTATAAATATAACCATACTAGATACTAATATTAATACTATATATCTAGAGAATATTTTATATCATTCCTTCTAAGAATAAAATTTTAAACTCTTTCATTTTCATGATATTAATAATTTGAGAGGTCTTTGATCGTTTCCTTCATCGACATGGAGATGAATAGGTATAAAAATTAACATTATAGATCATCTAAATTTGTATACAACCTATAAGGGAGGTTACTATACTAGATAAAAGTCATTACTTCTAATTTAAATACAAAACATCTATGTTTTCCAACTTCTTACTACTTGATAATTCCCATCATGGAGATATAATGGGATAAAAAATAAATTACATGTTGTTCCAGAACACCAACACCATTGAAGGATAGGTAATTTTGACTTAAAATGTTGGGTTCAGGAGGGGATACATCCACTCACTCAAGGTAAGGCATTCTATTTTATTATACTAGAGAAAAAATTTCACCTATTTCTATTATTTGAGATATTATGGATTATGTAGAGTCTAAGAACTATTATTGTATTTTAAATTTAGGGGAACCATGACTAGTGATAGAAGGTGAGGATTAATATAGCCTATATACCTATGTTTTTTATTACAATCTATTTTTAATGGGTTTAAAATTATTGGCATCAAGTGACAACATTAGAGGTCCTATGATAGAAAAAAACTAAAAGTACATAGTTATCAGAATCATATAACATGGTGGTTAGTTTAATGAATTTATAGGGTGAATGGACCCTTCCTAAACTAGTGTAGAGGGCCTTTTACTAATTAATTTCTATTAAAGATGATAGATTAGTTACCACTATATAATTTTATGGAGAAAAACAATTCCCACTTAGAATCTTGGTATTGGGACATTGAAATTATTCTATATCATCTTTGTATCATGATAATTTCTCCCCAATTGAATGGGTATTATCCTCCATCATCATTATTTATTTATTTTGAAAGAATGTGCATAATATAAAAAAATTAATAAATAGTGGTAGATTAGTGAATTATGGAGGCCTAAAATAGTGGAGCCTGAGTGTATACCCTCTTATAAGGTTGGCCTTCTTAGGTGGAAAGAAGTTCATGCATGGGAAGAAAGTAATAATTTCCCCTTAGACATCCATGGAAGCATGATAATCTGTAAAAATTTTACCCTCTCTCCAATTATTTAGTTCATTCATATGACTGTTAATAAAACCCTTGTACATTCTAATGATATAAGAGATTGATGAATGGGTGATACTCTGTCGTGTATCAAATCATAAAGTGTTACATAGTCTGTTTTGACCACCACTAGGTCTATTTCCTCTTTTCTATATAGGCGGAGACTTATTAATATTTCCATGGATTCATCCACGATGGAGTGTCCATGACCAAAGTATGTAGTAAAATAAAATAGAATGGAACACATAGGTTTATGGACCATACCACCTCCCTACATGAATTCTATGAAACACAAGCCATATATTTTGATTTTGCGACCAGAATGATGTGTGCACCAGTGATCCCAATGTTTCTGAGTGCCTCTAAGGGTGAAATGGTCGGTTTATTTTCCATTCATGACTGGTCTAAGAGTGAGGGATCCTTCCCAATTCTTGAAAATCCAATCCATGTCAACCAAGATGTATATATTTTGGATAAGAAGATATTCCCCCTATAAAATAACCCTATCAATAAAATTTGTGTTCCTCTATTTACATAATAACCAACATCCTACAAACATCACTATGACTCTGGCCAAATTTTTATGTCCATTAGTTCCAGCTACCTAGAACCCACAGTTGATAATAGATAATCCCAATAACTCCTAGGATGAAAGGATATTAAAATATATAAATAAGATTAAAACCATGCGTGCTCAATCACCTTCAAAAGATAGATGATCTAAGATCTCCTATTGATATTCTTTGTAGCATGAGAATCTAGAAACCTGATTGATTCCTATTCATTTTATACTCTCATTAGTGGGTAAAACCTTTTTCCTTTTTCTAAAAATGAGTAATTTGTATTTATCAAGGGTTTAAATACACCAAAATACCTCCCCACATTTATCTACATGGTCTAGGGTATTCATCACCCTTTGAAAATACATTACAAAGAAGGAACCTAATTTAGAATTAATGAATACAAACTTATTTGGATCGATGTTTGTTTCAATGATGCTGAAAATATCATGATGGTACTTATCTATAATGGAATTAATGAAACATGGGTTAATGATTTCATGTCTGAAGGTTATATCCATTGTAGGACATCCATGTAATAAAATCTTTGGGTCAACTTTGTTTTGATGCCAAAATAATGTATCACCCCTCCCCACTATCCATTGAGTGTGACATTGAAGAGTTTCAATATGAGGATAAATAATAGTCCATAAATAAGAACAATTACCTTCCACCATACCCATATCCTCTCTAATTTTGTTAACCATGCACCTTTCCCTAGAGGGTACATTCCTAAATAAACTCCCACACCATCTTTTCATACATTCAATGTTTCTTTTTTGAGAACTTTCTCACATTAATTCCTCCCAATATCATAGACCTAGACATATTTTACCAAGAAGTACAGTGTGCTTGAAATTAGAGTGTGAATACCAAATAAAAGCGGCCAGGATGGTATCGTAATTTGATGTAACACATTTTTATAACCTTGATAGCTGGTTGGGCATGAATTCATTTAAAGGAAATAATTTATTTCACTAGTGTAATTCTGCCACTAAAAGAGTGGTAGTGGATTTCCAGTTCATAACACGGACCCCGATCCTTATAGAAATATGATCATAATGGTGAATGTGTAACCTACTTGAGGAGATTGGGAAACCCATGTAATCCATAGAGAATCATCATCTTTTCAGATAAAAGCAATTACTCTATGTGCATACAATCAAGCCTGAGAACCTTCTTGTGATATAAAAGTTTCTCTTCACTCGGTTAATGATTTTCCCACTTCATTTGAATTATTCTTCATGTGACATGTTAATACCGTAAATTTATCTCTTTTTTAAATTCATGAATTTGATCATGTCAACTGTAAAAATGATTTATGGGATGTGATAATATTGTATCCTATATCGGTAAGGAAGAATATTACCCATTGAAATTCTCTCATTGATGAGATATCTTGGAAAATATTAGGTGAGGTTGAAAATTATTGGGGACACCATGTCTAATTATCATAGAACCTGTGTTTCTATGAAGAAGCCTTTATTTCTTCCCATGAAGGATATTGCAATCATTGAGGAACTAAAACATATGAATGTTAGATCAGAGGCCCAAGACAAGAAACCCATACTTTCCAACACCTTGATGATAATATATCACTAAAATCTATCATAATTCTTATCTATATCTATGTTGATTTTCTTATTTGATCTACAGACCTTATGGATGATATCATTGACCAATTTTTAGGATAATACTATATCTCCTTGGATCATCATCCCTTTATTGAACCCATGTTTCTCTTCATAGATCCAATAGGGTAGAAGAATTGAAAGTATTCTATTTATAAAACTAGATAGAACCATGTATAGATAATTTCACATGCTAAACGGTATATAGAGATTTAGAGAATAAGGATCCTAGATGTTAGAAATAATCACCAAGGTAGTGGATCAAGCTACCTGAGGGAGCCTTCCACCCTAAATTAAATCTTACACAACCTTCATGAGATCAATCCTAAAAAATTCCATGAATCCCTATAAAAATCCTAGGAAATCCTCTCGGACGAGTGCACTATCTAGGTCATGTCCACAGATCACCTCATATATTTCCTTTTCATCTAGCTCAGCTTCAAAGAACACATTTTCAAGACTAAAAATAGAGTGATGAACCATGTTAAGATGTTTGGAATGACCCCTCATAAAAACATCTTGCATATGGGGGTTTGAACCATCAAGGAGTGATTTGAAGTAGGATTTAGCCATATGACAATCCATCCCCCAATAATTATGGTAGGCTTCATCCTCAAATAATATATTAGCTATGATGGTACATTATTTATCCTTAATTAAATCAAAGAATAATTTTGTATTTTTATCTCCTTCACGAGGCCATTTAATTCTCAAATTTTTCCATGCCAAATGTTCATGCCTCGGGATCATGTTTTCCCGGATGTCATTTTTATTAGTGATCTCACCAAACATAGTATCATTACAAAAAAAATTCAAACTAGATTCTAGTAGATCAATTTCTATCTTCACCATAAATGTGTCTTAAAAATAATACATTTTGTTAATAATCCCTAACATAAGGTCACCATTGAGTTTCCTTATCTTGTTTTGAATCCCGATCCATGCACTCACCTGTATTGTCTTATTCCACAAATCACTCACTCCTTAGTGATATCCAAGAGTAATGATATATAGATGAGAGAAAAAGAAGAGATCTCCTCTCTCTTGTTTTGAGGATAAAGAAACCAAAAGTGGGGAATGATCTGAGAGACTTTATATAAGATGAGTTACCTTTGATTTCGGGTAGGTGGAGATATTTTTATCATTATCAAGACACTAATCTAGGTGGAACTAGGTTCAGAGGGCCCTTTATAGTTATTTTACCTGGTAAAGCAATCCCCAGTGTAACCTAATCCCATAAACCCACTATGGGATATGAACTAGACATACACTTCATTGTCTTACTAATGTAAGTCTTATCTCCCTTTATTGTCATTAGGAATACCAATAATATTTAACTATCTACCCACAATCCACGAAAACACATCCAAATCAAATGATCATAGTCCATTCCCTAGGGATTAACTTATTTGAACATTGAAATTTCCATAAAAACGAAATAAAATAGCTAGGAATTCAGGAAGTAACCATCATAATGAGGAACTGGTCTGACGTATTTATTATTTCCACTGAGATATTAGGGTACTAAGATATCCATGTGTGTAGGTTTTGAGGTTTGGAATGCATAAACATATGCATTTTTATTCTACACCCAAAATCTGTAATTTTTTAGGGGCATTTATTAGGTTCAAGTACTACAATAAGGGAGGAATTACTATTATGGAGTTTGATAGTGATGAAGTCTATTTTTAACCAATCACTAATCCTTGGGAATTCTAAATAATGAAATATATCACTGATAAGTTTGACATATAACTTTTTCCCAAGATAGAATGGAACCTTTCAGATGATAAGGATAATATTCATGTGTGTGTGTGTGTGTGTTAGGATCTCTCTTCCACTCCATTAGGAAGATGAAAAAACCAAAACATAAGGATTTGGGTTTTCATAGACTCAGGTTTTATCCCCCCTCAGCACCCTAGATATAGATTGCATAGAAAGGGAAGATGTTGCATACCTATAAAAATATCTTGTACAAATACCAACTGATGAGAGGAAATGGTATTCCATTAACTGAGGAGTCTCCACTTTTGAGTAATGGGATGGAAGGTGATCCAAGAAAGATAGAGAATCATGGACATGTGATGATACACTATAGAGGGATGATGGAAAATAAAGAGACTAATATAAGAGTCATGTTTATCAAGGAAGAGAGATGTGAAAGGGAGAGATACAAGAAATATCCTTTCCTAGGGACATATGATAATGATGTTTATATTGATCCCTATATTTCCCACATGTACATAATAAATAGACCGGAATCTTATATAACACCAAGGCCTAATAAAGGGTGACCTTACAGGTCAAGAGACTATTGGCATGTTTCACTGGCTAATGACCCGTCAGATTACCTTGGATAGGAATAACCAAAACATACAAATCGTCAAGATCATGAACATTCGACAACTTTCCTAGGTTTGGAAATCCATTTCCAAATTAATAGGGGCCTACATCACTTCTAAGAAGCTCCTTCTTGAGAACAATCGGCTTCTCCTGGAAATGATTCATACAAACTAAAAAATAATTCCCCTATAGATGAGACAATTGTAGGAACCTGAGTGGTAAAGGATTGAACAGATATTAGAACCAGTCGAACGAGTCATAAAATCGAAGACCTGACTATTCTAGTGGAGGTTATGTGATATCCATTTAAATATAGATTTGATATACTAAGGATTATTTGAGGAAAAGGGTGTTCTCATCCATACAGAGAAAATATCTTTAATAAACATTGTTGGTTATATGAAAGCATGCATTATGGAATAGAATCATGATACTTGGAAGGTTGATCCACACCGCCATAAGAGAGTACTTCAACCCATAGTGGCTCTCCAACACCCAATGAGATAGATTGAAACTCCATTGACCCATAGATCATGCATCTTTTCTCCCTAATAAAATAAAATACTCCATTGAATCCACAAACACACAAAATTCATTATGATTCAAGGAGATACATAGTCCAAGTACTCCATTCACTATGATCCCACGATGCTTCAAAAAATATGATGCAATGGTTTTTTTACTTCAAACCTCTCTAGTAGCACCCACTTGAGGCAATACAAAGATTCCAAGAAGGATGATGGATGGATGACCCACACCAGATAGTTTCCTTCTTGGGATAATGCTGGTAGCTTTGTGGGAACATTAGGTAAGTAAAGTGATCAAGATACCTTAGATGAACTGTATAGAACAACCTTATAAGAAACATCAAGATGCGGTGAAAATAAGGTGGTTGAAAGGCTCTGGGTAACCATGTGGTTGGGGAGCCATTTGATGAAGGTATAGGTTTGAAATCCACTGAAGCATTGGAAACTTCCTAAGATGATGTGGCTGTTGAGGAGGTAAAATTTGATTTTTTTTTTTAATTTAAGGTACATGTGAAGAAGATTATTTCGAGTATATAGATCCATCCAATGGAAGGGGTGTCAGTTTTTTCAATGATTTCCCAAGATAACACCACTATATTCCCCTTATCATTAGATAATTTATGTTAAAAAAGTGGTATATGTGTGCTTGAGGGTTCTAGGTCCTAACTTTGTCTGTTTTCATGTATAAACCCCGTCATTTCATACCTCTATGTGGACTTTATAATGTACTAAAACCTCTCCATCATATTATTATGGATCAATATTTTCATATGATAGATTATTATTTATGAAATTAATGGAAGAATACACTGAATCCATAATTTCATTATTTTCTACCACTAAACATTATAGAGTTTTACTTCCCTTGATATATTAATTGAGGGACAAATGGAATTTTTCTATAGGCCATTCTTTCATAATAGTTATTTTTTTTACTACCCCTTCAAGATTTTATATTTCCCATAGCCCATTCATTATAGTGTGGCATATGGAGAAGGATCCTCCAATAAATACTTCTAAGCATATATCGACCCTTCCTTTTATTACATCATTTTAAAGATAGAAAAACATAATAGTATTACACCATGAGGATCCATAGGATTAGTTTATTAATAAAAATAGGACCATACATAACATTTACAACATCCAACATAAACATTTATTTAATTCCTTCTTCTTTAGCTTCTTATTGGCACATGAACTCTCTTTATTACATGTATTCACCTAAAGATATACATCAAAAAGGGTTGATCTAAAATCCCAGTAAGATTATATATGTGAAAAATATAACAATGGGTGATAATAGTCATAACATAGGCAAAAGATCATGAACATGATAGGAATAATTAATAAAAGACTTGAAATGTTGAAATGCATAAAAATGAAACATTGTGTATTAGTGGTTAAATACCACACATAATTATGAACAAAGATAGAATATTTTTCACATATCATTTTACTTTAAATAAATATATTCATCACTTTACCCAATGCGTTGAAGATCTGTATAATTCGAGGCGCACCTATCAAATTCAAACATTCATATTATGCTATTTAATTTTGGGTGCACCTGCCACATCATAACATTATCATTATCATGCATGGAACATAGAACATATATAAAATATTAACATAACTAAACCATGTAAGGTAATGGGTTTAATAATAACACGTTAATAAACTTTTGGTTCCCAAAAGAAAATGGGAATAACATACTTGATACAATCACCATAAACCATGAGTAAGAAAGAAAAGGTGTATTTTTGAATGGAGAGTTATTTTGGAAAACATTTTTTTGACATAAAATCCATTATAAAACATGAATATCCTAGAAAATGTAATATAATGTTGAAAAAATTATTTTTATGGATTGAACATACCAAAAATGGAGTGAAAGAGGGAGAACTCGAAGAAAGAAAATTGGGTCCGAGAATTTCTACTTACCGTGTATACGAACGCTTTCTTCACTTAAATGTCATGTATAACCACATTATATTAACTAATTAACAATAATAGAACCTTATTTTCATAAATATGTTTCATTATAGTCTCATTAAGTTATTTTATGGGCCTTTGGATGAGTTATGGAGTTTAAAAACATTGTTCGGGAATGTTTGTTTTTATGGTTTTCTTGAGCGGTTCACTTGTATTCATAAGTGGAAGTTCATGTAGAACATGGATAAACATACAGAACTAATATTTAATTTTATTAATGATATTCCAGAAGTTTAAATTATCTTATAATTAATTATATTATATTCCATGTGGATTAATCATTAGATAATAATTTAATGGTGATCATTTGGGTTAATTTGGGCGGTTTTTCAACCACAAAAAACTTATTTTGTTTACTCATTTTGTAATATGTACATAAGTTACTTCTCGAACACTTAATAGGATATAATACCTATAAAATAATTTGGTTCAACCATAAAAATAGTTTCATGACCATATCTGAAGGTGGTAAATGCAAAAAAAACATGTCGTTCTTGAAGGTGATAAATTAACACCTTAGGAACAACATTTTCATTTCAAAAATAAAAATAAGTGGTGAAGGGGGTTGGATGATATATTATCCCATTAGTATCATAAAATTACAATATATGTGAGTTACTAGAGTTACCATACCATGTGAATTAGGATATGCGGGGAGAGATTAAGAAAAAACATGAAATTGAAAGGAAATTAAAGGAAAAGCGAGAGAGGAATTACCTCTTGAATCCTCCTCTTGAGATCCTCCTTAAGAAACCTAGAATTGGTCTTTTGATTGTACTATAAGATCTTGGATCCGGGGGAGGAGATAAGGAAGATTTTTCGATAGATTATAGACAAGTCTTGATGCTTGAGAGGTGTGGTTTGGCAAGGGGGGGGATAGGAGTTATTTATACATGAGGAGGGGTGTTTTTAGAATAAAAAATTAAATAAAATAATATATCAAAATTTAGACTTGTAATATTAGTTTTTTGACATAATAAATCATATATTAATATAAAATAATTATATTTAGACTTTAAATCATCTTTATAATTCTAATCCATTAATTTACTAAAAGGAAAGTGAAAGAAACAGAAAAATATACTTTAAGGAATCACCAATTGATTTTAGGATTTGGAAAGTTTTTTTTGGCTTGGAAATTTAGTTTAATGTATTTTAAGAAACAGTTTATTAAATAAAATACAAAATGGACGAATCTAATTTTCTCAAAAGTCTATGTCATTATTATAGCATGAATGATTCAATTTAACACTGGTTATGTGAAAAAATATATTTTTACTATTGACTCGAAAATCGATGTATTTCATAAAAATACCAAAAATTTACCCAAAACATTTTTTGATGTGTAGAATCCAAAAAATAAAGCCCATTTTTCAAAAATAATTTTCTATATATGATTAGTTTAATTTTTATTTTAAATCATAATCTACGTGAAAAATACAGATTTTAAAATTAAAATTGATTTCATAATGCTTTCAAAAATTACATAAGGTCTTATAAAATTGTCTTAAAACCAGAAGAAATATAATTGTTAATTTATGAACAAATTTTAGGAAAATAAATTTTATTTTATATTAATTAATTAATTATAATTATTTATTTATGACCTAAAAAAATACTAATGCTTTTACTTTGGTCAAATTTTCACTTATAAGATGCCTAAATTTTATTTAATCATTCATGGGTAAGGTTACTATTTTCTAGGACAATTTACTATTCATAAGGGTCATATTAATATTCATAAGGGTAGATTACTATTCACAAAAACAAATAAGTTTTTTCTATTATACATTGAACATCTTACTAATCTCAACTGTGTATATCAGATTTTCAAAATTCAAAACATTGAAGTGGAAAAATTATGTTGAGTGATCACATAGTATTTCGTATCATGATATTACATTGTGCTTATTAATTTTATTATAATATATGTTATAAATATAAGAAGTGAATTCCATTGATAAAATTTTGTGTCGTTACATTATTCCCCCTTATGAAATATCTCCCTCCAAATTTCATTTTACACGAACAGGTGAGGGTACTTCTCCTTCATCGTCTCTTTCGGTTCCCAAGTAGCTTCTTCAAACTTATGGTTCCTCAACAAAACATTAACAATATGGGTTTTCTTGTTTCATAGGACCTTATCTCTTCTGTCCAAAATTTTTACTAGCTGCTTCTCATAAGAGATATCATCTTCTAGTTGTACCACCTCTGAGTTCAGTACATATGAAGGATCTGGTATGTACTTTCTCAGGAGTGATATGTGAAACACATCATGAACTTGATCAATATTTGGTGGAATTGAAATCTGATAGGCCACAACTCTTATGCGATCAAGGATCTCAAAAGGACCAATGTAACTTGGCCTTAGCTTCTCTTTCTTTCCAAACTGCATGACTCTCTTCCATGGTGATATTCAAAGGAATAATTTATCCCCAATGTTGATCTTCAAGTCCCTTCGATGGTTGTTAGCATAGGAATTTTGTCAACTCTGACCATCTTTGATGTGTTTCTGGATGACTTGAAATTTCTTTATCATATCTTCCATAAGATCATGTCCAAGTAGCTATTTTTCTCGAACTTTATCCAAAAAGTTTGGAGTTCCACATTAATTTCCATACAATGCTTCATATGGAGCCATCTAAATACTAGAATGGAAGATATTACTATATGAGAACTCAACCAATGGGAGTTGTTGATCCCATCAAACTTTTAACTCTAAACAGTAGGCTCTTAGCATGTCTTCAAACGTCTAAATGGTCCTTTAATATTGGACATCAGTTTGGGGGTGATAGGCCGTGATGAAATTTAATTTAGTACTCAAAGCATGTTGAAGACTCTTCCAGAATTTAGATGTGAACATTGGATCACAATCAGAGAAAATCGATAGTGGAACACCATGAAGTATCAGAACTTCCTTCAAATATATATTTTCAAGTTGTTCAAGTGAGAGGTCTTCCCGAATAGTGATAAAATGGGAAGTCTTGGTGAGCCGGTCAACCACAACCCATATCACATTATTTCCCTTCGACGTCTTCGGGAGACCCATGACAAAGTCTATAGTAACATTATCCCATTTCCACATGGGTATAGGAAATGTATGCATCATCCATTTTTACTTTTTATGATCTACTTTAACTTTCTAACATACCAAGCACCTTGATATATATTCCGTAATCTCCTTATTCATTTTATCCCACCAGAAGTTTTCTCAGAGATCACAATTCATCTTGGTACTCCTTGGATGCATAGAGAATGTTGAGCTATGTTCATTTTCCAATAGATCCTTATTTATCCTATTTTATTAAGGAACACAAAGATGCGTTCCAAATTTAATCACATCATAATCATCAATATGGAACTTACGTAGCTTCCCTTTCTTTACTTCATTCACCTTCTTTTGAAACTCCAGGTCATCCCTTTGTGCCTACTTGATATTCTCTTGAATATATGTTTGTGCAATAATTTGGGAAAGGTGGGATGTATCACATTACCTTATTATTTCCAAATCCATATTTTTCATATCCAAGAAGATAGGTTCTTTCTCAATCCGCATCGTGGATAGTGTTGCAGGTTCTTTTCTACTTAGAGCATCAGCTACCCTATTTGCCTTTCAAGGAAGATAGTGAATAGAAAAATTGTAATCTTTTATTATCTCTACCCATCTCCTTTGACACATGTTGATCTCTTTTTGTGTTAATATATACTTTATACTTTTGTGGTTAGTGTATATATTACACTTCCCACCATAAAGGTAGTGCCTATAGATTTTTGAGGAAAAAATCATAGTTGTTATCTCTAGATCATGTGTCAGGTAGTTCTTATCATGGATCTTCAATTTTTGTGATGCGTACTCTATCACATCATTATTTTTAATGAGTACTCAACCCAAGTCGTTATTTTAAGCATCACTATATAACACAAAACTTTCTCTATGTTTTGGTAGTGTGAGTACAGTTTTAGTGATCAGCCTTCTCTTTATCTCCTTGAAGCTTCCCTCACATTATTTCTTCTAGACATACTTTAGCCCTTTCCTTATTAACTTAGTTATCAGGGTTGACAATCATGATAAATTTCTCACAAAACATTGATAATACCTAGCTAAACCAAGAAAAATACGAATTTCTGTGACACTAGAGGTCCTAGGCCATTTCTCAATCACCTTTTGTTTTTAAAGGGTCCGTAGAAAATCCCTCACTTGTGATCACATGTCCCAAGAACGTGACTTGATTCATCCAAAATTCACACTTGATGAACTTAGCATACAACTTTTCCATTCTCAATGATTCCATCATAAGTCTTAGATATTCTTTATTTTCCTCCTTTCTCTTGGAGTAGATGATAATATCATCAATAAACACTACCCCAAATTTGTATAGGTAATGTCTAAATAATCTATTCATAAAATCCATGAAGAATTCATGGGAATTAATAAGTCTGAAGACCATCAAAAGAAACTTATAGTTCCCATACCTTGTACAGAAGGCAGTCTTTTGAATATCTTCCTTCATCACCATTAGCTAATGATATTTAGAGTGAAGATCCAACTTTGAGAAGTATTAATATCCACTTAACTGATCCAACAAGTTTTCAATCCTTGGAAGAGTATACTTGTTCTTTATGGTTATCTTTTTGAGTTCTCGATAATCAATACATAGCTACATTATTCCATATTTCTTCTTAAAAAAGATAACTAGCCCACCCCAAGGTGATTCACTAGGGCATATGAACCCTTTTTCCAGATTCTCTTGAATCGACTATTTTAACTCCTCCATTTCGATAGGAGCCATCCTATATGGACACTTTGAGATATGAGTAACTCTAGGTATAAGTTATATTAAGAACTCTACCTCACATTCCAGGGGAAGTCTGGGGAACTCTTCAGTAAATACATCACTATATTCCCTCATAATGGGCATTTCTGCAAGGTTAGAACTTTCCTTTGACTAAACCATTTGGGTGAGGTATGAATATTCCTAGGGAATCAACCCACACAGTTGAAGGATTTCTCAAAGGAGATTCATGATCCTCTTTGTATTTGTAGAGGATAATGAGATGGTTCAGAATATGAAAAGATATTTCCTTTTCTTAATAGTCGATATGTACTCTATATAATGAGATCAAATCCATTCCCATTATAGTGTCGAATTCCACCAATGAAAGTATTACGAGATTCACTGGAATAATCTTCCCACATACACCAATAATAGAAGAGTCAAAAACTTGGGTTGCAATGATTTCACCACTTGGTGTTTTTACAGATATCTCTACTTCAAGGTTACATGGCTCTAATTCTATAGTTCTAGAAAACTTTTAAGATATAAAGGAATGCATCTAACCAGAATAAAATAATACTATTTATATTCTTGAGTGAATAGGATGTTTACCATGTATGAATTCATTATCTTGATCTATTTCTTCGGTAGTAATGGAATAATCCTTCCCTTTTTCCTTTTTATTTGGTGGCTAATGATGCTGATTACCCCCAAGAACTCAAGCTTTAGTGAACTCGCTTTCATAGTTCCCTTTCTCCCTACAGTTGTAGCATTGAACCATGGGTGGTGCTCCCCTTTCTTAAACTACATTATCCTTCCTTTTCATGTCTCTTAGACACTCCTTAGTATGGTGTCCTTCTTTCCCACACTTGAATACCTTCCCCATCCCTTTGAGGCAGTTTCCATGGTGCAACTTCCCACATTTTTTGCATGTGGTTTGTTGAGTTTTCTTCCCACATTTATCATTAGATCTTCTGGATTGAAGCTCCATCTTTTGTTTCTTATCACCATTGTCATGGGACCATTCTAAAAACTCTATCTCCACTTTAAGATCACATCGAACAACTTCTTCATAACTCCCAAAGTCTCTAATTTCAAGATCCTTTCGAAGCTATGGTTTAAATCCACTAAATAATCTATCATTTTTTCTATCATTGTTGATAACAAAACCTGAAGAGTAAGTTGAAATCCTTTTTATATTTTCTTCATAGGTTGTGATAGATTCTCATTCTTTTTTCTTGATCTATATGAATTCTATCTCTATATTCATACAAATAGTTCATGGGAAATACTTATAAAGAAACATGATCTTAAAGTCTTCTCATTCCATCTCTTTTATTTCTTCCCTTGGCTTGGTGTTCTTAATCAACACCCACCATTGATCGGGCCCTCCGTCTAGATGATAAATAGATAGTGTCACCTTCTCCCTCTTAGAAAAGTGAATCACAGGAAATATCTTTTCCATGGAGATGACCCATTGTTCCGCAACTTGTGGATCGAAATATCCACTAAAATTCGATGGTTGTTGCCATATAAAACACTCGATTGCCAGTTTCTTCCTCTTTGGTGAAGGATTACATTCTATGTTATTCTGGTTATTGTTCATAACCTGAGATGGTTAGGTAAGAATCTCCGTGAAGTTTTTAACTCCACATCCCAAATCATTGGGGATGTCTTTTGGGCAATCATTGTATTGTCCCTCACACGAGTTGTTGGCATGGTTTCTCCTGGTTTCCTCTATTTTCTAAAATAGAAAAGGTTAGAACAAAACATAAGTTAACAAGTCATGAATAACCTATTTATTTGTAAATTTTTTACTAAAATCATAACATATGGGATCCCAATGTAAATCTTATTTTTTTTTAAAATTTGTACTTAGTCTCACGTTGGAGGATTTCTCTAGGGTTCACTAATCCTAATTCCCAAATTAAAAAAACCTTCCCTTTGATACCAACTATAGCCACCCTAACTTTTCATAAATTACTATTACATCATTATAAAGATAAACTAAATTATATTATTATACCCTGAGAATCCATGGGTTTAGTGTCTTGGGAAAATTGGGACCATACATAACATTTACAACATCAAACATAAACATTTATTTAATTCCTTCATCTCTATCTTTGTATTGGAACTTGAACTCTCCTTAGTACATGTAGTCACCTGAGGATTTACATAAAAAGGGGGTGAGAAAAAATCCCAGTAAGATAATAGACATGTAAAATATAAAAATTGGTTATCAGAATCATAACATAGGCAAAGGATCATGAACATGAGAGGAATCATTAATAAAAGACTTGAAATGTGGAAATGTATAAAAATGAAACATCATGTCCTAGTGGTTAACAGCTACACATACTTGTGAACAAATATAGAATATTTTTCACACATAATTTCAATTTAACTAATGAGATTAATCACTTTACTGAATGAATTAGAGCGTTGTATAATTCTGGGTTCACCCGTCACATTGAAACATTCATATTACGCTATATAATTTTGGGCGCACCCGTCACATCATAACATTATCATTATCATGCATTACATATAGAATATATATCGCATATGAACATAAAAAACCCATGTAAAGTAATGTGTTTCATAAGAACACATTCATAAACTTTGGGTTCCCAAACGAAAGTGGGAATAACATACTTGATACAATGACCATCAACCTTGAGTGAGAAATAAAAGGTGTGTTTTTTATAGAATATTTCTTCTGAAAAGGTAATATAATTATGAAAAAATTATTTTTAAGGGGTTACAATTTAAAAAATGGAGTGAAAGAGGGAGAACATGAAGAAAGAATGTTGGGTTCAAGAATTTCACCTTACCTTGTATCTGAACTCCTTATTCACTTTAATGCTATATATAACCACATTAGATTCATTAATTAAAAATTAAAGAACCTTTTTTAAATTAATATGGTTCATTTTGGTCTCATTAAGTTATTTTATTGGCCTTTGGATGAGATATTGAGTTTAAAACATTGTTTAGGAATGTTTGTTTTTATGGTTTTCTTGAGCGGTTCACTTGTATTAATAAATAGAAGTTCGTTTAGAACATGGGTAAACATCCAGAACTGATCTATATTGTTATTAAAGATATTCCAGAAGTTTAAATTATCTTATAATGAATTACATTATATAACATGAGGATTAATCATTAGATAATAATTTAATGATGATCGTTTGGGTGAATTCAGGCAGTTTTTCGACAACAATAAACTTATTTTGTTTAATCATTTAGTAATATGTACATAGGTTAGTTACATAACACTATATAGGATATAATACCTACAGAAATATCTTTTTCAACCATAAAAATGGTTTCAGGAATATATCTAAAGGTGTTAATGGAAAAAAACATGTCGTTCTTGAAGGTGATAAATTAACACCTCACGAACAAACGCTTTCCTTTCTAAAATAAAAAAAATAGGAGAAGGGGGTTGGATGATATATTATCCCATTAGTATCATAAAATTATAGTATATTTGAGATACTGGAGTTACCGTACCATGTATATAAGGATATTTGGGGAGAGATTAAGAAAAGAACTTAAAATTGAAAGGAAATTAAAGCAAAAAAGAGAGAGAGGAATTACCTCTTGAATCCTCCTCTTACGATCCTCCTTAAAGAACCTAGGCTTGGTATTTTGATGATACGAAAAGATATTGGACGTGAGGGAGGGGATAAAGAAGTTGTTTGGATATATTTTAGACCAGTCTTGAAGATTGAGATGAGTGGTTTGGCAAGAGGAGGGAGAGGGGTTATTTATACATGGGGAAGGGGTGTTTTTAGAATAAAAAATTAAATAAAATAATATATCAAATGTTATATTATAATAGTAGTTTTTGACATCATAAATCATTTATTAATATAATATAATTATTTTTAGACTTTAAATCACCTTTATTATTGGAATTCATTAATTTATTAAAAGGAAAGTGAAAAAAAGAGAAAAAGATACTTTAAGGAATCACATTTGGACTTTAGGCTTTGGAAAGTTCTTTTTTAGGTTTGGAAGTTTAGTTTATTATATTTTAATGAAACATTTATGAAATTAATTATAAAATGGCCTAATATAATGTTCTAGAAATTTTGTGTCATCATTACATCATGAATGATGCATTTTAAGATACACCAGTTATGTGAAAAACTGTATTTTTACTTTTCATCGAAAAATTGAAGTATTTCTCAAAAATACCAAAAATTCACCCTAACCATTTTTTGATGTGTATAATAAAAAAATTAGGTCCATTTTTTAGAAATAATTTTCTATATATGTTTAATTTAATTTTTAATTAAAATCATAATCTACTTGAAAAATACATATTTTAAAATTAAAACTCATTTCATAATGCTTTCAAAAATTACATAAGGTATTATAAAATTATCTTAAAACCAGAAGATATAGAATTATTAATTTATGAACACATTTTAGGAAAATAAATTATCTTTTAAATTCATAAATTAATTATAATTAATTATTTAGGACTTACAAAAATACCAATACTTATACTATGGTCAAATTATCACTTATAAGATTACTAAATTTTATTTAATCCTTCATGAGTAAGGTTACTATTATCATGGATTATTTATTATTCATAAGGTTCATATTACTATTAATAAGGGTAGGTTACTGATCACCAAAAAATAAGTTTGTTCTATTATACTTCAAACATCTTACTGGTCGCAATCGGGTATGTCAGATTTTTTAAATTAAAAATATAGAAGTGGTTAAATTATGTTTAGTGATCACACAGTATTTAGTATCGTGATATGTAAACATGCTTCCTAATTTTATTATACTATAAGGAATAATTATAAAAAGTTAATTCCATTGATAAAACATTGGGTCGTTACAGATCATGTCCCTAATAGTGACAATATTTCATGAATTAGCATGCATGGAAAAGATAATTCATGTGATATTTATCAAGGTCTGTTGAAACTATAATCCATTTGTGGGGATGTGATAATGATATTAATTCCTCCAACCTTGTTGGAAGATATTTTTTGGCTATTTTTACTATCTTCATAGTATATAACTAGGTATTTGATGTTCCCAAGGGTGGTGGTAGTGGTAGTGATGATATATAAACTTCATTCACATGGGATGGGGTTGACTTTTCCCTAGTTCCATTATATTCTAAATTAATTTGGGGGGGGGGGTTGACCTAGAATAGGTGGTGGTAGAATGTGGTATGAAAATTCCCCCATATCTATAGGCTTTAAGTGATCCATGATTATCGTTGACACAAATTATAGGGAATCCTATGGAATTTCTCATGATTATATACGGGAATAGGGTGGGAGAATCCTAAATTTTATGTTTAATATATTTTAATTTTTGGACTTCTCCAAATTCGGGGATTTTTTTCTAACTATGAGAATTTATCATAATTATTGGATACATAATTCTACTACCTTCTAAAGTATAATTCTATGTGTGTGTTCCATTTTTGGTCTTTATAAATAGTAGGATTTCACTAGATTGACTAGTGAGGATATTCACATTCTATCCTTGTTACTTGTCTAAATGAAATAATATTATATGATTTCCACCTCATAGAAATTTAATAACTGAATAGTAAATTAAAAAATGTTCTCTAGATTAACCCCACCCTTTAAATCATATTCTATATTAATAATTCTTAATTATATGTAGGAGTGTCCTTAATCCATTAAGAAATTACTCTTGAAGATTATTATGCTTTTTAATCTTTAAGTATGTTTCCTCCAATAAGGATACTAAATCAAGATTGTTTAATAATGTTAAATCACTTTAAAATGATCAGATTATCCCTCATTGGTAATATGTTTCTCCTTAAATTTGTAATAATTTTTCCACATGGTGAGGCACATATATTGTATACATTCTACTTTTATTTACTTGGGAACCACTTTTTTATATGTAACTTTAATTAAAAACACAACATAAAAAACTAACTTATCTTACTCTTCCCACATATCCCCAACATATTTTTCCTTATATAGGGATGTTCCTCTATATTATCAAGCCAAAATGGTTTTTTTCCTTAAGTTAATGATGTGTGTCCTATAGAAGGAAGATATGGAGTTCGATTCCCCAAAATATCCATTAATCTTATTAAAGGATAATTATCTCTTGATAAGGGATTCTATTTATTTGAAAAATATTTTTCAAGTACTTATGTATATGATGGTACTTTGAAAATGGGAGGATATCCTATTCTAGGTGAGATGTTACAATAGAGAGGTTTTTTATAATGGACTTTGGGTTAATTTCTCCCATGATCCACATCTATTATTATAGGAGGAGGAAATATAAGGTAAATATCGACTCCCCCATTTTATGTTGATCTAGAATATCATATTGTATAATTTTTATGTGTTTTATGACTTTAATAACCCTTTCATTTATTAGGGTTGGAATAAATATTTTTTATTGATCATCATATTGATCATGCCAATTATTTTCACTAGATCCTCACCATCATTTTATTGGCTCCGTATGTGGTGGGTGGGAGCCTTTATAAATTGGAATCCTCTTATATGGCCACATAGTCATCATTAAAATATAAATATGATATTCAATAAAATTTAATTGAGTTTACTCCCACCAATGGATATCTTTCAGAATATGACAATAAGTTTCTATGTTATTGGTATGTGTATGAACCTGCAAATTAGTGACTATCAGAATATGAAAATAAACATCGATAGGAAAGGTAATATGATCTTGGTCCTAAATCACATTTTCATAAAAATATGCTAAAGATACTATAGAATGGGATAGGGGATATAAACCACCTCTTATATAACCCATAAGTTTTTCAGATTTGATCCTTCAACAGTAGGTGTAGGAATATTGGTCTTGCTCCTATTGTCTACTTAAATATGTCGATAACTATTTCCCACTCCCATATCCAATGGTTGTGGGGGAAAATTTTTAATGAGGGAAAGGATATAATAATTAACTAGGTTTTTCTTTTTGATATTATGATGTCTCTCTAAAAAATTTGCAACAATAATATACATCAATCCTGAGGTGACTATCAAATTATGTTGACAAAACTCTATTAAAAAGGAGTTATGAGCCCAATCAAATGCATCATTCTTCACTATAATTTTTTTAGTGATCCTTCTAAATGAGATCAAGACTTTTTTATTTCCCCTAGGATTCTCTATGAATATGTGGATAAGATAATCTTGTTATCGGAACATGAATATGTACCAGTCCCTTTATGATTATCAAAATATGATGATAGATCTTCTTTATGGATGATAGAATATACTAGATATACTAATGAGTTTTTTCATGTATATGGGCCAACCCTTCTTATTTTTTTAGATATTTTGGTATATGTATTTTATCTATGCATGGATATATTACTATTCTTAACCTTATTTTTCTATCAACATAAATGGAAATGATTGATACGATGGACTAAGAGTGTGTTCTTACCTTTCAATTACCAACATATATTGGAATGTTCCTTTATAAGAAACCCTAATTTGAGATATATCCTATGGTATGACCATGATATATGTTAATAATTTTTCATCCATAACTATAATATATGTCACTTATCTTCTATTAGTTGAAATTTCCATACCAGATTTATCAAAGGGAATGAGGTTATGAACCCATTCCATGGGTGTTATAGCCATTTACCCATGATGGGACCTTTGGGGATTTATTGATTCAATAAATGTGATATAAGTCTAGTGAAATACCTCCTCATTACTCTATTGAAGAGTAAGATTTAGGTGGAACTCAAGACATTGGCTGGTAAGGGGAGAATCTCTTTGAACATTTTGAGTAGTTTTATCACTAGAGGTTTCTTTATTCTCCCTTAATTATGAGAGGTATACATTATCTAATTATTGTGATTGGATCCAAAAAATGATTATAGGGGGAATGGGTTCCACTTTTCTAGTTGAATGATTTCTTTGAAGTGTCAGTTTCTTGATATTAGAATGAAATATACTTACCTAAAAAAACATTGAGGTCGGGATGGTATCATTGTAGTTGTACTAACTAAAAGAATATTAGCAAAATATACCTATATAAATTGATTGGGTGACAATGATCTATCAATAAATTATTTCACCGCCTTTATAATAACCTAGGTGTAATAATGAGGATCTGATGATGATTCAATTTATTTTGATTGAAGAGATCTCCAATAGAATTTTTTTCATCAATAGAGAACCACAAATAAGAATACAAATAAGTGAAATATCATAGATAGAAATTTAAACATGTAAAATAAATAGATATAGTTTTATTTAATAATAGGATACCATTTTCATGATTATAAGATTCACATTAGTTTCAAATTTTTGTTTCCAACATGTATTCACATTGATTAGTAAGTTTGAATGTGGTGATGTAATTTTTACAAAGACCATCTTCAAGATTATATGATTCATGTTGGGTTCACCATTTTGTTTCTAATACATATTCACATAAATGGGAGATGTTGATAGTGGTGAAATTATTTTGACACTAACCATCTTCAGGATTATATGATTCAAATCAGGATCATCATTTTTCTGATGTGTATTCACATTGAAAGGTGAAGCTAATGAAAATTATGTTATTCTAACATTGATCAACTTCATGATTATAATAATCGCATTGGTTTTTTATTTTTTTTATAAAGTGTATTGTTATCGAAGGGTGAAGCCAACAGTGTGATGTAATATTGTCACCAACTATCATGATGGCTATAAGATTGATTTTGGGCTCACTATTTATTATCTGATTTATATTTTCATTGAATATTGAGGAAAATAGTGGTGATAATATTTAAAAAATAATAATTTATTATTGATGATAAATTAATATTCGGTTCACCATTTGGTTTCTAACAATAATTGTGATTCTCCCGCACAAATGCATTGGATTGTCATGAATATAATTAAATACATTTATTCTAATGGAAATTAGGCATTGGGTTTCCTTCCAGAGATACTTTAGAATGTTTTACAATAGAGAGGATGTGATTTAGGTTTCATAAAACATTATAAGGAATAATTTCCTAATTCAACACTCCCTTATAGGTTTATGTCATGTTTTTGAATCCCAACATGTAATATTAATAACAGTGTCAGTTTCCCAAATGAATGATAGTAAATTTTTTTGGGTGTCAATGAAATAGAACACCTCACTATATATCAATGGTTCTCCATTTTTATATTATGTTAATGTATTTTATTTAGTTAAATCAACATTTTTTGAAATTTAGGATTTAGTTTCATCAAGGTAGATAGTTGATACTTTATTTTTTGGGTTAGTCCTGATAAATAGGCTTCCTATGTGCCATTATAAAGGTATTCAAAAACCACATAGTTCTATTCCAGTTAAATAGACTCATAAAATCTTTTATGGTCATGTGATGAGGAAAAATCCATGTATTTAAAAATTATACAATAAGGAATATTAGGAGAAATGTTCCTAATAATTATTAGTTTTCTACTTATGAATGATCATCAAATTAGGACTAGCCTCAACCAATATATAACCAAATGAGTATAGTTTGGGTTGGATTTATATGAATATGGTATACTAATAGGAACTGTGATTTGATTAAGGATAAAACCACATAAAATGGATATCACGATCCCTGGAGGTAATACGGACCTCTAGGTTGGGGAATTATTTTATCATGGATATTTCATGATAATGGGAATTCCAAGGGGGTATGGCCTTAGTGAAAAGATGAAATTATATAGATGGAATGTTTCCCTTCTAAAGGGGGCACGATTTCATCATCAATACCACCTGATGATGGAATATTTCTCTAATATGAGTATATCATAGTGTAGGACATATAATTAAAGGGATATGTGGTAATTTTTAGTTTATTCCTTAAAGAGGAATCCTATGTATCCTATTAGAGAAGTGAATAATATATTATGTAGTTTTAGTAACATAGTTTAAGGTAATACGTTGGGAACGTACCATGAATTTTAATTTCATGTGGTAATTATGTTATTGTGTCATTTAATTTTGTGGAAATAAGTTGCTAGACACACAATTTTATGTCATATTTTAGGGATTACCATGTTAGTAATGATATGGTAAAAAAACGCTTACTAGAGTTTATGCATTTGAGGCTACCCTAAGATGAATTATTGGTAATATGTCCCTTTGGAGGAGTGTGATGTGGGGGAATGTGGACCTTTTATAAGCAGAAGATATGGTCAAGTATTACACCTATTGAGGTATCCGATAGCGAATATGATTCTATTAGGCTAATGGACTAATCACCCAAGATCACTAATCTTCCAAGAGTCATGCCTAATGCTAGAAAAAAAAATAGATGATGGAAGGCTGGGAAAATTTAATGGGGGAATATAATTTAATTTAAATGGGTATTATGCATTGAGGAAACTCATAAGAAATATTTTTATACATATTATTTCTAATGAGGTGTCCCATGGTGAATATATTTGTAGCTTATACCTAAGTTTGAGGGACATTTTTTAGTATTAATGACTCCTTTAGGGAATCATAAATATGAACCTTCTTGATTCTTAGAACTATATAGAATCTCATACTCACATAAAACTAATTTTAGTAGGTAGGGTCTTGGTATAGAGTAAGGATTGTGGAATCCTTAAAAAAGGTCTTAGGGAAAACTCTAGGTGGAACTTTATCTATTTATATTTCCAAAGGGTAGAGATGAAATCCATCATCATGCTAGGGGATATAATAGCATTGTCTTCTAGGTAGGTACCCCCATTATCAAGAGGATACACAGTTATGATTTACCCCAAGGGTTCAATCTATCCATGGGGGTGACATAGAGACTCATTTTATAATGGGAATCCATGGTCGGAGGGGTTGACACTGATGTGCATGCCAAGGTCGTTGGAGTTGAGTGGCCTTGGAATAGTTTTAATATTGTTTTTCCAAAGTTATGACCTCATTGAATGATAGCCAATGAGTACATTCAAATTGGAATGGCATTAAAAAATTCTCATAGGAAGATATAGTTCTTAATTGATGTGGTAGATTTATAAATAAAGGGATTTTATGTAGTGATTATTATGATATAGACCTCACCAAAAAGATAGATTGTGATCGTATTGGCCTTCATGTGGTCAGATTATCCATTACATGATGGGAATGACCTCAGTGATGTCTTATTGGCCTCCATGAGGTCATATTGGTCTTCATAAGGTTTTCTTGACCTTAGTGAGGTATGCTCATCCTTAGTGAGGTTGGATATGACTTTATGAGGTCATTATGGCCTTCTTATGTTCAGATCGTCCCCTATGAGGTCATCTTAGCCTCTGAGAGTTCATCTCAACCTCTATGATTTTATGATGGACTTTTTACATATATATTAGGATCCATGAGGTTTAACTCTTAATATTTAATGTCTATATATCCTCTCTAAGGTCCACTCCAACTCTATAATATATGATCGGCCTCCATGAGGTTAGTTAATCTTTCTTGGGGTCCAACTGGCCTTTGCGTAGTTGTATCAAACTCCATAAGGTAGGTTTGGCCTCAGTGTGATCATCTCACGCTCATTGAAGTTGTCTTGGATTCCATAAACATGGCTTGTACTCCAAAATGTATACTCAAACTCTCCAAATTTGGCTCATCCTTCATGAGTTAATCTCGCCTCTATATGGTTTTCTTCACTTCACATGGTCAACATTGCATCTCGGGTATGACTTGACCTCTAGCTTTTCAACCTGGCCACTGTATACATAGTTATTTCTCATTATAGTTACACATGGAGGGTAATTTCTAGATAGATATATTCTCAAAAAATATATTTCATCTAGTTATTTTATTTTTTTCCCTTCTATATATCTATTTAAAGAGTGGGAGTGGTATATTTAAACACACCACAAAGTCAATGACTTTCCAAAAGATATGGATATGATACCATGTGGTTAGAATGAGTCCCCATAATGAACTCATTAAATGTTAATATTTTTTCTCATTATTAAATCATTAGACCTTGTGTTTGGAAAAGGACCACGTGCAGTTTTATTGATTGAATCTCTACCACCAATAGGTTAAACAACATGATGAGTTGAGTGGCCTAACAAAACTTATTTGCATGATTCTCTATATAAGATCCCGAACATGGAAACGTATGTTCTCATTTATGTTTTGGTTTGAATCCATTTTTTAGTTAATTAAGTTCTTACCCAAGTCTTAGGAGAGGTTTGGGGGTGTTTTGAGGGTTCGGGACATGAAAAGTAGAGAAAAGGGGTTCTCTGGGTAAGTTGCACGATTAGTGCTAACCGTGCGAAAAAACCCAGGAAACCGTGAAAGAAGTGTATTTTCGGATAGTGGATTCCACACTATTTACACATGGTTTAAAAAACCGTGAAAGTAAACCATGCAAGGGGGCCTTTTTGGACATAATCATCTGAATGGTTTGGAAAACCGTACAAGTAGACCATGCAACCCAGAAACCTTTTAGAAATTAAAATTTTTCCACTCTAGAATTTTTAACCCCAACTCGGGAATTCCACCCATTTCTCCTCACATCACCCTCGGGAAGAACCTAATCTCCCAAGGTCTCCAAGAGATCAATATCCTTAATTTCAAAGGTTTTTTTGGTGTCGTTGGTTACGGATCAAAGCTCCGGGTAAGGCTAATCCAATCCCTGCTTCTCTTTTGAGTTTATGGTTTGTATCTTCTTATCCTCTCCTTATGAAGCTCTAAAACCCTACAATTTGGGTGAGATTTATGCTGAAGCTTATAATATTGGTTGAATTTGAATCTAAGGTCTTGATTAAGAGTGTGCTTAACAACGGAATCGAGGTAGGTGGTCTTCAAGTTATATCCCATGGTTTATTTGAGGAGTTGTGCATGTGTGGTTTTGTTCTTGGATGTCTCTTGGTATGTTTTGACTACCCATGGAATGTTTTGGTAAAATGGTTATTAAAAAGTTAAAGGGGAATCCTCACAATCCCCATGATATGCATTGAGGGTGATGAGACTAAACTAGGGAAACCCATGGGGTGATCCGACTTTCCCAGACCTAGGGATTTGTGAAGAACAAGTGAGATTGTTGAGTATTTATGTAGAGCCCTTGACATAACATGTTTATGTGACTGCGTGTGTTGGGTTATAAGTTATTTGATTCACCTAGGATTGATAATAACCTAAGGTATATTGGGTTAAGATGTGTAAATTACTAAAGACCATAATAGGACAGGTCATGGGAATGGTAATGAAACCAAGTGAGTTGGGCATAACGAAAAAATCCTAGTGAGATAGGCACAACGAATGAATTATTAGTGATAAAATAATAATGAAATGAAATTGGGTTAAATGGATAAATGATGTGAAGTGTGGTAAATGTGTTAATGGGTTAGGTTATGGTGTTAACCTTCATGTTATTTTCATGGTTTATGTTTTCCTTGGGAAATGGTTACGATGTTGTGTAAATGGTTAATGGTTACATATATGTATAGCATGTGCACTAAGCCTGGTAGTGTGGGCTATTGACTGTGGATCTACACCTAGAGGTCGAGTTGGAATGAGGCTCTAAACTCCACCCCTAATGAATGGGGTAGGTATAGGACTGATGCTCTATTCCCCTATCAGTTGTATCCACCCGGACTGATGCTTCATGGTGAGGATATGGTTGACATCCACCCGAACTGATGCTTCGAGGTGAGGATGTGGTTGGCATGGGGATGTTGGTACTAGTTAGATAGAACAATTATGTGTTTTCCTCATGTATGTGATTGTGTACATTAATCTGTGTAGGATGTTCCCCTAATAAATGTGTTGAAAAGGTAAGATATGGAAATGGAAATAAATATTGGTAATGGACCTAAACTAGCAAAGGGAACTTAATATTTTCCTTGTCATTTATTATTCATTTCCCTTGTACATGCACAATTCTTTATACTGGATATTTTGTAGACATCGTTGCTGGTGGCCTACTGAGTTGTACTCACACCCTACTCAGTCCATCATTGGGTACCTGATAAGACTTCATGTTTACAAGTCAGGAGATGGGAAAATGCCCTTGTTAGGAAGTTGGGTTGGCATGGGTGTACATGGAGGAGGACCTAGAGTTGTTGTCGGGACCATTTTGGGGATTTTTCAGTTTGTCTTCATTTTGGGTTTTTTTCACCTTTTCACTTGTAGCACGACATTGCATATTTACTGTTGGACATGATTGTACCCCATTTGGGGGAATGATTGTTTACGAATTCTCTTGTATTTTGGATTTTTATTCCGTTATTTTCTTTATCATCTATTGTGTCTTACTCTGATAAAAGGGGGTATAGTCTCCCTAATTGACTACTCAAACCCCCACTGCTAGTCAGCAACCTTTGGCATACGGGGAGGCCCACTTAAGGTCATGTAACCACCCAACTCGGAGAACCGGTTTAGTGGATTACGGTTCAGGGATGTTACAAAGTGGTATCAATGGAGGTATTTATTCTCCGTCTTTGAAATATTGTTATTTGGTATGGTAGAAGGGAGTTAGGATGGGTTGGGCCTTGGTAATGAGCTCATGATTGGGAGTATCTAATCCATGTACGAGGGAAAACTCATGTCACCTAGGGTGGGAATTGTTGTTCTTGCCTATGCGATGTTATAGTAGATGATATTTCACTGTTGGGTGATGCACCTGTTGTGTGATGTGATTGTTTTATGATATTTGGCTCGTGGCCTCAATGGCACGAGGTTGTTCATTCGTTCATCATTGTAGGAACCTAGAGAGGTTGGTAACATGCATCATGGGAGGCACACATGGGTTGGGTGTGTGAGACATGAAAGGTATAATTCACCTTGCATTTTGATAATTGAAAAGGGAAAATGTGTTAAATGAAACAATGAATGTGGGTTAATATAAACGAATGATAAGTGATGAAAAATGAAATTTTTGTAATTAAGGGTGTAATGAATTGAAAATGTTTTTGTAACATGTTGTTTGAGATTTGTTGTGGTGTATGGTTATATGCCTCATGTGGACCATGGCCCGTGGTAGGGATGGTCGGGGTGATGTTTTCGGAATACTAAGGTTTATTGGGATGGTGCATGTATGTTGGGTTGTTTTGGATGGTGAAGAGCCTTCTTGTTATAATTTTTTTAATGTTTTTTGGCATGTGTTCTAAACCTCGTGTTTGGAAATGTAGAGAAATTCCACCACGACATCAACCGCCAGTTGGGAAATAAGAGGATGTTGCTGAAAACACTCCTCTAGTAGAGTGGCAAGAGAATGTGGTGATTCATGAAAGTGGGGAAGAGAGGTTTCGAGAGAACATGGCTCATTTTATGTAGATGGTGGATCAGGACCCAGGGTGAGTTGCACTGAGTATGTTGGAGCAGACCAAAGAGTTTCTGCTGCATCCCCCTCCAACCTTTACTGGAGAGGGTGGGCCAGAGGCTGTAGAGTTATGGATAGAGTTTTTCCCAAAAATATATGATCATTGGGAGACTCCCCAATGTGAAGTTGGTCAAGTTGGAAGCTTATATGTTGTGGGACCAGGCAAAGAGTTGGTGGGACATCTTTTCTCGGACTGAGTAGGCTGAGAAGATGTTGTGGATGGATATATAGGAAAGTTTTCTGGAGAATTTTTACCCAGAGACTTTGAGAAACGAGAAGGTTGTAGAGTTCTTGATCCTGGCCCGGGGATCGATGTCAGTGATGGAGTACGTTGTCCACCTCACTAACCTACAATTCTTTGTTCCAGCATTGGAAGGGGATGAGGCAGTAGTTACGAGGTGTTTTCAGGATGGGATGAGACAAGGAGATTAGACCACAGGTGAATAAATTTCTCCTAAAGAGGTTTACAGAGGTAGTGGATCTGCATTGATCTCATAAGGGAACCTGAAGGGAGTTTCAAGTAGTGGGCTTGTCGTGCCAGCTAGGCAGACAAGTGGTGCATCATTCAATGGCCGAAAGTGTCATTTTGGATCTTTCAAGAATGGAAAAAGTGTGCAATGTGGTTAGAAGAGAGGGTCATCCTCTCAGGGTGGTGATCGGGTGTTTTTCTATCAGTGCGGAAGGTCGGGTCACATGCGTGGCTAGTGTCCTCGACTTCCAGTTGAGTATCGGTCGTGTGGAATATTGGGACACATACAAAGGTTCATCATGAACCCTCAGCATAAGAGTATGAATGGTGGTGATAAATAGATGTCGAACTGAGGCAGGGGATCAGTTTCTTCATATCAGGCAGGCAGTTGGAGCTCAACGGGTTGTATTGGCCAGGGCGATGGACATGGAACTCCGGGGTAGTATCACCGAAGTCAGTAGGGTAGTGCAGTGCAGATCACACTGGTTGGAGCCCATGGTAGAGGGGTAGGTCAGCTTTACGCAGTTCATTCTGAACTTGGTGATGGTGAATCTAGGCCATCAACTGTCCAAGGTACGATCCTTATAGCTTCTATGCTTGTTAATGCATTGTTTTACACTTTTTCCGCACACTCTTTTATTTCCTCTCAGCTTGTGGTAGTGTTGGGTCTTTTTGTGGAGAGTGTGTGCAGAGTTAGGTCGATTGACACAATGTTGGGGGTGAAAAATGAAGATATCAGGTAGTGTAATGGATGTGCTCTGCAAGTCGGTGGGTATCATTTCCTATGGGGCGTGTTCATTCTCAAGATGTTAGGGTTTGACCTGATTTTGGGTATGGACTGGTTGGTGTTGTATCGTGCGTACATAGACTGTTACTATTGCAGGGTATCGTTTAGGTCACATGAGGGTGATGATTATGTTCATTGTAGAGAGTGGGATTTTCGGGCAGGTCATGCGGGACCGTTTTGTTAGCAGTTGTGTAGGCTCATGGCTCAAGTAGCTTGTCTTGTGCTTGATGATGAAAGAGGGGAACATTATGTATTTCCTCCAGTAGTGGATCATTTTTTGGATGTGTTTCCGGAGGATTTCTTGGGGTTTCCACCCGAGAGGGATGTTGAGTTCACGGTTGAGTTGTTTCCGGGAGTGGAACCATTTTCTATTCTTCCATACCGAATGGCACCGGCAGAAATCCAGGAGTTAAAGGTTCGTCTTGAGGAGTTTGGTCATAAGGGGGTCATATGCCCTTGTATGTCTCCTTGGGGATCTTCTGTGCTTTTTTTAAAGAAGGATTACGAGTCGTTAAGGCTTTGTGTTGATTATCAGAAGTTAAATCAGATGATGGTGAAGAATCGGTACCCTCTTCCTAGAATTGATGACATGTTCGATCAGATAAGGGTTGCATCAGTGTTTTCAATGATTGATCTAATATCATGTTATAACCAATTGCGGGTGAGGCCTTTTGACATACCACTGACAGCTTTCAAGAGTCAGTATGGGTTGTTTGAGTTTGTGGTGATGCCTTTTGACTTGACAAATGCACCGGCAATGTTCATGACTTTGATGAACCAAGTCAGTCATCCTTATATGGATCAGTTTGTGGTCTTCTTTGTTGATGACATCTTGGTGTACTCGAAAACTCATGACGATCTTGACGAACATTCTGACATCTTCTTGAGTACACTAAGAGAGCACCGGCTTTATGCTAAGATTTCAAAGTGTCAGTTCTGGATTAGAGAACTGCATGTTTTGGGTCACATCATCTCCGAGGCAGGTGTGTTAGTAGATCTATAGAAACTGCAGGTTTTTATGTCTTGGGAGAAACCCAACAATGTTTCAGACATTTGGAGTTTTCTGGGTTTGTCCAGATAATACTCGAGGTTCATTCATTATTTCTCTCATTTGGTAGCACCACTGTCGGTCTTGACCAAGAAGGAAATTAGGTTTGAGTGGTTTGAGTCTAGTGATAATGACTTTCAAGAGTTTAAAAATCAATTGAGGACCACACTGATCTTGATCTTACCTGATCCATGTAGGAAGTATGTTTTATTTTGTGATGCATCTGGTATCAGGCTTGGAGCTGTGTTGATGCAAGATGAGCGGGTTGTGGCTTATGGGTCGAGTAAATTGAGACCCAAAGAGTGGATTATCCCAATATTAATCTTGATTTTTCTACATTAGTGTATTATTTAAAGTTTTTGAGGCACTACTTGTTGGGGTAACGGTTCATGGTGTATACTGAACACAAGAGTTTAATGTATATCGTTTTGCAATGGGAATTTAATCATCAGTAGCGAAGATGTGTCAAGTATCTTCAATATTTCTATTTTGAGATGGTATAAACACCATGGAAAGGGAATAGTGTTGCTGATTCTTTGGGCATGAAGGCTCAGAACTAGGTGGTTTAGGAATCCATCACCGAATGGAAGGAGATGGCCTTGTTTGTAGAGATTCACCTGGAGGTGTGGGAGGAAAACGGTCATGTGACTTTTTCTTATGTGGTTGTAGAATCAAAGAATTTGAGCCGTGTTGAGGGAATTTATCTTGATGATCCTAAATTTTTGTCTATTATGGAAATACTTAATTGTATGGATCCACGTTCAGTTTGTTTCGTCGGTGTGAATGGGGTTGTTTGTTTTCATGATCGTGAGGTTACTCCACTCTGCATGTGGGAAGAGTTGATGTGTGAGTTCCAAGAATCAAAATGGGCAGTGCATCCTGTTTTGACCTAGATTTATCGTGATCTCTATAGTGAGTTTTGATTTCCAAGAATGAAAAAGGGAAGTTGTGGGATTTGTGGCACAATGCCTTACCTATCAACAGGTGAAGGCTGAGCATCAACACTCAGGTGGACTATTACATCCATTTCTCATTCCATAATGGAAGTGGGAAGATGTGACAATGGATTTTGTGGTGGTTTTTCTAATGAATCCTAAGAAGAATGATGCAATCTTGGTGGTTGTGGATCAGCTAATGAAAGTGGCTCATTTCTTACCGATTCAGGAGACTTATAAAGTTGATCAGTTAGGTGAGTTTTATGTTCAAGAAAAAGTACGATTTCATGGTGTACCACAGACTATAGTTTCAGATCGGGATACTCATTTCATATAACATTTCTATAAAGGTTTGCATAAGGCGATGGGTACTCATGTGCTTTTGAGTTCGGATTTTGACCTGAAAATAGACGAGCAGTCAGAGCATACAATCTAGGAGTTGGAAGACATGTTGAGGGCTTGTGTCTTGGATTTTGGTGGTTCCTAGGAGAAGCACATGTCGCATGTTGAAGTTTCCTACAATAATAGTTTTCAAGATATGGTTCAGATGGAACAGTTTGAGGCTCTCTATGGGAGACCATGTAGATCTCTATTGTGTTGGTTGGAGGCCGGTGAAACTGAGCTATTGGGACCGATTCTAATGTAAGAGACATCCAATAAGGTTGATTCGATTCGGAAATGGAAGGAAACTGCTCAGAGTGGGAATAATTCATATGAAGATCGGAGACGTAGACAACTTGAGTTTGAGGTGGGTGATAGTGTGTTCTTTCGGGTGTCTCCAGGTTTGGTTCACCAACGAATTCAGAAGTAGGAAAAGTTGTCTCCTAGGTATGTGGGTTCATTTGAGATTGTGGATAGTATCGGGCTAGTGGCATACTGATTGGCACTTTCACAACGGTATAGTGGGATGCATGATGTATTTCATGTGTCACAACTTTTTCGGTATCAACCTGACCTAACTCATGTGGTGGATGTTGAGGATGTTGTGCTTTAGGCTGATGCATCCTTTGAGGAGCATCTGGTTCGTGTTGTGGATCATAGTGAGAAAGTCTTTCGAGGCAAGGTTATTCCATCGGTGCGAGTACTATGGCAGCATAGAAATTTTATATAAGGAACATGGGAGTGGGATTCAGATATGCGGTCTCAGTGGCCTGATCTCTTTTCCTTGGAAGTGAAATGAAGCTTGGGAGCTTATCTTGAGGATGAGTCATTATAAGGTGGGGAGGTTGTAAGATCCCAGATCTTCAAAAGGTATGTTCTCATTAAATTTTTGGTTTTAATCCCTTGTTTTTGTTAATTAAGAGCTTACCCATGTCCTAGGGGAGGCTCGGGGGTGTTCTGAGGGTTCGGGACACGAAAATTATAGAAAATGGGGTTTTTTGTAGGTCACATGGTATACGCAGGGTTAGCAGAAACCGTGCAGACAACCCAGGAAATCGTGCATGAAGTGTGTTTTTGGATAGTTTCTTCCACACAGTTTGTGCACCGTTTGGAAACCTGTGTGGGTAAACTGTTCAAGGGGTAATTTTTGGGACATAAGCATCCACACAGTTTGCGTACGGTGTGGTAAACCTTTCGGGTAAACCGTGTGGCCCAAAATCCTTTTAAAAATTGCAATTTTTCCACTCTGGGAATTTTAACGCCAACTCTAGAATTCTTCACATTTCTCCTCACTTCACCCTAAGGATGAACCAAATCTCCCCAGGGATCCAATAGATCAATCTTCCTCATTTATGAGGTGTTTTTGGTTCCATTGGTTGTGGATCGAATCTCCAAGTAAGGCTAATACCATCCTTGCTTTTCTTTTGAGTTTAGGGTTTGTATCTTCTTCTCCTCTCCTTGATAACCTCTAAAACCCTACTCAATGGGTGATATCTAGGTTTAATCTTCAAAGGTTGGTTGATGTGTAATCAGAGGGCTTCATTAAGAGTTTGTTCAACTATGTAATCTAGGTAGGTTGTCTGGAAGTTATATCCCATGGTTTATTTGAGTATTTTTGCATGTGTGGTTTTGTTCTTGGGTGTCTCTTGGTATGTTTTGATTTCAAATGGAATATTTGGTAAAATGGTTATTAAAATGGTAGAGGGGAACACTCACGATTCCCATGGGATGTGTTGAGGGTGATGAGACTAAACTAGGGCCACCCATGGGGTGATCCGACTTTCCCAGACCTAGGGATTTGTGAAGAACAGGTGAGATTGTTGAGTATTTATGTAGAGCCCTTGATGAACATGTTTATGTGATTGCATGTGTTGGGTTAGAATCTAGGTGGTTCACCTATTATTAATGATAACCTAAGGTATATTGGGTTAATATGTTTAAATGACTAAATACCATAATGGAATGGGTCATGAGCATGGTAATGAATCCTTATGAGTTAGGCATAACGAACAAAGCCTAGTAATATAGGCACAATGAATGAATTCTTATTGAGATAAGCATAATGAAATGGAATTGGGTTAAATGGATAAATGATGTGAAGTGTGTTAAATGGGCTAATGGGTTAAGGCATGGTGTTAACCTTAATGTTATTGTTATGGTTTATGTTTTCCTTGGGCAACAGTTGTGACGTTGTGTAAATGGTTAATGGTTACATATATATATATCATGTGAAAATAGTTTGGTACTGTGGGGTATTTAATGAGGATCTATAGCCACGGGTCAATTTGGGATGAGGCTCTAAACTCTACCCCTAATTAACAGTGTAGGTATATGACTAATGCTATATTTCCCTATCGGTTGCATCCACGTGGACTGGTGCTTTGAGGTGAGGATATAGTTTACATCCACCCGAACTGATGTTTCGAGGTGAGGATATGGGTGGCATGGGGAAGTAGGTCCTAGTAAGATAAGAAAACTATGTGTTTTCCTAATGTATATGATAGTGTACTTTAAGTCGTGTAACTTTTTGTGTTTAATAAACCCCTGATAAATGTGTTGAAAAGGTAAGATATGGAAATGGTAATAAATGTTGGTAATGGACCAAAACTGGATAAGGGCACTTAATCTTTTCCATTTCATTTATTATTCATTTCACTTTTACATGCACAATTTTTTATATCAGATATTTTTTAGAGACCATTGGTGGTGGCCTACTGAGTTGTACTCACACCCTACTCGGTTCGTCGTTGGGTACTCGAGCAGACTTCATGTTTACAGGTCAGGATAAGGGAAAAGTCCCTCGTTAGGTAGTTGCGTTGACATGGGAGTATGTAGAGGAGGACCCAAACATGGTTTCAGGACCATTTTAGGTATTTTTCAGTTTGTCTTCATTTTGGGTTTTGTTCACTTTTGCACTGGTAGCATGGTGTGGCATATTTACTGTTGGACTTGGTTGTACCCTGTTTGGGGGGATTGTTGTTTATGCATGATCATGTATTATTGATTTTTATTCCTACATTTTTTTATCTTTTGATGTGGATTACTCTGATAAAAGGGGATATAGTCTCCACAATTGACTATTCTGACCCCCGCTACTAGTCAATAACCTTTGGCATATATGGAGGCACACATAAGGTCATGTAACAACCCATCTCGTAGAACTGGTTTATTACTTCCATGTGGGGGAATTAAAAAATGGTATCAGAGGTATTTCTTCTCCTTATCTGAAATATTGTTATTTGGGATGGTAGATGGTGGTTTGGATGTGTCAGGCCTTGGTAATGAGCCTGTTCTTGGGAGTAGATAACCCTTGTATGAGGAAAAACCCAAGTCACCCAAGGTGGGAATTGTTTTTCGTGATTGTTTGATGTTATAGTTTATTATATTTCACCATTGGGTGATGCACATGTTGCATGATGTTATTGTTTTATGATATTTGGCATGTTTCCTCAATGGAATGAGGCTTTGAATTCATGCATCACTGTAGGCACCTAGAGAGGTAGGTGACATGCATCATGGTAGGCACACATAGGTTGGGTGAGTGAGACATGAAAGGTATAATGCACCTTGCATTTTGATAATTGAAAATGAAAGATGTGGTAAATGAAACATTGAAAGTGGGTAAAGATAAATGAATGACAAGTGAAGAAAAATTAAATATGTTTAGTTAAGGGCTCTAATGAATTTAAAATGTTGTTATAACATGTTTTGTGAGCTTTGTGGGGTGTATGGTTGTTTACCCCTTGTGGACCATGGCCCGCTGTAGGGATGGTCGGGGTGATGTTTCAAAAATACTAAGGTTCATTGTGATGGTGCATGTACGGTGGGTTGTTGTGGCTGGTCAAGATCCTTCTTGTTATGATGTTGTGAATGTCCTTTGGCATTTTTTTCTAAACCTCGTGTTTGTAAATTTAGATAAATGTACCAATGACGTCGATCCCTGGTTGGGAAATAAGAGGATGTTGTAGAAAACACTCCTCTGGTAGAGGGGAAAGAGAATGTGTTGATCCAAGAAAGTGGGGAAGAGTGGTTACAAGAGAACATGGGTCATTTTATGCAGATGATGGATCGGGACCTAGTGAGGGTTGTACAAAGTAGGTTTGAGCTAACCAGAGAGTTTCAAATACATCACCCTTCTACCTTTACCAAAGAGGCTGGGCTAGAGGAAGCAGAGTTCAAGATAGTGTTTTCCTAGAGAATACTTGATCATTTCGAGACTCCCGATGTGAAGTAAGTCAAGTTAGAAGCTTATATATTGTGGGGCCAGGCAAAGTGTTGGTGGGACATCCTGGCTCAGACTGAGAAGGCCGAGGGGATGTTGTGAAAGGATTTCTAGGAAAAAAAATTTGGAGTATTTTTACCTAGAGACATTGAGGAAAGAGTGGGCTGCATAGTTCTGAGCATGACATAGGGATCGATGTCGGTGATGGATTATGTTGGCTGCTTCACTGACCAGTGATGATTTGTTCCAGCATTGGCGAAGGATGAGGCAGCAGTTAGGAGGTGTTTCCAGGATGGTATGAGACACGACATTTGGTCTCAGATGAATATATTTCACCTAAAGAGGTTTACAGAGGTAGTGGATCAGGCATTGATCTCATAAGGGAACTTGAATGGAGTTTCAGGTAGTGGTCTTGTCATTCCATATGGGTAGACAAGTGGTATAGCTTTCAAGGGACGGAAGCATCGTTTTGGAATTTTTCAGCAAGGTGAAAGTGTGAAAGGTGGTTAGAAGAGAGGGTTATCCTCTCGGGGTGGTGATCGAGAGTTCTGATATCAGTGTTGTAGGTCGGGGCACATGCGTGGTTAGTGTCCTCAACCTCTAGTTGAGTGATGATCGTGCGGCAGATTGGGACATGTATAGAGGTTCAAAAGAAACCCTCAGAAGGAGAGTATGAATTTTGGTGATAGATATATGCCGATTTGATGCAGCGGATAAGTTGCTTCATATCAGGCAGGAAGTTAGATCTCCATGGGCTAAACTAGCAGGGGCGGTGGACGTGAAACTCTAGGGCAGGATCTCCCACATCAACAGGGCAACGCATTGTAGGGAACACAATTTGGAGCCTATGGTATAGGGACAGGTCGTCTTCAGGTAGTTCAATATGCACCTGGTGGTGGTGAAGTTGGGCCATCAACTGTCCGAGGTACAATCCTCGTAGCTTCTAAACTTGTTATTTCATTGTTTGAAACTTTTTCCACACACTCTTTTATTTCTCCTCATCTTGTGGTATCATTGGGTCTTTACATGGAGAGAGTGTGTGGGGTTATTTCAATTGAAACTCTATTGGGGGGGGGAATGGAGATATCAGGTAGTGTAAGGGATGTGCTCTGGAAGTCGGTGGGTATAGTTTACTATGAGAAGTGTTCATTCTCAAGATTTCAGGGTTTTACCTAATTTTGGGTATGGAATGGTTGGTGTTGTATCAGTAGTGCATAGACTATTAACGCCACAATGTATCATTCATGCAACTTGAGGGTGATACTTAGGTTTATTGTGGAGAGTGGGATGTTCAGGTAGGTTGTGCGGGACTATTTTGTCAGCAGTTGTGTTGGATCATAGCTCAAGTAGCTTTTCTTGTGCTTGATGATGAAATAGAGTAATAGTCTGTCTTTCCTCTTGTAGTGGATCAATTTATGGATGCATTTCTTAAGTATTTCTCAGGGATGCCACCTGAGAGGGATGTTGAATTCACGAATGAGTTTTTGTCAGGAGCAGATCCAATTTCTATTCCTCCATACTAAATTTCACCGGAAGAACTCTTGGAGTTAAAGGTTCAGCTTGAGGAGTTGGAGCATAAGGGATTCATATTCCCTAGTACGTCTCCTTGGGGATCATCTATACTTTTTTCAAAGAAGGTTGATGGGTCATTAAGGTTGTGTTGATTATTGGATGTTAAATCGGATGATAGTGAAAAATAGGTACCCTATTCCTGGAATTGATGACTTGTTTGATCAGTTGAGGGGTGAATCAGTGTTTTCTAAGATTGTTCTGAGATCAGGTTGCCACCTGTTGAGGGTGAGGTCTTCTGACGTACCGCTGACAGCTTTCAAGAGTTGGTACGTGTTGTTTTAGTTTGTGTTGATTCTTTTCGGCTTAACCAATGCACTAGAAATGTTCATGGCTCTGATGAACCAAGTCATTCATCCTTATCTGGATTAGTTTGTGGTTTTCTTTGTTGATGACATCTTGGTTTACTCAAAAACTCATGGGGATCATTTCCAACATATTGACATCGTCTTGAGTACACTAAGAGAGAATCAACTTTATGCTAAGATTTAAAAGTTTTAGTTATGGATTAGCAAAGTTCATTTTATGTGTCACATAATCTCTAAGGTAAGTGTGTCATTTGATCTAGAGAAATTGTAGATTGTTGTTTCTTGGGAGTATCCCAAGAGTGTTTCAGACATTCATATTTTTTTGGGATTTTCTGGATATTACCGAAGGTTCATTCAGGATTTCTCTCATTTGGTAGCACCACTATCGGGATTGACCAAGAAGGGAATTAGTTTTGAGTGTTTGGAGGCTTGTGATAATTCCATTCATGATTTGAAAAAGTGATTGAATACCGCACCGATCTTGATCTAACCTGATCTAGGTAGAAAGTTTTTTCTCTTTTGTGATGCTTCTGGTATTGGGCATAGGGAAATGTTGATGAAATATGAGTGGGTTGTGGCTTATGGTTTGAGGAAATTGAGACCCCATGAGCAGAATTATCCCACTCATGATCTTTAGTTGGATACTATAGTGTATGACTTAATGTTCTAGAGGCACTACTTGTTGGGGGAACAGTTCACAGTGTATACCGACCACAATTGTTTAAAGTGTATATTTTTGCAACGGGATTTGAATCTTTGGAAGCGAAGATGGGTTGAATATCTCTAGTCCTTAAAATTTTATATGGTATATACACTAGGGAAAGGGAATAGTTGTGTTGATGATTTGACTAGGAAGGCTCGGAACTAGGTGGTTCAGGAATCTAGAACCAAGTGGAAAGTGGTGGCCTTGTTCATGGAGATGCACCTGGAGGTGTGAGAGGAAATGGTCAGGTGACTCTTGCATCCATGGTTGTGGAATCGATTCTTTTGATTCGTGTTAAGGGAAGTCAGTTGGACGATCCTGAATTTTTGTCCATGAAGGAAAGACTTAATGGTGGGGAGACACCTTGAGGTTGGGTTGTCGGTTTGGATGGGGTTGTTTGTGTTCATGGTCGTGTGGTTGTGTCGGTGTGCATGTGGGAAGATTTGATGGGTGAGTTCCATTCATCCAAATGGGCAGTGCATCCGGGTTTGACCAAGATGTATCGTGATCTTCGTAGGCAGTTTTGGTGGCCAAGAATGAAAAATGATGTTTCGGGCTTTGTGGCACGGTGCCTTACCTGTCAGCCGGTGAAGTCCGAGCATCAATGCTCGGGTGTACTATTACATACATTTCCCATTCAATAATGGATGTGGGAAGATGTTATGATGGATTTTATGGTGGGTCTTCTGAGGATTCCTTAGAAGAATGATGCAATATTGATGGTTGTGGATCTTTTAAAGAAAGTGTCTAATTTATTACCGATTCAGGAGAATTATATAGTTGATCGATTTGGTGAGTTTTAAGTTTGGGAAATAGTATGGTAGCATGGTGTACCATGGACTATAGTTTCAGAACGGGGTCCTTATTTCACATCGCATTTTTGGAAAGGGTTGTAGAAGGCACTAGGTATTAAAGTGATTTTGAGTATGGCTTTCCACCCATAGATGGAAGAGCAGTCAGAGCGTACAATCCAAGTGTTGGAAGACATATTGAGGGATTTTTTCTTGGATTTCAGTGGTTCCTGGGAGAAGCCCCTATCACTTGTTGAATTTTCCTACAACAATAGTTTTCAAGTTACTGTTTAGATGAAACCGTTTGAGGATCTCTATGGGAAAATATGTAGATATCCACTTTGTTGGTTGGAGGCCGGTGAAACCAAGTTGTTGGGAACAAGTCTCATGCAGGAGACATAGTAAAAATTTGAGTTAATTTAGAAATGCATGAAAATGGACCAGAGTATATAGAAGTCATATGAGGATTAGAGAGGTAGACCTCTTGAGTTCTAGGTGGGTGATAGTCTTTTCCTCTGAGTGTCACCATGTTTGGTTGATCGACAGATTCGAATGTTGGTAAAGTTGGAGCCCATGTATGTGGGGTTATTTGAGATTGTGGAGAGGATCAGGATAGTTTCATAATGATTGGATCCTCCAAAATGGTATAGCAGGATGCGTGATTTATTTCATGTGTTCTAGCTTTGGCAGTATCAACCTAACCTGACTCACGTGGTAGATGTTGATGATGTTATGCTTGAGGTCAATAAGTCCTTTGAGGATCATCAGGTTTATGTAGTGGATCATAGTGAGAAAGCATTGCAGGGAAAGTTTTTTCCATTGGTGTAGGTACTATGGTAGCAAAAAAATGTTTAGGAAGAAACTTGGGAGCAGAAATAAGATATGCAGGCTCAGTGTCGCGATCTCTTTTCCTTGGAAGTGAAATGAAGCTTCAGAGATCGGCTCGAGGATGAGCCGTTATAAGGTGGGGAGGTTGTAAGATCCTGGATCTTGGAAAGGTATTTTCTCATTTATGTTTTGGCTCGAATCCCTTTTTGGTTACTTTTCTGCTTACTCAAGTCCTAGTAGAGGCTCGAGGGTGTTCCGAGGGTTCAGGACATGAAAAGTGGAGAAATAGGGGTTTTCTGGGTAGGTCGCACGGTCTGCGCATGGTTAGTGCTAACCATGCAGACATCCCTGGAAATTGTGCGAGAAGTGTGTTTTTTGGATAGTGTATTTTGCATGGTTTTCACATGGTTTGGAAAACCATGTGGGTAACCATGAGAGGGGGAATTTTTTTGATATAAGTATCCACAAAGTTTGTGAACAGTTTGGAAAACCGTGCGGCCCAAAAACCTTTTAAAAATTACAATTTTTCCACTCTGGGATTTTTAACCCCAACTCAGAAATTCATTCCATTTCTCCTCACTTTACCGTAGGGATTAACAAAATCTTCCAAAGGCTCCAAGAGATCAATATCCTTCATTTATAAGTTTTTTTTGGTGTCGTTGTTTGCGGATCGAAGCTCCGAGTAAGTCTAATCTCATCCTTGATTTTCATTTGAGTTTTGGGTTTGTATCTTCTTCTCCTCTACTTATAAATCTGTAAAACTATACCCTTTGGGTGAGATTTAGGTTGAAGCTTAAAATTATGGTTGAATTGGAATCTAAGGGCTTTATTAAGAATTTGTTCAACCGCAGAATTGAGTTAGGTGGTCTAAAAGTTATATCCCATGGTTTATTTGAGGATGTGTACATGTGTGGTTTTGCTCTTTGGTGTCTCTTGGTATGTTTTTATTACCCATGGCATGTTTTAGTAAAATCGTTATCCAAAAGTTAAATGGGAACCCTTATGATCCCCATGGGATGTGTTATGGGTGATGAGACTAAACTAGGGCAACCCATAGGGTGATCCAACTTTCTCAGACCTTGGGATTTTGGAAGAACAAGTGAGATTGTTGAGTATTTATATAGGGCTCTTGATAAACATGTTCATGTGATTGTGTGTGTTGGGTTATATGCTAGTTGGTGCACCTAGTCTTGATAATAACATAAGGTATAGTGGGTTGTGATGTGGAAATGACTAAATACCATAATGGAACAGTTCATGAGCATGGTAATAAAGCCTAGTGAGTTAGGTATAATGAAGAAAGCCTAGTGAGATAGTCACAAGGAATGAATTCTTAGTGAGATAAGAATAATGAAATGGAACTGGGTTAAATGGATAAATGATGTGAAGTGTGGTAAATGTGTTAATGGGTTAAGTCATGGTGTTAACCTTCATGTTATTGTTATGGTTTATGTTTTTCTTGGGAAATGGTTGTGATGTTGTGTAAATGGTTAATGATTACGTATATGTATAGCATGTGCACATAGCTTGGTAGTGTGGGGTATTGACTAAGGATATATGCCCATGGGTCGAGTTGGGATGAGGCTCTAAACTTTATCCCTAATGGGTGGGGTAGGTATAGGATTTATTCTATGTTTCCATGTCGGTTTCACCCACCCTAACTGATGCTCTGAGGTGAAGATATGGTTGACATCCACCTAAATTGATGCTTCTAGGGGAGGATATGGTTGGCATGGGGAATTTGGTCCTAGTGAGATAGGAAAAATGTCTGTTTTCCTCATGTATGTGATAGTGTACTTTAAGCTGTATAACTTGTTGTGTTTAATAAACCCCTGATAAATGTGTTGAAAAGGTAAGATAGGGAAATGAAAATAAATGTTGGTAATGGAACTAAACTGGATAAGGGAACTAAATATTTCCCTTTTCATTTATTATTCATTTTCTTTTTTCATTCACAATTGTTTATACCAGATATTTTGTAGACACCATTGGTGGTGGCCTATAGAGTTGTACTCACACCCTACTCGGGCCGTCGTTGGGTACCCGATCAGACTTCATGTTTGCAGGTCTGGAGAAGGGAGAATTCCCTTGTTAGGCAATTGAGTTGGCATGGGTGTATGTGGAGGAGGACCAAGACTTGGTGTCGAGACCATTTTGGGGATTTTTCAGTTTGTCTTAATTTTGGGTTTTGTTCACTTTTTCACTTGTAGCATAGCATGGCATATTTACTGTTTGACATGGTTGTACCTTATTTGGGGGAATAGTTTTTTATGTATGATCTTGTATTATTGATTTTTATTATGCTATTTGTTATCTTATATTGTGTCTTACTCTGATAAAAGGGGGTATAGTGTCCCCTATTGACTTTTCTAACCCCCGCTTCTAGTCGACAACCTTTGGTGTATGTGGAGGCGTTCTTAAAGTCATGTAACCACCTGGCTCGGAGCACCGGTTTAGTGGATTCTAAGTCGGGGATGTTACACTCTATCACATAATGGTTCATCTATGTGGGGTTCTGAGGGACAAAATTATCTTTGTTTCTTAACCTAGCATGACGTAGTTACCTCTTGGTTCACTTGGATCCATTTATTTTTCTTCAAAATTTCGTTCCCAGAATCCCTAAAATTAAATCTTTTATTTTGCTTCCAATTCATTTGTTGTTTCATTTTTTTGAGTTTCAACAGTGTTTTTATTAGGATAAAGGTCAATATATATTTAGTTGAACTAGAATATTTGGTTAAATACATGAATATATTGGTGACCATATAAATAATGAATGATTTCACTAAAATGTAATTTTTGAATATATCCTGTAAATTTTTTATGATTGTTGAGATGGGAAAAATGTGAATCATGGACTCATTCTATTAGTTGATGATATTAGTATCTATGACATGATCATTTTAATGTTTGATGGAATTTGTCATTTTTTCATACATGAATTGTGGTGATTAATGTAGAACTAAACATGAATCTTGCTGAATAAGTTTATTTGGACATTCCAGAAACTGAATCCAAAATAAACACATATGGAAGTAAAATCATGGATACCTTTATTTTTGTATTTGGAGTGTAATTTTAGAGTCCCCAAGGGTATAATAATAACACCTGATAATGTGATAATGATATCAAAGTATCCGTTCTAAAAGGAGAAATTCTGACATGTATAGATATTACTATAATATGAGTGGTAAGTGAACATATTTGGTTATCCATAAAATTAAATAATGAGAAGAATAATTATTGAGAATATATGATAGGTTTTAGTTAAATAAATTAAGGAATATAATTGATTAAACAAAATTTCTAAAAACACTTAGACCTAGAAGCTGATATGAAAACTAATTGATGAGAATGTCATGACGGAGTTTTGAGAATTCATAAAACTCATAAGGAAGTAACTTGTGTTTAAAATTATTTTGTAATATTAAAATAATGATCTATATAAAAAGTATTTTATGAAATACTCTGTCTAGTGAAAATTTAAAAATTCTAAATTTTGAAAAAAAAGGAAAACACATAGTCCAAAAGATAAATGAAAATGAATAAAAGTGAATATGATCACAATGAAATAAAAAATAAATGATTGAGGATGATAATTAAGTGTCATTATCTAGAATATGAGTTTGTAATTTTAATAAGTATATGAATATTTATTGATAAGGATATTAATGATGACTATTAGTATAATTAGAAGAAGTATATGAATGATTTAGAAGATATTTAAAGCTATTAAAAAATTCCAAATAATTTGATGATGTTTTAAAGTAGAAGTATAAGTAAAATCTATAATATATATAGCTCCATGAGAATAACATATTAAGTTTTAATTGTATATAATTAAATAATTTCATTGAAATATGATTAATATTTAGTTAATTCTAGAAATTATTTTTGATGTATATTTTCCAATATTGTGAATATCGAATGTTGAGGAATATAGATGGTGATAAAGGTAAAAAAGTGTAGATAATGAGAAAATAAAAAGTTTCATTTCTTTTTTTTTTGTATTGAAGAAGTATAAAATATCATATTATAGAGTTTATAAAATGTTTGGAGCTACAAAATAATAAATTTAGTATCATAGGATCTATAAAAAACACTTTTCAATATAAATAATTTCAATTTAATAATGACCCATCCTTTTAGGAAGGTTAACAATAATGTTTCTGAAGAAAATATTATTGAGTTGATGAAATGAATGCGATTATTCTAGGATATTCTTCATTGTGAAAATAAAATTATTCATAATCCATGATTCAAGTAAAATATAGAGAAATTTATAAACACATTATACTAAGAGTCAAATGAGAAGACGTTTTTTTTCAATATTAGTTTTTCATATGAATTTAATAATTAATACCATAGAATTGGGAAATTGGGAAAAATAAAAATGAGTAATTCTGAGATCACATGGCACTTATTTTCATGGAGGTTTCAATAGTCTACACTAATTATTAAATTAAGAGATATCCTCCTTTTGATTGTTGTGGATTGTGAGGAGAAGATAATAATCTGATATAGATAATCCACCCTATATTTTTTAGATGAAAATAATTTAGGAAAAGTGTGTTCAACATTCATATTTCATATGATCATTTAATTTCAAGGAAGAAGATTGTTTGAACTACATGTTTTAGATGATTAGTTGATTTGATGATAGAATTGTGCCAAGAAACATACATTTTCCATATTCCAAAAGGATTAGGATCATAAAAAAACATAGAATCATAGATAATTCCTAATAAGGGCTGGTTTGGATGTAAAACGGTTTGTAATCAGAGTTGATATAGAATAATAATTTATAAAGAAGAAAATGAATGTTTTATATTCCTTTGAATAAGATTATGATACTAATATTTTGTGATAATAGGTCCAATATTCATGTTGTTGAAGTTATATATTCACTTGTAGTTGAAGTCCAAATATTGAGGGACAAGATATTACAATATAATGTAGTTACATCTTGTAGATTAGAGAAGATATTATTAATTATTATGGATTTGAGGATGATTTGATACTAGAGGAATTGTTGTATAATGAATCTATAGGGAGAAAAAACACATTCAAGAGATAGAATTTAATCAATGATGATACCTTCCCAGGAGATAATTATGATACCTTTCCCCTCATCATGTAAAGGATTATAAATTCCAATATAGTTTTTTTTATTTATGTTTGATACCTTCACGACTCTTGTAATCACTTTTATAAACTAATGAAAAAATATTTGTCTCAAACTCAACCCAAACACAACAAGTAGTAGATACACCCACTAGGATCAAACTTTATTAAATTAAATTTTGGTTTGATATCTATACATTACAATTTTCATGTGGTTGGAATTTTATTTTAATGTGTTCATTATCCATTCATCTGAAGTGGTGTAGATGTTTTAATAATTAATGTTTTATAATAATTCAATACAACATATCCCACACTGATTCATCTATTATCTAAGAGAAAATACACTGGATCACTAGGAACAACAATTTGTATTATTTTACAATTTTACACCTCTGATTTTAAATTTAGTTTCTCTAAATTGTTGATATTATTTATTTGAAGCATAAATTTGAGGATTATTATGATATTCCATATGGGGATAATAAGGAGGATATATCTTTCAATACCAACAAAAATATTTTTTCTACTAAAAATATAAAGAGTAGGGAAAAATGGATCTAAGATGTTATGGAATATCACATCCTAAAAACCTGATAACGAGGATAAAACCCCAGCTAAAGGTAGTCTAATTGGTAGAATTTATATCTTATCATTTGATAACTATACTCTTGATGATTCAGGTACAATTTATAAAGAGAATGTGCATGTTGAATCTCATAGTGATATTTATTTAGATGTTATGAAATATTTGAAAATGGTTTTGATTAAAATTTTCACATTTATAAATATATATTTAATTACATAAATGAATAATATGATTATAAATCATATCATGAGTTAAAAGATGTTAAAATGAAGAATAAATGGGGTGAAAAGTTATGAAAATGAAAAACTCTTAACCAACATTGACAAGACCTGACACACCTCAACCCCACCTAGGCCAGTTGTAAACAGATTGATAAACCAAAATAATTACACTAATTGTGTAGGGTTTATAGACTATCATTGAGTTATAATATCACATATTACTAGAGGCCTTATCCTATATCATCCTATAATATAAAATCATATATGATTCATAAAATAATAAAAATAAGAAATATATATATATAACTAATTGGAATAAAATTCTTGTATAATAAATCTTATGATAAGCTAATATTCATGTAGTAAACAAAAATTATAACTATAAATATGAAATAGTACCCAAAAAAGTCAGAAATAATATAAAAGAAAAAAAATCATCACTTTATGTACTCTCGGATCAACCTCCAACCACAATGGTCACTAAAACTATCAGAAGCTGCCAATATTCACTAATGATCATCAAGTTTCTCATATGTCGTATCCAAAAAAGACATACTAGCATTACACCCAGCATGACCATCATTGAAATGTATGAGATCTAAAAAGACATAACATGTGAAGGAAAATAAAACATATATGGGTGAGTATAAACATACTCATTATGATTCCCCAAAACACTAAAGGAAAGTAAAATAAAACACGCCATCTTAAAAAACTAAAGACTATAAGAAAATAAAGTCTGTATTAAATCCTTATTTTCTCTACCAATATATGTATCTTCAATATTTTGGAGACCCTTTCATTTAATATTTTCCCCTAAAAGGACTATTTCTAAAGAGATACTATGAATTCATGAATAAAACTAAATACTCACCATGTCAAAATTCTATTACCAAGAAGAAATATATTACTCAAATTCATCAAAGGTCTGACTTAAGCATATTAATACATATAAAATAGTCAAAATGAAACATTTCCATGGTAAAATAATAAATAATTATAGAGTACCCACTCCATTCCATAGTACTTGCATCAATAGAGGGAGTACTGAACCCAAATATCTATAGATATTATGTCACGACTATAGAATAGTCATTTGGGAAACTTATACCTTATCCAAGAATAGTTACAAGTAAATGGAGATATGTACCGTAATATCTGATCTACTCGGATCTGTGTATACCCATTCATCCCTTATAAAAATAATGGGGGACCCACACCTCATAAATTTATATGAATCGGTCGAGGGAGTACTCAACATCATTGGAGTGTATGTATCTCATCATGAAATTCGCACAATACAAAGGAATACCTAATTTCTAAAATAGAGGATCATCTCTATTAGAAAGATAATAATTCATTATACCTAACTAAATGAAACCCACATCACCACTAATATTATAAAATATGGGACCCCTACCTTGTTGAGGTATACATGTCAGTTAATGGAGTCCTAAACCTTTATTTAGGGCTCATGCCTCATTGAGTAATATGCATCGATCAAGGGACTAATAAATTCTATGTATAGTGGACCTATGTTCCCTAGATATGGGTGTGTTAGAAATTTATCAGTTATTGTTGGGGGAATAATACCTCATTAGGTACAAAGGGTGTACCAACTCCATGCCCAATATAGAGGGCTCGTACCCAGAATATATGGTGTAGTACTGACTATAGTAATAATATAGAGGACCTATACCATGTCATTCACGTGATATTAGGGTATTAACCCAGTTAATTCTTATTTTAATAAACTCATCGAAATATAATCATTGACCATGTGGATCTAAGAACACTAATATACCTGGATCACCACATGTCTCACCTCTGATACCAAATAGGGATATACCACCACATTATACATGAAATTATAATAAGGATAATCTATCACTTTCTCTAATATGGTAAATGGATGAAAAGATATGTAAATTCCTATAAAGGTACCATGTCTTTTCATTATATCTAAGGCTCAACAAAGTTACAGTTTGGGTTATACTTTTACAACAAAATTATAGGACCGTTGTTTTTATGGTTGAACAAAAACACCTCAAAATATAGATAGGGGATTATCACATCATCATGGAAAGTAATCCATTTCTCTACACAGAAACAACCTCCTTCATGACACCACCAAGGATGAGAGGTATCTTCACCATGTTGTAACAACTACTTTTATGATTCAAATATCCCGTTTACACTATAACCTAAATATCCACACCACATATCACCTAAAATAAGATTAACACAGTATATATGAAATCCAAATGTAATAAACTCTATATAATATTATGAAACACTTGGAATGAAGTTTTCATGTAAAAATATGTAGTGTTAAAATGTGATCATGCCTATCAAAATTAGGTTAGATGCATGAGATCCTTATATCGCAACATGGAAATAGTTGTCACATATAATTGACACACTCCACAACCCAATCTCACTGGTCTCATTATTCCCATCCCACACTATCATCTCTAATTTTTTCCTCTACTACTGGGTAGTAATGTCACTACCCATTATCATAATGGACATCAACTTTCACTGAGTAAAACTATGATAAGGATAATAAATTGAGATAATGATTCATTAATTCAATATCAAATAAAGGAAACAAAATTATAGGAATCGAATTTGAGAGAGGAATTCTCATAGTGATTAATAGGTCTTAAAATAAGAAAACATGATAAGGTAAATGACATAAAGGAATAGATATATTGATAATAAAAATTAGGGTATAATGAATCATTTGGGGAGAAAGGATTATTTTTCTTTATCTCATTCACTACTACATCTTCAATATATACTATGAATGTTCCAAGAAGTCACCAAAAGTGTGTCTCTTTTAGAAGGATTATCTAATACGCCTAGGAATATAAAAACAAACCACTATATATTGACATTTAAAGGGGAAGATATGAAACTTTGAGAGAGATAGTGAGAAATTTCAACCACTATTTATAAATAAAACAAATATTTTCACCTTCACTACATGACTCACATAGTTCATGTCATAATGCCTCTTCATCAGTCCAAAAACAAAATAGAAACTGGCATAATAAAGCTACATATTACTGAGGTCAATTTTTTATCCCAAAACTATCAAGTGATCAATTTGTTTCCTAAATTCTTTAAAAATTATGTTAACTCTCGTAATTAAACATGGTTGGATACCCATTAAGGGATGAAATATAGTGTCATAGAATATTTTTTACTATATCGGATTAACTATAATGTCTTTAAATATGTATAACACATAAAATAAAACATCCTTGAATGGAATGAGTCACTCAAATAGGTGAGGGTTCTTAGTCCCCATATTAATCTCATATTCTAATGATTTTTTAAAGGTTATCTTTTTATTACAACACTATCACCACTAAGTACTCTAAGATATTATCAATATCTTAGATTTCTATCTCACTATAGGTAATGTTGTGTGAGGGTTTGTGTATGTTTTCCTCACATACTACATGTGTATGATATTTAAAACTAGGTCTAACTATGGGGGTAACACTATGGGATAAGAAACCAAACCCACATTGCATAAAACCCAAAATTACCTACTAATTTTAGTATATAGATTAATTCACAAACCTCAAAAAACATATAAAACTCCACTACCTAGAAAATCACAATGATTCATCACTTATTCTATAATAATTATCAGTTATCATTCTTTTTAGTTCAAAACCATATTTTCATCATCCCCTACTACTAATGAATACAAGATGATGATATTATCTTAATTTTAATGGAAAAACCAACCCTTATTCTCAACTATTTCATGAAACATTATTGGTAACTTCACATACACATATCAATCTAAAAACGAAATTACATCAATCACTAAAAATACCATAACTCTATTTATATCGCCCTAATGTAAAGGCTACCGAAGAGAACATAATAGGTCAATATCATATTCATAAAAACACCTTGCATCACACAACTTCTTATCAATGGGCTAATCCCTCGTAATACGAATTAGATGGTACAAACCATTATAAATACCCTACTAGGTCAGTTCCAGACCCCATGATAAAACCTAACATGGGTTGAGTAAACCAAAAAAACAATAAGATATAATTTCCACCTCCATCACGTAATAAGATTTTATATATGATGGTAAAATAAACAAATATCGACAAGATATACCACATTGGTGTCACTACTCATATGGGTATAACCTACTCAAGGATGTTTCCCATATAATTTAATAAAATCATGAAGGAAACCCACTATTAACATGGGGAGATTTGGGATGTGCTCCCCAACTTCGAGAAAATTCATTTTTTACATTGCATATGAACATTTGTTCATGTAAGACTACTAAATTTCTACGGCCCCCATGACTTCACTCATTCAAAGAAAGGGTGTGTTTCCATAAAATTTAATCTAAGTGGGAAATATTTACCTCTCCAAACAAAAATCTAAATCTTCAACACAAAATATTCAAGTTACCCATCCATCAATATATCATATAATTAATGTCACAGAATTTAGGATCCATTCCACTACTACACCAATTTTATCTCATCAATAATCACATAATTAATAGCATAAAGGTGAACTACTACTCAATAAATCCTAAACACACAAGATAAGTTTTTATCACGTAGTCGGTAATCTCATAGTAAGATTAGGTAAATTCCTTGAGTGCCTCATGAGATCCCCCATGATGTTTCATAATGAATGAGGTGTTCCATATGATCTATAAAATCCAAAAAGGTTTCTATAATTCCACTAATAAACACATAAACACATTCTCAAAAATAGAAACCAATGCATACATCATCCACTAATCAAGTAATAATCATGGATATCCCTATGGAAGAATTAGTTATTTCATCCATATTAATAACATGTGGATTCTCATATATATACAACATACATAATACCCTTACAAAATTATAAAGAGTAGATCTCCAAGACTTGTTAATGGATGGATATTCTCTTCACTCCTTTGGGAATCCCATTACCTATTTTAGCTGAACATCAACCCAATAACTCAACCACTAACTCCTTATGATACACATAATGGTTAGTTGATCCATATCAAGGTAGGTACCATATGTTGTGTTCTTTATTGGGATAGAATATATTGAATGAACACTTCCTCTTCTATGAAATAACTCACCTCCCAAAAAATTTTGAGTGAAAGGAATTCACCCTTAGAAACAATTATCTAATTGATAAATGTATAATTAGAAGTTGTACGGTAATCTGTAAATCTTGAACATGCTTTATAGAATGGATATTTTTTCATGTTTAATATACTTTGATACACTAAGAAGATATTACACATATCATACATTAAAATTACATCATTAATGCTTGACTATGTCCATATATCATAAGCATCTCCCCATACCACTAATTTTCCAAACCTTGTTCTTTAAAAGATCTAGCCAAACATAGTGATTATATGAGTGGATTTTTTAGTCATTCATATTTAACTAACCTTGAACTATAAAACTTTTTAGGTCAAACAATGCCATTATAATAAATGTGTACGTATAACCTATTGAAGCATGAAATAATCAATTTATACATAAACATGTTAATTCTTCTATATAGTGGGTCCAAAATTTTAGGATAACACCCCATCATAATCCTTAACATAGACTCCAACCATGTTACTTAATCAAAAATTTTATTTAAAGAAAAAAATAATCCATTAATGGATAATAATATTATGGAGGGAGATCGATTCAAAAAAAATCATTTTATCTATTAGAGTCTAAACTAAATAAAAATGATTTTTTTGAAATCCAACCAAAAATATATCTTCCATGGATAATATTAACCTCATAAAATCATGAGGACTAAGTCCCTAGGTTTCACATAACACATTCATCATATAAATAGTCTTTTCCAACATAGTAGTAACTACCTTCAACTTACAATAAATTATGTATTGAACCTAATATTTGGGAGTGACTGCCTTATATTATAGGGAAGGTGTGTTTATCAACCATGTATCCGAAAAAAATAGCTCATCACTCACTAATTTTTGAAGAGAGGTACAATTATGGGAATAAGATCAGTATAAACCATACCTTCATAAGGTATTAAAATATGTTGGTATCACCCTTCATTTTATAAGATGATGAAATATGTATTAGAGTATATAATGATAGGATGATATTGAGATGTCTTGAAGGATAAAAAATTACCATTATTTGTAATATGTACAAAATTATTTCATTTTATAATATATTCTTTATATTTGTGGGCCAAAATGGGTTTTTAAATTTCTAGTGAAAGGTTAAATAGGCCACCACACACAAAAAATCTCTTTGGTATGATAACAATACTACCATGACATCATTGAGTTAAATTCTAAAATCGTTCATCATGTGATTGTTAACTCTCAATTCCACCCTAGGAATCAACCACTCTAATGCCACAGTAATATGACCCTACCCACTGGGACCCCACCTTGGTTATAAATAAACTTAGTGTTTGAACATATGACCTCCCCTAACAGACCTCATTCTAGTGACTTAAAAAATATAGGAATTTCACACTTGATGGGAGGACCTAGCCTATATCAACCAATAAAAGACACTTATTTCCAATTCCTAATATATAGATGAAAAATTGTTTTATATATATATATATATCTAAGAATGTAACTTTATAAAATTATAACACGAGACATCATATGATAAGTACATATCTATATAGGTAATGACTATATGAACATTCCATCTAAAAAATTATTTTAACCTAATAGACATAAGAAACTGGAAAGCCCCTCCTCACTAAGTATACTCATGGATTGAACATTTACATAAATAGTCACTACCACAATCATGAACCACCGTGATCCAATAATAATCACAAAGATTCATGATACATTATCTTTGAACAAGTCACACTATCTATATTCCCACTATGACTATCTTTAAATTGGAAGACATTTTCACAGACGCAACATCTGCAAGAAATATTTCCAAAGAATGGTGAGTATTAAAGACCTAGTATGACCCACTAAAACTAAAAATGGAAAAAAAGGACATATCAAACACAAAAATAAAATAATAATAATAATAATTTGTGTAATCTCAGTATGTTATACAACTAGAAGATTCTAGATAATATAGTTGTTAATTTCATCATAGCTAAACTATAGAAATTATCATTTATCGTGATAAGAAATTGATGCTCAGAGAATTTGGTAAAATAAAAAAGTATATCTTCCATATACTAAATGTGAACCTCGTTTTAAAGAAAACCAAGGAATTCCTAATGAACTGTAAGACTATAAACATATGAACTATCAATCTGTTCCATGGTACCTCCCAAAATAATAGTTGAGGGATTTCTATTCACTATAGTATTCATGTTATTTGATTTTATACCAAAACCAACTATTATTTTTCATTGAATACCTATGATAGAATCCACATTATGGAAACCCAGACCATGTTCAAGAATAATTATGATTAAATGGTGTATTTACCCTACTATAATCTTAATTATTCTATTCAAAAATGCACATTTCAGAATAAAAATTTAATAGAGGACCTACCCCTATCCTTCTTTTATGAGTCAATCAATGGATTACAAAACCATGGTAGAGGACTAATGTATAATTGGGAATTAGATTTTATATGAGGAAGTACCTTACTCTATATATATTGGATGTCTAACCTATGAAAATAAAAAAAATTGAGGTGATGCAATTAAGATAAATCTGCATCACCTCATTTAACACATAATAGGGTACTTTGACCTTTTTATAGTAAAAAAATTGTTCTAGGGAGTACTAAACCCAAATGTAGGATAATTACCTCATAATGAAGTATTAATTGGATGAGTGAGTACCAATCTCTATATATAGGGGACCCTTGACCCATGTATATTAGGAATTACTAAATTTTATCACTTGTGTAAGGGGGTCCTACTCATTTTAGGGGAATAAGATAGTAACAAAATCATGCCCAATATTTTAGAATAACCCCCTTAGTATATTGGAGAACACTGATTCCATGAATAATAAAGGGGAACTATTCCCTATCACTTGAATTATTCCAAGAGATCATCTGACTTCTTGTTTTATATACTTATCTCACCTAAAACTAACTAACAGACCTTTAGTTCTAAGAAAAATAATAATCCCTAATCACCACACATCTCACCTCTGATGATTCAGAGGGATAGACCATCATGTAATATATATATATATATATATATATTAAAATTCCCATATTAAGATATCCCTTCACACTAAATTGATATATGAATGAAAAGATGTGTAAATTCCCATTTAGAGCTCTTTTAAAGTAATTATATTCAATGATTAGTATAGTCACAAAATGATCTATAATGTCATGCCATAATACCTAAACATTTAGTTTCACCCACAACAGTCACTCCTCACATTACAATGATATGTTATTATTATCCTCCTTTCCCCATAGTCCACAAGTTTATACTATATATTTCTACTTCATAGTATATCTTGATCATGATGTTTTATTTACCATTTTGGAACCACTTATTTCATGTCATAGGTATCACCTCCATGTTATGGAATAAATTTCCACACTGGGAATCACCTCACATAGGATTCAGTTTGGATATATGACCTCTGCACAATATCAAATACAACCAACCTTACACACCTATAATAATGTGGTTCTCACAAGTAATCATATAATGTTCTGATGTGATCCTTCATATCATGGATAAGGTAGATATATAAGACCCATGTTCTATATCATAGAGATACTTAACATTCTGCTAATAGAAACCACATAACACTATCTCATTTATCTCATCATGTTTACCCCACAAAATCAACTCTAAGACAAAAATTCGATTCCAAACAAAAAACTATTACTAATCATCATATGATTCATTGGATTCCTATAAATCAATGCATGAGATAGAGGAGATATTTTTTATAAAAATTTGACAATAAAAATCATATATTGGAAACACAACATCAATGGATAAATTTGAATGGAGAATAATTAAAGTGATTAATAGGTATTTTTAGTAGATATTCCATAATAAAATTAAAAAACCTTAGTAGATATAGGGGCAATCAGAATAATTTGGAAATTGAGAATGAGAATAACAAAGAGTTATACCTCATATATCAATCAGTTTTACCACTCAAATTCAAGTTATGTATGTTCTAAGGGATCAACACATATTTATCACCAGTTATAGGGTCCCTAAAGAGAACTAGATATCTATAAATAAACAACATGAAGTTTTTAGGAATATTGGAGAAAATTAAAATTCATGAAACATAGGGATCACTTACTATTTATAAATAAACACTTGTTTAGTCTCTTAATGATATGACTCTCTCATGTCACACTGTATTTCATGAGGGTTAATAAAAAAAACTTATTATAATAGAAACCATCATATAGTAATGAAAAATGTTCATTTTGATTTCCAAAAACCACAATATGATCAATTCATATCTTAACTTCACAGAAAAATTGATCCACTATCATAAATCCATAATTTTTTCCCATTATAGTGTGAAGAAATATGTCATAGAAAAATACCTATTTTATCAAATTAAAATAAAAGTTTAAAATTATGGCCATGATATATTTCCCTTCATCATTATTTAGCATTTCCTACATATTATTAATTTTAATTCACCAAAATGATACACTCCATAACACAAAATACCACTGTTTAAGGTGCATGATAATGATGAATAATATAATATCATCCCATAATAATGTTTTAATCTAAAAACTTATATTGGTTTTATTAAAAAAATATGATAATTACAAATGATTTGATCCCAAAGAACATTATTCATTGTTATATAATAAAATATCCTCCATTTTTTATAAATTATTAAAAAAAATTAAGTGACTAGAAATTTGAGATTAATAAGATATTTAATTAATTGATTCATTCACTGAATGAAGTCATCGGTTTCAAAGATTCTATGTTAGAAACAATGATTAACTAAGATAGGATCTTTAAATTTCTCTAAAAAATTGAGTAATATCTATGAAGAACAAATTTATAGGTAAAAAATGAATACTATAAAATAATTATCTCAGTTTAGGTTAAGAAAAGTACCCTCAATTTAAGTTGTCTTGAGTTTGAGGTAAAATGGGAAATATGTAAGTAACACATTTTGAGCCACCCAAGATCCTAAAATGAGTTTTTATTCCTTGAATATTTCTAATAATAAGAGTCTTTATAATGGAATTAAGTTCTATAAATAATATATGTATAATTATATTGGAATAAAATCATGTGTTCATTAATAATTATTCCTCAAAATGTGTAGGTTACATTTTAAATTATATATATATATTGGTCGAGTGAAATAATGATAAACCCAACATATCATAAATATTGGATATAAGAAATTTAATAAATTTTTGTTCTTGAATAAGATACCAAAATGATTTTTCCCTTTTATAAGAATAAAAAAGTACTCATAATATACGTATTCATTCAGAAAAGATAAAAATCATGTTTTTAATTTATAGTTTGTGTATTAAAAATTTTAGATGATATTTTATTTATTGTTGTAATAAAAGGTTAATCAATGAATAATATATATGGCCTATATTTAGGGGGAGAAAATATGAATGCATGTGAAATACTTTTAAGCTCAAAAATTAAAATAGATGAATTAAAATCTCCATATAATATATTTAAATATCTTTAAAAAATCGGAATTTATAATAAAGGTATACATTTTAATGATGGGTGATGGTTTATTCCTACAAATAATTATTTAAACACAATTTAAATAAGAAAATAAAAAAATACATCAAATTTAATAAATAAATATATTAAGTACACCATGGGATTAAATAAAATGTTGAAGCATAAGAAACAATCCCAAGAATAATATCAATAAAGATACTATAAAAAAGAGGTGTTTCTATTAGGTAAGTAAATGAAATATCATTGTGATTTATATGAAATATATTCATATTAATGTAAAATTATTGAAGATGAAAAGATAAAAAAAATAAATCCATGAAAATATATAAAGGTATTTTTTTGTGGAATACAAATATGAAGAAAAAATAAAATTATTGAGTTTTTTTTTCAAAAATAGTTGACATAAAGGTTATTTAGAAAATATGTGGAACATAAAAACATATATAAAAAATATTTAAAAGAACAAAAAATTAATATGATTATTAGAAAATTTGGTATATAAATATAAATAAGAATCTATGAATTCATGTCCTATAATCATTCCTATAAAAAATATATTTCCACACAAGGAGATGGATGATTATGTTCATAGGAAACTTCTTATTACATGTAATGAATAGTTAGAGATTGAATGGGATATGATAAAATTATAAGAGAATGAGTTTGTCTTATAATCATATATAAAAATATCATCTACGCATATGATAAAATTTAGGTAAATGAAGAATACATTTCATACCAAGTATGTTCATGTTTAGAAAATAAATTGAGGTGTAAGAGTTTAGAGTTCCCACAATAATGAAGTAGATATGAATAGATTTTTTTTAGTTGAGATGAAACTCTCAACATTATTTCTATAACTAAGAAACAAAACATAGACCACATATTTCTTATATATTTATATTTTATTTTCATTTTATTATGAATTGAATGTGATAAAATTTAGGGGGATAATTTGAGGAGAATTGGAAATATTTAAACAAAATTAATCTGTGTGAAATTTATATCATAGACTTATTTAATAGATATATTATTTACTCCTTAAAACACATTATTTCATGTCAGAATTATTTTCATGGAGTTAATTTTCTAAGAGATTATCTATGAATAATTATATGTATATAGGTTATGAGGTTATCATTACATAATATGTAAAGCCTGATTCTACTGTATGAATATTACATTGGTGGTGGTTGTGATTCGAGATGATTTATCAATATGGACTAATATCTTTTATTCCTTCAATTATTATGAATAAAGAAGGATTTTACCCCATGAGTAGTAGTTTCACTTCACAAGTGAAACATATTGTTAGATTATGTGAATTTTATGTTCTTGAAGATTCCAAAATCAATCATTGATGATTTATATTGAATACAATATATAATTATTTTTTAAAATAATATTTAATTAAGTAATTGAGGTCGATTGGTTGATTATTTAATGATAAGAGAAATGTTATTTGAAGGTGGAATTTTTAAGAATTAAAACATTGAAAATAAAAAAGTAAGGTTAAAAGGGAAAGTGAGTTCCCAAAACCTATATTTATAGATATCTATGTTCTTTAAAGGATAATTTCATAATTTTATTTGTAAAATATTTTTAAACGGTCAATGAAAAAATAATTCCGAGTTGGAAAAAAATGTTATAATTTTTATAGACAAAATGGGCATATAGATTAGTATCTCTAGATTTCAATATCATGAAATATTCACAGATAATTTGAGTTTATTTACTAATGGCACATTTCTATAAGAAAATTCATGAATTCCTTCTCTCTAGTAAATCTAGTTTTAGTTTGAATAAAAAAGGAGTTAAATGAGAGAATAAAAAATTACATTCATGATCAAAGAATAATTATTAAGTTTACTATCCCTTAATATTGATCCTTTATAATTATTTTCCATAAGGGGTATAAGATATGCATGTTGACTTTAGTTTGAGTTGAATATTAAAATTGGTATTGATAAAAAATAAAATGGAGAAGATTGAATATCCAAATTCATTGTGATGAAGTGTGTTTTATTTGTTCTCAATAAGAATGGTTCCAATATATAAGGATTTTTGTAGGAATAGATGGAGTATTAAATAGAGATATTAATTAAACATATAACTTGTAAAGGATTTCATGGAAAGGGAAATATTAAGTATTTTTAATTATAATAAAATGAATTTTAAGTTTGACTTAATAATAATTAGTAACTCATGATGATATATAGGAAATAAAGTATCTTCTACATGATATTACTATGGTTTGTGAGAATTTAACACTATGTTTTTCAAGAATGTATGCTAATATTTAATTTTGAATAACCCATGGATGATTTTGAAAAAAAATTAAATGGAAATACCATAAGATAAATCATGAAGATACAAATATTGATGATAAATCATGGATGTATGCATATGTGTTTCTTGATGGTAATTATAGAGAAACCACATACATAATAACTATATATTATAATGAGATGATGATATCAATGTAATAGATCCATATGAGGATATAATCACATATAGTAAAATTATAATAATTTGAGTGTCAATTAAAAAACTACTTTTCATATGAAATATGAAATATTGTGACGTCAATGTACTGATATGTCATGTTTATTTTGAGAGAAAATTTTAATGTAATGTAAAATTTAAATATTATATTCTATAAATACACTCTTGTGGAAGCTGATATTTAGAAAAAATTGATGAGATGAACCTAATTGATTTTGGAGGAGTATTATAATTGTTTCTGAATTGAACAATATTTTTCTTCATTAACTAACATTAAATTGGACCTTTAATAAATAAATTTAATGTATTTTTGGTTTTAAAGTACATTGATAAAGTCATGAATTGAAACAAAAAAACGAAGCAATATCTAAAATATGAATCCAAAAGCATCAAAATAAAGATGATCCTAAGGACTGAAGAAATTGATGATTGAAGACTCAATATATGCATCATTCTCTATAAGGTTAATCTAGAATATGAATAATTAAAATAATATTTTTGGTAGGATGGTTTTTAGGACCAAATAATGAATTATAATAATGATATTCATGTTCCCAAAGATATTGATGGATAATATTAATTTAATAATATTTTTAGAATGTTAATAAATATAATCATAACTTCAATTTAAAAAATATATATATATATATCCATGTTAGAATAACATTATAAGATCCGTATATATACATAGGAATCACAATAATATTACTTAAGATTAACCCTGAGTTAATAGTAGAATATGTTTTATAATAAAATATTCTAAATTTTTGAATATCATTACTCGAAGAAATGGAAGGATGAAGAAGTTTAAAATCATATAAATTGAAGAGATAAGAGTTTTTTCAGTATGTGTTTTAAATATGAAGCCTGAGATACTATAATACATAGTTTAGAAAATTTATAGAGATATAAATTAATAAAATTGGAACATCTTGAGCTAAATTATATAGTGGTTGAATATCAAAAAAGAAATATAAGATTAACCATATGTTTTTTGAAGAAAAAAACTGATATTATGGATGAAAAAATTATTATATTTATAAAATAAATGTGATTATGTCAATATTTTTTATATAAAAAATATCACAAGTCACAATACATTCTTAAAGTTTAATTCTTAGGAAATTATTAGATGGTCTACTAAAATTTGAACACGAATATTTTAGGGTAAAGATGATTTTTTTCAAAATAATTTACAATGGAATGTCAATGAATTGGGAAAAGAGTAAATTTTAATTCAATAATACTTGTATCTCACATTTACATGTTTCAAAGAGGTTTCAACACACTTAACTCATTATAAAATAAGTAGTATCCATTTTGAGAGTGTGTCAATGTTGATAAGGGGAAGATATTAAGGATCTTTAGAGAAACCAAACTGTGCAATTCATATGATCATTGAATTGAATGTGTGGGTTCGAATATCATGTTTCAAAAGATCATATGTTGTTGCAAAATAAGTAACTCTGGCATTATCATTCTGAAGTCTAAGTCAATTAATTAAGAAAGTAATATAATATATATCTCACATATATCAAATGGTTTTTATGTGGTTTCAATTCAACATCATAACTAATTTGGAAGATGAACTAGTTTAGATTTAGGTTGGTTCAGAATAAGATTTTATTTAAAAGAATGTTTATATAAGAATATAACATATGTTTTTAAATTTCCATGTGCATATTAACCATTATGAATGTTTTAGCAGACACGTTAAATAATTATATTTTTGAATTTATACATATTTTAGTTACTAATTATTTAAAATTATGGAAGAAGATATTACATTATGATACATAAACATCTTGGATATTACTAATGATCTTTCTTATTAGTGAGGATTGAAGGATCATTGGATATTAGATAGATTATGGGATAAAGAACCTATCAAGAGATATCTAATAGTCAAGATATATAATTTAGTCAGGGATGATACCTTCCCAGGGGTTGTAGATGATTTCTTCCAATCATATTAGGTTATTTATAATACATTCTCACAAAGTTTAAGTATTTATTTGAGGATGATACCTTCTCGACTATAGTAATCACATTTCTAAATTAGTTATAAAATCTTTGTCTCAAACTCATCCTGAACTTGGAAATCTATATATAGAAATATTATGATTAAACATTGTAAATATTTCAGGGGTAATACTCTCATTACTTTATATTATTCATTTAGAGTGATGGTTTTTGTTAATGTATAGGTGATCCATTCATCCTAACTTGTGTAGAGGATAAAATAAATAAATTTTGGAAAAAATTAAGTAGATAATATATCACATTAATTCACCCTCTCATAGTTTGATAGAACAAGATAATTGGTCACCTCATATATGATGAGTATAACTAATATAATGGATGAAATGAATGATCATCCAAATGTATCACCCAAACTCTAATTTTACAATTGCAAATCACTTGAAAATTATGTTGACCAATGTGCCCGTTAAGGGATAATGATGAAAATCAATATTAGTGACCAAAAAATTCAATGGAGGAAGGGAAATTCCATTCCATCCAAACAACTAACGCATGTATTGAAAATGAAGTGGTTAAAGGTATACTCATTGTAAACTAATTATGTCCAACTTTTGTACTTGATTTTGGGTATATGTAGTCATATATATGTGCAATATTTTATAAAATAAATATTTAAAATCCAAAATTATTAGATATTATATTTTTTGGGAAATATCATAGTGCTTGTATGAGTTAATAACTAGTTTATAAATATTATTTTATTAAAGTTTATGGGAATGTCATTCCAAAAAATATTATTATTAAACCATTGGTTGAATTTGTTGCAATTTTGTTAATAAAATTGTTCTACATATATATATCAATATCAAAATCCAAGATACGGAAATAATATTTAATATCCTAAATCAACATATGATCAAATATAGATGAAAGTTTGAATATGAACTCTTGAAAGAAATTACTTCACATATATGAATCTTAATACCCAATCCTAAAAGGTATTTAGATCAATTGGTTGGGTAGAAACTCAATATTTATGATATACCAATTTTGAATGAATACATTGATGTTTTTTCTAAAGTGTATCCTTTTATTCTACTAGATCGTGAATTTTATTTTTCTATTGAACTCAAACATGGCTCTATTTAATTATCAAATACTCTTTATAGAATAACTGCAATTGAATTAGATGAATTTAAATAGAAACATTAAGAGAATATAAAGGGTTTCGTATACCCAAATTATTTACCATGGTGAACACCATTCTTCTTATCTATGAAGGATGGAAAAACGCATCACTTTATTGATAATTTTTAACTTATCATGGTCTTGATCAAGAAAAGGTATCATCTTCCATGTCATGATGACTTGTTCACTCAAATGTGAGAATCTCAACAATTTTCAAAGATAAAGTTTCAATCTAAATATCATCAATTATGGGATGAAAGTGGTTTTATACCTAGACTAAATTTTATAAAATATGTGAACTTGTATGACCCCCTCCCATAAAAGTTACCCATTTTAGGCTAATAATTAAGGAAAATGGATAATTAATCCTAAATCGACCCTCGAATAGGTCACATATTAGTGAATAACACTGAGGGTCTATAATACAAAAAAAATTAGACTCATTTTCCTATAAAATAATATCATTAATCAATGAGATAAATTCAATTATCATGGAAATATATAATTACAGAGAAAAAAATGGAGAAGAAATCGTAAGTGAAATATAGAAAAATAAACTCATATCACCATAGATCAATCTCATGAATATAGGACTCAGTCCTAATAAAAAGGTATTTAAAAATATGAAGTAAGAACCTTGTCCACCTATGGTTTGGAGGAAAATAGATGATTTCCAGATATTTTTTTGGTGAAATGAAATTTATAGTCATTTACCAAAAGAACGATAATTACATTAATGGTTAATTCCTATCATGAATGTCTAAAGTCTAAAGCTCACAAAAAATAATCACTTACTCCAATTTTTTTTGTTATGCTCAGACTCTATAGAAATAAAATATTTTCATATGAAACAATGGAAGAAAAGAGTCCCCGTTCAAAGTGTTTTGAATCCCTCTCAATTGGGATTGAATCCTTGATTCCTAAAATCAAACTATAGTGATTCCAGGTGATTTACCCTCTTTCTATTAATTTTTCACCTCCATCTAGTTTTTTCAACCATTCAATAATTTCATTATATAGAAGATTATCTCCCTAATTACTAATATTTTTTTGATGGTAGTGACTCCTCTTTGTGTGCATGATATCCCCTCAGTTCTAGTCTCTAACCAGTTACCTATTAGAAGTGGGATTTAGTGGGTGGATGTCATGAAACAGTGGTATAAAAGGTAGTCTAATGGACATGATGGATTTTCTAGGTTTACAGTGGTGAGGAATACATGGGATTAAAGAAAAATAGTTTCTTTTGAGCCTAGTATGCATTGTAAAAGTGGTAGACTACCTAGAAAATGGGTATTTGGGATCCACTATTATTCTATTTAAGGAAATTCAAGTTTTATGATATGAATAAGTGGTGTAATACCACAAATTCATGAACCACTCCCTCAATGGTATACCTCCTTATATATTAAATTAATTATTCAACCCATAAGAAACAACTTCACGCTATTATCAACACTTCATGACATAATGTTTTTTCCATAGCGTGAAGTCGGTTCACTATGAATGAATCATTATTCACATCCAGAAGGAGGGTAATTCATGGGGTGTTATTCATAGCATGAAACCATTATTCAATGACATGAATAGATGAATGATCAGTATAAATGAATCTATCCATAAATAATTCCAGACATAACGTGTTGTTCGTGGATTAAATTAGGGGATCATAGCTTGAATTTTTATTTATATCTAGATAGTGGTGTACTATTTTGAGAGGTGGTAATGACATAGACACTATGAATTCATTTTTATTCCTTTCAAATTATAAATTAAACCATTATCTTTATGGAAGTGATGAATATGGTCTTTAGAGATTACCATGGTCAATTTATAATAGTCATTATAGTTGATATTTTAATATATTACAATATAATAGAACAACATTTAGAATATTTTAGAATTTAATTGATGTTTGTAGAATGGAGAAACTATATTCCAAATTTATAAAGTGTGAATATTTCATATAGAATGTATCATTCATAGGTTATGAAATCATAAGGGAGGGTATATTTTTGCATCCATCAATTGTACATGTGATTGGGGAATGGACCAAAAGAACCACTATAATATTGATCCATATATTTTAGGGATTGGTCAGATACTATCAGTAAATAATTGTAAATTTATGAAAATTTTCAAATCCCTTAACCATATTAACTTAGATGGAGTTATGTTCCCTAAAATAATTGAACGTGAAGAAAGTTTCAATGATCATAATAGAAAGATGGTAATTATACCTAAAATTACATGACATTATAGTATATATGGTTTTTTATATACCAATGTTATTCATAGAAGGAATTGGGATGTTTCCATATACAAAAATACATGTTTTTAGATTATTCCTCATGATAATTAATGTTCCATGACAAAAATTTCAGGTCCCATTAACCAAATGTAGGAATAGTAATATTTTCATCAAATATATAATTGAATTATCTCTATAGATAAAGGCATGGAATACCTATCATAATAACTTAAATTATTTATTAATATAAAAGGATTTGAACATGAACTAATGGAGATGTTTCATTTTTTTCAAGGATAATGGCATCCTAATGAATTACCACCCTGGGAGGGTGAATAATGTATTAGATGCCCTATGTAGGATTGATCATGCTATGATATTATTATTAATGATTGAAAAAGATTGAATACTCATGTATTTAGAAAAAATTAAAATTGGAATAATAAGGAAGGGGAAGAAATTTTATATTTCCTATACTAATATGGCCCCACTAAGAACCCCAATAGGTCTTATAATGATGAAGATAGAGACCATCGAGGATAACCTCTAATATTAGAGGCATTTCCCTCATATATATCATGAACATAATAGAAAACCACCCATAAACACCACCGTATAAAATTAAATTAATATCCCTTAATAGAATATATCACATGAAATTTCATATAATACATGTATCTAAAAATAGTTTAATGAAATTAAGAATCTTAGGCAGCAACTTCCACTATTTCTCTATGATACAAGAAACTAATATCAATCGAAATATCTATAATCTCCCTATAAACCTTGAAAATAAATTTTATATATATAAGTGATCATAATAACACTACCAACCATTCATAGAAAACCACAATGTTATCATATATAAAAACATTATTTTCTAGTGCCATAGAATATCCACTATCCATTCTAATAATTTGAATCCCTCTTACCAAACACATCCATCATTCAAAACCAACCCTAAAAATTATCTCACAAATTCCCCCATAATTTACACACTAGTCAAAACATATCAACAGGGTTAGAAACAAAAATCAACACCCAATTCCACCATCTACACACTTCTACACTTTTCTTTATTTATAAAAATATATCATAAATATAAAATTCCACACAACTTCTTTATTTATTGAAATTTATTTATTATCCTTTTTTAAAGGATATTTCTATATAAAAATCATATCAAAAGCACATTAATCATAACATGATAAATTTTTTTGATCAACACCGTCAATTGATCATCAATAATGTGATCAATATTATATATGAAAATAAGCACAGGTGAAACAAAACCCCTTCCAATAAATTTCTTTAAGTACAATTCTTTATATTATTTAATTTAATACTTAACTTATACTCAATGAATAAAGTATTATAAAATTAAATAATTTATTTTAAATAATAGAGTTAATGAATCCCTAACCTCAATAAATGATTCACAATTCCCTATACATGTATAAAGTGTGTATGATATGATCAATCTACTAGAATAAACTATGGTAACCCCCAAAAAACCATAACACAACAATAAACATCAACACACAACTCAAATTTGATAAAACAAACCCCAAAACCTACCATAAAAACTTCCAAAATGAATAAAATAGATAGAACCAAAGAATAAAATGTTGATGGAACTCACCATGGATGATAAAAAAGTAAATCTATAAAATTAATAGGTTAAATACCACTAGTAAACACTCAAGAACCTGAAGTTATGAACCACTAATCACCCAATAAAAGATTGAAATAAAATGAAATATAAGGGAATTAAAGGGACTTCCAGATTTATACCTATCTATAAAATTACTTTTTCTCATGAGATAGACCCTCAACAAGTTATCATGATTTTAAATCCACTAAAACCAATAAATAACACTATGAATATCCCTATCAATCCAAATTTTAATAATAGGTAAACCTTTTAAATCCTTTAAAATTAAATAAGGGTCATACTAGGACAAATAATTCTTGGAATTATGTCATCCAATGTAGAACTTCTAGAATCAGGCACCCATGCTCCATGTTATGACAGTCACAACAACACCACCAAGTCTGCTGATGGAAAATATCAATAACTCCCCTTAAGATAAAAGTAAATCTTTTATAGACCAAATCATGCCATGAAAAACATCCAATACTAACACAGACTCTGATAACCCACACACTCTGGTAGGTACACCTTCTCTAAACCATAAAAAATAAAAAATAGTTATGTACCTCAACTGTAGCTTACCCTTCACATTGTGATGAACATTTCCATGTTTTTACCTACCAATATCAATATAATTATAAACTCTAGTAACAACTCTATCCATTTAGTATTCTCTAAACAATTCCATCACACAAAAGACACAAACAAACAACTGAAAAGGTCAAGGTTGTTTCCTTAGATACTTATCAACCAATTATCATAGTAAATAATAAAAACTGATCTTATAGAATGAAACTACAACATAACTGAGAAACATACCCTATGATATACCTCTCTTGAATAATGAAAGTGTTGTTAAAACATAAAAAAACACTAATATAATAAAACACCTTAGTAATTAAACATAATAATCATATCAAACATAAGAGTAAAATAAATCTCAAAAATATCATGGGGTAATGTGAATGAATTTGAAAATCACACTCATAAGTACTCTCATCTACATAGCCTTGTATCAACAGAACACAATACATGGTAATAACTCACCTGTGAAGATCCTACCCTCATAAATCCATGATCCTGGCCAACCTCTCCCCAAAGGTCACATCATTCCTGACATCCAATTCTGCCTAATCAATTAAATGATAATCATCATGGAGATATCAAAAAAATTACATGGTAAAGATAATTCCATCCTAGTACAAATATGGGGGATTCACCAACTTAAAAATCTCCTCACCAACATGACTTAACCCCAAAAAAGGTTTAATAAAATGTGGAAAATGGTTACATAATTGGATAGAACATAATAGATGAAGATAAATGGAAACCCATAGAAACACATTATTTAATAGCATAAACTTTAATGGAATTATCCTCCAATCCAAATAAAGATTTTTATGGTATCATTATACCATCATTTACACATTTATTTTCTGAACATTCTCTAACATGATCTGAAAAAGATCAGTACCAAATACCTCTAAATCTCCTCCTTTTCAAGACTAATGGAATCTAACAATTATTCATATTCAATGTCGATAATGGAAATATAATAAAAAAAGAGTTATAACTATTATTTTACGAAACTCAAACAATGGAAAGTGGTTCACCCATGACCCACCAAAATATAAATTCATGTATGATGATTATATAATGTTTTTTGGATTTTCTACTCTGTCTACCCATCTATATGAGGATAGAAATAAATTTTTAGATGAATTTCAAAATCCAAAGGCATATTTAAGATCTCCCCAAAGGAATGAAAATATATTGTGATAATAATTATAAATTATGATATTTGAAACCCTATGAAGTAGAACTATATTATCCATATTTCACCTCAAGGAACATTAATAAAACCTAACTCTCTAATAACAATGAAATAAACCACCTTCATTAATTGATCCATAATGAAAAAAACAATATCACAACCACTTTGGGTCCAAGAAAAACCCATGAAAAGTTCCATCAAGATTTAATCCCACTTCCACTTAAGCATGTCCCCTGGTTCCAACAAATCACTAGGAACACAATATAATACCTTCACCTTCTAGTAGACCATGCATTATGATTTAAACTATAAAAAAATTCTTCATCCTAAGGCACAAAAGCTGACCCCTCAAGGAATAATACATCTTGGATATACCAAAATTCACTACCACTACTAATATATAGAACTCATAGTAAAATTACCCATCCATCTATGATGAAATCAACTGCTTCCCTTAAAAAACCTAACATTGGAAATATTATGACCATCCCTCTAAAGCAGCAATATTATTATGTAATCTCATATCACCTCCACCTTTAAGTCTCCCCACTTATACTCCTCTTCATTCTCTATCAAGGTTTATTTGATTGTAATCTATAGTAAAAAAATGATACCACTAATATATAGTGCAACAATATACATCAGCAAAATATTCTCCATCACATTCTAAGCATCTAAAAATATTTTAAAAACATCATTTCCTGAAATTATACTCAATGAATTTATAGACACATTTCATTTACCTAGGGTGTAGATGTTCTCAAATTCATAATCCCGTAATAACTCTATCATCCTCCACTGTTTTATATTCATATCCAACTAAGATAAAATATACCTCATGCCCTTTTGATTTGTAATGACTATAAAGTGCTCACCAATGAGGTCACACTATATTTAGAGAAAAAAATAATCATACCTATGATCATGGGTGGAATAATAATTCTCATGGGAACATAAATTCTTATACCCATATGAAATCACCACCAATGAGTAATCAGGTCAAATATTAAAAATATATGATAAGAAGCATTGAAAATATCAATCATCATTCCCCCATCTTGGTTATAATTATTGTGATCACTTATCAATCTCACTTTTAGATAGTAGAAAGATTATTAACACTAATTACTCCACATTAAATTATGTTACTTCCTATTCAGTAATATAGATGATATTGAAACATGAGGGAAGTTATAAATGATCCATTAATAATATCGGGTAATACCCATAAAATTATACACCTCTCTAACATTATTGTGTTCATCTCAAATTAAAACCACCTCGATATTCAATAGTTGTATACTTTCTTATGTTGGGATAAAAAATGTTTAAGAAAATGAAGATCAAACATTGAAAACAATCACTTAGAAAACATTCTATAAATATGATTATACTTGGGTTCTAGAAAAAACCTCAATATACTTAAAATTTTCCCTATCCTACATCAATTATATGATAATTTATTCAATGAAAACTACCCCAAACTGATCTATGAACTTATAAAAAATATATTTCATAAGTAAGATACAAATATTTTTGGAATTAATAAAAATAATATATATAACTATGTACTCTATGTGAACATAATGTCCAAGGAATAAAATCATTAGGACATACTTCTGTATCACCATTTAATGATACTTGATACAAATAATTCTTCAAAAATCAGATATCTCTTGTCATCTAATCGAATATATCATAAATATTTAGTAGAATTTAATTATCCTTGGAAATCACTTGATTCAGTCACTTGGACTCTATACACAACATCATACATCAAACTATCCTCTTAGTGAATAATAATAGAGTTCAACATGGTGAAACAATATTCCATAGGAATCCTTTATGCATAAAATCAAAAAAAAATTATCCTCAACTCACACAAAATAGAATGTTATCTTCAATATGGGTTAAAAAATTCCAAGAGGCTATAGGATACCAATCTATCTATAAAAGGATATCTAATGGAGGGGGTATTATTACAATCTGTTTGAAAAGTAAATCCATAAACCCTCATTACTATAGAAAAATCTACTATCTATGACTGTAAAATTATGAGCACAATACTACCAACTATAACAATAATGAATCCTAGAAAAAATGACACATCAAATAATATCACTTGATAATGATCACAAATTTCTGGAACTCCTCATTATATAACATAACTCTCATTTTTAATAAAGTAATAACTACATTCATGAAATAAAACCATTGAATATCATGAATAGAATCATATTAATTTTTCCTCGGCAAGAAAAAATACCCAATCAATCAATGATTCCCCTCCATCATCTCCCAACCCTATAAAAATCATGAAAAATTTCTGAACTCCAAATATCTTAGTCAAAAACGAAGGCACTAGAAGAATCACTATATTGATTTCGATGGTGAGTAATAATATGGGCTTAATAATGTAATTCAACTCGTTATAATGGAATAAATAATAATACTTTGTTTATGATAAAAAGATGGTACCTCAAAAACAATTATCCCAACATGCGTGGAAATCATCATAATAATATACTATCTATGTCATAACCCTCTACAACACTACTAATGATGAACCATATGGACATAATCATCCTGATATCCCTAATGAAAGGGGACATCTTGGGTTTATCCTCTACTATATCCATCTTCTCTTGATAGAACATAACCACGCTATCATTTTTACTAATATGAACTATAAGGATATGGTTTTGGGGATAAAATAGACAATGGACACACGTACCATTTTAATCACTAAGAAGGGATGTTTATATATAGATATTTATAATGAACTATACCACCAAAATTAAATCATATAAGAGAAAAACTCATAGTGGATTCATGGGAACTACCAACTCCAAAAATTTGGAAGAAAATGATTACGTACTGACTTGAGACCATTACCAATGTGTATCATTTGATTATGTACTTTGATGCAAGGAAAACCGTGGTATTGAAATCTTGGCGAGGTAGCTTATGTTGGGTTCATTGTTGGTGGTATGACATTGGTTGAATGGTCAAGAAATTATTTTTCGCTTCCATGTTTAGGAAGATGTATATATCAGGCCTGGTTGATCATATTGGGGTTTCCTTCCTAAGTCTTTGTCCAAATCATTCGAAAGAAATATCCATCCAGATAGATCAAAAAATAATAAATAATGAAAAGGGTGATGAAACTAGTGTGTGTTATACTTTATGAGGTATTTAACGACAAATGTATTATAGTACACTGTCAGTGTTCATAGGTTGGTTGTTGTTGCTAGGATAATCCTTATCTCTTTAGGGGCCATGATGGGTTTCTATAATCCACTCTTCATATGTGAATTTTATTTTCTTCTATTGTGATAAGGGCCTAGAGGGTCACACACAATAGCATATTAAATAATCCTCCCTATTCAGTTGAATAGGTATATGGAAATTGTCGGCCCCACCATGGGGTCTGACTGTTGTCCAAGTTTTTTATCACCAAAATAATTAAATAAATTCATTATTATTCAAGTTATAAATAATTGGGATTTAATTTATTTAATGTATTTAAAAGTTAAGTAAATATAGGGAAATATTAATCGAATGAATATTATTTTAATATTCAAGGTTTGTTTAATATTAAGAAGGATTGTGAGTCGAGTTAAATGGACTAGTTTTTATCATGTAATCTATTTTATATATATTACAGGTATGTGATAAAATAATAAATAATATTTATGTATTTTAGTTCTTCAAAATTATTTATTTAGTGTAAATTGAAAAAATGGGGTTTGGGGAACCCAACCGGGTATTTAGCAATACTTTTATAAATAAAGGAGGAGGATCTCTCTCTCAAGTAACTATTCATTCATTTTGATGTAATGAAAAATTAGAGTCTATCTCTCCTCTTGATTCCTAGAGAGATAAGAATTTTATACAAGACAAAGGATCAAGATCTACCTCAAGCATGGAAGGGATCTCGATGCAGTGATCATCGGGACATCGAAGACATCATCGGATCGTCGCACTAGCACCCTGAATTTGATGATAAGCATTACAATGGATTTTTGAAGTGATTGTGGATGATCTAGAGGGATCATGCTATGGATTTTCCAAGAAACTATCACCAGTGATGAGTTGTAGTAGAGTGTACCTTCATATTTGAAACGCGTATGTTTTCAATTAATTTTTGTGATGTTTATAATTTACGCAAGAACCTCAGACCTTACCAGGGCCTGAATCATCGGATACGAAAAGTTTCATCATCCCGTAAATGAAAAATTTTAAAATCCCTAGCCAACTGACTTCTTATACGGTCTCCATAACCTTTAATTCAAGTATCACATTGAATATTGTCATAGTGGATTGGGTTCACACCCCTTTCCATAGTCATGATTTACTCCAAACACAATCATAGTTTATTGGGTTCACTCCTTATTCCATATTCAAGGTTCACTTATAATACTATAAAAGTGGATAGATCCCATTACTAAACTAGGCTCACCCCCTATTCCTATATTTATTATCTCATTATGTATCCATCATTTATGAATTCATTGGATTGATATTACAGACCATCCCAACCAGTGTTTATAATGTTACAAGACTTCCTTGATTTATAATGGAACCCCCCATCTTTGGTTTAAAAAAACCACCCATCATTAAAAACATAACCCATTTATATGTTTCACAAGACATCATTAATCAATCATCATCTATCAAAACTCATAGAAAGAAAAAAAAATTCAAAAACATTTCACCATTTAATCATAGCATAATCCATGGAAAATATATTGGGTTTATAGTTATATTTTCATCATAATAATAAACCATCTAAAGAAATAATTAGAATGGGATCCTTAGATAATACCCTCATTAAATCATATTAAGCACCAAATTATATTATCATTATTGAAAATTTCATTAAAAGATTATGTGTATTAATTCTCAAGTAAAATTCCATTTTCATTTCTGAGATCACTTATTTAAAATGTAAATATTTATAAAATTTTATGGAAAACATTTTATTTGAAAAAAACCTTTGAAACTATTATAGTATTATTCAAAAAAATTGGATGGTTATAATGGTGGTAAGTTACATTCATGTATTATACATTAAAATAATGATTCTTTTCATATTTTATATAAAAATATAAAAATTAACTTAATCTGAAAATGAAAATAATACTACCTTTCAACAATTCTGAAAAAAAAAATCAACCATATTTAAAAATGAAATTAAATAATCATAATTTCATACTAAAAAAATTAACAAAACAATTTTCAGAAAAAAATGATACGAAAGAAAAACTATTTTAGACAGAAGAGATAAATAATTTCATATTTCCATAAAAACATTCTTTCAGAATTTTGAGTACTTAACGTGATAAAAATGTAATGAAAAATATAAATTCTATAGAAAAAAATCATAATAGAAGAAAAATAATAAGTTTCATGAGATATATAACATAAATTTTAATCATTATAAATAAAATCATAAATAATCTCAATAAATAATGAGATTGTAACATAAATCCCTTATTGCTTTAAAACTTTTGAATCATTGTCCCAACGAAATAAATAACATTTTATGGATTTGTATATCCCATAATTTTAAATATAAAAATAATTAAATGCTTTCATGGTATTTATATTGAACAAATAAATAAATAAATGGTGAATTTGGTATGTTTCTCATAGAAAATAATGTGAGACGAAAATCCCTTACCTCAAGTCTCATAATTCTTCATACGCTTTCGAATGTCATGTACAATATATATATATATATATATTATAAATATATTATTTAACCTTAATAATTTATATAATTCCATAAATTATGTAATTTTAACATCATATCACTTATTTATTAATTATTCATTATTAAAATCTTTGTTTCGGGTGATAACTATATGTTTTTCATACATGTTTTGGTTCTGTATCATGGTCCTTTTATTTGATTATGGATCAATCATATTCATAATTTAAAACATGATATAAATCTCATATATTTTAATTATATGTATATATAGATTCATCCATAAATTATAGAGTAAAAAAACTAATTTACACCATTCATGGAGGTGGTAGGTTGTACGTATGTGTGAACACTGTTTACAAATTTCGATATATAGATCAAAAAATGTAAATAATAATTAACATTTCCAAAAATAATAAAAATATCATATTTAACATATATTTTTATTATATAAATCATTATAACTATGTAATTGAAGTGGTAATGAAAAATTAATTACACCGTTATGTGAAGATGGTAAGTCGTACGTATGAATGAGCAATGTTTTCACTTTCCTTGGGATGGAAAGAAGGTGGATAATGGTTGTTACATCACCATTGTAAAAAATTAAGTATATTTTAGATATTAGAGTCTTTATTGTATAATTATACCATGTATTTATGAGATTTATGTTAAGAAATAATGTTAAAAATTCTTAGTTAAGAGTTATATCTATTGGTTGGGAAAACTTCCTCACCTTACACATTAACCCTTAAAATGGTGAAATTCTAGAAATATAAAAAACTCTAAAATGTGGTGAAGGAGTTTAGGATGGTATTATATTAGGTATTTCTATATATATGATTCTCTAAAGTTGTGATTGAGATAGGAGAATATGTTCCCAGTAATAAGTGATGGGAGGGGCACTCATGGAATTACATAGAGTATTAAATTAATATAAATTAGTATTTATAATAATATACTCCAAATTAATATATAGTATATTTATTTTAAAATATACTCATCTAAGAATATTTTGACAATTTCAAGTTATCTTTTAACCATTATCTCATATAATTAACACCCCCCATTAACCTTTTTGTCAATTACAACAGTATCAATGTTTCTGACACATCAAGGGTCGTGAATGTTACTATAAAAGGAAATGTGAATATAAATGTAAAATGGATGATATTTTCAATAATATATAATTTAATTGGATTAGGATTGGATAATATATAATTTTCAATAATTTAATAAATATTATTTTCCTTAAATACCATTAATGTCATTTTTTACACTATTCAATTAACTGAACATTATAGACATCAATAAAAAATTTAATTAAAATAAGAAATTAAACACGACCCAAATATGTTATATATTTTTATAAAATATGTGTTAAATGTCAATTAATTCAAATTTTATTAATTTTAACATTTTTAAAATCATTTATTTAATTTTTTTATTAATTGAATAAATATTGTATGGCCATTGCATAATAATTTAATGTTATTCAATCACAAAAAAATAAAAAAATTACAATGATAATAAACATTAAATAATTTTTCAAATAAACATTTATTACTTAACATAATCTTTTTTAGTCTTTATATAATAATATTATAGCTATTAAAGGCAATAGAGTAACATTTTTATTTATTATTTTCTTAAAACAATATAATGGTTATAATCAAAGAAAAATGGAAAAAGGAATATAAAATTAAAATATAATATGTGATAGATTCTAAATAAAACCAACCAATCATATTTGGTAAGTTGTTTGATATATTTTATGTCTTATCTTCTAGTTAAACCACTTTAACCCAATTTTAACTTTAATTGTGAAAAATTAAATCTTTATAGTGATAACATAATTATATGCACAAAGATAAAAAAGGCTTCTATATTTATTTATAAATTATGATTCCAAATTTTGAATATATTATATCAAATTTAATTCCTATAAGTGGAATAAATTAGTATTAATTAAATAATGAAAAATGTAGGGAAACATTTTTTTAGAAAAATACATCATTTAAGTGTAAAAATAAATTAACCCTGAAATAAACTAAAAAAAATTATTTCCAATAATTATTTTGGTTAAATAATAAAAATTGAAACGTTTTTGATGTCACAAACCAAGAGGGTCACCATTTTACCCAGTCTACAGTAAGGCTTGAGGGGTATTCCCGATCCCCACGGGCTGGCAACATGTGCCCAGGTATCAAAATTTGAACATGGGGATGATTTTCCTAATAAAGAAAAGACAAATGAATAAACATAAATTTAACCAAATAAACAAACAGTACAAGCAGAAAACAAAATATAACTAGGTGGATAAAAATACCTCCAAGTGACCTCATAGATCACCACCAAATTCGGAAACACACTAGTTACAAGAGTGATTCAAAACTAGAACCTAAAACTGAAAAGATAAAGTAGGAATGATCATCGAGATACTCAATAGGAATGCCAAAGTACAAAAATTCCCTATGCCATTAAATTTAAAGAGAAATCCAATAATTCTAGTTTGAAAATAAGACATAATAAAGTAATGCTTTTAATTATTTTCAAATTAAGATCACAAGTTCACATTTTTTAATAAAATTGATTCTATTCCACTATATTTTCAATGTATATTCCAAGAAATCATTAACATTCCAAAATGGGAGGAAAATAATTTAATTTAAAAAACATTTTTTTTACAAAGAAGTAAACAGACTTTAAGTAGTTAAAAAGGAAATCATTTCACATTAACCATGTCATAAGAGAATACCATGGTCAATCCCTATAGGTAGATAGCAAAAATGGGACACTAGAACCTCATACCTCGGTGTCAATGTGGTATAGAAACCACGACCAACTGCGTTCTCATGCACGAGGGACTAGTAGGGAACACACAAATAACCCAGTGGTCTACAATCATCATAATGTTTAGTATTTTTTGTAATCATAAATCCAGCTAGATGAAACCTGGAATAATCATTATTGAATAATCTAGCGTACCATTCTTAGTCTTCCAACCTAGGTAAATGGGGTTACCCATGAGATCTATTTCAAGTGGCAGTGATTTTTCATAAAACTAACATACATGAACATATCATTCTATTTATTCAAAAACACACTCACCCTCTCACCATTGATCTCTATCCTTTAACACATCCCCCCTTTTTTCACACAAAAATTCACAAACCTCTTTACTAGGAACATATCACAATCCACATATTCAACATTCTCATAATTTTCTAAAATAAGGGGGCTTGCCTCAAGCGGGGTTTTTCTTTTTCACAAACCATTAATAAAGTGCCAAACATTATTAATTACTTACAAGGAATAATTTCAATTCTAGAAAACATAATCACCCAACACTATTAAGTTTCCAAAATAATTTAGAATCTCAATTAAACAACCAATGTACTACACATTTAAAAACAATCTTGAACCCATTCTCACCATGATGTAATTCTTTCAAGAAAGTAAAACTACCTTTTTACCACGATTTCACACCAAAACCCATATTTTGAAATCACATTGAAGCTTTTTGGAAAACCAAACATTTCATTATAATTTTATAAATAAACTGGATGAAAGGAAAAATGCCTTTAGAAAAATTCATTACCAATTTAAAACTGTTTAAGATATCACTTTTCAAGAAAAGTCACTTAAGACCAAATTGGTGTTAGAAATACATTTCAATTTACAAAATAATGGAATAATCATTTCTATAAACTAAAACCATATTTAATTTCATGTGTATTCTAGAGACCCAAGATTGATGTACATGGAAATTACATTACTTTTGTGGAATAATTAATACATAACAAAAATAGACACCCAAGGATCATAATAGTTTAGTGACTTTCGAAACTCAGAACCTAATATTCTAATCATGGTGAAATATCTTAAACATCTCCCATAAAGATCTTCCCATTTTTTTCTTACCTAAAACCTTTATTTTTGTTTTGGGGAAAAGAAAAAATAGAAAGGGTGAGCTAGAATTCTCATTAAGGGTAAACATTGAGAACATAAAACAATCTATAAACATTTGAACGTAAAAACATGAACATAAAATTTAAACATCATAATCTTGAGTTGTGAAATAAATATTGGCAATACGTAAACAATAGATCATAAAATAACATCAATCATGATAAAATATCATTTTAATAAGACATGTAATTTTGGAAAACCATTAATCACATGATATGATTTTCATAGTATCCAAGGCATTACTGCCAAGACCATCATAGTGGACAAAGTCCATTACTGAACTGGGTTTACCTGCCATTCTAGCCATGTATTACTAAACAGGATTTACTTTCTGTTCCAGCCATTTCTATCTCATGAGATATAAATCATTAACCAATAAATTTAATGTAGGTATAGGTCTCACCCATCTCATAATGAAATCATTCTTACGTGTGATAGAAAATAATCATAAATCATTCATCATAACCCAATGAATAAAATGGGTTTCAAAAACATCATCCCATCATAACATAATTCATATAAAACAATGGATATCATTTCATCAGAAAAAAATCAAACAATGTAAATATTAGGAACATTATTCTTGAAACACAACCATATTAAATAATGTAATCTTATATGGAAATTAGTTTTGAATAAACACTTGAAATGAATTCTTGAGGAAAATATCCTTTCTTCTTCAAAATCATTTTCTTTTCTCCAAGTGTCTTGTAATTTTAAAAGAAATTAATTTTGTATAAAATAATCATGAAATATTTTTTAATAATATTCATGTAAATAAGTTGTTATGAAACCGTAAAAATCTGTTCATGCCATATAAGTTAAAAAAACATTCTCCTCGTACTTTTTACCAGAAGAGTCAAAAAGTACCTCGTATGGTAAAATAAAGAAATATTCCTTCCATACCATGTGGTAAAAGTCAAAAAAGGGTAAAAATGACTTTAAAAATACATGGAAGAATAGTAAACATTTTATGAAAATAGTTTTAGAATACGTGGACATAGATGATAAATATAACCCTAGTAAATACTTATGAATAAAAAATCTCAGACAAGAACGTGATTGGAATAATTATCCCTTAACTTAGGTCCAATTTCTTCCATACATCTCCAAAACTCATTTATAGTGGGTTTAAACATATTATAAACTTATAACAGAACCATAATAATATTTATGATATCATATATGATTCACAATGACTTTATATTTCCCGTTTATTTGTCAATTCCATGTTAAAGCAGTGTTTCGGGTAAAATCATTTCATTAATCGTATGTGTTTTGACTTGTAATTTCTTTAATATGATTACTTAGATCATGATTAATTACTTAAAAAATTTAATATATGATTTATATATCATATATATTCAATATATTAATATATATAATCGATCGATAAATGGATTGAAATACACCATTCATTGAGACAGTAGGTCGTACGTATGCATGAACACTGTTTTCATTTCCTTATTAAAGTAAATGACATATATATATATACATAAATCCAGTCGAATTATTATGTCATATATCTCATGATTATTTATTAGATATACTTTATAATCATTTTTTAATGGTTAACATGGATAATGAATCTCATCGCGTCGTGGATACGGTAAGTTGTACGTACACACGAGCGATGATATCATTCCCATGATTGTGGAATTGTATTGAAGTGTATGGTGTATAATATTTCAGAATCAATATAAATTCAAAATAATCGTATATATTATTTTTTTCCATCATTATACACATCCAAGTATGTTGGTGATAAAAAATATTACACCACGACGTGGAGACGTTATTCTGTACGTACGCACGCGTAGTGATTTCATTTTTCGTCGGATGGGTAGAAGGTAAAACAGGGTTGTTTCATATTTATAATAAAATATCCTTATATTAGTTATACTTATGTTATTACTTTATAATGAAACAACTAAATAAGAGAAATTATAAGAAGAAATAATTTTGAATGAATCTGTAGAAGATATTACCACTTCCTCGAAGTGCCTCCTTTAAACATCCTCTTAGGGCACCAGAGTTGGTCTTTAAAGAAGACCAGGACCTATAGTATATTTATAGAGAATTTTATAAAGGAAATGGGTAGGGATTGGCTGATTTTGAAATCCCAAAATGGAGTGAAGAAGAGAGGGAGGAGGTTCCCTTTTATAAGAGAGTAGAGGGACACTTTTGGAAACCTTCAAAATATTAATTTATAATAAAATCAAACCCCACTTAATAACCTCCAAAATGACTCAAAATAGAATATTAGACGAGATAGGGTTTTAATATCATAAACCAATCAAATTTAGACATGTTTTGATTTTATTTTAAACCTTATCATTTTGATTTATCCTTATTTAATTTATTTAATTTTATTTGTGATAATAATATTCTAAATTTTAAATTGTTATAAATACTTAATTATGTGTTGTTAATTTTCCATAATTAGATAAATTGTGACATTGTCGACCAAATAATTTTCAATTAGTAATTTTTAAATATTTTTTTTATTTTTAAACATTTTAATAATATGTTATTTTTATAAAATACCAATAGTGACAATTTTGACACTATTCAATTATTTGAATTTAACTAAAATCCACATAGAAGATATGTTCGAGAAAAAATATTTAATAGATTATTAAAATGTCATATTTATCTATAAAATTAGTTGAGAACATTAATTGGTTCATATAATATTTATATTAATATTGTTTAAAAAAATTATTTGATATTTCTCTTAATAAAATAATTACAACATCATTTTTGTATAATTATTTATTATACTTATTATCTGCATAAAAATTAAAAATAAAATAATATGACTAATATAAATCTAATATATTTAATAATAACACTTTAAGTCAAATTTATCTTCTAAAACAGCCAAATTTTAAAATGTTGTCTTTATTAAATTATGAAGCTGACAACTTTGACATCATTTAATATAAAAAAATATAAATGTCATAATCTATATTATAAGGCACCAAATGGTCCACAAGTCGACACTTGGATTATTATGGTATAGATATAATCAACCAATAAGTTTTTTTCAAGTGTTTGGGCCTTTGATGGGTATTATTATTTTAATAAAAACTATATTATTGATTTTTCACTAAATAAATAATTTCTGCATCATTAATGTATATGATATTAATGTAATTATATAATTATTAAAAATTATAAATAAACAACCATGATAAATAAAAAAGTTTATATTTCAAATGAAAATTTATAATTGAATTTATATTCGGTATAACCTTATATTAAAAATAATTTAATTATTAAAGTTTGAGTGAGACATATTTAACTTTTCTTTAAATAAAATAAATTGATGGTCTTAATAAAATACAAGTGGGTTAAAATAGATAACATTTCAACCCAATTATATTTTAAGAGGAAATATAATCATAAAATCATATTAAGACAAGTGTTAGGGTAATTTTATAATATTATTTTTACCCTTAATTACCCAATTTACCTTTAACTAAGGTAAATAAAATTTACCATAGTTACTATTCATAATGACCAAAAATAAAAGTATCCTATTAACATAATTTGGACCTACTGATTCCAAATATTGAGTCCATTATTTCAAATTCAAAACACAGAAGTTTCAGTAATTAATTTAAAATTAATCTCGATGTTGAGAAAACGGGTTTTAAATTTTAAAACATTGAAAAAGATTGAAATGTTTTTACCTATGAATTCAATGTAAAATTAATGCTAATGACCTAAATTATATTAAATGGTAAAAATATATTCTATTTATACTATAAAACCATTAAATATTATAATTTAATCATACAAATTATCTCATTGAAAAAAAATGTTTGTAATTAAAATTTAGCATATTTTTACAATTCAACAAAATATGAAGGTTATCAGAATAATGTCAAATATTTATCCAACATAAATTTTTATATCCTAATTCAAAATAAGAAGTTTAATTTGTCAAATTAAACTTATTAACTTTTCAAAAATTATATTTAAAAGGGGTGCACCATCAAAAGGTGAAAAAACTGCATTTTTTTAGAAATAATTCTTTTATAGGAAAAATTAATTTGGTTCTCATACCATGTTCTAGAAAATATGTAAGATGAATTATAATGTTATAAAATTGAAAATGTGGTTAATAATATTCATAAAGTCTAGTTCATAAAAATGTTATTATAATATATTGTTGTCTAGTGAAACCCGGTATTGCGTGCAACGCAAGCCATCGAGGATGATCGCTTTTGCGTGTAACGAAAGCCAAGTCAGTGTTGCATGAAAGATTCATTTGGTGTTGCGTATAACATAATCTAATATTATTTCATCAAATAGAATCTATATCCAGTGTTGAATTCTATCAAAAGAACTTGAAATTTTGCGTAAAATAAGCTAATAATAGTGTTGCGTATACTTCAAGCTAATACGGTGTTGCGTATAGCGCAAGCTAATCTTGGTGTAGAATACCACACAAGACATCAATAAAATTAAAAATAATCTTTCTCATAAAATTATGGGGTGTTACATGTATATATCATAAATTTAAAACATTTTTTTAAAAAAATCAATCGATTATGGAATTCAAATTAAAGTCATAGTCATAGGCATAGGGGACCGACCTTAGGGTGCAACGAAACTGAGAATTTGGCCCTTGGATATTTCTAACTAAGAGATTATTCTCCCCCACAAACCATATTCATATTCACATATATATAAGGACACCTAGCCCCTATGCACACACCTACATGGCCATGAATGTGTGCAAGGGGAACCTCAAATATATTTTTATATGCATAAACTAGTCGTCACTCACCTAAGTATGAATTTTCATATATAAACATGGGAACACCTTGCCCCATACATGTATATTCATTTCCATTGATGACTATATATGTAACAGGGGAACCCATATATATATATATTTACTTATGTACACGCATGAATTTTGCCTTAGAGTCGGTGACTTGAAACCACAAAGAATGAACTATGTAGTGCAAATATAATTTAATAAATTAATAAAAAACTTAATGAAACATTTCCAAGATACATAAAAAGACTTTACCCCCAAAAATCACTCAAATTATTCTCTTTAAAATCAAATGCACACTAAAACCATTTGAAAATACATTTCAAACCACTTACATAACTCAAAAAACCCATTTAGAAAAATTAAAAGAAAAACACATAATCAATTTAACTATTTCCAATGGTCAAGACCCTTTAAAATCCACACATAAGTCAATTTCACTTTAAATCATGCTTCCCATGATTTACACAGTTCACAAAACACATTAAAAGTTCCAAAGAAAATCAAATCTTCCAAAGTAATCCATTTTCCTTTAAAAACCCACTTTCAAACACATTCACACCTCAAGTTCCTTAAAAACACACTTCACACCTTTCACACAACCATAAAAAAACACCTTCAAAAAGAATCGTAACAAAGCACCTACAAAAGTTCACCATTTTCCTTTGAAAATAACATTTCATCATATATTCAATCCAAATTATACCAAAAATAGAATTTTCACACCTTACATAATTTAATAAACCAATGGAATATATTATAAAACACTAACAATTGACGTAATATGGGTTTTATACCAAAACGTACCCCATTAATATAAATATGTTACAAAAAAATAAAACACATATATAACTCATTTGACAACAAATTCTTCACAATAAAAAACAATTCAAGAACAAATTAAAGTAATTATAAAAGTGAAATAATTCACCAGAAAATGGTTATACACGAAACAACCTACCTCAAACCAAGAATCATCTAGAAGGTGGTTCAAAATAAAAATCACACCTTGATCGGACCACAAGAAAGCAAGATCAAGTGTATGACCTCAAAATTGAACCCTAATAAACCAGAACAAACCATAAAATAGACATCCTACCCACTAAAAAACTGAAAAACCCAAATAAAATGAACCAAAACTCTAGGAAAGAGGAAGATGGACTTATTGGGGGAGGCATGCCAGAGAAGGAGGTTAGACAGTGGGTGAAGTTGTTGGCGGTTGGCTGGCCAGAAGGGAGGTCATCGGTGAGTGTTTGGGTCATGAAACAGGGAGGTCACCCGTAGAGAGGTGCATAAAATTAAGGGGATCGTCAGTCGAGGTGTGCGCATGAGCAGGGGGTCGTGTGGCGGGTGGTGTGCACCTAGAATTATGGACGGAGTAGGGGCGCAAAGGGATCGTCTGATGTAGGAGATCCCGGAGGTGGAGGCACGTGACACACAGGTAAGAGGGGTAAGATTAGTGTGTGGAAGAGAGAGAAAAATAATAATCCCTAATAAAAATTAAACCCACCTAATAAAAGAAATATTAATAATTATAAAAATAATAATAACAACAATATTATTAGTTTAATAAAAACTAAATTTTTAACACTAATAATGATATGATTAATCGTATTAATAATAACATTAATATTATTAATGCTAATAATAATAATAATACTCTCAGTAATAATAATAATAATAATTATATAATAATTATTTAAATTTTCATTACATTTTTCCCCTCGTTTTATTTTAATTAATTATTTATTCAATTTAATTCATTTGTTTTCTTTATTTAATCTTAAATTTGAAAAATGGCATGGTTACCCTGGACGGATCATGTGACCTTGTGTGAACCATGTGGGAACTTCCTCCCATTCCAAAAGTGACTGCATAGGTACTCAGGCTGACCACACGGCTTCTGCTAACCATGAGTTGTCCATGCACAAGCCTAAAACCTGAAATTTTTCCAAACATCAGAAATTTAAACTCATGCTTCAACCCGAACCTCAACCAGGATACCCGATGCCAAGAAAATTAATAAAAATAAATAACTAAGGGTCAGGTGTGACAATTCTCTCGGCCATAATTCTTTCTTCCCCAGGAAAGCCAACCCTATATTGTTTAGAGGATAGAACTGGTACACCCTATTATCTCAAAGAGGTTCTTACAAACAACTAACGAGAGGGAAGTAAGGACACTATCAATAAGGATAAAGTACATTCAAAATAAACCCAGGAGACCCAAAATTAACTCCCTGCAAAGTGACACCCACCACCAAAATTCAATACTCCTCTAGTTGATAATTGAAAGATAGAAACTCTCATAATTAACTATTCAATATCCCAAGACAAAACACCTTATACATTCTCGAAGAGGCTCATGCATTATAATAGAAAAAAATGATAAACTCTATGAGGATATCATGTCCTTACTTTATAATTTCATTGGGCACACGTCGACCCAAATGTTTACTCAAGAGAGGATCTTGGGGTTGTATAGATCCTCATGAGATTACCAACTATTCAACCAACAATAGGGACAAAACTAGATTGCTGACATGGGGACGCCTAAGAAGACTCCCCGCCCTAAGAGGTAACTAACACCCAAGAAGGAACTATAATACACACACTGGGAGGATCAAATGGACTCCCAACCATAAATAAGATGCTAACATTAATTTAATTTTGAGGGATTTATATGAAACATGTGGTGGCACACAACATAGAAATGAGGTCTGCAAACTAATTTCCACCAAACAGGACCATTCAAAATGTAAAAGCTACACAGAATGCTTAAAATGTCTCCATTTCCAACACCAAAGATAGAAATTATATTAGGATCTTCTTACACCCATGTGGTTCCTAACTATGCGTTATCTTCACTACATGACTTATGGCTAGAGATCTATTGATTTAATAATCTCTTGCCTCGTAGTCAGGCATTAAAAACCCCTAAACAAAACATTCCCTAATAGTGCCACAAGCAACCCTAATGTGTACTAGACAACACCAAATAACATAGCGTATCCTGAAATTTTCTTACCCTTACCTGGAACCTTTACCAGGATAGGGCTTAAAATATGCCGATGCAGCACCCCTTTCTACTTCGAATGAGAAACATCAAAATTAAAGACATATAAAAGACACATTCATCTAAAATAGTGGAATTTATAATTTCCTAAAGGAAACACAATTATTTCAAAATAGAGGTGCTCAGAAGGTTACACAATCGTCACCCTTACAGTCAAGTGAGAACATGAAACCACAAAGTGTCACCAAAAATGACCATTTCAACCGTTAGTGACATTAGAAGCAGTGGAACCTTGAACTAAGTCCCAAATATCATGAGATATCGGTAAGAATCCATAACATCCTCTTATGGCTAGATTTTCCATACTAGTACCCAAACATGAATCTTTTCTTAAATTAAACCAATGAAAGATCCAAATTCTCCTTTAAAATAGCATCCATCACAGAAAAATCCAGACTACTTCCATCTTTCCTCACTATAATTCCTTTAACTAATTCTAGACAGGGCATTAAAAAATAACAATATCAACATCACCTTTCATCACCACACTACTCAAGGAAACCAAAACTTCCTTCAATACCTCCTACATATGCTCCCTCACTACAAGAGGATTCACTTACCAGAAAAATATGAGAGGTAAACTCAACTGTGAAACTGAAGAAGAGTGTTCATACTTTGATCAATTGGAGGACCTTACAATGGTGAATCACCTATTCCTGAATTTCAAATATGCATAAAATATTTATGGGGGAATGGACAAGCTAACAAGAGAACCTAAGGACCCAATCAAACTGGTCTGTTAGCCAAAAAATGCCACAAACCAAAACAAAAAAAATGATGGGATCCACCACAAAGGCATCTTGAAACACTTCTTGAAGGAGACAACAAACCATTATTTCATACCAACTGACCGACGAAACACAAACCAAAAACAAAATTCAAACAAAGGGTTTTCAAACTCAATAAACCCCATAATAACATTACCAAAACATAAAAAGACACAAGGAAAATAAATAAGAAATTGGTGTCGGTGGGTGACTCGGACATATGGTTGGTGGTCATATGCCAATCACTCCCCCATCACGGAGAGTGTTCCAAGGAAATTTCCTCAGCTCCACATGGTTTTCCAGGCCCTAAAAACTCACTGAGACTGTTGACTCAACTCTCTTTTCATTTCAGAAACAAAAGAAACCACAAGGACCAAGGAACTCGGATGAAACCCAATATCCCATGGTAACTCAAGTCATATCACGAGTTGTGTTGGCTAGGCCATCTACTCGTAACCAAAATATCAAGTTCTGACAATCCTAACTCTAGTCTACCTAGACTCTTCCCATGTAACAGGACCTCAAAGAGTGTAACCTTCCTATGATACAATTTTGTCACGAACCAAGATGGGTCTCCATCCGACCCGATCTCCGGCAAGGCCAGAGGGGCATTCCCAATCACTACAGGCTGGAAACAAGTGCCTTGGTATCAAAATTTCAACATGGGAATGATTTACCTGATAAAGAAAATACAAATGAATACACATAAACTAAACCAAATAAACAAACACTATCAGTGGAAAAAGAAATAGAACTAGGTGTCTAAACATACCTCTAAGTGAACTCATGGATCACCACAAAATATGGAAACACAATCGTTGCAAGAGCGATCCAAAACTAGAACCTGAAACTTAAAACGATAATGTAGGTATGATCACCTAGATTCTTAGTAGTAATTCCAATGTATAATAACGCCCTATTCCCTTTTAAAAAAAATAAATCCAATCATGCTAGTTCGAAAATAATACATAATAAAGAATGGTTTTCATTCTTTTCAAATTCAACTCACAAGTTCACATTTTTTTAAGGAAATCATTTCTATTCCACTATATTTTCAAACTAGATTCCAAGCATGCGTTAACATTCTAAAACAAGAGGAAAATATTTTAATTTAAAAAACATAGATTTTACAAAGAAGGAAACAAACTTGAAGAAACTAAAATGGAAATAATTTCACAAACACCATGCCATAAGAGATCACCATGGTAAATACCTATAGTTAGATTGCATAAATGGGAAAGCTAAACCTCGTACCTCAGTGTAAATAAGGTATAAAAACCATGACCGACTATGTTCTCCGGCACGATCCACTAGTAGGGAACACACCCATAACCTAGTGGTCTCCAATCATCATAATGTTTAGTTAGTATGGTAATCATAAATCCTACTAGAAAAAACTAGGATGAACAACTTTCAAATCATCTAGCATACCAGTCATATTTTGTCCACCTAGGTACCCGAGGTTACCCATGTACTCTATTTCAAGTGGTCGTGAGTTTTCCTAAATCTAATATACATGAACATATCATTCTCTTTATTCAAGAAAACACTCACCTTCTCACCACTGATCTCCCTCCTTGAGCACATCCCCCCCTTTCCATCACACAAAAAATTCACAAACCTCTTTACTAGGAACATATCACAATCCACAAATTCAATATAAAACTCATTTTCTAAAATAATGGGTGCATACCTCAAGAGGGATTTTCCTTTTTCACGAACCATTCTTAAAGTTCCAAAGGCTCTTAATTATTTACAAGGAATAATTTTCATTTTATAAAACATAATCACCCAACACTATTAAGTTTACCAAATAATTTAAAAGTTGAATTGCACAAAAAAATGTACTACACATTTAAAAACAATCTTGAACCCATGCATACCATGATGCAATTATTTCAAGAAAGTCAAGCCACCTTTTGACATTGAGTTCACACCAAAACCCATCTTTGGAAATTACATTGAAGAATTTTTGAAAGACAAACATGTCATTACAATTTTATAACTAAACCAGCTGAAATGACAAACGCCTTTAGAAATATTCATTACCAATTCAAAACCAATTCAGAAATAACTTTTCAAGAAAATTCAATTAAGACGAAATGGGTGTTAGAAATACATTTCAATTTATAAAACAAAGGCATAATCATTTCTAGAAACTGTAACCATATTTCATAGCATGTGTATATATCATAAATATAAAACATGTTTTTAAAACAAGAAAGAAATTATGGAATTCAAATTAAAGGCATAGGCATAGGCATAGGGGACCTACCTCAGGGTGGAGCCTAACCAAACATTCAGCCCTTGGAATTTTTTAACTAAGATTTGTTTCTCCCCCACTGAGAATATTCATATTCACTTACATATAAGGACACCTAGCCTATATTTACACACCCACATGGCCATGAACATGTGAAAGTGGATCGTTTCATATATTCTTATATTCATATACTAGTCGTCACTCACCTACATATGCATTTTCACATATATACATGGAAACACCTAGCCCATACATGTATATTCACTGTCATGGATGACTATATATGTAATGGGGGAACCTACACACACACATGTGTGTGTGTGTGCTTACCCATGCACATGCAGGCGAGTCGCCTTAGACCCGACGACTCGAAACCAAAAATTAGGGACCACGCACTACACATATAATTTCATAAATCAATCAGACACTTAATACAACATTTACATGATTCATAATAAGAATTTACTCTAAAAACTACTCAAAGTATTGTCTTTAAAATCAAATTCACACTAAAACCATTTGAAAATACATTTCACACCACTTACATAACTCATAAAACTCATTTGAAAAAATTAAAAGAAAAACATATAATCAATTTAATCGTTTCTAATGGACAAGCCCCTTTCAAATCCTCGCATAAACCAATTTCGCTTTAAATCACCCTTCCCATAATTTACACAGTTAAAAAACAGCATTAAAAGTACCCAACAAATGAAAATTTACTAAAGTAATCCATTTTACTTTAAAACCACCACTTTAAAACTCATTCACACCTCATGTACCTTTAAAAACCCACTTCTTTCCATTCACGCAAGCCTAAAAAAAGTACATTCAAGAAGCACCTACAAAAGTTAACCAATTTCCTTTGAAAATCTCATTTCATCATATACACATGCCAAATTATTTCGAAAATAGAATTAACAGCCCTTATATCATTTAATAAACCAATTTCATATATTATAAAACACTAACAATTTACGTATTATGGGTTGTATACCAAAACGCACCCCATTCATGTAAATAGGCTAAAAATATCAAACACATATAATACTCATTAGAAAACAAATGTTCCACAACATAAATAAAATCAGTAACACATTAAACTAATTAAGCAAGTGAAAAAATTTTCTAAATAATAGTTATACATGGAACCACCTACCTCAAACCAAGAATCTTCTGTAAGGTGGTTCCAAAATTACTATTTCACCTCGACCATGCCACAAGTAAGAAAGGTCAAGTATACGACATCAAAATCAAACACTAAAAAACAAGAAAAAACCCTACAATGGACATTATGTCTACTGAAAAACTGAAAACCCCAAATAACATGAACCAAAACTCTAGTAAAGAGGAAGAGGGGATTACTAGGGGAGCCAAACTAGAAAAGCAGGGTCATTAGTGGGAGAAGGTGTCGGCGGATGGATCGCTTGAAGGGGGTGTCAGCGAGTGGTTGGGTCATGAAACAGGGAGGTCTCCAGTCAATGGGTGTGCGTGAGCAAGGTGTCATCAGTCGAGGTGTGCGAGTGAGCAGGGGTCGTGCAGCTGGTGTTGTGTGCTGGGAAAGATGGATGGATTAGGGGGTGCAAATGGGTCGTGTGAGGTAGGAGATACAAGAGGGGGGAGGCACGTGACACACAGGTAAGGGGTAGATTGGTGTTTGGAGGAAAGAAAACAAAAAAACCCTATTTAAAATTAAACCCACCTTATAAAATTAAATATAATAATTATAAAAATATTATTATTATTATTATTAGTTTAATAAAAACTAAATTTTTAACACACAAAATGATACGATTAATAATATTGATAATAACACTAATATTAATAATAATAATAATAATAATAATAATAATATTTTCAATAATAATATTATTATTATTATTATAAAAATTATATTAAATTTCATTTCATTTTTTCCTCATTTTAATTTATTTAATTATTCCATTAATTTCATTGATTTCGTTTCTTGATTTATTCTTAAATTTGGAAAACCAAGCAGTTATCCCGAACGGCTCAAGAAACTGTGTGAAGATCATGTGGTGGATTCTTTCCATTCTAGAATTGACCATACAGGTACTATGGATGACTTCATGGATTCCATTAACCGTGTGGTGTCCATGCACCAACCTAAAACCCATAAATTTTCCAAACATTAGGAATTTAAATCGGGGATTCAACCCGAACCCCAACCATGATATTCAACTCCATGAAATATTCTATAAATAAATAAATAAATAAAAAGGGTTAGGTGTGAAATTTTGAACTTTTGGAGAAAATGAAAACCTAATGTAATCTTCCTATCATTCCATTAATTGAAATGGTTCAAAAATATATTTTCATTTGAATAAAATATAACTTATCTTTCAAAAAATTAAATATTTTATTACCAAGATAAATAAAATATTTAAAAACATTATTTAACTCTTTAACATTTATTTGGTCAAAAACCTCACATATAATAGTATAAAGGTAAGTGTAAAAGTGATTTCTATGTTTTACCACATAGTTTTCACAATGTTTTAGCTCTTTTTCTAAGGTGATAAATCTTTAATATGGTCACTATTCACCCTGACCAAAAATTAAGTTGACCATGTTAAATTAAATTGATTATGATTATTCCAAATATTTAATCCATTTTATAAAATTAAATTCACAGAAGTGAGAAAATTTAATATAAAATAAATCTTGCAAAATGCATCAAAAAGCGATTTTCTAAAAATATGCCCTCATGAGTGTAAAACAAATTTTATATCAATATTAAGACTAAAATTGATTCAAATTATATTAGTTTAATTATTAATAATATTAATTAATTTATTTTAATTTTAAAAAAATAAAAAGTGAAATTTTTAATTACATAAAAAAATATAGTTTTCAATAAAAAAAATTATTTTTAACAAACATTGAAAAAGAAATAAATTTATAAAATTATCAATAATTCACTCTAAGATATCTATGAAAATATTATATGAAAAATTATGGTAGGTTTTTAAAATATATGTTTTAACTCTGTAGAAATTAATTATTTTATTTTTTTTTAAAATAAATAATAAACATTTTTTAAGAAAATGAATTTTTTATGCATAAAATATTTTTACTAATACGAGAGATCTTCATTATAAATAAATATAAATTATTTAAAAAAATTATATAGATTATTAATAATTTAACTATTCATATTCATATAACTATTCAAATTGCTAATTGTAATGGCTTGGTTATGATGGTCATGTTTAAATAACAATAACATTTTAATGGTATATTTGGTTTGTTTCAACTCTATCTTATGAGTGACACAGCTTATTAATAAAATTAAATTTATTCTAAAATCTCAAGGTGTTACATTATTACACACTAAAATAAATTTCAGTCAAAATTTTATCCTCATCAACAAAGGATTAATATTTGAAAATTCCTTTCTTAAAAATCAACATTATATACTGGGATAATAAAAGGTCCTTAGAAAAGAAAAGTTGGAAAATTATAGCTACATGAAAGATAACATATTTAGGTTCCCCGATAAGAAGAAAATTAGTGTATATTAAAATATATACATGATGGAGAAAAATGAAATCTAAGCACTAATAGGGTGTTATAGAGAACATATTTGTTTGAATGTTGATGACTACAAATCCATTAAATCGGTGTGGGGTGAAAATTCCATCAATTTATTGGAAATAATGGTATTATGATAAAAAAATTTATTTCATGATATTTTTTATAAAATTGAGGGATTATTTTATTATCATGATAGAGAATATGAGAAAATATACATAACTGATTTCATTCCATTTCAAAATCACAATTTCATCCAATTGTTATGCCTTAAAAATTTCAAATTTGTCTTATATTCCTAGAAATAATTTTTTAATATGAGTTTTACATTCTTAAAGAATTGATATTACTTTTAATGGATAATATGAACAATAAATGAATTACAATTAATTTCTTATTTATTTAAATATTTAATAAAACCAAAATGGTTATCACCCATTATACAATATAGATAATTATAATACATTAATTTCTTAAAACTTAATAATAATAATAATAATTAAACTTAATTAATTTAATAAATATTTAATGTTGTGAATTCTCCGAAAACATGTTTGAACATATTAATACCTATAAATCTAAAATAATTGATCACAAAATTTTTATTTTTCAAAATTAATGTTATCATTTATCCCCATAAAATAAGAAGTAACTCATAATTTCCCATAATAAACATGTGAATACCTTGATTCTTATAAAAAATTATAATAACCTTAAACACCATAAAAAACATTATGAAAAAATATAATATTTTATGATTTAATAGTACTCTTATTCCCCAAAAAATCACATATTATTCAATATATTCTCAAAAAATCAAAAAATAAAAAAAATCATCCATTATATTATAAATTATTTTTTCATCAATTCAAAATCCAATTTCTAGGTCACCAATATGGTCTAATTTAATTTATCAAAATCAATCATCGCTTTATCCGAAATAAAAATTATTATATCAACATCATTAATAGATTAATGGTTATCATTCCCTTAATATTATGTTATAATAAAATATCCCCTTACCACTAAATCACATTTCTTGGTCATAATTACCATTTAATATATTCTAAAAAATACTTAATGTAAAACTATTATATTATAATCCAAACATATTTCAGGATTATTATTATCATAATACCATTGATAAAAATATATCTACAATATTATTCTTTAGTACTAATAGATAAACACATCACTAATTTAAATTCCTTCTTAAAACATTAACTAGGATTCATTATCTAATTCAATAGTAACACCTTCCTTTTATATGTCATTTGTTCTCTCTTCATCATCAATAGAAAAACCTTTACTCATATAACATTATCAATCCTATTGTTGATCAGTCCCACTAGGACATAAATTTCTATTATTCCCATTCTTTCAATATTTAAAACATTCAATCATCGATGAGAAATTAGGATAACCATTATTCTCATCCATTTTTTCAGAGAAAATTTTATTTTTCCTCTATAATTACTTTCTCTGGGTCCTTATTTTCTACACTAAAAAAATATTCTCATTCTTTGGATACATTCACTAATGTTCTTATTCCCACATTTTATACATGAAGAAAGCTGATGTTTCTTTCATTCATGGTATTCATGAAACTCAATATGTTTCATATTTGGTGTGTTAGAAAACTCACCCAAGTTAACATTATTAATAATATAATGATATTGATGATGAGGAATAATAAGAAGGTTTCACCTTTATTATTTTATTTCATTTGTTTTCTCATGTTTATGATCATTAAATTATATGCCACATTTAGTGTTAACATGAATCCTCCAGTTTCGAGTCATTGAAAAAAACCTAAAATCATAGTGTGAGAAACATTTATCATATTGAGTAATCATGTAATCATGAAAGATTATTCAAAGGAAATATAAATCATGACACATTATTTTAAATATATTAAACCCTATGTTTAACCTTTTTTATCCATTACCATAATATATACAAATCCTTTATAATGGTCCTTAATTTCAATGTGAATTTACCCAACCATATCCCCCGTTGGTGTCAAATCAGGTGCATAGTAAGTAGACACTCTCCATTCATTAGAATGACATTTTAAATTTACTTGACCAACAAATTTTGGATTTAATACACCAATAAACATCTCCTATAAAATAAAATCCACTAGTAGTTTCCATAAAGGGATGTTTTTTTGGAACACCAGACTCCTTTCATTACCCTAACAGAAGAAATTCTCATATTTGTTGGATTATCCTGAGTTTTCTCACCAAGTATTTATCGTCCTAGTTTCCAAAGATAACTAAACCTTTTTTGATACTAACTATAATTACCCATACCTTTTTTGGATAGATATTATATCTTATTAAATGAATATTCATTACCTAACATTAGGATCCATTATAGAATAGTATAGGTTTGGTGTCTATGGAAACATGGATACATTAACAACTTGTCCATAAGAGATCAAAATAATCTCCCACTGAGTTATTCATAAACATCACCCTTATTCTACATAACATACTTGAAACCCTTATTTAAAAACTTATTAAAGTAAATATAAAATATAGTTATCATATATTCTTAGCAACAGTAAAAAAAGAGATATTAATGATCGTTAAAAAATTACATGATCGTAATTTTATAAGAATATGATCTTAACTTGTGTAAAACCATAACCATCATATAATATATCATAATCATGATTCATGGAATAATTCATGGATTTTCACAAGACATGAATCATAAATAAATCAATTAACATGATCCATGAGATTTTTACATTGGTATAAGAAATAAGTTTGTGGCATAGTCATGTGAATTGAAAATCATTTTTTAGTAGTGAAGGATCGCTACCAAGATTATCATAGTGGATTGGGTTCATGTCCTTTTCTATAATCAAGGTTCAATCCCAGGAATATCATGGTAGACTGATTTCATTTTCGATTTTATAGACAAGCTTCACATACAATACTATCATAGTGGATAAAGTCCCTTACTAAATTGGGTTCACACCCTACTCCAATCCTTATTATCTTATGATATATCCACCTTTACCCAATGAATCAAATGGATATAACGAACCCACCCATCCATTATTTATAACATAACCACCATACTTGGTTAATAATAAAACAATTATTACTTAATTTATAATAGAACTAATTATCATTGTATACATAATAGATTTATCAGCATACCCAAATATTATAAACCTTTCATCATATATCATAACTCATAGAATTGAAAATATGTTTTATAAAAATTTCAAAATTTCATCATAGAATAACCCATAGAAAATAAATTTTTATAAACATATTTTAATAATAATTATAAACCATCCAAAGAAATAATAATGACTGTTTTCTTGAATCATATCCCTAGTAAAGAATAAGTAACATCAAAGATATTATCATATTTTAAAATAACATTAAAATATAACTAGGATTAATTCATGTGAAAAATAACCTTTTTATTCTAAAATATCATATTTAAAAAATAAAATTTTACAAAATAATATGTAAAAATAATATTTAAAAATCCATGAATAGTTTTAAAGTAATATTGAAATCATTTAACATTCATGGGGGTATGAAATTTTTTTCATTCCAAATACAATGAATTGAATATCCCTTTATCATTTCTTGAAAAAAGTTCAAAAATACTTATTTTTTAAAAAAGAAATGATAATTCATTTTAATTTTTTTTAAAATAGTAAATAGTTGTTAAAAATTACATAAAAATCTTTATATAATAGTAATATTAATATTTAATTTTTTTAGAAAACATGGATATGGAAGGAAATATATTTTCAACCAAATATTTTAATTAAGTCATATTTATTTAAAAACATTATTTTGGTCTCTTTAGTACATAAAGTGAAGAAAATTAAGGAAAAATGTATTATCTAAAAACAACCATATGATATTACAATTAATGATTTTATTGAGAGGTATATTATAACCTTCCATCATTGGAAAAATTGTCATAAAAAAATCATGATAAACAATTATATTATAACATAAATCCATTACCACATTGGTTACATTTGAATCATAATCCCAATGAAAGAAAGAATATTGGATGGATATTTATATCACATAATTTTAAGGAGATGATTCATAAAATACTTTAATTTTAATTATATAAACCACATAAAAGAAACAAGTGGTGAATATGGAACATGTCTTATAGATATTAATGTGACGTGAAAATCCCTTAACTCAGGTATTATATTTCTTCCTACGTGTTCGAAAATCATATATAAAAAAAAATAATTTATTATGCACATATTATAGAATTTTAAACAAATATATATATATATATACAATCATATATTATTTAATTATAAAAATTTATCACTTGTTTATTAAAAATAATAATAATATCCCTATTATGGGTGATAATTATTTTTTTAGGAGTGTTTTGATTCATTAGATACAATAAATATAAATTTATAATGGTTAAATCATATCAATAATGTTAAAAATTATATAAATATCATATATTTTCAATATAAATATTTATACTCATCCATAAATGTTATAGTTTAAAAATAATTTACACCAATTATAGAGATAGTAGGCCATGCATACCCATGAACATTGTTTTTATATTTCAATGGATATGATTAAGGAAAATTATATAATAATCAACATTTATATAATCATATATAAAATATATATTTTTTAATTAAATAATTATAAACATCTAATTAATGTGTTGATGAAAAAGGAATTACATTGCTATGTTGAGACCGTAAACTGTACGAACACAAGAGAGATGTTTTCACAATCCATGGGATGGAAAGAATGTGGATAATGATTTTTCAATAAACTTAATAATAATTCAGTATATTAATTATATTTAATTAATTATATCAAAATCTATTTTATGTATTTAAATATGGTATTATAAGAAATCAAATTTAAAAATGCTCAGTTATGAGTTATACCACATCATTTATAAACATTATTTGGTTTACATCTTAATCCTTGGAAGGATAGCGTTTTGGAAATACTAGAAGTTCTATGATGTGGTGAAATTGAAGAATATGGTTTTATGGTAGGTACTGAAAGATCCATAAGGCTCAAAAGGATTGAGGAATATAGGATAAGTCGTTTTGTTTTATATGTTAGGGGAGGTAACCCTTATAAATAATAAATTATAAAATTATTATAAATTATTTTTCATAATAAAGTGATATAAAATTGATATATATGGATGATATAGTAGGGATAAGTGGAATCCAACTCATCCAATATTATTTATATAAGTTTTTGTAATGTTTTAATATAAATTATTAGATTTAACCACTCGTTAAATCTTTTGATAACTTCCACAATATCAATGTTTTTTACATGTTAAGTGTCAAGAATGCTACCTTAAAAATAAAAGTATCCATAAATTTAAAATTCATCAAATTTTCAACCATATCTCATTTAATTGTAAAAATATATTATTTTTAATAATTTTAAATAATTTCATAATATATTATTATCATTAAATTTAATTACTGAAACTTTTCCACCACTCATTTAATTTTACATTAAATAAACCAATAAAAATATGTAATTAGAATATAAACCACTAAAAACTGTAGATATGTTATGTTTAATAAAGAAATTAATGAGACAAAGTAATTCACCCATATTTTATTACTGATTACAGTTTTAAAATCATTTATTTTATTTTTCTATTAATTTAATAAACACTATGTCAATGTTGCATAAGAATTTAAATTTATTATTCAATAACTAGAAAATAAAAATAAATTATTGTGACAACACTAATTAATTCATATTTAAAATAAAAATTTATGACTGAACATACCCTATGTTTATATTAATGTTAAAATTTTAGTGTTATTAAATTCAAGAGAGTGACATTTGGTAATTATTATTTTCTTAAATAATATAATGGATATAATAAAATAAAATTGTAAAAAAGTGACACCAAATTCAATGAAAATATGTGATAGGCTCAAAATAAAACCAAAAAATCACATTTGGTAAAGTGTTGGATACATTTTAATCTTTATCTTTTATTTAAACCACTTTAATCATATTTTAACTATAACCATAATATTTTTACTTTTAAAATGATAACATAAATATATGATAAAACATAAAGGATCCTTATAACCAAATTTTGAAATAATGATTCCAAATTTATAATCTAGTTTTTTAGATTTAATTTTACAGGTAGATTAAATTACTTTTAATATAAGAATGAAAAATGCATTGAAAATACTTTTTCAAAAAATACCTGATTGAATAATAGAAATAATTTAACTAGAAAATAAATAATTAAATAGGATTAAAAGATTTATTTTGGTTAAATAAAAAAAATATAAGATTTATAGACTTTCATAGTAATTCGACATTGAATAGAATCTTCCAATCATGTCGTTAATTAAAAAGACTAAAAATAGATTTTAATATGAATAAAATATAACTTATCTTTCAAAAAGGTTATGATTGTGTTCTCAAATTCAAAATTGTAACAATGAAACCTAAACCAATGGGTTCAAGTTGTAATGTAAAATGAACCCATGTGTGCCTACCAATACGTATGAGGTTATCGACTATCCACGAGAATCCAAGTCTGTTAATGGGGAGACAATACCTTTAGTATCCTTTCATAGAGAAAAATAATAAGAAAAATATAAAAATATAATTATTGTACATATGGAAAAAAATATGGAATGCATGTAATATAATTAAATTGGATCCCAAAGTGTTGATCCAAAATATATTAATAAGTGTAAATAAAATATAAATAAAATGGTGATCGTTTGAAGTTTGTTCTGGTTTACTATAAACTTTGTACTCCTCTATATAAGCATATATCATGGGGACCTTACCTTTTTTCAGATCCCACATAAAAACTATAAGCGTGCTAAATTTCCTATGTTGGGTGTGAGAACAAGAATATATATGACACAACCAATGCATCCTTACCCATATTCTCTCCAGTATAACATTTTTATGACATAATAATATTAAATGTGCAATGAAAACTAACATGCCATCCATATATGAGTGTTTGTGTGATGAATAAGATAATGAAAACCCTTGAATATACTTTCGTCATCTCTAGTCCAAAACATTAATGTGAGATGTGATTATTATCTCAACTGTACATGAGGATAGTAATCTTATAGTAAGAAATCCTCATAGAATCATGCAAACATGATACCTAGAATCCTATAGTCACCAATTTTTTCATGCTTCCCAGTATCATCTAGTCTTGAGTAACTGTGTTACCTAACATCCACTAGGATTACTTGTGTAACATGATACTTAATATTTACTATGTATCCTAAAGTGCATCCTCACCACATTATCTATGAATTTCTCGTATCTCCACCCTATACCCAGGCCCATTATCACCATCATCACAAACCATCACACTTCCCTTCCATGCATAATCATATCATAATAGTCCTTTGGTTTTGAGAAACAATAATGATACCTCCAATAGAGGTAATATATGTACAAGATAGATGATATATTGAAAATGCATTGACATGAGAATAAATAAGAAATAAAAATGGTGTGTGATCATAATCCAATATCACAAAGCTAGTCTAATATCCCACATGGAAATAGTGACAAAATTAATCTCATGACTCCACACACACCCACAAGTGATCACAACCCTGAAAAATTATAAACTATTTCAACAAATAAATTACAACATCAAAATATGTGTGAATAAATCCCTATGAGGTAAGGAACTTCCTAACTCATGGGTTTCTATGTCAATGTCAAGTTTTGTCGATGGAAATGTCACCCAAACCATATTCACTCAATAGATAGATCATGATAACCTACCAAAAACTCCTTGAATTAATTCTAAAAAAATATGAAAAGGGTTATAGAGTAAAGAAGGGAGAAACATGTTAAAGTGATCGTGGTCTATCATCCCGAATAAATCCATCATGATCAGTTGGAATAAAGGAGTATGAAGGCTCTCTAGAAAATTTGGGAGGCTATATGGTGAAATAAATATACTAGGACATATAGGGATACATTAATAACCACAAAAAATAGGGTGGAACACTATGACAGAAGGTATCCATGGAAGATACTAGCACATATCAACACTGATGGTTGTAATGTTGTCTCCTTGTCAGTAATGTACCACAACACAGAGTAGAGTACTGTGATGTAAACAATGAGATCTAGACCTTAAGGAGTAGAAGGTACTTATATGGCATATAAACAAAAGTTTTTGAAAAAATACTTTGTTTTATGGTGACATACCGTGATTTAGAATAGCTCTTGTATCCTTTAATAATTCGTTGATTCATAAAGAATAAAAATGGTGTATGGGTTCTTTTAGGGGATCGATCGAGAACCTTTCCATGTAAAAATTTCTGGTTAAACCCTCATTGTATTTCAACTCTTGAATTATGAAATAGAAAACCTAAATACATTCTAAAATAAACATTAAAACCAAAAAACTATAAGATTTATTATTTGATAAATGACTTTTCTAGTCATTTTTTGTTGATGTTGAAAGAGGTGATGAAACATGGTGTAAGCCACCATTGAAGAACCATCATTAGTTGACATAACCACATCAATGGTGACATTAGAAACTCATTAAACCACACCCTTATGGATTATGGCCTTCCTATGTGGTGTGGACACAACTTCACAACCACATTATAGTGAAACCACTCTACTATAGCATGGTGTCACCAATTTTGGATAGAAATGTCACAAAAATCACAGTTTACTATCCACAAGCATCTCAAATCCCACAAGACATTATACTTTACAACTCAATATCAAATATGATAATAAGGTAAAAAAAATATTCATTAATAAATAGGGATTTTTTTATTACTCTACCCCCTCTAATGAATTCCCATCCTTGATAAGTATCTCCAGGGCTCATGTTCGAAAAAATCATATCACAAAACTCAAATTTTGGCTTCTCACTCCCATGTATCCTCATGGATCCTTCCATGTTGCAATTAAATATAGATAAGTGGTATTATATTCACATGAATTAATTTCTTACTATAATATATAATCTACATCAGACATTCCTCATAAGATGCATCGGGCTCTAACTCAATGTACTCACATTTGATGACATGAATAGGATCAAATATGTACCTATATATCTATAACACTTGAATCATTTCATTTATACCTCAGTAACATGGATGAAGCTCTAGATGGTATGAAACTATCCTTAAATTTTCATTAACCTAAAAAGGCCTATGAAAAAATAGTATTATCTAGACTTTCTTCATCAGATATTAATTCCATAACTGAGTATTTACTCCCAAGATAAACAGATCCCCCACAATGAACTCCAAAGGTCTCCTCATATGGAAAAATAATATATTTTTATGATATCATAAGTGATAAAACACTTTTGAATCATTGTCACTCTCTTAGAGGTGTCTTGAACCAAACTAGTTCCTACAACCACTACCTGACCATCCTTGTGGCACTGAGTACTAAAAGGCACATCCATCCATAAACAAACATAAAGGTATAGATCTAGTTTTTAGTATGGTAATTGTTTTTTATGTGAATTTAATCATGTTAAAATGAATATAATACACTCCACTAAAGTATAGAACTCAATATTGATTCATATCCACCAATATGTATATAGGTCACTCAAGCTACCCGTCTAACTGAGGACGATACACTATGCTCAATCTCAGCTAAGTCCCTAGGGAATTCTAAAAACCCTTCCAAAATAACAAAATAAAATGATTGTATCTATCAGAAAAAAAAATTTAAATTTAACTCCATATAAGTTCATGATCTTATGGGTGTATCATTCTTTCATCCCCTCTACTGTGTGTGTGTCTTGGATCAGAAAAATGTGAGAGATTTTTTTTAGCCAATTGAAAATTGCGCATACATCATCACAACTCCATCAAGTACTCAGTAAACCTATCACAAATTCAACCATGAAATCATCCCACTTACTCATGAGAACATGAAGTGGATACATCAAACCATTTGGACACTGGTTCTCATCCTAACCCTCTAGGGGAAAGGAATTAAGATAAAAATCAAGTGATTCTTCTCTTCATCCATCACCAAGAGAAATGTAGCTTTAACTCATGCTACATCTTCATCACACTGAGATGAAATACCCATCTTGAATTATGGTAATATCTTATCAACTCCACTCTAATGGAATCGTGGACTTCTACACTCCCATGAACCATGATTACTTAATAGTCATCCTTCAAACTTTTGGGTATCAGGTCACCACCAACTAGGTGTTCACTAATCATATCACACTCTATGCCTGACTCCTGACTTTTCCACACCAATTCCATAAGTGAGAATGTGATAAATATAGGGGAAAAGTCATAGATCTTTGGTCCCTCAAAGTATTCATCCTCTAATCAGGAAACAATATCATCAGGCACCATTTCTCCTATGAATGTTAATCACCAAACTCTTTCTCAACATGTGTCTTATGGCTAAGAGCATCTACAATGATGTCAAACATCCATGGTGTATATATTATATCAAAATTTAACATGTAATGAAACTCAATCCAACACCTCTATCTTAGGTTTGGGTACTGGTATGTGATGATATAATGAATGATATTATGGTCTATGCAGATAAAAAATCTATCACTAAAGACATAGTGTTTCCAAAAAATCAAAGAATGGACCAAGTATGCTAGATACAGATCATGTCTATAGTAGATAAACACATCAGGTCATAGATTACAATAACCATAGTCCACTACCTACTCTCTCAACATCAATACAACTCTTATTCCAATTCAGAATTTATCAAAATACACTATGTAAACAATTACAGGCATAGGTAGTATTAGTACTATATTTTTCATTAATAATTCATTTAATTTAATGAATGGTTATTCACAATGGTCAAAATATTTGAAATTAAATTCCTTCCTAAATAGTGTATTCATTAGTCTTAATTTTTGGGAGAATTTCTAGATTAAGTGATAGTAGGATCCAACTAAACCCAGATAGATCTAAATCATAAACAAGTTTCGAGGATTGGTTTAAGACATCATAGAATCCACATTCTCTAGGTCCAATGATAAACCTATCTCAGATTCCACATGTCCTTGTATATTCACTTCATTAATCAAGAATCCATACATTAAGATCTTATCATAATTCCAATGTTCTCTAAGTGTAATCAATACTATATTAAGGTTCTTGGAATTCCACTCAAGTGTTCACGAGTAGATAAGGATATTGTTGAAGAACACCATGAAAAATGAGTATATTTATGGGTGAATGATCAACTTCATGAGATCCTTGAACATATATAATGGGTTCTTTAGTCAAATAAGAAACACCATGTGCTCATATAAACCATTCCTTCTCTGAAACAACAACTCCATATTCTTATCCTCTCTATATCATAACTGTTGATATCATGATTGAATATCAATCATTGAGAAGTATGGAGATCCCCATAAATGATCAAAAAAATTATCAGTCCTAGTAAAGGAATATTATTTCTTCATTATCACCAGGTTTAACTTATGGTAATAAATAAATGTCCAAATATTTTTATCCATCTTCTTAGTGAACTACACAAGTGATATTTACAGTGAGGTACTTATCTCGTTCAATATCTTCTACTCTATTTCCATGAGATATACATTATAAACCATTATCTCCTCAAGAACCATATGATAGTAGGGTACTGAAATGGTTTGTTCACCTGACATGAGATAAATATCTTGGTCAACTCCTCTATCAAGAGGGGGTTTTGTAATGTAATCTTTGAAGACATATTTATAGATGTCCATGACTGTAGGTAAAGTCATTGGGGCTATCAATTATCCATCTAAAATAGTCAATCCCACCATTTGTGTTTTCATCATACAAAGATGAATGTGTTAGGGAAAACCCTACCTTACCCCAGTTTCTACTCTACAATCATTAAGAACATATCTCTCTTTGTGGAATTGAACAAAAAACATATCTGATAACAATAAATTTGAACATGTAAGTTGTTTAGCTAATCCATGTTGAGGATTGTATCAACAGACATCATTTATAGATTCAATAACTCTCATACATTTTCATAATTGGAGAAAATTATATAATACTTTTGGAATACCTATATATGGTTCTTTATTTTCCCCACTGGTGTATTTAGGGAGACCAACTCATAGTATAACCGGACTGGGTAGTCCGGTCTAGATACAACATGGAAAATATAATAGAATGCGAAGAACCGATGTTAAATAAATAATATGATAATGTATAAGTGATGAAGTATGTACCTAGGATAAAACATGGACCCTCATCAAAATTTATAAGAGTTTGGTCCACTACATGGAAACAACCTACCTTAGCTCCATAAACCTTCCCATGAGGTGTATTATATGCCTGATTTTGTGCTTGATAACCCAAGAAGGACCTTTGGATCCCTAAATTTTTCTATATTCACCTCCCAACTAAATATTTGTTGAAAATTTATTGTAGATTTATTTTCTTTCCACATTTGTTGGAACTTCCTATGAGGGTTTGTTCATACCCAACTATAGTGTCTGATTATTTCATAGTAGAAGCACTATGGTTCACCTATAGAAGGAAATAATGATTAAAAACTATGTTATACCTACATGCCACTTTTTTATTGCATGTCACTATCCTTCTTCTTTCTTCTATTAGAATAGGTACTCATGGAATTAGTAGGAGTTCCACCCAAGTGATTATAGAAATGTGTAAATAATCAAATACCCATTCATCCTCTAAAATCATCTCTGTGTTCAGGTCCTTCAATAGAACATATTAGTATAATGATAATTTATAGTTCCAGTCTTACTTTCTAAAATCAGTTTAAAGTATTATTTTTATCATCTTTTCCTTTTGAAAGTTGTTTTCATCTGGAATAGGATAAAATATAGAAGCTCAGTAATTTTTTTGGAATATTTAGATATTATCATGGATCCCTACTACATTTTAATAAATCCATATTCTTGGTTAGTATTTATAGTCCAACCTGACCCATGACCCCCCACCAATTCTTTGAGAGTCCCTATTACATGAAAACTACCAATTTCACCTTCATTCCTTTTGTCATCTTGAAAATGTTTAAGATACCCACTTTTACTCTACCCAATCCTTCACCTCATGTGGTCTGATGATGGATTTAAATGTTGGAGGATACTAGATTTGGAAATCCATTGGATATTCTTCCATAGATCTCAATGGTAACTATAATTGGACCACTGCATGCACCACTGGGGATGGTATGGGAACATGCTCATGAGGACCCTCTTAGTTAGATGGGGATCCCACCAAATGTTTGTGAGGTGGAATAATCTATAAAAATAGGGAAATTAGGAATATGAAAAGACACTAACCAATATTTGTGATGAAATAAGGTTTTTCTTTTGATTTTACCCATAACACAAGGTACACCCTCTCTAAGAACTATTTATAGTCTATGTCCCTTGATGTTATTAATAGTCATCAGATATATACTAAAACAACAAAAATCTCAATTCAAATAATTAATTATAATAAAAATATTTCATAATATAATTGTAGAAAAAATGTATCATACAAAGAGAATACATCTTAAATATATTTTACAATAAAGGAATTTAATTAAAGAAATAATATGTAAACAACATTTATATATGTGGAATGAAAACCAACATGTCTAGTTCGGAAGTATGAAGGAACTAAAAATCAAATAAATCACATATCAAAATCATGTGCATCAACTAAGGTGAATTTAATCAATGGTAAGAACCAAATATAATTTTAACAAATTTATGGAAACTCAGAGGTCCACTATATAGTGATTTCCAGACACTATCATAGTTCCCCTACCTAAATACTAACCATACTATATCCTATATATCATGTCCTAAATCATTCCAATGATAAGAAACTAGTTATTGAGTCTTATTCCTCTAATAAAATTTTGTAGAATCCCTTCCCAAACCACAAGTTCTAATCCATAAGGTCACATGACCTCATCAACACCTCCCTATATGCAAGAGGCTTCTTACTAGAAGAGAGGGTCCAAGTATTTCTATGGGGAGACTTAACCCTCACTATCACATCATGGAAAAAATATTAACAAAAAAAATAAAATATACTAAATTACATACAAAAAATAACATTGGAAAACATGTCATACAAATAAATGGTCTCGCAATATGGTGATCTATATTTGATTAATAAGTACAAGTAAGAAGTAAATAAAATTGTAGTCCTCTAAAGTTAAAATAACTACCTGAAATTTCCTAAATAAAAATCCCTTTTTGATTAAATTAAGGCATTATTAAGTTATGTTTTGATAGAAAATAAATGAACTAATTTGATTATTTTGGATAATTATATGGTATATCTAATTTAAAATACCATTAAACCTCATAATCATTCATAGTATAGTAATTATATAGAGACCATTAATATTAGAGTATAAAGGGTTATTATAAAGTCCAATAGACAAAGAATAATGGAGTGGTGGCCTCGACCCATAGGATATATCCTATGAAGCCCATTTTTAAAAGTTTCTAAGGGAGATGAATGACTAGGTGTTTCCCTTTACCAATCCCAAGTTGAGATTCAATAACTAAAGCATGAGTGAAACTGACTATAGGATAAATTCATGCTTATTGTAATCATGACCTAATCCATTTTTGCTAAAACTCTCCAATAAATTCCTACTATCACAAATGTTAGTCTTAGGGAATACACATGTTAATAATGGGTTACGTTTATAGAACCAAAAATTAATAATGTTTTGTATTCTTTTAATAAAATAATAATTAAAATTATCATTTTTATTGTTACTCTATAATTAATTAAATAATTAGTTTGATAAAACAGGATTTTGATGCTATAAAATTCAAATACTACTTTTAGAAATATATAGTTTCAATAAAGAAATTATTTTTATTGAATTAAAAAATTTTGGAAATAATTTTATATTTTAAAAAAATATTATTATTAAATAATATTTATTTAAATATAAATTGTAATAAAATTTTATGAAATCAAATTTAATTTTTATAAGGGTTAGAAAACTTTTATTATAAAAATTAGTATTTATCAATAAATGAGGATTTTGATTTAAAATTGTAGATTATAAAATATAGATAATTATTTGTATAAAATAAATATAATTTTATAAATAATAATGTATAAAATATCCAATAGTTATTTTTTCTTAAATTTTTTAGATATATGAATTTTTCGATCAAAAATATATTCAGTAGATTTATAAGGTATATATCATGATATAATAAAATCCAAAAAGTAATTAAATAAATACTATAATTAATATACATCAACAAAATTGTGTTTCCTCATTAAAATAATGTGTTTTTATTTTATTTTATTAATTTTATAAACCCATAATGAATCCTCCAAAACATAAGTTATATTTTAATGTTTTAAAAACAACTATTTATAAACATGACACACATACACATCCCAATGGTATTAATTTAATGAGTTAGGTTCACAGCCTTATCAAATAATTAAATCCAACCCTATTTACTTGAATCTATGGGTGACACAATTTTTTGGTTAGTGGTTTGGATTAATTTACTATATAGTGTCTAAAAACTATGCTTTGAAGATAATAAAGAATTCCACTCTATTTTTCAATATAAACCAACACAACCCCTCATTACTCTTCACTCAAACCCCTTATAGCATGATTTTACTCTACATTTACCTATCTAGAGACCTCCTAAGGTCCAAAATGCTCTTAATAATCTCCTCCCATGCATTTTAAAGTACTATCTCAAGGTAAGGGATCCTCTACATCTCCACTTTATTCAAGAACCTTCTTTATATTATGCCTTTTTTCCAATTTTTTAAGTTGGGATACATTTTCAAACATAACTTATATTGTAATTATTATTTAATAGTGATGATATAACCATTTTACTGTCATTAAACCCTTCCATGAATCATTATTTACACCCAATATACAGCCAAAATTATCCTACGATTTTTCCATTCCAAAAGTTTTTATAGTTAATTACTACCTCCATTTCCACTCAATGGTATTGATCTAGATGTTACTATCCTTTAATGATTCAGGATATACATGTATGTAAAAAGTATTCATTGATATTGGCATTAAATTTAATGAAAAAAATTATTATGTTGTATGATCTATGTGGTACACAAATGCATGTACATTATATGAATATGATGGGAGGACCTACAATTATATATACTTCCAATTCATTGTGTAATGTTTTCATATTATGATATTCCATGTGTGGTTCATGATAGGTTATCCTAAGCGCACAATGTTATATTTCCTTGGTAGTTAGCCTTAACTTATTCTTATGATTTCATATTTTATTTTATCACCATATTCATATATAGCCTTTATGTTATAATTATATATCATGATTCAATCTTTAATTTTAGGACTCTCATCCGTTTTATGTCTCATTGATATTAATGTTGACTCACCTGTATTACTTTCATTATGTTACGTTGTGATTATTCTCCTACTAGTCTCTATAGATCACCCCTTTCTTATGTACATCTCTAAGTTATACTGTGTAGTTTTAGATGATCCATGCAATATAATATTATGATTGTGTGTTTTTATATAATGATGTTGTTCCCATGTTTTATGTTATTAGATAATGTACCTAATTTTCCAAATAAAATAGGCCTCATTATCTTATGTAGTTGTATTATTTATAACTTAATGTAAAAAATCATGAAGTAAAGTGTATTAAAGATGTGGGTTTTCATATTTGGTATCATAGGAAAGGCAGGTTATTTTTGGGATTAGGATTATAAAACTCTAGTGAAAGCTTTAGGTATAAGTATAACCAAAGGAAAAAATACCAAAATTTTTGTAAAGTATATTGTAATTGGTTTCAATTTCAATATTACCCTACCTCAATTCTATACGTGGGTGTGGATTTGGAAAATTTATACATAGCGGTAATAACCTCAAAATGGTCACATTATTTGTATCTCGATTATCTACTTGTGCATGAAAAAAGGCCTTGTTGTACCCCCAGTTTGAAAATCCCAGGGGATATTCCTTGGTAAATTCACATACTCTTCACATACCATCATGAAGAGAACACAACTGCCTATAAAATTTACATTTTTAAAATATATCATGGATAAAATATATTAAAACCTTAAAATTCATTAGTTACTGATTATATAACATATTAAAGATTTAACTTAAATGTTCGTAGTTTCTATTTTATTTGTGTAATAGTTTGAAAATTAAAATCCCTTTGACAATTTTGAAGTAAATGATTTGAAACAGAATCAAATAATCAAAGGAACCCATGTTATCCATTCATGAACTTCAAATGTTCAATTTGAATATGGTTATATTCATTCCTTCATAACAAGAATGTTTAGTATAACTATTCAAACACCACCTCAAATCATTGATGTGGAGTTATCAGTGAAGATGGAAAATGGTTTAATTATTACATCCCAATAATATATCTCATCAATTTTCAAATTTTTTGGATTAATATCCCAGAACCATTGTGATAATTTTCTTATTTAAGTTTTATTTTATTTTACGAATGGATCAGAATTCATTTTATTGAGCCAGTATAAATTGCATAGAGAATGAAATAACCCTCCATATTTAAAATCTACATATTATTCTATAAAATTTAATATATTGATATGGATTTAATTTGGTAACAACATATCAATAATTGATATTATATCCCTATGATAAATTTTATATGGATTAAATAAATGGGACTAAGGGAAATATCACCCATGATGGCATGACCATTTTAAAGGAATTTGTTGATGTATTTCGCAAATAATTTTTTGGACTTCCTCTTAGAATAGTGGTTGATATATCAATAAAAAATATACCCAAAGACATTACAATATAAATTCTTCATATATAATTGAAACTATTGAAATTTAGGTGATGAATAAAAAACTATAGGAGAATCTAGGTAAAGGTTTTATACGACCAAGTGCTTCACCATGGGGTAAACTAGTCCACATTGTTATGAAGAATAATGGTTTAATTCACCCCAAAATTGATTATCATGAGCTCAATATGATTATTATAAAGAACATGAATCCTATACTATATGTTTATGACTTCTTAGATCAGCAACATGGAGCCCAGTACTTCTCTAAAATGGATATTTGGTCTAAATATTATCATGTAAATGTGAAGAAGGAGGATATCCCCAAGGATACTTTTTGTACAAGGTATGGGAACTATGAATCTATAGTGAAGCCATTTGGAATCACTAATTCTTTATATATCATCACTGATTTAATTAATAGAGTATTTAGAGACTATCTTGACCCATATGTGGTAGTCCTTAATGATGATATACTTATATACTCCAAAAGAAGTGAGGAACATGAGGAGTATTTAAAAGATGTACTGAAGATATTTTGAATGGAAATATTATCTTTGAAGTAAATTAAAAGTGATTTTTGGATAGATAATGTAACATTCAGGAGGAATTTTATCACAAGAAATGGTATATCCATGGATCCTTCAAAAAATAGTAGATGGGATAGCCTAGAAAACAGTATGTGATGGAAATCCATTGGTTTTTTGGATTAATTGGTTACTATTATCAACATGAGAGAAACTTATAATCATTTTCAAGACCACTAACCAAGTTAACTCAGAAGTGAGTCATGTTTTGTGGAATGATGAATGCGAAGAAGGATTTAAAGAGCTTAATAAGAGGATAATCCAAACACATGTTCTCACATTACCCACCAAGATATAAGGATTTTTTATCTACAATGATGTATCTAAAAAATGATTGGGTTGTTTAATCATGAAATATATAAAATTGATAGCCTATTCCTCCCATTAATTAATTATCCATGAGTAGTAAAACCAAACACATGATCGATAATTGGTTGTATTAATCTTCACATTGAATATTCGGTGACATTATCAATATGATGAGAAGTGTTACCTGTATTTGGATCATAAAATACTCAAGTATATTTTAACATATAATTAACTCAATATGAACCAATTAAGGTGATTATATATGGTCGTGTACTATGATTGTTCAGTCAATTACTATCCTGGGAAGGGTAACAAAGTTACTAACTCTGAGTTGAAAGGTTCTCATAACCCTATCCAAGATGAGGATTTCAAGGTTTCCAATATTCATGTTCATCCAAAGGATATACATGGGGAAAATAAAATTAACTTCATTTAAACATTCTCAAATAACTTCTCAACCATGAATTCTTGAGAGGTTCAAGGATTCCTAGAAAGATAATGAGGATCTATATAAAAAGGTTGTGAATGTTTTTCTGTTTATATTTTATTAATATGGTTTTATGAGGTTTGTTAATTGAATATGTGTCCCATAAAAACTATAACTTAAGAGGGAAATTATGGATGGTGAATATATCTCTTCTTTCTCTATTTATCTAGGAATAACTAAGTGATATCGATATCTGAAGCAAAAAAAAATATGGGATAATGTGAAGAGGGATATTATAGAATTTTTATATCAATTTGTGGTATACCAACAAGTAAATTATAAGTGATATAAATCCAATGTAATTATGCAATGATTTTTCATACTAGTATCTAAATGGGAAATCATAACCATGGATTCTATTGTAATACTCTCCAATAAAACTAATGGAAATAACACCATATAGGTGGTAGTTAATAACCGTAAATGATATTGTATTTAATTTCTATAAAGGATGATTTTTCTCTTGATGAACTCACCACGATATATATCATAGTATAGGTAAGACTGAATGGGAAATCATAACCATGATTTTTCGATCTATCGATCCTTCCCTCTCTGGCCTCTTCCTCTTGAGTTGCCTTCTCCAGATCGTCTCGGCGGATCGTCTCAACGGCTGGGTCGGCTCAGGTGTCGTTTTGACTCGGTCGACAGGCGGATGGGATTCGTTTCCTTCGAAGGATGACGATGGATATGGAGCGGCACGGGGAGGGGAGGTCTTTGTCTTCTTTTTCATTGTGATGTTTTTCAGTGGTGAAGGATATCTCTTGGGGTTTTCATTTGTGATTGAAGGAATTATGGGCTTGGGTTCATCCTGTCGTTTTCCCCTCCCTGTGGCGGATTTTATTCGGAGGCCTCTGGTGCCCTCCGCAGCGGTGTTGCGATTCTCCCAGTGGCGATGCACTAGAGGCTTCTATGGCACTCCTGGTTCAGACCTACGGGCGTAAGACCGTTTTCTTCAGCATACTCTCCGGAGCGTTCTGGGGCCCTTCTCGGTAGAGCAGGGAAGTCCTGTGTTGAGTCCCATGGGAGTCATTTCCTGCGGAGAGTGTGCCATGGATTGGCTTGAAGCTTTCTGTGAATCTTTGATCCTACGATGGTGAAGTCTGAGGAGTTATTTCCGGCAATGAACAACATGTTTTTTTGATGGTCCAGCTGTTTTATTTGGTGTTTGATGGTGTTTTTTGAGATGAATATGACAGAAGATCCCGTCTTCGGTGAAGGGTGGCGCGTGACGGTGGTCTTCGACGGTGAAGATGAAGATGAACGCCGGTGAAGTTCTCCGGCGGGCCAGTGGATGCAGGTTTGTCTGATTGATGTGATGTGTCTACCGAGGCCGGTCGTGGATCGAGGCGGTGTAGGTCAGGCATACATGGTTCAATGCTCGAGGCGTGACGCGTGTGCGGCTCAAGACATGACTGGCGGTGCGGATTTTGGATTTGGTTATTTGAAATTTGAAATTATATGGTAGTTTGGCTATTTGGATGCGAGGTAATGGGTATGGTGATGTTCTGTAATGGGTCCCGGAAACCCTTAAACCGGCTTTCTGAAAATATAAAAAATGATTTGCGGTAGAGAATCCTTCTACAAGAACTAAATATTGAGATAATTTTAAATACTTCTTATTAACCTTATAGGATGTTCAGTCTGAGAGAACTATCCAAACACTATAGGATATATGGAGATCATTTTCAATGTATTTCCATGGATATACATAGCAATACCTTCCCCTTGTGGGGTTCTCATACAAAAATAGTTTCCATTCAACAAATCAAATGGAGCCTTATAAAGCTCTGTATGGGGAGAGGTTTTGGGCACTAACATGATGAGATGATGTTGTGGAGAGGAAACTAAAGGGGCTTGATATTATATAAGATATAACATATAAGTTTCAAACCATTCATCAAATAATTAAATCCCCACATTTTTTATGGAAAATGTATGAATAAATTCAATGATTTGATCTAGATTTTTAGGTCTGATATAATGTGTTCCTTCATATATCGTTGTTGAAGAAAGTTTTGAGGTTTGTAAATAAGGTAAAGCATAGTCCTATATATATCATCCTCATTAAGATCATTTATTTCTTAGTAGTAGTGTGCCATAGACTATCAATCCCACCTAACCTATCTAAAGTAAAATATCTCTTTCATCTATCCCTTTTGTTAAAGTATATACCACTCCCCTAAAATGTACTGAATCCATTGGTGGTACCATATAGAATTATATTTTCATATAAGGAGGATTTGGTGAAGATTAAATTTCATATAGAAAAATATCTATGAAAAAGACAACTAACTAAATCAAAGTATTGTGAAAGAACCACATTTTTTCGAAAATGACATGGGAACTGAAGGACGTGATTAAATAGAAGCACCCTTATCTATTTTATAATTTGAAATGAAAATTCCATCGGTGGGATTTTTAAATGGGGAAGAGTATAATGACCAAAATTTTTATAAATGAAATCCCTTTTTTGAATGAATAAATTCATTATTAAATAATGTTGTTATAGAAAACTCATGCACTAATATGGTGTTTTTGGACCGTTATATGGTATTTCTATTTTAAAAGATAGTTAATACTTATATAAATTGATAATATAGTCTTTGTACATTTACCATTAATATTATTATATTAATCATTATGATAAAGAACAATTTACAAAGAAAGAAGGAGTGATTGCCTCGACCAGTAGGATCATAACTTATGAATCCCATTTATTAGAGTTTATGAGGGAGAAGGAAACATTGGGGTTTTCCCTTGACTAAGATGAATCCATGATTCAACAAATAAAGAAAGAGAAAACATTCTATGGGAGATATTCAATATTAACAAGATCATATCCCAAACCAAGTTTTCATAACTTCCCTAAGAACACCCTACCATCGCACACCCAACTCTTAGGATATATAAAGGTGTAATAAAATGATATGTATCTAGATCCTAAAAGTAATAATTTTTATATTTTTATTTTTAATAAAATAATGAATATAATTATCTATTTTTATTACATTATTAATTATTAAATAATGAGTTTGATAAAAATTATATTTTGATGTAGCAAAACACAAAATGTACTTTTTGAGTTATATCTTTTTGATCAAGATAATAATTTTGATGATTTCACGAATTTTTTAAATAAATTTTTTTTAATAAAATATTAATGTCAAATAAAATTTATTTAAATAAAATTATAATATGATTTTTTGAAGTGAAATGTAATTTTATAAGGTTTAGAAAAATATTATTGTAAAAAACGTCTATTTTTCAATAAAGAATATTTTGATTTAAAATATTAAAATCAAAAATTTAGAGAATTATCTGGATAAAATAATTATTATTTTAAAATCATTGGGTTTAAATCATCCAATGGTGAATTTTTTATTTTTTGGAGATAGCCAATTTTTTTTATAAAAATTTAATACATTATAATATATGGGATGTATTATGACTTCATAAAAGAAAAAAATTTATGTAATAAAAATAATAATGAGTATCCAAAACCAAAATTATGGTTCCTTATTAAAATAATTTTCTTTTTATATTATTTTATTTATTATAAAAACCCCTTATTGAATCCTCCAAAGTCCATATTATATTTTTAGGTTTAAAAATAAACTTATTATATAAAAAACTCACTTTCACAACACCAAGGTTATTATTTTAATGACTTTGTATCATGGAATTATTAAATAATGAAATCTACCCCTATTTGGAAGAACTAATGGGATAGATTTTGGTTTGGATTAATTTGTAATATAGATTCTAGAAACTGTGTTTGGAAATTAATAAAGGACTCCCCTCTCTTTTGATATCTAAATACAACCATCCTTCCATTAATCATCATTGAAAACCCTTAGATCATTATTTTACTCTACCTTTCCCTCCCTAGAGCCCTCAAAATGAGCCACATATCTGTAAAGAAGCTCTACTCATTCTTTTAGATGTACCCTCTCAAGGTAAGGGGTCATCTCCTATTTATTCAATAAAATTCTTCATATTATTCCTTTTTATACCCAATTGTTCATGTTGGGATAAGTTTTTACACATCCCTACTATTTTATTTATTATTTCCAAGTTATGTGATTCCACTTTCACTCACATTAAACCCATCTATGAATTATTATGTACACCTATTATGATGTTGAAATTATCATGCGTTTTTTCAATGCTAAAATTTTTTGTTTTGAATATTCGACCCCATTTCAACTAAAGGGTATTAAAATATATGTACTTATCTTTAATTGATTTGGGATATACATGTATGTAACCCACACTACTTAATCATTTAGATTAATGTAATGAAAAAAAATTCTTATTTTTTATGATCAATGGGGAACAAAAATGCATGTATATGATATGAATATAAAGGTGGGTGCATATCTATATAGGACTCTAAGGCATTGGGTAATGTATTATATCATTATATTTCAAGTATGGGGCATGAAAATTTATCCTCTGAACACTATTCCATGTTTTCATGGAGGTTAGCCTTTACGTATTCTTATGGAGTTTTGTTTTATATTGTTTCCACATGGATATGTTTTCTTTATGATATCATCATATATCATGATTTGATATTCTTTTTTATGATTATCATTCATTTTATGTCTAATTGATTGTCCTTTTGAATCACATGTATCACTTTCATCATGTTATGATTTTACTATTACCTTACTGGACTTTATAGTACACCCCTTTCTTATGTACATCCCTTAGTTATCCCATGTTGTTTTAGAATATCCTAGGAATACAAGGGATTATTTAAGAGTTGTTAATAATGATGATGTAATCATGATTTATGTTGTTATATCATATATAAAATTTAAAAAAAAAAGGACTCATGGTCTTATTGGTTGCATTATGTTTATCATTATATAATAATAAATGAAACAACATGTATTAACGACATGGGTTTTCATATTCTATCTTAATCCAATAGGAACACCATACAGGATTATTAAACTATCCACCATAAGGAACTTTCCATTTTCTATGTCCCTTATCAAAACACAAGCACGCTAAAATTCCTTAGTTGGGTGTGAGTAAAAGACTTGGTAGTACACCACCAATTATTACTTAGTCATATATAGTCAAGAATAAAAATTATATACCTAAATAATAATAAATATGGAATGAAAAATAACATACAATCCAAAATTCAGTTGTAGGGTGCTCACTAAGACACCAAAAAACCCCATCCAAACCTATTCTGGCACTGTACTAGAAGGGTAATGTGAGATGTTGTATGTAAACCCACTAGCTACGAGGAAATAATATAGGTAGCACGATATCACCATCACATCATGTGGCCTTGATACTCAACACCTTCTAGACACCAAGTTTATCATTCTACCTAGAATCCTCTAGTATGGAGTAATTTTTGTTTTTAGATATCCACTAAGATTATCGGGGGGAATTATACTTTATATTTACAATTAATCCCCTTGTGCATCCTCAAAATGGTCTTTCTAGATTCCTTGTATCTCTATCGTGTACATAGAACCTTAATTTCCATCATCATAAGCCAATCACACTTCCCTTACAAGGGTAAGCATGTCACAAAAGTCCTCCAAATCCAAGCACCATGAAATTTACCTCTAACAATGGTAAAATATATGAAAGTTAGAGCATGAATGTAGAATTCATTAATATGATATTAAAATAGTAACAAAAATGCAATGCTATCATAATAAAATATAGAAAATCTACTCCTAGTATCACACTTAGAAGTAGTGTCACAATGGGTCTCATGGCTAAACACACGCCATCATGCGATCATAATCAAGAACCATTATCAATTAACACATTAATTATAACACGAATACATGTGTAATAAAATCCCAAAGAGGAAAGGAACTTTCCACCTCACTATTTTCAATGTCAATGTTATGTTTCATCGAAGGTTTCATCACCCAAACCATGTTTTCTCACCAATAAAAGCATGGTCACCAACCAAGAACTCCTATAATTGATTACAAGCCAATATGACAAGGGTTATAGAGTATGTTATGGAGAAATAATTCAAAATGGTAGAGTTAAATATTACCAATGGTTTATCATCATCAAGATAGTCCTCAAGCTTGGTTTGAAGAAAGGATAAAGAAGGATCTCTATAAATTTTTTGAGGATACATGGCACAATAAAGGGATTGTGGTGTAGAGGTTTAAATGAATGAACATCAACTAAAAGGGTGGAACACCATGATACAAGGTATATTTTTAAGGGACTACCATAATAAAGGATCGCATTTATGGTTTTTGTGTTCTTTCGGAAAAGTACCATTACACATAGCAGAGTGATGTTGTGTGGGAAACATGAGGAATCAAGCTTCATGATGTAGAAGGGAGTGATAAAATATATAACCATGTTATTTTTTGAACTACTATGGTGTATAATGATGTAATAATAATTAGGTTAACTATTGTATCACTTTTGAACTCAATGATTTATTTGGAATGAAGAGGGAGGTGGTGTTTTTTTATGGGATCGACTGTGAACCATTTCATGTGACAATCTTCAGTTTAACTCTCAATGAAATTACCCTCATGAATTATGAAATGTACAACCTAAATAAATTCTTAAATGACCATTTAAAACAAAATCTCCCAAATACTGGACATTGGATTAATGGATATCCTTTATGTTTTAAAATTATGTGAAAAAAGGAATTACAGTATGGTGTAAGACACTATGTAAAATCTTACATCAATCAACATCATTATGATGAAGGATATGAATAAAACTCATCGCCACACACCCCTATGAATTTCCATAATTCACTATGGTGTTTCGTTAATTCCAAAGTTTCCTTATGGTGTATCTGATTCCATTATGGCATCGTTTCACCTCTTTTTTACAAAAAAATCACAAAACTCACATTTAACCATCCACAATATTCTCTAAGACAACTACCCTTTAACCAAGCATGTAAAAACTCTATAATAAAGGAGGAAAGGGGGAAGGTATTTCATGAATGAAAAAAGGATTCAGTTTTGTTGAGAAATAATGTTTTAAAATACATTTTTTAACCACTTCGATGTATATTCTCTCAATCTTTACTCATAAAATATGATAAATGAATGTGTTAAATATATTTTAATGTTTTACCACATGGTTTATTTTTTTCATGTTCTTATAAGTATTTTATATTTGGTTTTATTACAAGAATTATTTATATTGTATGTATATTTCAAGATTCTCTTACAATTTTGTGTGAAAATGAACTTTTTACTAGATTAATCTATTTTAACAATTTTTTGAGTTAGAGTGAATAGAATTTTATAGACCAATTTAATTTGAAATATATAATGTTTATATTAATTTTATTAAACTAAATAAAATTCTAAAAATGATGTTTATACACCTCATATTTACATTGAATTTCAACAATAGTTTCATCAGTTTTATACAGCTGTTAGTTTTTTTCTATATTTTGAAGATATATAATTTTATACTTATCTAATTAATGTTATTATTGATTCATTAGAAAGAACTATAGGATATATAAAATTAAGTTTGTAGGATCATTCGTTAATTCTAATTTTATATAGGATAATAATTAGATGATGGTTTTGATAACCAGCTACAGAAGTTTTTCAGAACCCTTTTTCAGCTGACTGTGGGTTTCCAAATCACCTTATCGTGAAGCCATACTCCACCTTAATGCATTAACCAAATTATCCTACCAAAAATGGAACATCGTGAAATAAAGTAAATTTCATTATCAGGACATCACCACTACAAATATGAGTTCATCTCCAACACATCACTGTAGTAGTAGCTCATCCAATCAACACCTACTTCTCTCTTGGATATGTGGGTGTCACCTATAATAAATTTTTACTACACATTATTGTAGTGGTTATAATGAGGATTGGTTTTGGTTTTTAAAATGAATTATTATCTCTCCCTTTATGTGTGAATATAATATATATCCTTATAATAAGTATGTTTACTACACATTGTTTGTATGATCAGTATAGTGGCCTTATATTTTATAAAGTGATGACACAATATATTTTCTTCTGATTAGTATAGTTATACAATAACACATGAACCGATAATGCCTAGTTATCATACCAAATGTAAGGAACATTAATAATAGTGACTATAAGTGAAATTTCAGTGGACCGTTAGTTGATTCCATTGTTCATTTTTTGCTTGAAACTGAGATCCTATGCATGCTCATTTTTCTTTAGTTTTAAAATGCTACTTAAATATATGATTATTTTAATTATTTTGTTATTTTTATTAACTTATAAAATTAATATATATTATATAAAATCCAATAACTTTTTTCAAAATACTTTAAATAGTTTTAAACATTGATTTAAATATATTAATTTTTTTTATATAACACTTACATTATATTTACAAAATATTTATGGTTAAAAACTTTGAGTTAATTTCTAACACTTGTTAATTTTGAAAATTAATATTTATTTTCAATGAATCTATTTGGAATTATTTTTTAAAATTAATTTTAATATAATTAAATATTTCAATTAATACATGCTACATGGAATTGGACTGTATTTTTAAATTTAAACCATCAAATTATATTATGATAAGTATGGAATTAATTTGACTTATTACTATGGAGTATATATAAATCATTTAACAGGTAGTTAAACATAGTTTGAATCGGTATTTGAGTTTTTAATTAAATAAAATATTGTTTTTATTATTCAGATGATAATACTTCCCTCTCATTAATAAATTTTAAATTTGGATTTGAATTGTTTTACTTAGTTGAAGATTGGTTTATTTTCTTTTAAAGATTCTATTTAAAGGATAATAGGATTATCAAAACCAAATATAGTTCAAAATCACAAACATAATGATTTCATACATTCATACTTCATTAAAAATCAAGTGATTCCCTTATAAACCATTTGAATCATTTGTGACAAACTCGTGAGGAAGGATACAATATTCTTCAACTTCGTTCTCCTTGTTGATATGTATTTTACCCTTTCTGGAATTCCCATACTGTATCTTTCCAATACATTTGAATGGTCTGTATAAATAGTTTCATAAAAACAATTATTTATACTTCTATTTAGTTGTAATCTTTGTTCAATTTGTTCTGTCTAGGTAGAGTTCTATACATAATCATTTCTCACAAAAGTTATACCACTTATAAAAAGTATCATGTGGTTTTCCTCTATTAACAAAAGGATGTTATTTTTTTATGCACACCTAACCAAAAAATAGAAAACTTAATTTAGTGCTTCTCCTATAGAAATATTAGGTTTGTGTCTACTGTTTTAAAATGTTGTGTGTAGTTTTGGGGTTGATCTTCAAAAATTCCTGGGTTGGGATTTCTCCCATGTAAAAATATAGGATTAGAATGTTCCCATGTAAAATCCTATCTCTCTCTCTTTCTTATTAGGTTCCATACTCCACTAGTTGGAGTGTGAAGAGTATACATTTGATCACGTTGATTTTAACTACTATAAAATTCTTTGTGTTCATATCTTTAATTTTCTGTATACACTCTTCACACAACCACTATAAATATTATTCAAATAAATAATTGTATAATATTATTAAACCACTAAATTCCACAATTAAATTTTAATTTATCTAATAATTTTAGTAAGGGTATATCCCCCCCTCTATTTGTTCTGCCATCAACCCTTTAGGAACTAAAAATTGGTTTCAAAGTGTAATTCATTAATATATAGTTAGCTTCTACGATTATTCTAATGTGATACCATAAAATTGGTATTAGAGATAACCCTTGCATAAGGATACTTAGCTCTATTATTTATTTTATTATTTTTTCTAACTTGTATCCTAGTACTTAACTAAACTAAGTAATGATATATTATAGTTTGATGTAAACTTGGGATATTGAATTCTTTAATCCCTTGAGACTACCTCGTTTCAATGGAAGTGATTACAACCAATGGATGATATAATATAGGTATTTTAAAAAAAATATATAGGTATTTAATATTGTATTATCATAGATAGACCGTATAAAATTTCTAATGTTAAAACTTGAAGCATTTAATGGAAATGATGCTACAAAATTTGTTTTAAATTATAAAGTGATTGGTTATATTTATTTCCATCTATGTAGAAGTTTTTATAGTCTTATATATTCTTCTAGAACTTCTTATGATAGTAAGATTACTTTAAAGTTCACTTATCAAGGAACTGAAAAATTACAGAGAACTATATTTAGCATTCATAGGTATGAATTTCCAGAATTTGTAATATCTTACCATGAATGTGTGAATGATATGTTCAATAAGTTTATGATGATTATAAACATCATTGTCACACTTAGTGAACCCATGAGTAATGATATACTCATCAAAATAATACTTTTATCCTTACTAAATAAGTGGAATTCGAAGAATGTATCCATTGGAGAAATTAATGGTTTTTTTTAATACTTTATAGATGATCTAGGTGAATATCTAAGGCAATACGATCTTGAATTAAAGAACAATGTTCTTGTTTTATCTAATAAAATAAATAGTTTATTTTAAATATAAATTCAGTTTTTCTAACTCTTCAAGTGATTTATAAGAAAATTATAGCTTAGAGAAATAAAATGATCTAATTAAATTTTCTAAATGAAAGAATTGGATCATAAATAAAATTAATACAAGAAAAAAGGATGGAGTAAAAAAATCAATAGAAACATTAAGAATTTTTAAGGAAAAGGAAATAAAGGTAAATCAGAAATTATATATTATGAATGTAGGAAACCCGTCCATACCATATATGAGTTTTCAATGCTGAAATGATAAAGGAAATATAAGAAGTGAAAAATGGAAATAAAACATACTTATCATGATGGTTGGAGATTTTCTGAGCAATTAGACTCTAGTGAAGAATCTATAAGTCAAAAAAACTAGTAAGCTTAATATAATTATAAAACACCCTAAGGTAATATATTCTTTAAAATAAATGATAATTCTTATTGGTTTTTGTTTATTGGAAACAATAAATAAGGTTATAAATTATTCTAAATGTGATTATGATTCTCAATCCTATTCAAGTTTTGATCATAGAAATTAAATTGTTAAATAATTAATTAATTTATTTGATGAATTTCATATGGAAATTTAAAATCTTAAAAAAATTATGCCATTTTTACTAAGGATCATAAAAATTTTTATAAAGAAAAGAAAAATATTATTTTGGAAAATGAAAAATTGAAAAATTATATTTATGAGTTTGATAAAAAAAATAGAAAATTAAGAATATAGAAAATAAAATTTCTATGCTTGAAAAAGAAAACCACTATTAAATAAATTATACTTCATCTAAAAAATATAAATTATTTGATTATCTTGAAATTCTTCAAAAGGAAAATGTTAATATGAAAAAGGAAATCCTGAATTAAAAAAACATTATTTATCTTTTTTCAAGGAAAATAAAACTATGATAATATTGTAACTCTGATGAAAATAAAAAAAAGATATGTTTTTTTGTTATGATCATAATATTAATAAAATGGGCAAGAATACTTTTGTTAAAAGTTCTACTAGAAAGGTTTCTACATTTACTTGTTTTAAAAGATGATTACAAGTACAATATTCCAATGAATGTTATAAAATGTTTCCTCAATCACTCAGTATTACTATAGTTTCTATATCTTTGAATTTATATTCTCATATACCATATAATAACTATTTTAATTTCTTGGTTAATGAAAAGTTTTTTTACAAACCCAATTGGTCCCAAAATAGCATGGGTGCCAAAAAAATGTTTGTGTTTGGTTTTTTAGGACTCTATCACAAGTGCTTCGATTTTAAATTAAATGGTGTATAGCCACTAAATAAAATTTCATTTCATTGAATTATAGAGAGTATTTAAAATTTTATATTATCTAATCATTTTTTATAGGTGGAACATTATTGAATTAAAGCATAAATTTAGTGGTAACTTTATATATTTTATTTATTATTTCTATCATATTATTTAATATTTTATCATAAGGAATGTGATTAGGGAGATTTTATGTTATTCATATTCATATTATTTTATTTAATATTTTCATTTATATTTTCATATTCTTAATATGAAAAGTGGGGATAATTGATTAGTTTTTGATAATGTTTGTTTTAATAGCATTAATTATTATCTTTTTATTTATTTACAAAAAGGGGTGAATTTTTTTGGCATTAACTATTTGGTTTTGTAATAATAAAAAATTGGGATATTTTTTTCATATGATTTCATGTATTTTAGGGTTTTATATTACAATACATTTGTCTATTTTATATATATTTCAAAACCCTCTTATCATTTTCTTTAAAATTACATTTTTTTCTAACTCACTATGTCTTAACTATATCGTGAGTTATAATGAATAGTTGTTTATAAAACCAATTTGATTTGAAAGATAAAATTTTTATCTAACTATTATTAAACTATATAAATGTATAAAAATGATATTTAGACACTGAAAATTTTGGCTGAAGTTTTGCAATAGTTTCATCATTTTTCTACACCTGTTAGTTTATGTTTTTCATTGTCTTTTGATGATATATCATGATGTACCAATCAGATTGATGAGATTATTGATTTGTCTGAAAGATATTTAGAATATCTATAATTAATTATTCTATATAAATAATTAAATATAAGGTGTAGATAGGGTAAAAATTAACAAAATATTTTCATAACTTGTTGCATATGTTATTTGGAATCCTTTTCCTACTGATTGTGGGTTTCAAAATCCCCTTACCATAAAGTCATACTATACCTTACCACATGAGGAATATTATCCTATAAAAATGAAATGTAATGAAACGAAGAACATGGAATGAGAAGTGAATCATCGCTATATATATGCACTCATCTCCAGTGGATCACTATAGCATTAACTCATCCAATCAATGTATACTTCTCTCTTGAAGAAGTAGGAGTCCCCTACATCTTGTTTTTCTATAAATTCTAATGGTAGTTAGAATAAGGCTTGATTTCATTGTTTAAAATAAATTATTATCTCTCAACTCATGCATGAAGATAATATATTTCCTTAGATTATGTTAATCTTGCGTTGTTTTCACGGTCAGTATAGTGTTCGTAAGTTTTATGAAGTGATTGCATGATATATTTTCTCACAATCAGTATGGTGACCACAAGAACACCTGAACCAAGCGCACATGGTCGTCATATTGAATTCAAGGCAAGGTAGGCATAATAACTACAAGTTCACTTATAGCATAAACTTAGTAATTTCTACTGTTTATTTTTTTATTAAAACATTGTTTTTGGGCATGCTCTGTGTTTCATCAGTTTTGGTAATTTCATTAACTGGATAATTATTTAAATTTTATTAATTATTTTATTAATTCATTAAATTATCAGATATTAGATAAAAACCCTTAAAAGTGTTTTTAAAATTTTTAAATATTTATAAACATAGATTTAAATCTATTCAATTTTCTTATGTAATAATTATTTTATATCTAAGAAATATTTATGTTTTAATATTTTGAGTTAACTTATTTTAATTATTTATTTTATAAATTAATATTTAATTTCAATGAATCTATTTAAACTTATTTTTTAATATTTAATGTATTATAATTAAATTTTCTAATTAATAAGTGCTATATAAAATTGGAACGTATTTTAGAATTTAGAGAATAAAATTATCTTATAATAAATATAGAATTACTTTGATCTATTATTATGGAGTATATATGAATAATTTAATAGGTAATTCAAATTTATTCAAATCAATATTTATATTTTTATTTAAATTAATTATTTTTATGATTATTATGGATGATAATATTTCTCTATCCTAAATAATTTTGAAATTTAAATTTTAATTGTTTTACTCAGATGGAGATTGGATTGTTATATTTTAGAAATTCAATTTAAAGTAGTTGAGGATGATTGGAACTGAATATAGTTCATGATCAAGAACGTGATGATTTGATACATTTATACATCTTTGACAATCATGTGATATTATAATCAACCCTTTACATCATTTTTCGTGAACTCTCAAGTAAGGAAAAAATCTTATTCGATCTCATTCTGCTTAAAGAAAGGTATTTTACCTTTACTAGAACACCTACGCATCATATTTCAAAACCATTTGAATAGAATTCATTAGTAGATATTATTTCTATTTCTATATAGTTGTAATCTTTATTCAATATTTTCTATCTAGGTAGAGGTCTTTACATAATCCTTTCTCATAGAGGTTATACCACATATACAATGTCATCATTTGTTGTGCTACCATACCAAATAGAATTTCCTTGGTTATGCACACCTGACCAAAATGCAGAACACCTAGGTTGGGGCTACTCTAGAATAAATCATGAGTTTCCCTCTATCCCACAAAAGGTTGTGTGTAGATTTGTGGTTGCTCCTCTCAAAGACTTGGATTTGGATTTCACCCATGTAAAAATTTGAGTTTAGATTGTTTCTGTATAAAACTGTTTATCCCTTTATTATTGGTTTCCATATTCTATTAATTGGAGTATGAAGAGTATACCAAGTATCACTTTGTTCCTAACTACTATAAAATTCATTGTGTTCATCTCTTTAATTTTTTATATACACATTTAACATATCCAATATAATTATTAATTAAAGAATTAATTTTTTAATATTATTAAACCACCGAATTCCAAAATTATTTTTCAATAACTTTGATAATTTTAATAAGGACAATTCACCACCCCCCAGTACTTCTGGAATCAAAGCTTTGGGACCTAATAGTTTAAACCCAGTTTAATATCTATTAATGAGGTGGAAAATCATTATTATTGCTATTATTCATATTGAAACAAACTTAAAATGGACCTATTATTTGATTTCAATTATTATGATTCTAAAAATGGAAAAAAAATTATTAAATTCAATTCATAGAAGTTAAAGAAATAAATTTAAAAATAATTTCACAAAACATGGAAAAATTCCAACATATATAAAAAATTCCTCTTATGTGTAAACTTTTTTTAATAAAAAATCATTAATAAAATTTATTTTAGTGAAATTAATACAATTTTTAATAAATATATATTTTTTAATATTATTAAAAAAAATATTTTCAAAAAATTATAAAAAAATCACACTAAGATAATTACGAAATTATTATTTTAAAAATGAAGTTAATTTTTTTCAAATAAATTCTATTAAAGTGATAGAAATTAATTATATTATTTTCTCAAAAAAACTATAAAAAAAATTTGGGAGAAATTTTATTATTGAGGCATAAAATGATTTTACTAAAAAAATTCTACAAATTTGTTAATTCATTTTCATAATATAAAAATTATATATATATTCATAATATATTTATTATTATTCATACATCAAATTTTAAAATCTAGGTTATAACGGCCACATTTAAATAATAATAATCTTTTAATGGTATATCATGGTTTTTTAAACTCAGTTTCACATCTAAAAAAATCTATCAAAGAAATTAAATTTATTTAAATAGAAATATATTTTAAAATATCACAGAATTAGAAAATGTGTGAAATAAAGTATAATAAAAGTACCATGAATAATGTTTCTAAAGTAAGGAACATAAGAATAATATCCTACCACAACTCTTGGATTTATTCCAGTATCATGTATCTTGATCCCTAAAGACACCCTAAAAACCTGAAATATTATTTATATATATTGGTGGGACCATACATCATACTCAGTAGGATCCTCCTCAAGACCAATTGTTCAAATTATGAAAAATAAAACTAATGCATTAGTGAGTAAATAGAAAATTCAATAAGAACCAAACCAGAAAACTACTAACCAACAATACCTGTTCTTGGTCACCTAATATCACATCCATATATATAACAAAATAACCAAAGAATATTCCAAGAGGGAACCCCGTAATAAATTCCACACTATTTTTTGTCCCTCATGCCTCAATGGAAAATATCATGGCACTCCCATTCATTCCATATAATCAAACCATATCAAAAAATATATAAATACCAATTCAAATATGTATTAGTATAGATTAAAACCCAACCAAACCCAACCAATGAAGGATCCAATATTCTTATTGGAACCAGTCCACTAGCACAATAATATATCCATATCTCAACCGCACTATAATTTCCTTGATATTAATTTATCATTAACATGAATGAAATAAACCGTATACGCTCTTCCTACAACACATAAACCATATTATATAACATATCCACATATAATAAATATAACATAGGGCACAAAAAAATCACTTGACATAACAAACATTCCACATTTAGAAGAGAGTGTAGGTCTCCTGGTGTAGTTAACCATCTATTCCCTTAACAAACAATACATTTGGAAAATAAACCCAAATCACAAAAAAATTTGTGAAGCAATAATTTTATCTAACTTGGGTGGGTGCATAATTAAATAAAAAGAAAATACAAGTTAATAAATTGACACATAAGTCCATACTAACATGTTCTGACAAAAAAACGTTATAAACTCCCACAAGTTTCATCATACCACTAAAACTTTCTAATAGAAATCTATCTAACATATTCATTATCAACCAAACTATGATATATTAAAAAATAGCCTCGAAAGGGACCATAATTTCCCATCATTATCACTTCATTTAACCATTTCTATTTTACCACTAACCAACAATATTACATTAATTATTCTATTAAATTACATATTTAATGGAAAACCATTATTACCCATAACCTAAAATAATTCCATTTATTACCCACTTATTTCAAGCATTAATAATTTCATTTATATCCCATGATTTAGTCAATTATATCCTAGACATATTTCCAGATTTATAATTAATAATCACATTATATTAATACCATTAAACTTAAAATATACCCCCTAAATATCCAATGACCACCACAAAACCAAACTGCTACACATCCCATACCCACCCTATTAATCATCCACCCAAAACCATCACACTATAATATGTAAAAAAACTACCCAATTCTATAAAACATTCCATTTCCATACTATTAATCAGAAATCCATCTTCCCAAAACATGCATATTTGAAACCAGTCATAAAAATTAACGCTAAATAATGCACAAAATTGGAATATAATTCACAAAATAATAAAAAGGTGAGAAATAACAACACAAATCCCACTAATGAATCTATAAATAGTAACACATCCCTTTATTTTCACGATAATCGTCACTTCGATATTTATTATCATATAATCAATATATTTACCTTCTTTAAATTATTAAACATTTATGAAAGTTTATTCCAATAGTAAAATCTTTATAATAATAGTTTTCAAGATTAAAAACTATCAATAATAAATCACAAGTTAAATATAAAGTAATAAAGAAAACATTTTTGGAACACCCATTTCCCATCAATTTACTTTTTATTTAAATTCAATACCTTCTTTTAATAAACCCTTACTTTCCACCTAATGAAAAAAAGAGCCAAAAAAATTCCATAATTCACTCATATAAAGAGATTTCTAAAATCACATTCCTCAGTATATTATTCAAAACTTGTTGTTCTTCTAAAATGTGGGAAAGATATGGATACTCAAATTCATTTCAATACCAATAAACCCATAACTCAAATCTAAAAAAACAACCACCATGCATACTTCCACAACCTCTCAAATGGATAATAGGGATTTAAAATAATAATAAAATATGGGGGAACTCATCTTGGAACTCCAATAGGATATCTCCTAAAGTTTGTAGATAAGTCTAATCCATTGATAATTAAGTACCTCTGGTAGAGAATATATGAGCTCCTAAGGCTTGATATAAATTAATAATAAAGATAAGGTAACTGAAGGTACTTTTATATTTTTTTAATAGGAATAAAAATACCTCCTCATGTTGTGATAGAACCTTACTATATCATGATCATTTTAATTCCACCCATACTTATAAATCACTCTAAAAATATCCCTATCCTTTTATCACTTAAAAACTGGTCAAATTTCTAAATATAATATAATTATATAAAGGTCACACCGTGAAAAAATATTCTTGGTGTGATTTCAACTAATATATAACCTCCATGAACTTGCATATCAAGATCAATACTATAATAGTAACATTATCACTGAAAATTAAATTCACATAAGGATCTCATAAACACCATAAAAGAAACATGTAATGGCATGACAGACTCAGTCACACTTTCACCACACTTCTAAGACCAATATCAACTTCCAAAAAAATACACATCGGGGTCGCAAAACCTTCTATGTGTTATGGAAATCATATTTTAGATCTAACCCTATACTACAACCAACCATTCATTCCATGATGATCAATAATATGAAACACCATACCTTCTCTAGAATAATTCAAAGATGAAATAACGGTTATGTACCTTCAATATCCTCATATTTCTAATATCACCAAAAAGAAAAAATATAGAAAAAAAATGGATAGGTACATTATATTTCCTGATTGATTTATTAAATATTAAATCAAGTGATGAAAAAGGATGAATAAAAATATTATTTGAAAATTTAATCAATATTCTAGGTAATAAACTTGATAATGATTGAATTATATGATTTCAAAAATGAATATGTGTATACCCATTACATGTATTCAAGAAGGATATGTTAAATGATGCACATGGGTCAACATTATTAATCTATCCTAGAATAGAAATGATATTTACAATTCATAAGGAGAAATTATAATAGAAAAAAATAATGGATATATTTTAGAGTATGTATTTAGATGCATTGTTTAAAAAAAATAAAGACCAAAAATTAGAATCCTATGGGATTAGGAAAATATTAAGTGTTCTAATATAAAAATGAGAGAACATAACAATGTATTTCATCATAGATATTTCCATCACTTATAAAGGATATAATTATATTTTGGTTATGGATTACCTACATTAGATATAGGTTTGTGACATTTTTATTTGACATAATTTTGTCATTTTTCGAATTGTAGCTATTTTTTTAAAGGAAGTGGTAAGGCTATGCATAATACAACATATAATTATATCTAGTTGATATATGAGATTCTTCATTATTATCAAGATAACTCATCAATAATTATTGTATATAGATATGAACATTATCTCAATATATCATCCACAAACCAATGGTCAATGTAATATGATTATTTAGACCATGGATGTTATTCATAACTATAATTTGTTGAGATGAAGTTGGAGTGAGGTTATTGTAGGTACCTTATCTTTATTGAGAATATATAATAAAGATTAATTCTATATAGAGAGATATTACTGTGAATAAAATTATTTAGATTTTCATATTTTTAATCACTATTGAGATTTAGAGTTTGATGTTGGAGACAATCTATTAACTTAAGTGACACAATGGAATATTTTTATGAGATTTGGGATGATGGGAAAATTGAGCTACAGATACATCAGTCCCTTTTATAATCATGATTTTTTAGGGATAGTAGTTTATCTACTTTCATAACCACCAATACTATATCAAGTTCATGATGTAATTCATGTAACACTTTTAAGGAAGTACATACTTTATCCATTATATCTACTAAATTTACATATTTTATAACTATGATAAGAGATATCTTATTTGGAATAATTTGTGGTGATTTTTTATCATTTTTTATGCTCCTTTTCATCACATTGTCTAAAATAATGGAATGGCAAATGACTTATCACAAATTGATCCACCCTTTGAAGAAAATATCAAAAATAGACAAAGACATGAACAAGGGATCAAGAGCACATACGCCGCGCAAGTTCTATCACTGTCGTGCATGTCCACTTGCGCGACTCCTAGTGGTCGCACAAGTCACTTGCGCGACCTAAGTGATAACTGCCCGGGGTCTTCTCTTTCCAATAAATAGACCCTGTGGGCCCCCCATTCGAAAAGGATTTTTTCTAGAAACTCATATTTGAGCTCCCGGTGCCCTAGTCTCTTCTCAAAGCTTCCGAAGCAGTTATAAGGTAATTTATTACCTAGAACGGAAGATCTAAAGAGGGGAGGAAGGCCTAAGTGTTGAAACTCATCAACACTTGCGCGCCTGAGTGGCCAGCCCTTAAGGGAAAAGGCCACACTTGCGCGCCGCCTTACTCCATCAATAGAACATGCGTGCCCCTCTTCTGGAAGCACCTCAAGGTGATTCTAAAGGCTTTAATCAAGAGTCTCTCAAGTATTACCATGCTGGTTAACCATCACACAAGTAACCCATGTGTCGCACAGGCATACCTGCGCAACCAGGACTTGCGCGCCCACGCAGTACCTGCGCGCCTGCCAAGACTTGCGCACCCCTGCCTTTTTCGGTGCCTTTCTTTCCCATTTCACCCCTCTTAAGGCATTCCACCTTTCTTATTCAAGATTCAATCTTCAATACACTCTTCAATGCCATTTATGGCATGATTTCTTGATTTGACATCCTTATCTAAAAGGAATTCTGTGGAATATGTCTCAAAACCTAGTGATTTACACATCTTTATGTCACTAAAGATTGAGATTTAATTCATTTAACCTCATCCTTTAAGATGAGAGAATCCTTAACCTGGGTCTCCTTTTCAAGAATAATCCTCAGTCATAATTCCTCTAATTTGGGAATCCTCTTAGGAGTAAGCCCCAGATCCCCTAACCTGGGTTTCCTTTCCAGGAATAAGCCCCAGTCTCAAATATGGGCATCCTCTTTAGGAGTAAGCCCCAGTCATAATTCTTAACTTGGGCATCCTCCTTAGGAGTAAACCCCAATTCTTAAAATTCCTAAATCTGGGCATCCTCTTTAGGAGTATGCCCCAGTCCCCTAATTTGGGCATCCTATTCAGGAGTAAGCCCCAAACCTTAATCCTTGACCTGGGCCTCCTTTTCAGGAGTAAGCCCCGGTCTTAATTTCTCTTAACCAGTCTTAATTTACCTTTGATCTGGGATTCCTTTTCAAGAGTAAAGCCCAATCATACGTCTTCTCCTAATTTGGGAATCCTCTTCGGGAGTAAGCCCCAAGTTAGAGTATTCAAAATCTCTATGAAGCACATATACCTTTATGGACCCTATTCCTGGATTTCTTCCCTAAAGTAAATCCTAACCTTCATTTATCTGGGCAGTCATACATACATAAGACCCACATTATTTCTTATGATTGCATCTTTTATGGCACATTTTTCTAATTCTTACCAATACATCTTGTTTCTCACACCGAGCATGACTCACGTGAGCTTAGAGTGTAAAAGTGACTATGACATTCTTCTTTGAGCCATCAATCATAAACATCATACTCCCTTACTCGAACTACATGGGTTCTGATTCATTTTCTAAACAAAGGATACGTAGGTAGCCCATCTGTGGGTTCGATCCCAACTCTGAAATAATCCATGTCCTTCTGAATGATAATAAATTTCAAGTGCCCCACTAAGTGGCTTTAAAACCAGCACGGTCATCATAATGACCAAGATACTTCTATATAAATGTGTCGAAGGGTACCATTGACCAAGAATCTCTAATAAATACAGATGATTCTCTATCGATGAAGAACCTCGAATACATATAAAAGATTCTATAAAATTCCTATATATTTTATCATTGATTTTCAGATCTTAAGGAATGCTCATATTATACTTGGTACCGTAATAAGGATTCACGAACATAACTTAAATATATAAAGAGTGTCCCAGAGTAGACAATAATTACCCTCAAAAAGGTGTGATGAGTCCGACCTCCCATCCTCTCGACCAATGCAAATTCCTAATCCTCATCAGTCCATGAACTAATGAGCACCTACCTTTGGAAAGTATGTCCGAATGGATGTGGAATCATTTGAAGTTTCTGGTTCTACGAACAAACCCGTTAGAAACCGATCGGAACGTTTGAACCTCCCATCAAGGCGGTCATCCTTGGATTCTGAGGGAAACAAAAATGGTGAACCCGACGTGAATCCTTAACCAAGTTAAAATAATGTTTTACCCATTTGTTAGGCCCTTATTTAAAAATCAATGAGAGGGCCAACAAAAACAATCATTGAAAAATGTGCTCATCCAAAATATGTAGTGGCTGAATTTATCTTGACTACGTCTGTTATATCAAACAGGAACTCTTTTCTAATATCTTCTGCATTTCTAGAATGCCTGATCTCAAGTTCACACCTGTGAATACTACTGCTGCAAATGCCACTGCCGCTACTCCTGCTGGATCATCGTTCATTCTAAGGACGATATCACCTACTCAGCATCTTCAACGTGGGGTATCGAATGCACTGGTTAAAGAGTACCGTCAACACGGTACCATCCCAACTCTGGAGGCTTCCCGACAAGCCCTCCAAGTAAACAACTCACATCGGTCGTCCGGACAACGACGACCAGTAATCAAGAAGTAGGCGGTGTTAACTACCGTCTCCAACCGTTTTGGGTCATTATCCCTGGAACACAATCACTATTCACTCCCTTATTCTGGGGAGGTGAATGATCAGGTCCCTCAGGGCCTTAATTCAAACAGACATGAGTCCTTCGTAAGGGCTCCCACCAACAATCGCCGCCAGACTCGTGCGGCAGTGCGTCCTCAACATGATGAGGGTACCGACTCCAGGCGTTCGGATCAGGTTCCTCGAACCCGAGCAAGAAAGACGAACCACCAGAGGTGGAATCCGGTCAATAGTGAGCAGATTCTTATCTCTGTCATCTCCAGAGAAGTCCACCAACCTAACTTGGTGGCAAGCAACGAGTGGGCACATACACATGCCCGTTTTAATTCTGTTGTCCAGCAGACTCATCTTGCAGCATCACGCCAATCCTACCTGGCAATTCCGTCGGAGTACTATAGGAAGGATCATACACTTGTTTATACATCATCAGCTAGTCAGCAGTCTCATCTGACTACATATGATGGATCTCGTCAACCACGTTTGGCGAAGTGCAATCAGCAGGCACATACACCTACTAGTATTAATCAAGCCTACCAACAGTCTCGCTTGGTAGCATTCAGAGAAGTCAGTCGGAAATCCCCGACAAAAATTAAGAGGTAGACTCAACTCTCTGCCCCCACACTTGAGTACTTTCAAGATTCACTAACAGGAAAAGGAGGACAGGAGCAGGCACATACACCTGCTCCAAGTCTAGAATGGATGTATATTCCCATTCCGGCAGCTGAAGTCACCAAGCATATTCTATCAATGGTGAAAGAGTAGAAACAAATCCCTGCTCATATTCTGGATGCTTTCCAGGATATTATAACAACTTCAGCAGCATCTCAAGGAAAGACACATAAATCTATCCCTACCAGTGGAGTGACACATCAACAGTTCACTCCGGAACAGACACACACATATGTTTCAGTCCAAGAGGTTTGTGGGGCATACTCCCCCATATCATACGGACAACCAATTCAGGCACATACACCTGATTTTAGAGGAGATCATCATCCTAACCTGGCCATATTTCCTGATCAGGCACATACACCTGCTCAGAGCAGCCACTTTCGTCAACAAGTGGTGTCCAAGGCATGTAAGAAGGCGTCTAAGAAAAAGACCCGCCCAGCACAGTCAGGAGATCAAGTGCCAATTTGTAACAAGGCCTTGCTCGATGCTAGAGTTATTGAAGCCCTCAGACAATTATCTGTTGGAATTCAAGATTCTACTCCCTCAGTTCCCAATAGTGGGAACATTAATTCCGAAGGTCTTCAACAGACACTTCCTCATGAAGGCTTGCTTCATGACAATTCGGTCGATCTCAAAGTTCCATCTTCAGATGAGAGCCACAGGAACCCTATATGTGGTCAGAATACCAAGGAGCAAGATATCTCATCTTTTGTTGCAACCCATTATGGTGGTCCTCCCCATGATGATGAATTTCTCTTCGAAAGTCATCTCCGTAGTAGTGATGCACATTGCCTGAAAAATGCTTTAGTGGACAATGTAGTGCTGAGAAAGCCCTCTTATCTTGAGGAACTTGCAAATGCAAAACCAATCATGTCTGATGCTTCATCGCTAGTAGGTGAAATACTTTCTCAATCAGAAGATAGCCCAGGGTGTAGGTCATTCTCCGAACCACCCCTAAATCATGCATCTTCTAGTTTGATCAATGATTTCTCTACCAATCCTATTGATTCTAATGAAGCAACAAGGAAACACCAACTCTGGTCAAATCAGGTATAATAATCTTCATCAAATGATAAATAGGAAATGCTGAACATGATAAAACAACTGGCGAAAGGTGAAGTGCCAGTCATGTTTTGGCCTTTGGCTGACTCTCAGTATAATATTCCAGAAATGTTGACGGAAGATGAAATTCATGATATTCGTCTCAACATATGGAAAACTCTTTTTTAGTTAAAAAATAAAGTATTATCTTATGATGAATATGAAAATCATATTAAGATAATAGAAGGGTTACAACGTCAGATTGATTTGGCATCTCTATCAGTCTCTCGATATCCGAAGGCTGAAAAGCAGCAGAGATCCCTTCAACGTTCATGCCTTGGTGCACTAAGAAGATTGCATTAGTTAATTTCCAATGCCCCATCTGGTATTTGTGTCGGAGGATGGGGTGTTTATGGAGCACTGCATTTCATGGTGCTCTCCGGTCAGCAAAGCCCGCCAAAAATGGTCTCATGCAATGTTATTTCTCATAACCGGCCACATTCAATGGGCTTTGTTTGTAATAAAAAGCTTCCCCAAGAACAGGCTTCAACTAGTTCCTCTCAAAATCAAGAATACAGAGAACAAGTTGTTGATTTACTCTTGCATCAAGCAAAAGAGAATATTAAACAGGCCTCTCGTTTGGAGAAAGCACGTCACCAAGTGACAGAAGTGTCAGAAATCATCCAACAGTCTTTTCAACCGGGTGATAAAAGCGGATATAGGTTAATGCATCCAGCTAATTTTTGGACTAAGGTTCGCAAGATCAGGAGGACTTTCAAGAAAGTCTCAGACATAACATGTCAAGAACCACCCCAACTCGCCAGACTGGGGACTCTTTTAAACCAACCGTCAGAATCAACAAATAGGATTCGAGGAGTTGAGCGAGAACAGCAGGAACAGCCCCAGTCCACTAGACTGGGGACTTTTTCAAATCATCAATCCCCTCCTCAGAAAAAGTGGGTCTTTTCTCGATTGGGGAAGAAACCTCAAGAGGAACGAATACCCAAATTATCAGGAGATTCCCTTCAAATTACGGTTCGTCAAGAAGTTCCTGAAGGATCAAATCAACAAAAGTCAATGTCTCATCAAAGACATGGAAGAAGACAATATCACAGAAATGCTAATAGAAAGTATGTGATGAGTTATGCATCAATCAATGTCATCAATGTCGTTATTGTTGATCCACTAAATTAGGCTCACTTGGGGGACTCAGAAGAAGAGGTTCTTGCTCAAGAAAATGTACGCACCAACACAAATGAAGAAGGTGTGTGTACACGAGGTCAAAGGATTACTCAAAACCTAGGTAATCCTTCGAGTAACCCACTTCCCCCTCTCCAAAAAGGATCCAACAAAGTGATGGGAAAGAACCAGGTTACATATCCTTCCTCTGGATAAGTTCAATCGCTATCACTAGAGCAGAGGTTTGCACAATAGGAGGAAGAAATGAAAGAATTAAGAAGGTTGAATGCATAACTACTTCATAGTAGTCTTCTTCTTAAGCATGCTAGAGTCAGTCAGCCAAAAGAATTTGTTGCAGGTGCTGATATGGATCAAGAATATCCTCCTCTATCAGTACACCCTCACAGGTCTAATCCTACGGGTCAAGTGTAACAATAGTTGGCAGTGCTACCATCAGTTGCAGCACTAATCACCACATCTGTCCAAGCTCCAGTCATTGAACCTACCCACGTCCAAGTTCAACTGAATGTTTCTTAAAAGTTAATAACTACTATTGAGTCATTAACAGCTCGGTTAGAAACTATGGAAGGGAAACATGTGCAAGTTCAAACAGAAAATAAATTTTACCCTGAATGGGTAGATTCAATTTCTCCTCCATCCAATTTTGGGAATCCTGTATTCCCTATTTTCAATGTATCAGGCGATCCTGAACAGAATTTGACGCATTATGTGTCTTATTGCGATCCCATGATGGGAACTCCGGAGAAACAAGAAGCAGTGAAACTCAGATGCTTCGTGCGAACCTTGCAAGGACCAGCTTTTGTTTGGTATACAAGCTTGCAATCCCTGTCATTTACCGGATGGGAGGATCTTCGCCAAAAATTCCTCCTTCAATTCAGCTCAACTTTGCCAAAGACAACAGTTTTTGATCTTACAAACTGTAAGCAAAGGGATAATGAAAGGGTCTATGATTTCATTTCTCGATGAAAGGTATTAACATATTCCTTGAGTTTAGAACTCCCTCAAGAAGATTTGTTTCTAATCTTTGTGGAAAATATGCGTGACGAATTATGCACGCCGTTAATCCCTGTAAAATACACAGGAGGGTTTCGAGACCTTACTTCAATCGCTCAGCAGATTGAAAATTACCTTATACAAGCTAAGGCTAAATCTCGTGTAATTCCATCAGCTCTAGGAAGGAGAAGGGATAAAGTAAAAATTGCTACAGTTATGCTTAAACAAGCACCTATAACTTTTCTACCTCAAAACCTTCATCTTCTCAAAGGGATCCACCTTCTGAGAACCAACAACAAAGGAATTTTCGTCCAGACAATCAACGAGATCAAAGACGAAAACAATTTGAAGATCTGAAGAGCAAAACATACTCTTTCCAAAATGAACATGTTCCTGGTTATTTCATTTCGGCTCTGGAAAACAATTTGGTTCAATTGCCAATGCCCAAGAGGCCAAACAAGAAAGGAGATGAAGATCGTCCCAATTATTTCCCTTTTCATCAAATGTTGGGGAATCCCATCCAGGAGTGTTTTGTCTTCAAAGACCTCCTGAAAAAGATGGTTGACTCGGGACAGGTCACATTGAAAGGATTCTTAGCCCAGGTAGCATGTGTCACTGCTACAGTTCCAGAGAAGGAAGATGAATGGAAAGAAGTCAAAAGAAAAAATGCACAGAAGTATGATTATTGTATGGTCAGAAAGACAATCAATTGAACTCATGCTATTTTGATAACACAATTAAAGAAACCAATTGTGTCTTCTTCCATGAATGTTACGGAAAACCCCTCTTCGTCAGAGGGAAAGTCCTCAAAGAAACAGCATGATTCAAAGAAAGAAAAAGAATCAGAAGAAGATGAGTATGTGTCAAAGCTTAAGTTTTCTTTGACTTTGGCGGATTTCATGTCATCTACTTCAAAGCCACGGGAACCGCCCCACCAAACGGAATAGCCAAAATAGGCTAATCAGGAAGAGTCTTTATCAGATGAAGAGTTAATCTTTGGTTCTATTAATATGATTCAATTAACAGATCCATATGCCAGTCGCAGTTTCTATTTCAATGAGCCTGAATTCCCTGTATCAAACAGAGGAATCAGAGGAAGTTCCAGGGGATCAGGATATAGGGGAAGACATGGATCTTTCAGAAGCCACTATTCCAATTCTACCCCTGCTAGAACAGTGTACGCATTAGAAACTCATGGTAGAGCCCTTCACTGAGCTCAGCAAAAACAAGCATGTTCATCTACCAATAGCAAATTCAGTCCTGGCACAGTCATTTTGGAAGACCAGTTGAAGGTTCCATCTTCTTCCTCTCAGCAAGTAAACGGATCTAATCTGTCTAATCTTCCAAAACCAGGAATATTGCCAACTCCTCTCCTGATACAAGATGCATCAACTTCCAAAGCATCTACTTCCAAGGTACCTTCTAAACCATATATTCCTGTTGGGAAACACAGACCTCTGGATCAAAAGTATGATATATTGAAACACTTGGCCCAAGTACCAGCCAGGTTATCAATTCTGGATGCTTTGAATATGTCAAAAGATCTTCGGGAAGCACTCATCGAGGCTTTGTCAAGTCCTCAGGAGTTTTAAACTGAAATTGCTACAGCTGATGTCTATCACATAGAGAATAATCCTGCAGAATGCCATGAAATAATATCTTATACTGATGAAGATGAAGACGATGTTGTGCATGGACATATTAGACCATTGTACTTGTCTGGAAAGGTCAATGGTGTAGACGTCCGAAAAACATTCATTGACAATGTTTCAGGAGTCAACCTCATGACCATTCTTACACTTTGTCGATTGGGCCTCACGGAATCTGATTTATCTCCTTTTACTATGATGTTACAAGGATATGATAAAAATGAACAAGAACCACTGGGCAAAGTTATACTCAGAACTCAGTTTGGAGATCTTGTATCCAATTCAGATTTCATGATTGTTGATCAAGACTCAGCCTTCAACATCTAGCTTGGAAGACTCTGGCTACAACAACATGCAGCTATCCCTTCATCATACCATCAATGTCTCAAATATTGTTTTGATGGTCAATTTGGTACATTGTATGGTGATAAGGCCCCATTCAAGACATGTGAGTCTCAATAAATTGAGGCAGAATTCTATCACATGAAGGGAAGGGAGAAATCCACAATAAAGGAGATTACCAAAGTTAATGCTCTATATGGTTTGGAAAAAATTACAGTAAATCCATTTACACATGTGAGTACAAATTATGTGTTGTCTATCAGTCAAATTGACAAGATAGACCCAAATCAAAATACCCTTATGGAAAGATCCATAATGACAATTACGGCAATCGAGCTAGACAACATGGGAGAAATTGGTAATCTACCATGCAGTGATGAAAGCACAAATGGTGACATCTTCATTTCATCTACTAAAATCCAATAAGTCTATGCTTCTCCAATTACGCCAGAAGAAGTTATATCAACGTCGGAGGTGAACAATGATGTTGATTCTCAATCCATCATCTTCTCTTTATTACCCAATGAAGACCCCTCATCATCAATCGGGTCAAGAATGGAAGCTTCTTCTTCAAGATATGAAAATTTTTACATCTCTTCAGATCATGAGAATTCTACTTTATCATCTACTATGAAAGTAGAAAAGGAAGAAATAACACATGATGAAGAAGAAGAGGAAGATCTCAAAGATGCTCCTCCAGCATTTGAAGAGGGTATCTCTACCACTGTGGATGAACTCAGAGAAATAAATCTGGGTACAAAAGAAGATCCACGCCCCACTTTAATCATTGCGGCCATGACTCTTGAAGAGAAAGAGATGTATATTTCTTTTCAAAAGCAAAATAGATATATATTTTCTTCGAAATATACAGAAATGCCTGAGCTTGATCCTGATGTTGCTACTCATCATTTGGGTTTACCAGAAGAACATCGAGGATTTAAGCAAGCCACAAGAAGAACACACCCAACTTATGCTTCCAAAATTGTAGCTGAAGTGGATAATCTTATCAAAGATAACTTCGTCAGAGAAGTTCAATATCCCAAATGGTTGGATAATATTGTCCCTGTAAAGAAAAAGAACGGACAAATTAGAGTTTTCATCGATTTCAGAGATCTTAATCGGCATTGTTCTAAGGATGATTTCCCAGTTCTGATTACAGAACTTCTAATTGATTCAATAGCTGGTTATGAAGCACTTTCCTTCATGGATGGATATTCCGGATATAATCAGATCTGAATGGCCCCAGAAGATGAGGAATCTATAGCCTTCAGAGCCCCTCAGGGTGTGTTTTGCTATCGGTTAATGCCCTTTGGCTTAAAGAATGCAGGTGCAACTTATCAGTGTGACATGCATCGTATCTTAAAACCCTTCTTAGGGAAGTTTGTTGAATGCTATGTAGACGATTTGGTAGTTAAATCCAAACAACATTCTAACCACTTGGCTGATTTGGAAGTCATGTTCTGCAAGCTTCGACAACATAATTTGAAGATGGATCCCTTAAAATTTTCTTTTGGGGTAACCTCAGGGAAATTTCTCGGCTTTTTTGTATGCCATCGTGGTATTGAAGTCGATCATGAGAAGACCAAGTCAATCCTTGGTATGTCACCTCCTCAAAATTTGAAATAATTAAGAGGAATTCAAGGACACTTAGCCTATATTCAGCGTTTCATCTCCAATTTGGCAGGAAAAAGTTTACCCTTCAACAAATTGATGAAGAAGGGAGTCACTTACTAGTGGACTGAAGAATGTCAAGAAGAATTTGATATTCTCAAGAAATACCTCTAGAGTTCACCAGTACTCATGCCACCTGTTGAAGGAAGACCACTTATCCTCTACGTGACAGCTCTAGAGTGATCATTGGGTGCCTTTCTTACTCAAAAGAATGATGCTGGGAATGAAAATAGTCTCTACTATCTCAGTCGAACCATGCTTGAAGCAGAAACCCGGTATTCAATTATTGAGAAGTGCTTCCTGGCATTAATCTTTGCAGTTCAGAAATTGAGACGCTACCTGCAACATCACTAGGTCCACTTGGTATCTCGCAATAACCCGCTCAAATTTATCCTTAGTCTTCCAATGCTTACAGGACGTCTGGCAAGGTGGGTAGTTATTTTGCAGCATTCGACATTCAGTATGTGTCTCAAAAGGCGATAAAGGGCCAAGCTCTGGCTGATTTCCTGGCTGAACACCCTTCAGTGGAAGATACATCTTCAGATATTGAACTCACTGATGAGGAAGTCTTCTCTATTCAAGAAAGACCTCAGGCATGGGAAATGTATTTTGATGGTGCTTCCAGAAGTCTAACAGGGAAGAAAATGGAAAATCCTAAATTCAACAAAGTTGGCTTAGGAATTGTACACATTTCTCTAGAAAAGGAAGTGTTACCTTATTCCTTCTTATTGTGGGAAGGTGGTAACAATAATGAAGCAGAATACCAAGCTCTCATCGTAGGCTTGGAATTAGCGCTTCAAGCACAAGTGAATCACTTAAAGGTGAAAGGTGATTCAGACCTAGTAATCAAACAAGTCAATGGGGATTATGCCATCAGAAAAGAAGAACTAATCCCTTTGTATGATTAAGTCAGAGAATTAATGGAGGAATTCCCTTTGGAACTGACATTTTCTTATGTCCCAAGATCACAAAATTCTCAAGCTGATGCATTGGCTAATATAGCCACATCACTGGCAGATCCAAATCGGGACGAGACAACCATCAGTATTGCCCACTGTCGTGCAATTTCACCTTATGTTCGAATCAGAACAGAGGAAATTAATGAAATTTGTCCCATTCCTAAACCATATGGTCATACTACAGGATGGATGCCACCTATCAGGGAATACCTTCAAAATGGAACACATCCATCTGATAGAGCTGAGAAAGAACAAATCTGGCGATGTGTGGTTAATTTTACTCTTTATGATAGCCCAGATCACCTAGAGAAAATTCTCTACAAATGTGGTTTTAATGGAGTTCTCTTCAGATGCATTGATGGTGAAGAGATAATGGTTGTCATGAAAGAAGTACATGCAGGAGTCTATGGTGCCCACAAGTCTGGACATAGACTGTCTGATCAGATTCTAAGGATTGGATACTTTAGTCCTTCAATGATACAAGATTGTATCGATTTCACAAAGAAGTGTCATTCATGCCAAGTACATGCAAACTTCATTTATCAACCTCCAGAGTTTCTTCATACAGCTAAATACTCATGGCCATTTGCCACATGGGGAATGGATGTGGTGGGACCTTACCCTTCGGCTACGGCCAAGCAGTTTAAGTACATTCTTACTGCTACTGACTTCTTTTCCAAATAGGCATAAGAAATACCTCTCAAGGAAGTCAGTTATAAATGCATTGTTAGCTTCATCAATTCTAACATCATCATCATATTTGGTGTCCCTCGTACCATATTGATGGACAATGGAACCAATTTCTCTTCATCCGAGGTGAAGAAGTTGTATCAAGAATACAACATCAAATCCAACCATTCATCTTAGTATCATGCAGCGGCCAACGGCCAGATAGAAGCCTTTAACAAGACTCTTTCAAATATACTACAAAAGATGGTGGATAAAGATAAGAGGTCATGGCCTGATAAACTCTTTCATTCTTTAGGGGCTTATCGGACTACCACCCGTACTGCAACTCGGTCAACTCCATATTCATTAGTATATGGAATAGAAGTCGTCTTGCCCATTGAAGTTCAACTACCCTTGCTCAGAGTTACCATTTGTGATCAATCATCTACAGATGAACAATCTAAAAAGCGATTGAATGAATTGAAATGGTTATATGAGAAAATATTGTGCACTTTTCACCACTTGGAAGTCTATCAGAATCGAATAGCACGAGCTTTTAACAAAAAAGTTTGTCTTCGTTCATTCACTCAGGGAGAATTGGTATTAGTTCTTAGAACTCCAATGATACTAGGAAAGAAACCTCCCAAACTTGAGCCAAAATGGGAAGGACCTTATTCAATACATAGGGTCTACTCCAATGGAGCTTATTCATTAATATCAATGGATGGAGAACTCATTACTACTCCAACCAATGCCAGATTTTTGAAGAAGTATTTTTTATAAACTGCAAAGTACTCTTTCTTTCTTTCTATATGACGTTAAACTATACAGCAACGGTCCATTCATATGACCTTAAAATATTTTTATTAATTTTTGTCCTCACTGCATGACATTAAACTGCAAAGTCCCTCTTTCGTCCTTGCTATATGACATTAAACTATACAGCAACGGTCCATACATATGACCTTAAACTATTTGTATTAATTTTTGTCCTCACTGCATGACATTAAACTGCAAAGTCTCTCTTTCTTTCTTGATATATGACGTTAAACTGTACAACAACGGTCCATACATATGACCTTAAACTATTTTCACTTTCATCCCACATGACGTTAAACTGTGAAAAAGTTCCCTAAATGGTCCAGTATGACCTTAAACTGCAACTAGGTTCTGTATGAACTTAAACTACATAATCCACGGTCCATGCATATGACCTTAAACTATTCTCACTTTCATCCAACATGACGCTAAACTATATCGTCCCTTTTTTTCGTCCAACATGACATTAAACTATGAAAAAAGTCCCTTACATCCAACAAGATGTTAAACTGTGACGTCCTAACTACATGATGCTAAACTGTATAAAAGTCCCTTACATCCAGAAAGACGTAAAACTACATAATCATCAAAGGTCTTGTATGACCTTAAACTACACTTTTTTCCAGCATGACATTAAACTGCACCTTCCACGGTCCATGCATATGACCTTAAACTATTCTCACTTTCGTCCAATATGACGTTAAATGGTGTACTCTTTTGTCCTCACTGCATGACATTAAACTACACAGTCTCCATGTCATCCAACATGATGATAAACTCTATTGTCCCCATCTTCCTAACTACATGACGTTAAACTGTACAGAAAGTCCGTTATACGTCCTACATGACATTAAACTGTACTTTTTCCCTGCTACATGACACTAAACTGTGCAGCACCAATAGTCCTAACTGCAAGACTCTAAACTGCGTAGTCCCTTTATATGTCCTACATGACATTAAACTATGCATCGTTAAGGTTTTTGTTACCTCTTGTTTCTCACATCGAACATGACTCACGTGAGCTTAGAGAAAACCTCAACCATAACACTCTCTTTGGGCCGGTAACCATGTGTAAGTCCCAACAAAATTTTTTTTATTAGGTCATTGTCCCCAAGAACAACATGATCATTAATTCATTATTTAATTGAACTACACGGACTTTGATCCTTTCCTTCTAGGCTGGGTATATAGGCAACCTCCCAAGGTTCAATCCCAAAACCAATCTCTTCACATCGGTTCACCTCCATCTCATACGATGTTGATTCATGAAATCACCCCTAGAATCAATATCTTTACATTGGTTCACTTTCGTCTTTGTTATACGACGTTAAACTATACAACACTTTTGTCTAGTATGACAATAAACTACAATATTCTTTGATTCCCTCACTTGAGAGGGAACCGTTATTTACATTGATTTTTTCAATCATGTTTCATTTCCAAGACTACGTGCATACATGGCAATGCCCAAACCTTTTATCTTGGGTTAAACCATCATTGTACTAAATTCCCCTTTCACCCTTCACATATATGAACCAAATTTGTACAAAGGGTATTTATAGAACTACGTGGGATTGATTCCCATCCTTATGGGATACGTAGGAACGTTCGAGTGTCCCTCGAATCCAGCCCCATGTCTTTGGGCCTAACCCCAAATTCCACTTTCAGTCCCTTGGCTTAAAAGTCCCCATGAAAACACACAATGTGTATTTATTACAATGGTCCATGCTCTACGACCCTAAACTAAGATCTCTAATCCTTTTGTCCCGCACAACGTTAAACTGTAGTTTAAGAACTATGTATGGCTTTATTCTCATCCTTATGGGATATGTAGTGAAGTCCAACGATTCCATCCAGGACCGAGCCACAACATGATTATGGTTAGCATTGATCTGTGTATCTCTGTATACATTGAACAATACCCATCTTTATGTGTCATAATCCTAACCTTAAATATTTTCGGATCCTCATAACCCTTTTCGTGACTTCTAGTCACAAAAATGTCAAACTTCTGAGAGTTCTTTTGCCTGACTATGCAGCACGTGCCCATAGGCAGCCTTGCATAAACAGTCTACATAACAGACTTGTTAGCCAAAAGATACTATTATTTGACTATACAACCAATGCCCATAGGTGGCCCTGCATAATTAAACCCCCTAACGAGTTTTTCGGAAAGTGGTAACTTCATTCTTGGGAAGATTGCCTCTTTTTTCCTTATTTTTCTTAAATGACAGTATGTAGGGATCCGCAAAAATATCCATCCTTAACATATTTGTCCCATATCCCTTTTCATGATCTGAAAGTATTAATGTCTATGGCTTATATTATCCTTCCCTATTTTTGGGTTAGATCTTCGTAGGAGTGATATTCATCCAGTTCTTCGATAATCTTGTTTGGAAATATCTTTTCCATATTCAAGTACCTCTTTCCATATAGAAAACTCTATACTTTGGAATATTTGAATCTCCATAAAATTTCACTGGCTTTTAGCACTAGGAAAGTAAATTTCTGAGAGTTCTTTTGCTTGACTATGCAGCATATGCCCATAGGAGGCCTTTCATAAACAGTCTACATAACAGACTTTTTAGCCAAAAGATACTATTTTAATTAACTATGCAGCCAATTCCCTTGGGTGGCCCTGCATAATTCAACCCCCTAACGGTTTTGTTAAATAATGGTAACTTAATTCCTGGGAACTACTTCTTCTAATGCCTTTTATCTCTTTTTCATATCATTCCTCAGATTCAAATATTCTTAATTCATAGTTTACATTTTTTCCCTCATACTTGAGTATGGTACTTTGTTTTTAGATAAGTTGTCAAGGAATTGAGTCAATTCTAATCAATTTTGGTCAAAGCTATTTCGACCTTAATCATTAGCCCTTTTTTATGTCTGACGTGCATGACTTTAAACTGCCCACAAAAGACAAGGGAAATCTGAATAAAATTCAAGTTCCCAACTCACTAAACATACATTTTGTATGATTTAGGTAACATTGAGCAATTAAAAGGTTTGAAGTTTGTAGGGTTATTTACATTAATCCTAGTAAAAATAAAACTATTCTTACTAGGCCCATTGACTTAAGTAAAATCTAAAGAATGTAGAAAAAGAGAATGCAGGTACAAATGAGTGAAAGTGAAAGTGTTTTTCATTGATGCACAAGAGTTAGAAGGACATCCACAGATTGGGGTCTCTTATCTTTTTCAATAATTACAAGAGGCTTTCAACATAACTCTTCATTTGATTTATGACATCCCGAGCTTCATCAGCAACCACCTGGAATTCATTCATTCAACTAGATATAATAAGAGATGCAGTGATACTAGCTCTTCTTGGAATAGTTGTAAAAGAATGTTCTTGAGTGCGGTTTGAGGAAAATTTTCTACTGATCAAACAATGACTCTGTTTCTGTCCAAGAGACTTGGAAGATGGATACATGGATTTGAGAATGGAGAATTGGAAGTAAAGATCCATTTGGAGAGAGTAATCTTTTCAGATATTGCTCTAATGCCATGTTTGTCTTCTCTCCACCAACCGACAGTGGAAAACATTTCAGCCCATGGGTTTTCTATTTTCATATCTGCAAGGAAATGGCATGGATGGAGAATTTGAAATTTCACACCATTGTTGTTGCTATTAAAGCACAACATAATAGAAATAGAGAAGTAGTAGTGCAGATGAATTTCAGGTGTATAGTTCTTTGCATTTGGAACATTTACTCCTTGCAAATGACCATGACCATACAGGGACAGGTAGATTCTCTGTGGGAAATTAAGATGATATTTCTTCAAGTACTTAGCCAAATCTGGGAAAGTGTTGTCGCATATATCATAGTAATCATGGCCAACAATGTTCATCATTTCATTAATCTTCTTGCTAGCCAGTTCATCAGTCGTTCCAATTCTCCTGGGAGCCATTGAATCTGCACAAAAGTTGAATAAATTAACTCTTAAATGGATTGATTTTTCATAAAATTTGTGAAAGAATTCAGAAAAATGGCAAAGGAATTAATGCGCTTAAGTATAAAACTTGGCACGCAAGTTTGAATGTGACACGCAATTATTTTGACGTGCAGGTATCACTGCGAAAGTCAAGATACCTTGACAGCAATGCGCCATCAAGGAAACATCAAAAAACAGAGAAACATGCGCAGTTAAGGTGACCTGCGTGGCGAGAGCTCGAAGGTTTGAAGTCCGGAAATCCGGATGCTTTGTATGGAAGTGAGGCCCTCAATTTATAGACGCGGCCATAACCCTGCATGTCGTAGCCTGGGCGACTCAAGTCCATACCCCTACGCGCCAAAATCTGCACGACCAAAGCTCATTTGCGCGCCCAAACTTGTGTGCCACCTTTCCATTGGTTTTCTTCTTTTCCTCAGAGTCAAATCCTCATTTCTTTTGGATCCAACTCTGAGGGGGGACTTTTGTTGATGTGCATTTTCATCACATTGTCTAAAAGAATGGAAAGGGAAATGACTTAGCACAAATTGATCCATCCTTTGAAGAAAATATCAAAAATAGACAAATGCATGAACAAGGGATCAAGAGCACATGCGCCGCGCAAGTTCTATCACTGTCGCGCAAGTCCACTTGCGTGACTCCTAGTGGTCGCACAAGTCACTTGCGCGACCTAAGTGATAACTTCCTGGGGTCTTCTCCTGTCTATAAATAGACCCTGTGGGCCCCCCATTCGAAAAGGATTTTTTCCAGAAACTCAAATTTGAGCTATCGGTGCCCTAGTCTCTTCTCAAAGATTCCAAAGCACTTATAAGTTAATTTCTTACCTAGAAAGGAAGATCTAAAGAGTGGGAGGAAGGCCTAAGTGTTGAAACTCATCAACACTTGCACGCCTGAGTGGCCAGCCCTTAAGGGAAATGGCAAAACTTATGCGCCGCCTTACTCCTTCAATAGAACTTGTGCGCCCCTCTTCGGAAAGATCCTCAAGGGGATTCTAAAGGCTTTAATCAAGAGTCTCTCAAGTATTACCATGCTGTTTAACCATAGCGCAAGTAACCCATGTGTTGCGCAGGCATACCTGCGTGACCAGGACTTGCGCGCCCACGCAGTACCTGTGCGCCTGCCAGGACTTGCGCGCCCCTACCTTTTTGGGTGACTTTCTTTCCCATTTCACCCCTCTTAAGCCATTCCACCTTTCCTATTCAAGATTAAATCTTCAAGACACTCTTCAAATCCATTTATGGCATGATTTATTGATTTGAATTCCTTATCTGAAAGGAATTATGTGGAATATCTCTCAAAACCTAGTGATTTACACATCTTTATGTCCCTAAAGATTGAGATTTCATTCATTTGACCTCATCCTTTAAGATGAGAGAACCCTTAACCTGGGTCTCCTTTTCAGGAATAATCCCCAGTCATAAGTCCTCTAATTTGGACATCCTCTTAGGAGTAAGCCCCAGATCCCCTAACCTGGGTTTCCTTTCCAGGAATAAGCCCCAGTCTCAAATATGGGCATCCTCTTTAAGAGTAAGCCCCAGTAATAATTCTTAACTTGGGCATCCTCCTTAGGAGTAAACCCCAATTCTTAAAATTCCCAAATCTGGGCATCCTCCTTAGGTGTAAGCCCCAGTCCCCTAATTTGGGCATCCTCCTCAGGAGTAATCCCCAAACCTTAATCCTTGACCTGGGCCTCCTTTTCAGGAGTAATCCCCAGTCTTAATTTCTCTTAACCAGTCCTAATTTACCTTTGATCTGGGATTCCTTTTCAGGAGTAAAACCCAATCATAAGTCTTCTCCTAATTTGGACATCCTCCTCCAGAGTAAGCCCCAAGTTATAGTATTCAAAATCTCCATGAATCACATATACCTTTATGGACCCTATTCCTGGATTTCTTCCCTAAAGTAAATCCTAACCTTCATTTATCAGGGTAGTCATACATATATAAGCCGCACATTATTTCTTATGATTGCATCTTTTATGGCACATTTGTCTAATTTTTACCAATACCTCTTTTTTCTCACACCGAGCATGACTCACGCGAGCTTAGAGTGTAAAAGTGACTATGACATTCTTCTTTGAGCCATCAATCATAAACATCGTACTCCCTTACTCGAACTATGTGGGTTATGATTCCTTTTCTAAATAAAGGATATGTAGGTAGCCCATCTGTGGGTTTGATCCCAACTCAGAAATAATCCATTTCCTTCTGAATGACAATAAAATTCAAGTGCCCCACTGAGTGGCTTTAAAACTAGCATGGTCATCATAATGACCAAGAGACTTCTATATAAATGTGTCGAAGGGTACCATTGACCAAGAATCTCTAATAAATACAGATGATTCTCTATCGATGAAGAACCTCTAATACATATAAAAGATTCTCTAAAATTACTATATATTTTATCATTGATTGTCAGATCTGAAGGAAAGCTCATTTTATAATTGGTAATGTAATATAGATTCACGAACATAACTTAAATCTATAAAGAGAGTCCCGGAGTAGACAATAATTCCCCTCAAAAAGGTGTGATGTGTCCGACCTCCCATCCTCTCGACCAATGCAAATTCCTAAGCCTCATCATTCCATGAACTAATGAGCACCTACCTTTGGAAATTAGGTCCGAATGGATGTGGAATCATTGGATGTTTCCAGTTCTACGAACAAACCCATTAGAAACCGATCGGAACGTTTGAACCTCCCATCAAGGCGGTCATCCCCAGATTCCGAGGGAAACAATCATATAGATAATTTTATTTGGAATAGACCATTAACCATGTTATATTTTGTTTTTAAATATTACACTTTAGGAATCGACATAGAAACTTAAAGGTATGATGAAGTAAATGTAACCTCATTTTTTCATTAGAGTATAAAAAAATTTAAGGAGAAATTATATTAAGGGGATAGAACTTAACACCCCTATATTTTAATATATATCTAACTTTAAATAAATATTGTATGTTAAATAACTTGTGATACATTCTATACATAATTAAAATGTATGATAACTTATTTCATTATTGAATAATATTATAATAGAAAATGAAATAAATTAAATGATGAATAAATAAAACTAAAAAAGTAAAATCATTAAAGAAATTAAACAACACATAAACAAAAATACTACATGGTTTAAATTTTTTATCTCTATAACATTCTATATAGATCATATAGCTCATGGTATGTATAAAATAAATAAAATAAAAAATATGACAACCATCTTAGAGGATTGGAATAATGGTTTTATTGAAATATCCAAGGCATTATATTGGAATGAAATGTGACCACTTTATATATGGTTGTTGATTATAGGGTCATTGGATATACTTCTTTTTAATATATGATCACTGAATATATGGTATTTCAATAAAATTGTATCCAATAGGTACCTTAATATTTTCTAAATTTTTAAAAATATTTGAAAACAATATTAAAATATTTCTCATATTATAAAGAATTATATAATCAAATAAAAATAGATTATATAATTAAGTATTTTCTTAAAAATATATATTATTATTAATATTACTGAAATATTTGAGGTGTTTAAAAAATTAAAATATATATTCTAATAAAAATATATTGATAAAATTTTATGGTTAGAATAAAAATAATTAATTTTTTTTGGATATGATTAAAATATTTTTATGTTAAAAGGTAATATTTTTTAAGGAATTTTTTCTAAGTTTTATGTATTTTTTATAAATTTATTAAATTAATCACTTTTCAAATATTAATATAGTAAAATTTATTTTTTATATATGTGAAAAAATAGATTAAAAATAATTTAAATTGTAATTATTATGAAATATGATTAAAAACATTTAGTGATAAAGAAGTCATTATTTTAAAAACTATATTTTTAATAATTAATATGAATTCACTGAGAAATTAAATATATAACATCTAGACATGTTACCAGTTTAAATTGGTTATAAATTTTTAATTTTAATGTTCAAATTATGTATAATAGGTCATCATGTATTTTTACTAAAAATATAATTACCATAATAAAAAATTAAATAAATTTAAAAGATGTCAATTAAAATCTCATAGATTTTATTTAATTGAAAAGATATTTAGATTTTATAGATTTCATTTTTCATGTTTTGGATTCAACCCAACATTTTCACCCACATTTCCTTACCTAACTCAATTAACTCCATTTTTACTCCATTTTTACTCATGAATTAAATAATTATTCCAACGAAGTGCCCCTTATTTTTACCTATAAATGGTGGCCTCCAACACTCCTTTTAAACCACTCATTTAATTGGTTTACAAATGAAATATTGAAAAAAATTCTCTGATAATATATTCTTAGAATTTTGGTTTCTTTTTCTCTAAGGATTGATCCCCATTAATTCATTCCAATATAACCAATTATAAGAATGAGTTATTCCATATAAGTATGTATCTTGTTTTAAACTAAAATTTTTAATTACCTTCACATATAAACTCATTTTAATTTCATTATATACTCTAGTTTTTGTCTATTAACATCAATATTCTTATGTGATGATGATATTAATGTTATATAATTATAAACACGTACTCTTTCATTTGTAAAACATATTCTTGTTTAGGTATGTTCAAACACCAATATTAATGATGTTATACATATACACTCATTTTAATCATGATTGAGTAAAAATTCCTAAATAATGGTAATATATTATTTTAAGTAGCAAATTGTTTCATTTTTTGGTTTTTTGAATTTTTAAAGAAATGAACGATCCTTATAAATTAACATATTATATGTAAAATTACATGAAAAATGCTCATAATAAATTCCATTCTTATGAAACACAAATATATGATCCATAAAATAAACATTAAATTATAAATCATTGTAAAATTTTGATTTCAATATCATGAGTAATATGGGAAGGAGTATCATTTTATCAATGAACAAGGAATGGTATTATCATTATAAAATAAATATAAAATTTACAACTACTAACATATAATGATAAATATATTCCATAAAAAAACTAATATAAATGTAAAAATTGAAAATAATTTAATAATAAAAATTTTAATAATCATGAATAGATTTCAAAAGTAATTGATTCAGATTTTTATATTCATTATAAAGGATGTTCAAGTATTTTTTGGATGTTGGGAGTAAAGTTAAGGGTAAAATTTCCAATCTCACTTGAAATCAATATTTCCCATGTCTAAATTTTTATTGGGGGAAATTATTTGTTAATTCACTATAAATCCACATCTATTTAAATATCTTATATATTTTTTGGGTTTACATATCATATAATCACTCTTACATAGTTCTATAAATCAAATGAGATGATCCTTATCAGTGGAGCTATTGTTTTTACTTCTTTTTTTATGAGAATCACTCTCCTCCATATCCATTAATTCAATAGTATTTTTTTTGTAATGTCAAGACATGGCTCACCACTAAATCAGTGGCTGGACCAATCTCCAGATGAACTCAAGTGCGTCTCCCCATACGCTAGAGTCTACAAACTAGCAGTGAGGGTCTATGGATAGTCAGTGGGGAGACTATACCCTCATATCAAAGTTAAATAATAGATAATGCGAATAAATAGTGTAGGTATTAGAATACATGATAAAGCAGTGGAAGGAATATTTTTATAAATCTTGTACAAAACAAATAGCCAAAAACAATTATACAGCATATGATTGTCTTACATGCTAATGATACAAAAAATAGAAAGCATTGAACAAAACAGAATGCTTTACATTATAATACAGAAATAAATAAATAGTGACTCAAATCCTCGAGGGTGTTCTCCTCGAGCATCTTGATCTTTTGCTTGGTCCTCTACTCCTACCTCCCAAGTAAATGAAAACAGCACAATCCTGCAACCAAATAGAATCTACTCGGGTACCCCAGTGCAATGGCGTCCTGAGTAGGGTGAGAGATATAAATCTTAGTAGGCTAGGACCACCAGTGTCTACCCCAAATCCAGACATTTAATAAATAATTTAAACCATGTGGAAGCATGCATAAATAAATTAAGCATCACAAAGTAACTATATACCCAAGTACCTTCTTCATCCCTCAGCTGGTGTCTAAACCTACATTATACATATGTCATTCATACCCATCAATAATTACACAATCATTTTCATTTATCAATTATTCTAACCTCATTAAATTATGAACATATTAAGATTCGGCCTAAGCTCTACATCCCCCATATAGGTCACTCACCATAGATGTCTCTAAAGACCATCTAAGTAATCAAAGTCAAGACTGAATCCAAGCTTGTTCTTTGGCTTGGATAATGTGTCATAAAATATTCAATTTAATCTTTCATATACTATAACTTATCCCATCCTATAAAAATTGTGATTCGCTCCTGGGTCCATCCACTAATAGTGATTCACCCAATTTATTAATAAGTCTGAACCCTTTATCATATTCAATTCACAAGCCATTATGTCACAACAATTTTCATTAACCATTAATTAATTTTATGAAAGACCAATTTCACCCACAATCTAATGTCAATTAATGGGTTTATAACATCATGTCTAGCACCCTTGTAAGTATTTGGAGTGTCGGTCCTTGTCTCACAACCCATTGGTATTTTTAGCATCAGCCTATGTCCCATAAAAGAATATTTGCATGCTAGATGGTTGTAGAATGCCATGTCTAGAACCCCGTGAATATTTGGAGCTTCAGTACTTGTCTCAAAACCCATTTATCAATCATACATATATATTTATCATTGGTGTAGAACACCATGTCTAGCTCCCCGTGAGTATTTGGAGCTTCAGTCAATATCTCACAACCCATTTATCAATCATACATATATATTTATCATTGGTGTAGAACACCATGTCTAATACCCCAAAACCATCCATTAATTAATTCATAAATTAATTAATCTAATCTGTTAATTAATTCAACAACTAATTAACAACATAAATCGCACTTCAAATAAGTCAACAATTAATTAAACTTTCAATATCTCAGTAGTAAATAATTAATTGACAAATAATTATTCTTATCAATCCATCTAAATAATTATCTCAACATTTAATTATCCAAATTCTTTAACAAGTCTGAACTGATCCACTCAAATAGTGATTCATCTAGGACTTTAACAATTTACATGCATGTTATAATCATCTCATAACATACTGAACAAAGCCCGGATATTTAGCTACCATCTCACATAGCATATCATATTTTTAAACAACTCCATGAAAGATAACATAAGGCATGGAAAAATAACATGCATCAAAAGGTACCCTTGTCCAACAGTCGTTACAAACAATCAATTCACAATATTAATTTATTGCATGAAAATTAATTAATTCACCAATTAATTAATTAATTATTATCTCTTTAACCAATCATAAATTAATTAACCATCTAACATTTAACATGTAATAATTAATCCATCCATTAATTATTACTAGTTTCCAATTTATATTATGAACATGTCAAATATTCAATATTCTCAATAATCAGTAAAAGACACAATTTTATTCCAACTCATGACTTGATAATTAATTTTACAATTAATTACCCTATTAATCATTCTACCAATCCAAATCATTTAACTGTTTAATCATATCACTTTAAACAAATTAGAAAAACATGCTTAAAATCAACACATGTTCAAGTCCTTATTTATCTCATGTGGGCGTCATCACTTAACAACATCAAAAGTGTCAGTCATAGACATATAATAATCAAGGAAACTCACATTCTCAAAATATTTAAATATTATATAATTCTTAAATAAAGTGGTTAGGAATTGGGACCCTACCTCAGGGTGGCACCATTTTTATTCTGTAGCGTTTTAATGTACTTGGAATCAACCAGTCCACAACTAGTCCACATTTGCATTCTCATAAACCTTAATATATATATATATATGTGTGTGTGTGTGCGCGTTGTCTATATTGATCAAAAAAATTCAATATATTAAAATAGTACCCAGAATCAAAGTAGTAATAAACAAAACATCTCGAACATGGTACTATGGACTCATAAAAAATTAACATGACTTAATATAACTGGTTAAAAACTAAGAAACGGGTTTGGAATCTTACGAAAACCCACGACAGCAAAATAATTTGAGACCATCCACCTCACCCTTGGTGGCAGATGTCGGATTATGGACCAATGGGTCTTGAGTCAACAATCGCATATCCTAAAAGTAGAGGAACACAACGATCAGATTAAACCTGAACCTTAGGGTTTTGTCTGAGCAAACAAGTAAATAGATCGGATTAAAATGGATGAGGCAAATCACAATTTATACATAGATAGACTCACCTTGACGAGGCGGATAAGATTTGTGAAGATTCCAAGAGGAATCGTTGCGTGCAAAGTAGAGTCTGGGAGAAGTGTTGGTGCAACTCTGGGTACTTCTTAGAGGGGCGTCACACCACGGGGGTCACAAACTTCAAGAGCTCTGCCTGGGTGTCATGCTACTTCAGGGACGGTTACCCGGGGGTTGCACACTGCTGGAGGTTTCGATGAGGAGGGACATGCGGAGGAGGAGGCTGGAGATGCTTCTCCGACATGCATGGAGGAGGAGAAACATGGGGGGTCATGCCACCTGCAGGTTGCGCCTCCCCTTTTTATTTTTTCCCCCTTAAATTAATCAATTTAATTGAATGTAAAAAATTAAAATAATAATACTCAATTTATTTTTATTATTATTATTATTATTATTATTATACACATTAAACACTTATCTAATAAGTAAAAAACTCCCCATCTAATTAAAAATGCTTCTTTGTTTATTATTCTCTTAATAAACGTTTCGTAATTAAATATGAAACTACATATTGGTCATTAAATTCTTTTAAAATTTATTTAACTAAATAACCACAAAAATAATAATAACATCTTTATTATTATTATTTCAAATTTAATTTATTTAAAACCCAAACCCCCAATTTATTACAATATCATTAGTATGATAAAAACTCCAACCCATAACCCCTAATTTAATTTCTGTAATAATAAAAATTATTTCATTCATAAATGGTCCTTTAATAATTCTTATACTCTTTATTTAATTAAAACGGGTATTCAAAAAACCCAAAATTCACATTAATTTATTTAACCGTCATTTAATTAATTCTTTATCATTCATTTAATTAAACAACCACAATAATAATAATAACTTAATTATTATTATTATTATTAAAACATTCTTTTAATTAATCACAATCTCTCATATAAACTTATTTAATTAAATTAAATAATTTATCAAACAGGATAAAATGCATGGGTTGGACCGCAGCCGTGTGATGCTCGTGAATATCCATTAAAGTGAAATTTTCTGGATCCGATGCACTCGAGACTCATCGGGACACCCGCTAAAATTATAAGGTAATTACACAAGTCCAAAAATGACACCTTTAGATGTTCTAACACTCGGAATAAAATTCAAAAGCTCAGTTTAAAGAAATGACCCATTGATAAACTGGAAAAAATTTGAAAACCTTCATATTTTAACCGGGTTCAAAACCATGGGACTATAAAATCTACCCACCTTAAAAACTTCTCATCCCCGAGAATCCATCGAGAACCACAAATAAAACAACCGAACTTCCAAGGTCATTTAATCTGGTTAGAACTGACGTGTCACTTTCCCAACGCGAAACGTGCCTTTAACCCTTCACAAGAAAAATGGCTACGTCTTTAAAACCAGAGCCAAATATCACTTTATAGATTAAACATAGAAATATAGCTTATATCTGAGGCCATTATAGGGACCTCAATAATGAAAATGGTTGAATCTCAATTAACCAACAGAACAGGTTGTGCATGCTTCCCTCGAAATATGTCATAGACCCAAAACCCACATTCTCCCTTTATCTGACGATGTTCCTTTAAAAGTATTCCAAAAACATCCCAAAGTATAACGAAGTCCGTACCCGACCTTCGCTGAAATTTCCATGTCAATCCATCGCAAGGAAAATTTAAAAAAACAATTGTGCCCCAACACGAATAAAGGATTATCCCCAAGAAACCATGAATCCTGAGTACTACCCCAATAGAAACCACTCATCAAGACCCACTACATTTAAACTGTAGTGGGGCATAAGAACAAGGCTATCTTAGTCTTTCCATGATGAGGTCAAGATAGGGGACATGCTCATACTATTCAGAATAGTGCACTAAGAGAAAAACCAAGGTCATTAAGAAGATCAGTTGAACTACTACCATACAAATATGTTCTAAAAGCTCGGAATCTCCTACCAATATGTTTATCGAAAATGATGTGACACTACCCACCTTAGGATTTTCCGTGACATCGTAAGAAAAGATCAACCGCTCACCGCCATGCTATTTTAGAACACATTAACCCATGCATGAGACGTTCCTTGAACCAATATCACCACATCGAACATTAATCATAAAATTTGTAACATAATCCTAACGGCGTTCCATAACATCCAAGTCCCAAGAACTCCTCTCAAGAAGTGGGACGAAATTTCTTTAATGGCATAGAACATTCTAAAGGTAATACCAACCACAAGTTATCACCTTACAAAACATAAATGTTGACCCTCTATCCTGGTCACACAAAACTGTAATCACAATATTCAAAATCCCCTTTTTCATTTTAGCCATTTTAATTAATTCATTTAAAACCTTCAATATTTGAATGAATTTCAACAAACACAAAAGTACTATTTTCATAACAAGTCGCTTGGTTTTCAAAATATCTCCTTATGGAAAAAAATAGCCATGCTATCACAAACATCCTCTTTAATCATTTAACATTCAGTGTTATTCAAATTTAAACAGGAAATTTAGCATCTAAATTCATTTTACCAAGAAGGAAACCTCTGAGGATCCCATTTATTCAATTCGGGTGCTTCAAAAAGCAACCCAACAATAGTTCATTTCAATCAAAACTCATCAATTTTACATTTGTAACCATTTTCAAACATACTATGGTAATATAAAGTTCAAACACATGGGTGTACATCTACTAATCGATAATGTTCCAATACACCTTATCACTAGAATTTGGCTCCCATTTATAACCATCAACATTCATTTAACATTTTAACTTTAGAAGCCCTTTCACACATCAAAACAACTCTAGAATGTTATCATAAGCAGTAACACAACAGCATGATATAACACCTAGGTATGTCACAACAACAAAACATGATAATAAGTATGGAATATAATAACTCAAGCATGTTAATTTTATAACTGAAACACGCTATCTAAAAATATGTGCTAAATAAGTTCAAAACATGTCATATATTCAAGGCACACATTACATATTAGTAGGAATCCTACTAATGCAACTGCATGAAAAGTTATATCCATGACATGGGAATTTATAAGTTCCTAAGATGATGCATGTATGAAAATTTCTTTCCATATCAGGCCAAGACAATTATTTTTTTCAAAATTCTCAAAATAAATAATTAGCGGAAAATACACTAGTCACTCAAGGTGAAATCATATAAAATGTAATATAGAAAATCATGAACATCAATTCCCATCCTTGGCCACATGGTCATTTCTCGTACATGGGGTGATCAGTCCCAAGAATGACTATTAACCCAAATACTGACACATCTCTATTCTCTTGTCTACTAACCCCAAAATAGTAAGAAAAAGAAAAAGAACCCTTTGATACCACTTTGTAACATCCAGACCTGGCTCACCACTATACTGGTGGTCGGAACAGTCACCACATGACTTCAAGCATGTCTCCCCGTATGCCAGAGGATACCGACTAGTAGTGAGGGTCTATGGATAGTCAGTGGGGAGACAATACTCTCATATCATAGTTCAATAATAGAGAATGGTAAGAAATAGGGGATGCATTTGAATAAAAGATAAAGCAGTGGAAAGAATATTTTTATAAATCTTGTACAAAACAAATGGACAATGCCAATTATACAGCAGATGCATGCATGAAATGCTAATGATACAAAAATAGAATGAAGTGAACATAACAGCATGCTTTACATTCCAAAACATAAATAAATAAAAAATGGCTCAAAGCCCCGAGGGCAGTCTCCCCAAGTATCCTGAGCTTGTGCTCAGTTCTCTACTCCTACCTCCTAAGTAAATCCAAACATCACAATCTTGCAACCAAATAGAATCTACTCAGGTACCCCAGTGCAATAGAGGCCCAATTAGGGTGTGAGATATTAATCTCAGTAGGCCGGTACCACCGGTGTCTACCCCAAATCAAGACATTTAATAAATAATTTAAACCGTGTAAAATCATGCATAAATAAAGTAAGAAGTAAAAAGTAACTGCATACCTAAGTACCTTCTTCATCCCTTAGCTAGTGTCTAAACCTTCATTATATATATGTCATGAATACTCATCAATAATTACATAATCATTTTAATTTATCAATTATTCAAACCTCATTAAATTATGAAAGACTCGAGATTCGGCCTAAGACCAACATCCCCTATATAAGTCACTCACCACAGATGTCTCCAAAGACCATCTAAGTAATCAAAGTAAAGACCGAATCCAAGCTTGTGCTTTGGCACAGATAATGTGTCATATGATATTCAATTTAATCTTTCATATACTATAACTAATACCATCCACTAAAAATAGTGATTCGCTCCTGGGTTTGTCTACTAATAGTGATTAACCCAATTTATTAATATGTCTGAACCCTTTATCATATTCAATTCAAAAATCATTATATCAGAACAATTTTCATTAAAAATTAATTAATTTCATGTATGACCAATTGGACCCACAATCCAATGTCAATTAATGGGTGTAGAACATCATGTCTAACACCATCGTGAGTATTTGGAGAGTCAGTCCTTGTCTCACAACCCATGGGTATTTGGAGCATCATTCCCTGTCCCATATAAGAATATTTTCATACAAGATGGGTGTAGAATGACATGTCTAGCACCACAAGAGTATTTAGAGCTTTAGGCCTTATCTCACAACCCATTTATCAAACATAAATATATATTTATCATTGATGTAGAACACCATGTCTAGAATCCCATGAGTAATTAAAGATTTAGTCCTTGTCTCACAACCCATTTATCAATCATACATATATATTTATCATTGGTGTAGAACACCAGGTCTAACACCCTAAAAAAATACATTAATTAATTCATAAATTAATTAATTCAACAACTAATTAACAACATAAATTTCCCGTCAAATAAGTCAACAATTTATTAACCTTTCAACATCTCAATAGTACAAAATTAATTAACAATTAATTATTCTTATCAAGCCAACTAAATAATTAACTCAACATTTAATTATCCAAATTATTTAACAAGTCTAAATTTTTCGACTCCAACAGTGATTCGTTCAGGACTTTAACAATTTATGTGCATGTTGTAGTCATCTCAAAACTTGCTAAATAGAGCCCAGATATTTGGCTACCATCTCATACAGCATATCATATTTTTAAACAACTCCATCAAAGACAACTTAAGGCACGGAAAAATAAAACGCATCAAAAGGTACCCTAGACCAACAGTCATAAAAAATAATCAATTCACAATATTAATTTAATGCATGAAAATTAATTAATTCAACAATTAATTAAATCTTATCTCTTTAACCAATCATCAATTAATTACCTATTTACCATTTAGCATATAATAATTAATCCATCCATTAATTATTACCAGTTTCCAATTTATATTCTGAACATGTCAAATATTCAATATTCTCAATAATCAATAAAATACACAATTTTATTCCAACTCATGACTTGATAATTAATTTTAAAATTAATTACCATATTACCCATTCTTCCCATCCAAATCATTTAACTGTTTAATCATATCACTTTAACCAAATTAGAAAAACATTCTTAAAATCAACACATGTTCAAGTCCTCATTTATCTCATGTTGGTGCCATCATTTAATAACATCAAGTGTCATGCATAGACATATCATAATAAAGGAAACACACATTCTCAATTTATTTAAAGAAGATATAATTCTTAAATAAAGTGTTAAGGATTTGGGACCCTACCTTGGGGTGGGACCATCTTTATTCTGCAACGCTTTAAAGTACTTGGTGGCAACCGGTCCACAACTGGTCTGAGTCGCATGCACACACACCTTCATATGTGTGTGTGTGTGCGTGTGCGTGCATGCTCTTTGTCTACATTGATCAAAAAAATCAATATATTAAACTTTTACCCAGAATCAAATTAGTAATGAACAACGCACCTCTAACATGGTACTGTCGACTCATAAAAAATTAATAGGCCTTAATATAACTGGTGCAAAACTAAACAGTGGGTTTGGAAGCATACCAGAACGAACGGCAGCAAAAAAATTAGAGTCCATCCACCTAACCCTTGGTGGCGGATGCTGGATTATGGAAAAATGGGTCTGAATTACACATTCGCATATCCAAAAAATAGAGGAACACAATGATTAGATTAAACTCAAACCATAGGGTTTCGACCGAGAAAACAAGGTAAGAGAGAGGAGTCAAATGGCCAATGTGAATCCCAAGTTATACATAGATAGACTCACCTTAATGAGGCGGACAATATTTTTAAATAGTCTGAGAGGAATTGTTGCGCACAAAGTGGATTCTGGGAGAAGGGGTGGTGCACCTCTGGGTACTACCCGCAGGGGGGTCATACCACGGGGTTCACACACTGCAGGAGCCCGGCCTGGGTGTCGCACTGCTTCAAAGAGGGTTTCCCTGGGGTTGCGTACTGCTGGAGGTCCCGATGAGGAGGGTCGTATGGAGGAGGATGTTGTAGATGCTTCTGTGTCACGCATGGAGGAGGAGAAACATGGGGGGTGGCACCACCTACATGTCGTGCCTCCCATTTTTATTATTTTTTACTATAAAATTAATTGATTTAATTTGATTTAATAATTAAAATAATAATCATCATTTTATTATTATTGTTATTATACATATTAAACACTTAATAATCAATTGGGAGTTTCATTTTTAATTACGAAATGTTTATTAATAGAATAATAAATGAAGAAGTGTTTTTAAATAGATGTGGCGCCACCTGCATGTCGTGCCTCCTCTTTTTTTTGGTTGTTCAACCCAGATTATGTTTTTGAGGACATTCCTTTTATTTTTGTCCACATTTCTATGTGATGTAGAGAGCGATTATCAAATGGATTTTAGTAAGGGTCCCACATTGGAGGTGTTGTCTTCCATGTAATACTATGATAGGTATATGATACTCTTTCATGATCATTCATTTATATAATTTATGCCATTATTTATAAATATGTAATCATGTATTATTTTTTAATTTCTATATTAAGATTATCTTTTTTATTTTAATAATTTTATTTTAGAATGATCATATATTTCACTTAATTATGTTCTATTATTAATTAAACTCAATCCCATTGATAAGTTTTTACCACTTAAAAATAATTTGAGCTTACTTATTTCTTATTTTATATATTTCCCTAGGAGAACATAGTTGAACATTATATTTTGATCTAATTTTAACAAGTTCTGTGATAAATGTTTGATAAAATTATATATATTGATATGAAATATATATTTATTTCTCAAAAACAATGAAATTTGGATTGGGGAGTTAGTTTAAATACTTTTTACAAATAAATATATGTATGTTTTTTAGTGGATAAAGTTGTGTGGGCCTCAAGAATTTTCATTTTTATTATTGTAAACAATTGTAATATTAGGGAATTATAACTGAGAAAATCTACATATAAATCCATATATATATCCCTATAGACATAGAGTACTATGTTATGTAAAACTTGTTTAACTAATGAGATAAACTAACCATAACATACATACATAATACATCATTTTTTATAAATATTTTTTATATCCCAAAGAAAGGACACCTAAAATCTATAGGTTTCCAACAACAAAGATTAGATATATATAATCCTTCATTTAAAACATTGTGAAAATCTATCTATATTCATTCCATAAATGACCCATTATAAATATATATTATTTTATACTCTTCTTCATGACTAGAGAATGGAAACATACAAAAATTGTGAGATTACATGCTCAGTAAGGGGTGAACATAAGAGATAAAATTTAAAGATTACAAGTGGGAATAATATGAGCATGTTAGTTTGAGAGAATAATATATGTAAGTGAGTATCACATATGGAAATTTTATCGAGAAAATAAGGATCATAAATCATGAATTAAGACATGAGACATTGGCATGACATATAAAATGATTCATATGAATGTGGAAACATGAGGCGATAATCCTGAATTAGAAATCATTAGATATGAATGTCTAATAATAAAAAAATATGGAACAAACAAAATCATAAAATGAAATTTTGTATTCCAAGGCACACTTCCATGCCCACCATCATATAACAGATAGATTCATATAGTGTATTGGTTTTATTTCCAACTCCCATCAACATAGATGATATATTTCACTCCCCAGTTTCATAAATGTCATATAATCATATATAATTCTTTAATCAATGCATTGGATGGATATATAAGTATAGTTCCACCATCACATAATTATAACAACACATATGTATTCCACATGAACATAAAAATATTCCCAAAACCATTATATGATATTTAACCTATGGGAATGAAATGGGTCTCATAAAAAGTTACATAGGATTGAATCATAATCCATTTAGATAAAAAATTAAATTAGTTTCATAAAATCATACACACAATGTGGACAGTGCTCCTGGCCCAGATAGATTCACTAACAAGTTCTTCATATATTATTGGGATGTTTTGCAGGATGATATTATCCAAGATATAAATGACTTCTTCACTCGTTCTTAACTGTCGTATGGGATGAACTCATGCTTCATTTCTCTATTTTCTAAGATTAATAATTCCCTTCATTTATTCTTCTCTTAATACCTTGTGAACCCCCCTCTTAAAGAGGAAATTCGATCATCTCTTCTCTCTCTCAATGTGTATAGCGCTCCTGGACTAGATGGATTCACTAACTAGTTCTTCATATTTTACTGGGATGTTTTGCAGGATGATATTACCCAAGGTATAAATGACATCTTCACTCATTCTTACCTGCTGTATGGGATGAACTCATGCTTCATTGCTCTATTGCCTAAGAAGAGTAATTCCCTTGATATAAAGGACTTTAGGACAATTTCTCTTGGAAACACTATCCCTGAGCTCATAAGCAAGATACTCATGAATAGAATGGTCCCAATGGTTAGTGACATGATTACTACCATCCAATTTGGATTTGTTCTTGGGAGAAATATCCAGGACTGTCTTTTCACTGCTTCGGAGAGCATTAATCTTATGAGAAAAAAGACAAAGGCAGGAAACTTCATAATGAAGATCGACATCTCAAAGTCCTTTAACACTTTAAAATGGAGTTTCCTCATGGATGTCCTCAAAAGTTATGGATTTTACAATGATTTCATCAAGATGATTAATATTGTTCTCTACTCATCAAGGTTGTCCATTATTATCAATGGAACACCCATAGTATTTTTTCCCTACACCAAGGGTGTGTTGAATGGTGGACCACTCTCTAGCCTTCTCCTTGCGATTGCTGAATACTATCTCAGCTGATGCATCAATGATCTTTCTCAATTGAATTCTTCAAGCAAATCAAGGCGGGGAGTTATGACTTTTCCCCATCTCATTTTTTATATGTTGATGAAATTCTATTGCTTGGTCAATCCCCAAGTAGAACCATATCATCTATTAAGGCCCTCTTTGAGCATTCTGAATAGGTGGCTAGTCAAGCAATCAGCTGGGACAAATCCTTCATTGTGTTTGGTAATGGAGTTATGATTGTTAAGAAAAATAGTATTTTTAAACGTCTTGGTGTCAAAAGGGATCTTTACCCTTAAATTATCTTGGGGTCCCTTTATTTTGGGGAAGGGTGAGGAGGCAGTATATGGAAGGAATAGCCTCTAGCATTGTGAACCAACTTGCTAGCTGGAAAGGGAAGGTGATGTCCATGGCTAGGAGGGTTTGACTTGTCAACTCAGTGATTATCTATAAGTTTGTTTACTCCTTTTCTCTTTATCGATGGCTGGGGGGTCTCATCAAAGATTTATAAGGTATGATACAGAACTTCATTTGGACGGGGTCAGTTCATGAGAAGAAAATTGTCATTGTTTCCTAGAAAAACTGTATCAAGCCGATTGAATTGGGAGGCCTTGGAGTCAAGGACCTCCGGACATTCAATGATAACCTTATCGGGAAGTTCACATGGGGTCTGATCTTTAAGGATGGGTTTAGTGACTTTTTAACCAACAGATTCAGAGGAAGGCTGCTTAATGGATATAAGTATTATATTGCATCATCTGTTTGGGAATCTCTCAAGCAATATTTCATGAAAATCAGTCACGGTACTAAGTGGATAGTTTGTAGGGACACTCATCAAAATTGCTGGAGTACAACATGGCTCAAGAGGTCATTGCAGGAAAGCATGGATGTTCCCCCTGGTGCAGGTCATTTTTTCATATATGATTTTATTTCATACATGCAATGTTCTGCTAGCATTGTTCCATAGTAGGTGAAGCTGGAAGTTCACAGTTACACTTTCATGGATCGTGATACGGTGATATGGAAGCATAATCGTGATGGGCAGTTCATGTTTAAGGATTTTTATCAGATGATTTGTGGAGGGTCCTACCATGCACCTTCCTGGATCTTAAAATTTGAGACTAATTTTATTCAGCCTTCAAGATTTCTTTTAATATGGAGAATATGGAAAAATTGACTGCCTACTCATGACCAGCTCAAACGGGGCGGTTTTCAATTTGTGTCGTCTTTTGACATAGGCATGGCTGCCGAGGAGACTGCTCAACATCTTTTTGTGGAATGCACCTATGTTAGGAGGTTGTGGGATTATGTTGGAAGCCTTTTTGGGCTTGTTATTGATACAAATCTGTTTCTCCATGATTTGTTAATAGGTTTGTCCAAGGTGCGCTGCATCACACAGCTTGGGAACCTATTTATTGTGGTCATTGTAGCTGTGATCATGGCCACATGGGCTGCTCGCAACACCCTACTCTTTGATGGAATGTGTGTCCCTATTCAATGCAGCATGGATACGTTACATTTAGAGGTTCATGCTGCTTCATGGATTCAAACAGGTACAATGCATAACTATTTTTCTGAGTTGTGGATTTTTAGACTGCTTGGAGTTTCTCGATGACCTAAGAAGCCTCAGGTTCTTAAATACATATGATGGATACCTTCGATCAGACCATGGATCAAGTTCAACATGGATGATGCCGCTTCTGATGCTCCAGGACCATCAGGATGCGATGTAATCTTTCGAACATACCATGGCATTGTCAATGGGTGCTTCTATCACTTTTCTGATATTGGGGTTTCCTATGAGGCTGAATTATGGGTGATAATTCATGTTGTTAAGTATGTTGTCCAATATAGTTGGAACATGTTATGGATTGAATTGTATTTCCATCTTGCGGTTCATGCCTTGGAATCAAGAATGTGAAATGTCCCCTGGAGAGTGTCACCTCATTGGGTTGATTATCTTCGCAAGGTAGTTAATTTACAAGTGATTGTCTCACATGGTTATAGGGAAGCCAATGAGGTGGTGGATGCTTTGTCCCAGCAGACGATTCTGGATATGGATATGATGTGGTCCTTTACAGCCCCTGATTATTGTGCCTCAATGGTGGAGGCGGATATGCTGGGTGTCGTGCACTATCGGTTTTGTAATGATCCCATGTTTATCTGACTGATTTGTATTTTTATTTAATAAATTCTCTTAGGACCAGTTTCTACCGGGTCCTAGGATTTTGGAGTAATCTCATTATTATTATTTTTTAAAACTTTAATGAACCCAACACCACTATTTAATAACAATGCTTCAATAAAACTGGAACTCCTTATTTTATTAAACGTTTCTTTGAGAAGCATAAAAGCCACATTAAATTATTATAAATGATACACTCTTTTAACATGGAATTAAAATATCAAAGCATCAAAATAATTTATGACATCATAATAATAATAATAACATTATCATTATTACCACATTCCTTAATTTAATAATAAATATTCTTTTAATAACTCTGAAACTCTTTATTTAATTAAAATGGTTCTTCGATAAACCCAAAATCTACATTAATTTCTTCATCCATCATTTAATTAATTCTTTATCATTCATTTAATTAAAAAACCACAATAATAATAATAATAATAATAATAACATAATTAATATTATTATTATTATTAAAAAATTATTTTAATTATTTACAATCACCCATATAATATTATTTAAATGAATTAAATAATTTATCAAATAGGATAAACTCCACGGGTTGGACCGCAACTATGTGTTGCCCATGAATATCCATTAAAGTGGACTTTTCCGGATCTAATTCTCTCGAGACTCATTGGTACATCCCCTAAAATTATAGGGTAATTAAGTAAGTCCAAAAAATGACACCTTTAGGTGTTCTAACAATTGGAATAAAATTCAGAACCTCAGTTTAAAAAAATGACTCATCGATAAACTGAATTTTTTTTTGAAAACCTTCATATTTTAATCGAGTTCAAAAACTCGAAACTTTACATTTTGGGATGCTTGTAACTCTACATATATGATATATTAAGGTCAATTACTATTTATATTTTCACTTTTTACAAATGTGTGAAAGGAATATTTTTCACTCTGTTATTTAATTCTTTTAGTAATATCATTACACCATTATCTTATATATTCTTTAATAAGTATCAAATTGTTATATTCATCTAATCAATAATAGTATTTATTTTTTATAATTCAATTTTAAAAATTATTCCCATAATATTTATTTTAATTTAATAATAACTAGTTTGTAGATGATTATTTATTTTTCATTATTAAATGTATTTTATATTCTTCAACAGTTTATTTTTAATGTAATTTTATAATATTTTAAATTTTCTCATGAATCATTGTTTGTATGATTTGATGAAACCAATCACATTTTTTCTTTAAAGGGATTATGATTCAATACTATGTAACTTTTTATGAGACCCATTTCATTCCCATAGGTTAAATATCATATTATGGTTTTTAGAATGTTTTTATGTTCATGTGGAATACATATGTATTGTTATAATTATGTGATGGTGGAACTATACTTATATATCCATCAAATGTATTTATTAAAGAATTATATCTGATTATATGACATTTATGAAATTGGGGAGTGAAATATATCATCTATGTTTATGGGAGTTGAAAGTAAAACCAATACACTATATGAATCTATCTGTTATATGATAGTGGACATGGAAGTGTGCCTTGGAAGACAAAATTACTTTTTATGATTATTTTTGTTCCATGTTTTTTTATTATTCCACATTCATATCTTATGATTTATAATTCATGATTATTGCCTCATGTTTCCACATTCATATGAATCATTTCATATGTCATGCCAATGTATCATGTCCTAGTTCATGATTTATGATCCTTGTTTTCTTGGTACAATTTTCATATGTGATACTCATTTACATATATTATTCTCTCAAACTAACATGCTCATCTTATTCCCACTTGTAATATTTAAATTGTATCTCTTATGTTCACCCCTTACTGATCATGTAATCTCACAATTTTTGTATGTTCCCATTATCTAGTCATGAAGAAGAGTATAAAATAATATATATTTATAATGGTTAAGTTATGGAATGAATATAGATAGATTTTCACAATGTTTTAAATGAAGGATAATCTATATCTAATCTTTGTTGTTGGAAACCTATGGATTCTAGGTGTCCTTTCTTTGGGATATAGAAAATATTTATGAAAACTGATGTATTATGTTTGTATGTTATGGTCATTTTATCTCATTAGTCAAACATGTTTTATATAACATAGTACTATATGGATATAGGGATCTATATATGGATTTATATTTATATTTTCTCAGTTATAATTCCGTAATATTACAATTGTTTATAATAATAATAATGAAAGTTATTGAGGCCCACACAACTTTATCTAGTGAAAAACATACATATATTAATTTGTAAAAATTATTTAAACTAACTCACCCAATCCAAATTTCAATGTTTTTGAGAAATAAATATATTTTTCATATCAATATTTACAATTTTATCAAACCTTTATCACAGACCTTGTTATAATTAGATCAAAATATAATGTTCACTTATGTTCACCTAGGGAAATATTTAAAATAGGAAATAAGTAAGCTCAAATTATTTTTATGTGGTAAAAACTTATCAATGAGATAGACTATAATTAATAATAGATCATAATTAAGTGAAATATATGATCATTATAAAATGAAATTATTAAAAAATAAGATAATATTAATATATAAATTAAAAAATAATTCATGATTACATATTTATAAATAATGGCATAAATTATATAAATGAATGGTCATGAAAGAGTCTCATGTACCTATCATAGTATTCCATGGAAAAAAACACCTCCAATGTGGGACCCTTACTAAAATCCATTAGATAATCACTTTCTACATCACATAGAAATGTGGAAAAAAATAAGAGCCATGTCCTCAAAAACATAATCTGGGTTGAACAACCAAAAAACAAAAAAAAATAGTGTGTTAAGATCACTTCTCATATATTATATATAGTATATAATGAGATTTAATAATTTCCCAATTAATTTGGGTTTATATAATCCCAAGATAGCTTATTGCATCATAACACATCTTGAAAATGTGTTCCATATAAATGTGTCGGATATCATAAATCCATCAATATCATATCATGATTAAACCATTGAAATAAATGGGGTATCAATCAAAATAAAATTTCTATCTTTTAAAATTACCTTTAATAAATATAATGATGTGTAGATTATTTACATATGTTATAAGAAAGGGTATGTGATTAAGTCAATGTTTACCAAATAAATATAATTTAAGTCTATCTAGATAACCTCACTTCAATCAAAATAAGGAATTATAGGGTATTCATAAAGGAAATACATTGGAAGAATGGTTATCATTATGATATGTGTAATTTAAGGTTATATAATGGTTGAAATGGATATTTCTCTCATAGAGATTCCATTTTCACCACTCCATATACATAAATAGACATTGATAATGAACCTAAGAATTATTTTAACATATAATCCACATGTGTTAACTTTAGAAAAAATATAGAATAATAAATTATTAAATTCAAAATGTCAATTATATTTTAGTGGAAAATAAAAAATGATATAGGTTTTAAGAAATCAATTACATATTCTTTTTGCAACACTAAAATATTTAATAAAACGCCAATTTTTAAGAAGGGAATAAATTTAAGGTTGTATAAATAAAATAATATATTAAAAATTAATAATGATTATATCATATAATATAACTAATTTATTTAAAGAATACTTTAAATAAAAATTTAGTGTTAAATTTATTTTAAATCATGGAAATGGTTTCAAAATCATTTGATGATATTTTATAAAAAATAGAAACACAAAAATTTAAAAAATATTTTTCAAAAAGGAATTCAATAGATTTTAAAACATTATTTTAATTTTAAAATGTACCAGTACTGATATAGTGAATATAAATATATTTAATATAAAAAAAATATATAGAAATATTGGAAAATTAGAATTGTTTGTTTATAAATATCATAGGGTTTTTCTCAATTGATGAATAATAAAGGAACCATAAAGGTATTCATATCTCTAGTATATAAAGGGTAATTATGCATAAAGAAAAAAATAAAACCATATTATAAAGATATAAAGAGGAAGTTAGAGTGATAATGAGTTATACATAACATAACCCCACTGATAATTGTATTTTTTTAGGAAAAACATAAAAGTTAGAAATTACCAAAATAAAAGTTGTCTAAAATGATGAATCAAAAGGTAATCCCCACAAATAATTCTCATATCATATAGGATAAGGATGTTTGAACTATATTAAATTTTTAATAAATCAACTTTTTCTATTTTTAAGTAATAATATCGACCACCATGTTCACCTTATGATAAGTATGTAAATCCTAGACTTCCGTCCCACGAAATATTTTATATGCTCTGATATAATAATAAATTTCCCAATAAGCAGGAAGCTTACCTAATAAGATTTTTTCCACAAGGTTTGAATCTATTTAAAACTTCAATAATGAAGAATTAATATTCATAGACAACATGATTCCACTTTGTGTTTCCTATTATTCTACTATAATATAGTCCCATTGTGAATAAAAAACATTGAATAGGATAATCATAGATCTCCAAATATCCTAGATGATTCCCACCATGTATAATTCTTTGGTCAAATTCTATTTATATATTTAGCACTAATCTATCTTTATGATAACACCACATCCCCAATCAACCTAGAGGTATCTTGTAATTTCCCAGTAAGTATTATTGTACAGTTGAGAGGGGGAGGGGTGAACAAGTTATATCTTTTTCTTTTAAGTTTCCTTACTTTTAAAACAACCTTTGAATATTGTTAAATATTTCTTTCTCTACTGAAAACAAATCAAACACACATCCACAGGAACACAAGAATTTACAAGGTTCGCTACTCAGTAAGAATAGTTGTATCCTTGGTATGGTTTGGAAATAAACCAATACCACACAATCCACTAGAAAACAATACTTTTTTGTGGAATATAATGAGTAGGATATTCCCTTAAACAATTGTAACACTGTTCTAAATACAACATTTCATGTGATTCAAATAGAAATAAATGATGAGATATAGTTTTTGTAACAAATATGTTTTTGTTATTCTTGATTAAATTTCACAAATATGATCTTTCAAAATAATTGTTCAATTTCTTACCTAGAAGTTAGAAAGAACTTCCTAGACTTTGTAAGGATACTCAGTCTGATTTTCCATTCCAATTCCCTAGTCTGGTTATTTAATACAGAAAAATAACTCTGACAGAATACCACTTGAACAATTCTTGACATATTCTTCTATCTGGAAATTCTAGTATGATTGCTCAGTCTGATTTGGAAACTATGAATACATTTTTCTTTCTTATTATTCTTATGTCCAGCTAATTTCTTCAAGAAAACACAATCTGGAAACTTCTTCTTACTAAAATTATAGAGTTTCCCTCTCCTATTTCACGAGTTATGCAATTACTTAAATACAAAAAGTATTGACCTCCTTTTATGAACACACCAAAATAGTTTAAGTGGGATTCTAAAAAGGCTTTATCACTTTACCAAATTTCCAAAAAATTTAATTTTTTTAAATATCAAATATTTCTTTGACTTGTTCAGCACCTTTAATTTCCCTTCAATATCAGACCTCTCTTTGACTTCTTCAATACATTGAACATCCTCAAAAATATACAATCTAAATCCAATTTCACAATCTGATTTCCCAATAAGATTTATTCATTATGATGCTTCATACCACTTACATACATTAATAAACACACATCTTAAACCTTCTTAGAATACTTTATTCTGATTCGTATTCTGATTTTTCATTATGATTTTTTCATTAGGATTAGGGCATTTGGTCACTCCGATTTTCTTGACCCACTTTCAAATAAATCATATCTAAATTCATCCCATTAATTTGCTCTTTACTAATTGGAAAATCAATTTTCTCATTCGTATTTATTCATTAAGGTCAAGAAAGTAGATTCTTCAATATGATAGATATTGATCCACATGTAAATAAAAACTCTTGAAAACAAAATCAAATTTATTCTTATCATTCATGAACCACTTGTTATAGAAATTATTCTTTCTATTGACCCACTCAAAAAACAACCAACAATTCATCTTAATGGGAAATGGTTCAATGCATTATTGATTTATTTCTGATCTTATTTTTCATTGGTCTCAATAACTTCATTTCTTTTCTTTCAGTTTCATCGGTCCGAACATTTCTTAATATGAAAAATCCTATATCTAATTTTTCGATGGAAATCCAATTTTGATGGACCATTTCCAATATATCCATCTTCATTCAATTCCCTAAATATGATACTAATTAAATTCCATCACTTAAATTATTTCTCTTTTCTGATTACAAAACTCATAAAATTATTTCTATGAAGATTTAAATTTGTTTTCTTCTAGTCTGATGGAAAACCAGAACCTTCATCTTCTCTCATTACATTCAAGAAAAACATCCCAGCCTAAAAAAAATATCAATCCAATTCTCTAAAACTAGAAATACCTAGAAACCTCCATATTTCACAAAATTTAGCTTGTAAGAATGAATTCCTTCATTACTTGGATTATATTATAGATCATTTTAGTATCATCCAACTTTCATTAGTATGTTTTATAACTTCCTATTCTTTTAGAAAATTTCATTATTCCCAACCATCCTCGATATGATTGGCCTAAATATGATTGGAAAGTTTTAAAATTTACTTATGATTTGTAATAAATATAAAATATAAAATCATCATAAAATTTTTCTCAGAGCCAAGAAGATTTTGAAGCATTACAAAATACGATCTTCCTTTCATACCGGTCTTGAGGTGAGTCTGATAAAAAATTTTATTCCAGAAAATATCTTCTCAATATGATGGACTTTCTTATGCATTGTGAGTCCTATTATCTAAATATGATTTTTGATTATGATCACTAGTTTTAAAAATTTATTTGATTTTATTTCCTTAACCAATAAAATACAATACTTTCATCATAACCTTATTTCAGCTTCTAAAAACACCATCCTACTAACTTGGTCCCAACAATGTCCCTCTTTGGATTTTTTTTATCAACCAAGGTTTATAAAGCACTAAAATTTGTAACCTCAAGCGATGGATTAATTATCAAAAATTCTAAGCCTACGTGAGCTAACTCATTATAGAAAAAATAGAACTATTGACCACAAAAACATGTTGTCTAAAATAAGTGAATCAAGAAAAACTGTCAACGAATTCATCCTTTTTTCACATATTTTTCACTTCCTTAACTTTCAAGGTAAAAAAATTATTTTACACTTCTTTAACATTCTTTTTAATGAATATTTTCTTTTCCTAAAACTACTGAAATAGCCAAATGGAATATTTTACACAATTACATGTTGAGTTCACAGCTTACCCACAACTCCCCCTTTATACATGCTTTATTAAAAGGTTTAACATACATTCAATGGATAGATTTATAAAAAAACTCTACCCCTTAACAACACTATCCAAAGAAATTATGAGAGCAAGGATAAGAGAACATACATTAACCATGATGAGAAGGAGGTTGGACGCCCATGTTCAACCTTAGTTCTTGAAAAGGTTCCTTTGGTAAAAGTTTTGTGAAAATGTCATCAACTTGTTTTGATATAGAAACATACTCCAGATTTAACTTATTATACTCCATAAGCCCTCTGATGAGATGATATTTGATATTAATATGTTTTTAGTGAGAATATTCTATTGGATTCCTCATAAGGTCGATTTCAATTTGATTATAACAACCCAAGAACATGGGTAACTTCACTTAAAAAAATAAATCTTATAATGGAGTCATCCTCCACATAAGCTGAGTATCATCGCGAGTTTATAAAACATACTCATCTCAAGTCATAATAATAGTTACTGATTTTTTTTTATTTGTATGCCAACTAACACAAGTTTTCCCTAAAAAGGAAACTCTACAAGATGTGGATTTTCTATCATAAATATTTCCTTCCCAATTAGTATCTAAATACCCAAAAAAGTCAATACTTTATTATATATCATACATGATTCTAAATTTTTTTGTTCCTTGGATTTATCTAAGAATTATTTTTCCAGCAAGTAAATTTGATTATTTAGGATCACTCTAAAATCATTCACATAAGGTAACAACATAAATAACGTCAAGTCTTGTCAAAGTCAAATATAACACACTTACAATCAATATATGAAACTCATTATGATCAACTTTTTTAACTTCTCTATCTTTGGACAACTTGGTTCCCAATAAAATTGGTGCGGAAAATGGTTTCAAATTTTCTATGTCGAACTTATTAAGAATTTCCATATCATACATTTCTTGAGAAATAAAAATGTGTTTCTTCTTTTTAAAAATTGTAACCCAAGAAAGAATTTCATTTCTCCCATTTCAGAAATCTAAAACAAATTTCTCATCTATTCATCAAATCTTTCACAAGATATTTCATCATTCCTAAAAAAGATAATTTCATCAGCATAAAAAATTTTGATAAGGAAAAACTTATGAATTTACTTGATGAAAATATTTCTATCAATACTTCCTTCTAGAGCGTAGACAAGAAAAATTCCATCTTCACCTCTCTGCTCAAACTTTTCAAGGTTTCCACCTTTCTTATTTATGATACATAGACTCCTAAAAATTATTAACTGTTTAAAACATATAGTTTTATCATAAAACATTTCATATTGATTCATATCATAAATTCTTCAATAGAAACAATTGTTTTGAATATACATAGCAATGCTCATGGATTTCCTCCAAAAGTAGTGATAAATACTATGTTCAAGTGACATTTTTCTTACCATTTTCACAAAACTTCTATTATTTATTTCATAAACCCCATTTTTTTAGGACTATATAGTGAACTAAACACATGTTTAATTCCATTATTCTCAACATAACATTAAAAATTTTCATTTTTTTACTCACCGCCATTATCAGTTCTCAACTTCTTCACTAAATACTCACATTCCTTATCATATTTCCTCTTGAAACATTTAAACATATTCAGATCATCTGACTTATGTTTCATATACATAACACAAGTAATGAGAGTAAAGTCATCAATGAAATCGATGAAGTACTTATCTCCATTAATTTATTTTTTTATCATTGGATCACAAATATAAAAATGAATAATTACCTCGGTTTTTTTGAACAAATCTAAACTTTTTTATGTGCTACATTTAAAAATTTTCCCTTATAAAAAATAGTACAACCCCAATCTCTTATTATTGAAATATCAAGAATAACATGGACACTATCTCACTTGAATAACATGTTAATTTATTTTTGACACGTGTTCCCCAAAATTTTATGTTATAACTGATTCTATTCCACTATATCCAAGTAATAAGAGTTTTGTATTTCACTAACTTGAAATAAGTTTCCTTTTTTATGTTATCCTCTTGTAACAAACTTTCCATATTCATCACTTTTCACACAAAAACCCCATATTTTCTAAAAATGACTTTGTTGCCTCCATCTCAATGTTTTGAAACACTTATAAAGTTGTATTTTAATCCATAAACATAAAAACATTTCTTGGACTTCAACTTTTCTTTCTTAATGATGGATGATCCAAAGCCTTTGATTCTCAAAGATTCGTCCTTACCAAATGTCTCTATTACTTCTTTTAAATCATTCAAATTCTTTAATAATTTAAAATATCTTTTCATATAAGAATAAATCCCACTATCCATGATCTAATTTCATTATCCTTATATATATTTAATTGTTGTTTCTATAACAATATCCTTTTCTTTTCCATTATCTTTCTTTACCTTTGGATATTTAGAATTGTTAAGAAACTTTTTTTGTGCCAAAAACAAAATGAGATATCCTTTTTTAAGGTGTCCATATTTTTCACATATTTTAAAAATGGTTTTTATATGTTGGGATCTATTTTTCAATTTCACACCAACCATCTTAAGTTTCTTCTGAACATCTTTCTCAGACTTCATCCTTTGAGGGGATTGACTCCCCATCAAACTTTGTCTTATAAAATTTTTGGAATAGTTTTAATGTTGTTGGTTGAACCAATGCATATTTTCTATGTGTCTGAATCCACCATAATACTAGTAGTATCCATATAAATTATATTTTCCTCTAAAAATTATACACTGACCTGATTTGTGAACATGTTTCTCAACAACCTTCTAATCTTTATTTTTCTGACCACCAATCTTTATTTCATAAACATAATTCTTCTTTTTTATCTCAGTTCTCTTTTTATCTATACCATAAATAGAAGTAATGGAAACTTTTTAAGGCTTAAAATTTATAAAAACTTATAACTTCATGAATTTGTTGGTATTGGACACATACATAACCTTCCAAACATTATTCTCAACCTTTAAAGGTAAATTTTTTCACCATTATTAGGTACACCCTTATGATAACTTTTTCCAACTACAGAAATAGTGTTTTTGAATTTTGAACCTCTCTCCTTGACCAGATAAAGTTTTTATTATAAAAGATCCAATTATTCTTATTTTTCCTTCAACTTAACTTTCAGATGTTTATTATTCTTATTTTCTTTCTCAAGAGATTTATTCAAATCATCAATCTATTCCATCATATTGAATTTTTCATAATGAAAACCTTCTAGATTATTGGATGATGAATTTTTATTCTTCAGCTTCCTGATTTGTTTTTCAAGATTCCCAATATTCCTTATAATTTTTTTCAATTCTTGTTTAAGATGAAATTCTAATTGGTTTTCTTATTATTCAGAATCATTTCTTCTGAATTTTTCATTATTAATTATTGAAATAAAATTATTCTCACCAGCATTCTTAATATATTTTTCAGATTCATATTTACTGTCTTCTTATTCATCATCTTTAGATAATAAACTTCTCCTTCTTTATTTAGAGAATTTTTTGTCTTTACCTTTAGAAAAACATTTTCCCTTATCATCCCCCTTTCTTCCATGAAATTTTATCCTTATTTATTATTCATCACTATCCTTTTTTTATTTCTTCAAGGACAATTAGCTGCAAATTTCTCAACAGATCCACATTCAAAAAAATTCAAATAAATTATCCCTTTATATTGACTTATAACTCTTCTCACATTTTTAGAAAACAAGGATGAAATTTCATCAATATTTTTACAAACCTCGTTTTTTGAGTCACATTAATCAATATTATCTTCCTCAAGAACCTTTCTAAACATATATTTCTTTTCAAAATTGAAACGAATTTATCAATATAATTTTTTCCCTTCATAAATTTCACACTTCTCATTTCATAAGTATTGAAAGTACTGTTAAGATCATCAAGAGATAATGTTTCTGGATATATATCTTCTAATGAGGAGACTTTGGCATCAAAATTTTCATAAATAATTATAAATATCTTTTCAACAACTATATAATCCTCCAACTTTTAACCAAGATAGTTGATAGTGCTGAAAATTTAATTCACCCTAGTAAAGAAATCCCCAATAGATTAATAATCACCCATTTTCATATCATCATACTTTAGCATCCTGATTTTTACTTTTTTCTTTTTGACTTTTGTATTGCCTTTATAAATTTTTTTCTATTTATTCTATATACCTTTGGTAGTGGAAACACCCTTCGCTCTTAAAAAAATAACTTTCAAAAATTGATGAGAGTAAATCATTTTTATCCCTTCCATCATTCTCAGGGTTCTTCTTATCAACATGTGTAAGAGGAACCTTGTCATAAATATAATGAAATCCAACTATTGAAGATTCAAGAACATCATACCCAAGATACATAAGATCGTGAATCATTCTATCTTTATAGATATCATGGTTATTTCCATCAAAGATCGAAATCTCATTACTATTTACATAACTGAGATTCTCCATCGCAACTTCTCTAGAAAATTTCAAAAAAGAGACAATAAAGGGAACCATCACTCTAATAACACTTATAATTACTCAGTTAGGATTTTTGTATCACTGATATGGGGAGGTTTGAATCATTGATACATTTTTCTTCTATGTTTTCTTTTGAAAAAACCTTTTCCTCCTATTAGATATTTCTTTCTCTGTAGAAAACAAATCAAACTCACACCCATAGGAACATAATAATTTACAAGTTTCACTACTCGGTAAGAGCAGCTACATCCTTGTTATGGTTTGGAAACAATACAATACCACACAATACAATATAAAACAATACTTTTGTATAGAATAAAATGTGTGGGGTAGTTCCTTGCACTCGTGTATCACTATGTTCAACACAATAGTTCATGTGCTTTAAATATCATGAAATGATGAAATAAAATTTTTGTAACAAAATGGTATGGTTCCTCTTAATCAACATTTACAAATATGATCTTTCATAAAAATATTCACTTTCCTGCCCTAAAGCTGGTAAGAACATCCTAGACTTCATAATGATAATCAGTCTGATTTCCAGTTTTGATTCCCAAGTCTGATTTTTTAATATGCAAATATTACTCTATTAGAATACCACTTGATCAATTCTTGACTTATTCTTTTTCTTTATGGAAATCCTAATCGATTGCTTGGTCTAGTCTAATTTCTCAGTCTATTCTTGAAACTCTAAATATGGTTTTCTTCCTCCTTCTTCTATCTAGATAACTTTTTCAAGAAAATATAATCTGAAAAACTTTTTATTGCTAAAATTACAGATCTTATCTCTCCTATTTTGAAAGTGATTTAATTCATTATATACAAAAAATATTATCCTCCTTTTATATACACACTAAAATGGTTTATGTTGGATTCTGAAATGGTTTTCCTGCTTTACTAAATTTCTTGAATCTACAATCTTCCTTAATTCTCATATCTTTCTTTGAGTTGTTTAGTACCATTAATTTAACTTCAATTTTGGATTTCTCTATGAATTATTCAACAATTCATACTTCCTAACAAAACTGCAGTACAAATATGAGTCTCCATTCAAATTCCTCAATATGATTTATTCAATACGATGATTTTTACCAGTTGAATATATAAAGAAATAGATATCTTTAACCTTCTTAGAAAACTTTAGTCCAATTATGATTCTGATTTTCCATTATGATTTATTCATTATGATGAGGTAATTTGGTCACTCTAATTTTCTTGACCCACTTGAAAATAAATTAGAACTAAAGACATCCAATTATGTTGTTCTATACTAATTGGAAAACCATTTTTCTCATTATTATTTCTTTATTACGATAAAGAAATCACATTCTTAAATATGATGGTTCTTGACTAACATGTTAATAAAAAATATTGAAAACAACATTAGAGTTATTATTTTCATTTTTGAACCACTTGTTATAGAAAATCTTCTTTCTCTTGATCCACTCAAAAAAACCATCAATTGATCTTGATAAGAAATGGTTGACTACATTATTGATTGATCTCTGATCTGATTTTTCATTGTTCTTAACAAAATAATTTATTTTATTTACTTTTCATTGGACCTAATAATTCTAAATATAAGAAATCCAACATCTGATTGATAAGTGGATCTACAAGTCTGATGGAACAGTTCCAATAACTTTATCTTTAGAAACTTCCCTGAATACGATACCATGAACTTCCATAACTTAACTTCTTTCTCTTTTATTATTACAAAACTCATCAACTTATTTCTATAAAAAATTAAATCTTTTTTCCTTTTATTCTAACTAAAAACTAATAGCTTCGTTTTATCTCATTATGATCAAGAAAACCTTCCCAACCTTAAAACAAATCTAAATATGATACTCTAATACTGAAAATCTTCAGCAAATTTATTCTTTCATAAACTTTATTTTGTAATCATGACATCTTTCATGACATTGATTATGTTGAAGATTAGATATAGAATCATCTAACTTCCATTAATAATTTTTATAACTTCCTATTATTTAATCAAATTCATTTATTTTTCAAACATCCTCAATATGATTGTCCTGAATACGATTGGCATTGTCTTTGCACCACTTTCCTTCATCAAGCTAGCATCACAAGTTTTATAACTTACTTGTTATTTATGGGAAATAAAGAATAGAAAATAATCATAATATTTTCATTAGATCCAGGAATAATTTAAATCATCACCTAAATATGATATTCTTTTCATGCCAGACTTGAGTTGAGTCCGATGAAAGTTTTTCCTCTATAAAATATCTTCTCAATATGATTGAATTTCTTAAGCATTGTAACTCCAATTTTATGAATAAAATTTTTGAGTCTGATCACAAGTTTTACAAATTGAGGTAATTATATTTCATTGACCAATATAACAAAATACTTTCAATATAACCTTGTTTCAAATTCTAAAAACACCATCTTACCAACTCGGTCTGATATATCTCTCCTCCTTCAGACACATTGAGAGTTTTATATTGGATCATCCTCCTTATAGATACAATTTTTAAATTTTTAATCTATAATATGAGATTTATAACAAGGTTAAAAACATTATCTATTAAACAGTGATGATTTCAATATAGATTAATCTTATTAATTTTATTGAGATACTCCCATACAATCAAGTATCCTACTATAATAAACATTTTATGTGATGGGTTTTTATTATGAGAAATTTTATTTCTATGGAACCATATATATATATCTGGGGAACTTAAAAGAGTCATTACACCAATAATCTCCCTAAGAAGATTCCATATAACATGATCCCACTCACATTTAAAGAATAAATGCACAAATGATTTTGTATTTTATCTCACACAATAAACACGTTTAAACTCTAGTGGAATGGATTGGAACTAAACATCATAATAAATTATTGTAGTGTTACTACATATTCTCTACACTAATAAGTTATATATAATTGGAAAATAGTTTTAGAAAAAAATTCCACTCCTACATGAGTCCATTATTTCATTTGAGTGATCATATGGAACACTAAGACACTAAAATAACCTAAAATTATTGGAGTGAATAGGTTGAACAATATAATGTATATAATTCATGATCATGGGATGATTTCTAGAAGACCGAAATGAGATATATAGTGTTATACACATTGGGAAATTAATTTTTTATCTTTACCAACCTTCATTCCAAAATATAATGTTTCCTCATCCCACAATCCTATATGAGTGTTCCTTGAGGATACACATTGACCCTTCAATACTCTATTATATAGAAAAAATAATGTTTCTCACTTTGAGAATACAATAGTTTCTAATCCTATATATAACATTGATATAAGACACACGTATAAAGTTATTTATATATGCTTTCCATGCCAACTTATCATAAATTTAGTACATATTGACCTTGATATTTTTGTGGTTGATTTCTCCCTCCTCAATGTTCCTAGAAATTTGAGATCATATAGAATTATTGCATTATCATTTATCATGTAATTCATAAAAAAATTAAACACACCATCAATATTTATGATGATATCCTTAAAATATATAATAAATAATAATATGTGTATATGAATGGAAGAAAATACACAATTTATCTGAGTGTCGATTTTAACAAAAGAAAGGAATCTATTTTTCTTATTCTTAATATGACTATTAATACCTATAATAATATTAGTAAACATATAAATGTGAATTCAAAAATCTAAAAGTGTAACCCCTGATATTCCATAGGGAAACCATTCCTATGAATACTGATCTAATATTTAAATTGATTGACACATACCATTATAAATATACTATATGTTTACAAATAACTCTTATCAATTTTATAGAATATAAACTCAAGTATGAGTAAGGGAATGAATTTCACATTACAAACAACATATGTTATAAATAATAAATTCATAAAAAATGAATCAAAAACATTTATTGATCATAAATGAAGGGATAATATAAATTTATACATTCAATACCTTTTATATGAAATAAATACTATAATATAGGAAACAAAATAACAATACTTGAAATGAATAGTATTTGGAAATAAAATTGTACCATGAATCCTGACCCACTTCATACTTCTTCTATCATCAAAAATAATTAAATTACATTATCTAATTAATTTATTTACGACTATTTAATTTTTTTTACTTTAATTAATATGATTCATTTTGGTACTTTTTTCATATACATTTCATTTATTGGATTATTTTTTCTTAAATAGGTTATTCTGTGGTAGTTCGGTTTATCATCTAAAAACTAAATCTATGTTTTGATAATTGTTATTGGTTACTATACAAAGATTTTATATGTTCCCCAAGTTTCAAGGTATAGTTTAAATTTTTTGCTAGATTTATAAGAGTTTAATAGTTAAATATTTTCAATGAAATAATTCCAAATGAACATGTTTTTCTTTATTAACATGTTTTAAATCATTAATATGACATTAATTATTTAATATTAATGCCACTATAATCATGGAGATATCAACATTACCAAATCAAAAAAATGATAATATTTTATTATTAATGTTAAATTCAATCCTAAAATAAATTTTTAATAAAATCAATTAAATCCATACGTGAATAGTAAAAAATTATTGTTCACATATATTGTGTATAAACACCACAAAAAACAATATTTATTTAAATACATTAAATGAATACCGAAAACTAATTAATTCATGATTTTTAAAAAAAAATTATTTCATACATAAAACATAGTCTTGAAGTTATATGTTAATATTAGTTATATTGTTTAAAGGGATAAGAGGAGAAAATTGTAACATTGATTTTGAAAACCATATTGAGATATGCATAAGAAATTTGAGTAAAAGGATATTTGAGATAGAATGGGGTATCAATAATATAAAATGTAATGAATGGGTCTTGATACCGTTAAAATATAATCATTGAATAAAAATAAGATGAGTTTTAATGGAATTTATTTTTGAAGAATCATGAATAAAAGGTCAAAAGGATGGATTTTGGAACCCTAACATTAACATAATAATGAATAATGAAATGTTTTTTTATATGTAATAATTAATGCCTCTTCAATAACTGATTAAAATGTTATTAATAAGATAAATTTATTTGCACGAATGTAAATAAATAATATTATTAAAATATATTATGAAAAATATTTTTAAATTAATAGTGTAGGAGGAGTAACTATGACCTTCTCCTAGGTTCATCTCCAATAAATAGATTCTAAATCATTTATAGGAGGGGATTTGGTTATAAAAGATACTTAATATACATAGGTTTTTTTGGGTTTATATTTGGAAAAAGGTAGAGCTTTTAGAAGTAGGTAGAAATAAGTGGAGTATGGTGGTTCATATATCCCAGTGGGAGGGGTACTTTAAAATAAATTATTGATTAATTTATAATTTTTTCAAAAACTATGAATAATGTATATTCACTTGAATTTTACTAGTTCATGATGAAATAAAAGAGATTTCATTGAAATTTAAACCCACCCCAAAATCAAATGACATCATGGAAATACTATATTAAAGGTAAAGAATCAAAAATAGGGTTTTATTTCAATAAGACATAATTAAGACATTAAAAGACTAAATATTGGTTTATAAATTCAAAATATTGTTTTAAAATAATTTTTTTACTCCATAAATAAATTTTAATTCAAGGAAATTCATTTATCAATTTTATTATCGTATTTATATATTGTCGTTGTCGTAATTCAAATTGTAATTCTAGAGACTTTATTTTTTACAATTAACTAAAAGATTAACTTTCCCTAAAAATATCAAAAATGCTTCATAATTTAATTTTATACCACTGATTTGAAAACTGAATAATATTTTATAAAATTAACATTGAATTCAATAGAAATTTTTTTTTAAAAAAGATTAACATGATATATAGAAAATGAATTATTTTTTAATAAAAATAGTTCTTTTTTGAGTGATTCAAATTATATTTTTGAATCATTCTTTAATTATTATATGTTTGATAATAAATTTTACATTAATTTAAAACATAATATACATTTTATATAATTCATCATTTAATTATGTGAAATTTATTATTTTGATAAATATATATGAGTATAGAATTATATTAATAATCCATATACATTATAGTTATAATTTCATGTCAATGACCATACACATTTTATTATGAATAAATTATCAAAATATAATGTCAATTATGTGATAATAATATACTATATATATAATAAATTATGTATTAAAAATTAATATATTAAATACTTCATAATATTATTTTAGTGTAAAACATGTTTCTTTGTGTTTTAAGATGAATCATGTTACAATATCAAAATATTATCATATAATATAATATAAATTTTAACATTAAATTATTATGTTATATAATGAAGACTAATACAGATATATTTCAATGTAAATATATAATTTAAAATTTTATTTTATCATATATTGAAAACAAAATTTTATAGAATAATAAAATTTAATATGTTATATTTAACCATAATATATTATGATTATATGATTAAAAACAAGTATCATACTTTGTTAATAATTCAAGTACACTAAATTGAATATTATTAACATGAAAATAAAAATATTAAAACTACTAATATGAGTAATGTGGTTTTCAAATATAATTTTATGTGTAAATAGAATCATGATATTAATAAAAAATATTTTATAAAACTTTGATTGTATATAAATATTATTCATATAATTCCATTATATATGAATTAATACCTTATATAATAATTTATTTCTAATAAGGGAATAAAATAGTTGATAAATATGAATTTATATTCTTTATTTCTACGATTAAAAATAAAATAAATAAATTTATTAAATATCAATATATTTTTATTTTACAAAAAAATATTTTTTGAAAATACTGGATATTACATTATTGGGAGCTAGACTTTAAGTCATTCTGATATTATACCTATATGCATATATAATAAAAAGTTATTGTTGGATTTTATTATACATTTTTATTTTTATTATGTTTAAATTGTAAAATGGAATTTAGTAGTAAAATACTGACAAATTATTTGAATTTTAAATTAGTTATATATGTTCGCATAAGATTATATCTAGAATCATTTTCATTTTCTGTAAGTTATGTATATTTTTTGTCAAGAATATGTCATTATGAAATTTCGGTAAAATCATAGAATTAAAAATGAGATGTATTATGAGAGAAACCATTACCCCATATGACTTAGTAAACACAATAAGCTAGTTGAACTCCTATGATAATGTAGTGGAATGCAGTATAATTTAGAGATTATATGGTTTTTTTTGTGATCTTTTTTTGGTCATTATAAAATAAAATTGAAGCCTAGTTTTTTCAATTCAAATAGAATTCAATGGTAGGTTCATATCTTGAATAATTTTACCACAAAATGTATCTATTAAGAGGTATATGTATATTTTTTATTATGAATTTTTAGTTATCCCCAGTAATTTTGCAATAAGGTGTCAATAAACCACTTGAAAATTTTCTTCATTGAGTGTAAACATAAGTTCTTATACCACAATAGGTTTAGTTTTAAAAAATTGCATGCATCATGATAGTTATTAGTAGTAATTTCATATATGGTCTTATATATCAATTACATAATATTATATAATTTTTGATATAAATATTTATAAATCACACCCAAAAATATATAAATCCACTATCATTATATAGATCGAAACACTATAAAACATTTAAAAATGAACAATATGAGTTTTCATTTCCATATTTTAAATTTCATCTAGGAGATCACTATACACCTATTACTTTGTGGAATATTGTGAGAATATAAACAAAATAAAGGGTTCCCTAAAAAGATTAGTATTTTGATAAAATAGGATAATCATTTGGAGAGATATCATAAGTGTTAAACATTTGGAATGGGATAAAAATTGGTATTATAAACTATAAAATGTAGACATGGAAAAGAGAATAAAATAACAATAGAAACATGTTAATAATGAGAATAAAACTATTTTGCACAAGAATAATGTATGTCATAAAAAATGTCGAGAGTGAATTCTAAAATATAATAACATTATGAAGAAATGTAACCACATAATTCCCATGAATATCATTGACAATGATAATTACTTCATGCTCACACATAACATTATTCCAAATATAACCACATCATATTAACACATAGGTTCATTATTAGATATAATAGATCACCCAATTGATTAAGGTGGTTTATAATTCAATATACACTCATAAAATCATATTATGTTATGAATATATATACCACATAAAAAGGAATAATATATAATTAATAAACATAAAACAATCCCATGAGAAGGAAATGAGTCACATAATAAATCTCATAATCATTAAATATTCATTGATTATATATTATCCTAATAAAATTAAGTATTAAAAAAAGATATAAATTGATTTTAAATCAAATAATCACAAGAAATAAATAATACATCTTAATATTATTGAATCAACAATAAAATGATGAAGATTACATTATAAAAAAAATATTTATTGATCAATTGGAAATAGTTGAGATAGTCTTATAAAAATATAATAGTATAGGTTTTCATTAAAATGGAAAATAATCTAACATATATTATATTTGAATAATTATTTGTTTTATAAAGAAAAAAAGTAATCTATATAGTATCCAAACCTGAAAAGGAATAATATATTCAAATTATCAACTTATCATGGTTTAAAAAAAGATTTATAACGATGTTAGATATAAATTAAAATACCCTAAAAATAATGAATTAGGAGGAAAAAATTTTAATAAGAAGGGGACAATATAATAAAATAATTGAAATATTATATAATGGTTTGGATACTTAGATATCTAGAAATAGAAATTTTAATCACTCTTTATATGAGTGAATAAATTTAAGGTTCAAACTTCACCTGAACCTAATAAGGAGAAGTTACTCCCATTAGAGAAGAACCTTGTAAAAATCCTTCTATGACTTAAATTTTGTTATCTCATAATAATAAAAGAGATATTTAGAGATAAAATTAATTTAATCTGGTCCTTAACCGACCAAATATGTTAATAGAGTAGATGAAATTATAAAAAGAGTATCATTAATTAATCCCCCCCATTATTATTGATATATCACCACTTACCTATCCACTTATATTGTTATTAGAGTAAATTCAAGTTACTTATGAGTGACTGCATTTTTTTAAGTTGAAGAGAGAGAATGTGTAGTTTTTCAAAAATAGAGTTATTCTAACATTCTATATAAATAATTATATTGGTTGGTAGAATACGATTGTTACTTTAATTATCTCTCATGGACTTGATGTTAAGGATGTTTTCAAATTGGGGATTACACCATTAGATAGATATTCTCATATGACATTTTTAGAAAAAAATATATTTATAGATTTATGGAAAACAATTAATAAAATTATAAGGTGCTTATCTAATAATGTTATACAGAATTAATGGGACTTGAAACTTCAAAAGTGATATGGAATATTCTTGAGAAATTTTTTTAATGGAATTTCATTGTGAATGAAACCAAAATAATGATTTATAGGGAAAAGTTTTAATAATAATAATGAATAATAATGAGACTACAGATGAATATTTCATATGGTGGAATGATATTTTAAGAAACATCATTGTTTTTTCAAACACACTAAAAAATTAAACCATTTTCATGAATTTAATAAGAATCATCCCTAACATGTTCAAAGGAATGATTAATGAATCGTTATCAAAATATGAAGATAATGAATAAAGGGATGAATATCATGATGGAATTAGTTATCTTATTTATAAGAACATAAAAAGATGTTGATGAAAAAATAAGATAATATTTATTTAAATTTATTTAATAATGGTGTAATATGTAATTTTAAAATTGATTCTATAAGTAAAAAGATTCTTGAAATTGTGAAGGATGAGGATATAGAATATGTTTCAAAAAATAAATAAGGGATAATATAAATGGTGAAAATAATAATATCCCAATAATTATAAGAAGGAATATAATAAGAAATAATGAATAAGTAGTAGATTGATAATAATGTAATGATTTGGAATAGGGAGGATGAACTAAAAAATATAGAGCATTCATGGCTCATTTTAAAGAACACCATATCCCTTATAACAGTGATGGTGAGGTTGAACAGAGCCACAACAAGCCTATGTTGAAATTTAAACATGTATAATATCTTGATAAAAATACCATGAATATGAAAAGGATTATATTTCTTGAAAATGAAGGAGAATGTGGATATGATTTACCAAAAAATAATAATGGAAACATTTTGGAAATCAAACTTCTCAATGTGAAATTTTTTGAAACAGAAAACAATTTAAAATATTTTAAGGAAAAATATATTATAATATAAGAGAAAAAAGACACAATACAGGTTTCATAAAGGTAAAAATAACCATAAAAATATAATTTAATTCAACAGTATTGTTTTTTATGTAAATTATAAGGTATATTATATTACTAGTATGTTTTTCTCAAAATATCTGGAAAGAAATATTCTTGTGAACCACAATAATGTTAAATTTTTTAGCTAATGTTATTTGTTATAAAATAATACATGGGATTCATTGAACTTAGAAAAAATATTATAACACCACTACTATATTAAAGTCATGTTGGAGATATCTAAAGAAGATACAATTCCCAAGGAAAAGGAAAACAATTTGGATTGAACTTAGAAAACAAGGATATTTTCATAGGTAGAAATATATTCCATATAGAAAATAATGTTTTAATAGAACTTATTAGTGATGTTAAGTCTTAGGGAATAAATAATTTTTTCAAAATTTCATTTCTGTTTATTCAATAAATAGAATATATTAGTGTACCTTGATATAGAATATGGGAAATATTTTAGAAAATAATAAAACTATAATCAAAATTTCATCAAGCTTTTTTACCCATTAAATATTTTGTTTTCTATAATTAATATATAAAATATGCTATAAATAAGGTTATTATGATAAAAAAAAGTAATGAAAATACTACCAATACAATATTTTTAATAAATTGTAGAGATTGAAGTTCATAGAAGAGAAAATGCGTTGAAGTTAATAGGTATTTAAAGGATTTTAATGAAATAAATATAATAAATACATGGATAGATGATTGTTTTGTTTATATAATTTTATAAGGGATATGGGAATCATGAATAACATTATAAATACTATTTTTGTAGAGTTGGTTTTTTTAATAAAAAATATTTAAAGATCAGTGTCATTAGGATAATGAAGATGAATCCAAAAAACTGAAGTACAAAGAATTTATGTTTGATGATAGGATCAAGAAAAATTTGTTCATTGGTAGTTAGTTATTTGATGATGTGAATAAAGTAATTTTAGCAAGGATTTTTACATAATCAATAGGCACTAGGATGGAAAATATATAATAATGATGGAATGAACTAATGGTAAATTTTATTAATTTTGAAATTTTAGTGATACTTTCTATTTATGATAAAATGATAAGAACATGATATTGAAAAAAGACATGGAAATATTAGTAAAATGAGTATTAGATATATTATATAAATATAAGTGATAAGATTTATTCCTCAATTTAAGATATAAAAAGATAGAATTTTTTAAACTTGTAAAAAGTAAAACATTAACATAAAGATGTCAAAATAAAGTTGAAATTTAGTCTATTATGTAAATTGGATTAATTCACTAAGATTTATATGGTATAATGAGACATCAATAATTTACACGTTATTATTATTTTTTCACATTAATTTATAATTTTACTAGAATGGATAATAAATCAAAAATAAAAAGTTGTAATGATGATAAAAAAATTTATAGTAGAGGTTTAGAAAGATTTGATAGTTTATAATAATAAGACATGAACCAATATTTGAAGGGAATTAACTATCAATTCATTTTAATCTTATCATTTTATGAATCATATAAAACATCAATATAGTTCACTATAAACACATTAGTAAAATTGAGTTTTACAGAGGATAAATAAAATATTGATTGAGATATAAAGAACAATGTTTTATAAATTAATTATTTAATAACTTAACTAAGGAGAATTTGTGAGAACCAATATAAAAATTTAAAATTGGTTCTTATTAAGGCCTCAAAAAACATTTAAATATATAAAATTTGGTATAATAAGAATCGTAATATTATGTTCATCAATGGTTTTATATTTTTATGCATTATGAAGATCAAAATTTCAATTGTAAAAAAAATTATAAGAAAATCAATTAAGGATAATTAAAGTGATACTTATCTATTTCTAAGAATATATGTTCTAGAAAAAAATTTCAAAAACATTGTTCTACTATTATAGTATAATTAATATTGAAAAAAAAATATGGTGATAATGAAGTATATTATGAAAATACATATATATAAATCTTGTACATTTTTTGAGAAATATAGAGGATGCTGGAGATGAACCACATAATGAATATATTGAATTATATGAGACAATTAATGATGATTATACTATAAAAAATTTAATATTGAAACAATTGTGGATAGAGAATCCCAGGGATCCAAAAATATAATTTAAAATTAAAATGGTTCAGATAAAAAAATCATATATGATAATAAAGTACCCCTTATTTATCAAGTAAATCCACTTCTATTTTCTAAATTATTTTATCATAAAGAAAATAAAAATTAAATGAAAAATAGTTATATATTGCATCTTATAACTTCTAATTAGATATTTTTTTAAGAGAAAAATGAAGTAATTTAATTTTGGCTAAGTGGGTGTTAACTTGTGAACATAATGAAAAAATTAATGTGTCATAAATCAAATCCAAATTACTATAAAAAATATTATATGGTTAAAGGATTTTATTTTGATGATAAATTTTCTCTTCTTTCCAGAAATGAAGTAGTAATAATTTTCTTGGATATTAAATCTCATTGGAAATAAAAAATTTATCAAATTGAGATAAATCATACTTTCATGAATTGAAAACTTTTTTAATAAGAATCTGTTGAACAAACTAATGGTTTTTTATTAAAATAATTAATCCACGGTCTTTAAATTGCTGAAATATTTATATGGGATTAAAATGAACCCTATATCATGGTATTCAATATTTTATGCTACTTGAGGGAGTTTATTTTTACAAAAGAGAAAGTGGATTGTAATATTTATGTAAATGATATGAGAGTATATAAACATATTTGAATAAATTTAGTTCATGAAATAATTTTTCAAGGGATAAGGAGTATTATTTTGATGAGTGTTCTAAAAAAATGAAAAAAGAATTTTGAAATGTATTTCCTTCAGGTGATGAGTTTTTTTGACTATAATATAGGAGATATATGGATTCATTTTTAAATTAAAATAAAAATATTCTAATGAATTTTTTATGAATTTTTGAATAAATGATTTCAAAGGGGTGTCTACACCAATGATAGTTGGGTTGAACCTTATAAAATATGATATAAAGTAAATTATGATTCAAATGGAATTAATTAAGATGAATCAAAAAATTTCTCTCAAAACATCATGGCATAATTTTTTTATGTCATTACATTATCTTCTTTATATCAAAGTAATCTTATAGAAACAAACATGATTGATTCTAAGAGATTACGTAATACATAAAAGGAACTTTTAGTTATCGTCAGATATATAGAATACTTGATAACCTAAAAAATTATACTATAATATTTATTGGGTATAAGATTAAAAATACATGAAATCAACTTCAGGAGGTATATTCATTCCTATATTAATTTTTTTTTGGATGTATTTACATGAATAAATATTTATTGGATTTTAGAAATGTTGGGGCTAAGTATGTGGCTATAAACCATGATTCTACAAAAATGATCTATATGATAGAGAAGTTGGATGATGGAAAATTTTTAATTTAGAACCCTTTAATAATTTCATCTAAAAAAAGATATCATTTTTTCACCTAGAAGTTATAAAATAGATATTTTTGATTGTAATATGTTCCTACCATGGGAAAAAATTCTTATATTTTCACAAAAGCCTTACCAAAGAATAGATTTGATGTGTTAGTTATAAATATTCATGATCAACCATTCCATCTTAGTAGAGGGGTTTTTGAAATTCCATACATTTCATTGGAATTTTTTATCAAAGTCGGAGAAATTTACACAACTCTTGTGTCTAATTAAATTGAATAAAAAGATAATTTTCTTTAAAAAATTGGTAAAAATGAGTGTATCGATTGATAGTGTAGAAAAAAATCAATTTGGAATAATTTTCATGTCATGGAGGGATGAAAATACCTCAAAAAAATTAATTTATATAGTAGTGAAATTTTATGATATTTTCTTTTGATAATATCTATGATTTAATGAAATATTTTTTGAGATGTTTTAGTTGAGAAGATATAAAAATGAGTATATTGAAGAACCCGAAAAATTGTATAAGGTGTTTTTTATTTGTTTACAACTATGAATGAATATGACTGTATAATATTTATATTTTTTTAGACGTCAAACATGTCACCAAAATGATATGATAGGAATTTTAGTGGTTAGGTTTGTTTGGATTTGAGTTGAAAATACTTGATAAGTATAATGGATTAAATCATTTTGAGATAATTTTGAAATTTATTGGAGTTAAATTATGATACTTAAAATATTTTTTATGGTACATTGGATAATAATAATGATAAATTAAATATTACAATGTATATGATAGATATTTGTGGCATATAAAATATATTTATTGAATTTCACACAAAAATATGATGATGCTAATATATTATATTGATACTTAATATTTTTCAGAGCATATACAAGATATTTTTTAAAGATCGTGATTATATTTTGGAAAAGGAAATGTTACACTATAATAAAAATGACATTTAGAGTGTATGTTATATATAACAAATGATACATATAATATTTTAAAGTTAAAAATTGGAAAATTATTGAATCCACAGTGGTATATAATATATTCTATCTAATAAGAAAGATATTCAAAGGAATGAGTATGATATTCTTTAGAATAAGTAATATTTTCATTAGTATGTGGAATATATTATGGACATTTCATCAAATAAATCTTCCACTATGATACATAATATATTCTATTTTTTTATGTTATGTTTGTTAGTTTATGAAAAAACACGTTTTCTAAAGATATTTGGCCAATGATTCATGAATCATCATTAACAAATAAATATCATAATGTTAAGGAGTTGAGGTATTATTATAGATGAGTCAAATGGTGGAATTAATGAGAATATTTTAATAATATACCTATAATAATATCTATGGATATTTATTGTTGTTTGTATTTGAGTGCTCTAGAGGGGGAGAATTGATAATTTAATACAAATTCCTATTAATAAAACATAAAAATAAAATCCCCCAATTTTGAAAACACCTATTTAACTACTAAAATAGTTATAACTAATTTAATTCTTAACATTAATATTTTAATGGATTGAACAAAAACATATTTAGAATCAATTGATATTATCCCAACTTTCATAGTTAGTTTACTCACATTAAATAATAAATATATCCATTTTTTAAGTTAAATGTCAATGTTATTTTGATATCCCAATTTATATATTATATATATGTTGTAAAAATGAATTTTATAAAATATTTTTTTAAATAAATCTACTTTAGATAGAATAATAAAAAATAAATTAACAAAAACACAAATAAAAAATAAGAGATTCGGTCTCAATCTAGGAATTAGTCCTCCCAACATGATAATAATCCACTGTTAAGAAAACAAATTTAAAATTAACATGATGATCCACAATCTAGATAAGGTTTATAAAATAAAATAACATACTAGGATATCCATGTTGTCACTAATCCTCTGGTATATTCGTTCATGAGAAAATAAAAATTAATGAAAATAAATAACTAATATTTGAGTAATCTTATATATTTTAATAGAGAATGTTCTAAAAAGAAATAAAAATAAATGAAATTAAAAAATAAAAAGTAATATAAAATAGAGATAGATAGATACTGTTCAATTTATCTTTTACAATAATCAAGTGTAGATTGATCTGCAGGGTTCTCTCTACTTTTTTATTACTTACTTTGGTTTTGAGAGTAGACAAAATGATCAGAAGTTTTCTCTCAAACTTTAAAAAGAAGAATACAATAAAACATAATGTTTTAAAATCTAAATTATATTATCATCATGTGTTTCCTCTTTTATATTTTCACAATATATTCCCTTGACATGTTTCTTGATTTAAATCAATAATCTATTTCTTTAAATATATTTTGATTAATAATCATTGTGATTCCTCATTTTCATTAAGAAATATGGAGGTCTTAAATTCATTTTCATCACATTTAATTCTATATAAATAGATTTACTAATATATTAAAAAAATATAAAAAATGTTATAAATTTTCAATCCATGTATGCCACATTAGTTTAATACTTCATGGTTGATCCAATACTTAACAAGAAAACTCCTTTCTCAAGGTTATATGGAACAGTCCCTTTATTTGATCATACAGCCAATCAAAATGGTCATGCTGTCGGTCATTTTCACTTGTGGCCATTAAAACATCAACATGTGATCTCCTCATAACTTTTTCAAAATTAAAACACTATTATAAGATCACTTGGTTTTACTTTATAGTCAATTATTCACAACATGTGATCTCTCTGATACATTTTGATTTGACTATGTTTCCATCAGAATGTGTGTTATGGTTAGGAATCACTATTTCCAAACTGTATCCAATGGATTTTTTTATAGAACTAGAAACACTCAATGGTTCTATATCCAAAGGGACCTACTTTCCAATGTTAGGCACTTGTTAGTTATTTTGACCCATGATGCTTAAGAAATCATATTGGTCAAGAGGATGGGAATTTGGGCTTATCGCACCCTTTTGGGGAGAATTATTTCCTACTCTGGGACTCTCTTATAGATTTAATATATTTTCATGAATCCTTATTAATTTATTGTGGTTTCCCTAGATATTTGCAATCAATTATTATCATTTATGGAAATCAGAATCATCTGTATGTATTTGAGGTTCTTCATCAATGGAGATATCTATATGTATTCAAGGTTCTCCATCAATGGTATCCTCTCGTATACTACATAGAGATTATTTGTTAATTATTAAGATAATAGTAGTTTTAAGCCACTCAGTGGGGTACTCTATAATTTATCATCATCCAGGGAGATAGAAGTTGTTTTAATGTTGGGATTGAACCTATAAATGAGATTCCGACATATACTTGTGAAAGGAATCATAATCCACGTAGTTTGGTTCTACTTAATGGGACATATCATACCTTTTAAGTTCATGTGACAAGGACCCAACCATAAAGTTTAACATCATGGGGTAAGGACTCCTAGGAAGATAGTTCTTAATTAAAGTTTGGTGCGGGACTTATACGAAAGTAGCCCAAGGAACCTGGAAAGGATATGAGTTTCCATGTTGGATTATACCATACTAGGAATGTTTCCTAGAGAGAAAATGTTTGTTTTTTGAGTATTGGGTTTGAACCTTAGGGATGCTTCCTATATATCCCATTTATATGGGAATCAAATACCACATAGTTAGGTTAGTCTTGTAAGGGAGTACGGTCCTTTGAGAAAAATTGGTTGGGGAATACTCTTAAAGAGGATTCCCTTATAACAGGGTCCATGAGAGATATATTAACTCATAGAGATTTAGGGAGGATTAATTTGGGGTTTAATCTTAAGGAGGATTCCTGGATTAAAGGAATTAAAATTGGACTCATGAGTAGGATGTCCAGTGAGCTCAGGCCCTAAGTGATGGCTTCCTACGTATCCCAGTTATGGTGGGAATAAAAGTTCTCATAGTTCATTAAGTCAAGTGGATTTTGTGGATGTTTTGATCATTAAGAACCTCTAATACTACATGATTAATTCTCGGTGTGAGAAACAAGAGGATTTAAAAGACTTAGAAAACCACACAATTTCTCCTCCACTAATGGAAGAGGTTGAGACTATGGCAGAATAGTCCATGGCTATGACACTTTCCCTGGTTCTTTTTTACATTGGATGAGGGTCCAAGTTAAATAAGGGGTGAATTTGAAAGTTATATAGAGGACAGATATTGAAACCTCCTATATGAAATACTTGGGTCTTACACCAGGATGGATTCCCTTGAATGGGTCCAGTAGTGGGAGGATGATAAAATTCCATGTGGAAGGGGAAAACAAGTTTGATCCTCACTATCCATACTGGGGATCGGAGCCTTTGGATCTTAGAGATGAGAAGGGGCGGATAGAGTCTTATCCCTAGAATCCAAGAACAAAAACTACTCAATATTATATTTGGGGTAAGGGTTTATGGGACCATAGATATCCAAATCCAGGGACACCTTGAAGATCCTTACCCACTATCAGGACAAGTGTGGAAAACCTCTGACCATAGATATCCAAATCCAAATGGGATACAAGAATATATGCCTTTCCTATAGGTTTGATGAATCAAGAGGTCTTGGTGGAGGTTTAAACTTGGTATCTTTCATACAAGGGATCCAAATAAGAAGAAGCCCTGCCATGGGTGGTTTTAAAAGAGGGCCTAAAGGATAGCTCGCAGAGGTGGTATGTATAGGTATACCTTGTAGGTCCTAAGAGGAACTAAAAAATGATTAGAATATGAATTATAAGTCTATGAAAGCTTTATATTCCTTATTTAATTGACTACTGAGTCAATAACACTTGGGTTAGATTTTAACTTAAGCACTCTAGGTGTCCCTTGATGTCCTTGGAAGAATCATGCATATGTATTTTCTTAAATAAAGTACCTTGAATATGTGACTTCTTCTTATGAAAATATGGTCTTCAAACAAGTATCTTGTATTTAATACCCTGAAGGGACTTTGAACTTGTTTATCCCTTTTAATTCCCTCTTCTCTCATGTTTTAGAGAGCTACTTTAGAAAATTTGGGGGACCTGGGTGAAGGATCTACATAATGAGATCTTCGAGAGTTATTCTAAATTTTTTAGTTTTTGAAATGGGAATCCTAAGGGTCCAATTTATAATCAAAGATGGGACCTAGTTGAAGGTAGGTTGTCCATGTATTTTATGGGAATAGCTCCGTCGCGTAGGTGCCCTGTGAAGGTTTGTAAAAATTACTCCACTATGTAGGTCCTTGGGGTAGGTCCTCAACATAGGTCCTCAGTATAGGGTTTTGTACTGTCCTTCTTATACAAAGGTCTTTTGTTTAGGTGTTCCATTCATGGGAACAGTTGAAACACTTTGGGAAACATACTTATCTATAATATAGGGGTTTCACCCCCATACCCATGTTCGAGATTAGTGGTGGGTTGTGGTTCTTTACCTTTAAGTCGGTTCCTTTAATACCATTACTGACCCCCATGAAAAATGGAGAGTTTCACTGCGAACTTTTTGACCTTAGTCAATTAATTTTTTGGATCTCGGAACATGGAAATCCAATCTTCTCCTTCATCTTTTATAAGGATGTTTTTTTACTAAAACTTAGTATTTATTTTCTAAGAGAGGTTCACATATTAAATTCTATAGAAAAGTGTATGGAACACATTTCATGGTGTCTACAGACTAATAAAATTTATTGAATATACAATGTAGTGAATCTATTTACTATCATGGTTTTTTGCTTTACTCAACCGGTTACTTGATTGTTTTTTATGATTTTCACTATGGTTGAATAATAAGTCATAAGTATTATATCTTCATCCATATGGTGGATTCCATCCTTTATAAAATCTTTTTGAATTCTATAAATCCTAAATTTCATGAATGAAAGTATTCATGTGGTTGATTGAATACTTATTATAGTTGGTTCAGTATGTCTGTGGTCAGTTTAGTATATAGATAAAATTTACTAATCTGATACACCAGACACTTGAATGTTCATGTGGTAAATTGAATTTCATTTTTTGGTTGATTCAGGGGTTTATAGTATCTTTTAAACATTAGGAAAAAATATTTATTAAGAACAAATTTTTCTAACATAGAACATAGAAGTCATTAAAAAATAAATTTAACATTATTTGAGATCATTAAAATAATTAATTTTGAGACTAATCTAATAGTCTCCCCATTTTTAATGATCAAAAATACATTCATAATAATAAAACAATAAATCATTCTATTATACCATTAATTATCTCACTATCATGATTATAAAAAATATCAAATGATATATTAATAAAACAGTAAAATAGTAATAAAAGAATGTGTGAAAATAGAATTAGAGAAAGTGAGAAAATCATAAATATTAAACTTCTCAAAAAGATTACATAATCCCTATATTATGAATTAATTATAATATAATTATTTAGGGTCTCTAATGTTTGAAGGATCAAGAACAGATTTTTTATCTTTAGTTTTGGAAAGATAACTTTCTAGTTCAAGTTAATGAGAAGAAGTATGTCCCGTATTCTTAATTCCTTTAGAGATCCATTTGATGTGATAGATATCCTGAGATATATTAAAACTAAAAATGACATACAGTATTTTTAATTGTATAAGTGGAGATAGTGGTATTAGGAATAGTTGGAGGTTCCAAAACAATAGTGTTGATATTGTAAAGATAAGGATCTAAATTCTGAGTGATATCTATCAAAACCCTTGACCCATGATCCATGATCTATATGAATCCATCTCTATCAGTCATAAACTAATCGAATAAAAGGGACATAAATAATATATATTTAATAATGGGATTAAAATACAGAGTTAAAGGAGGAATATGAAGGTATAAAGCTAATGATATTAAAAAATTGTTCATGTAAGACTTGGTAGAGATTCAGCATAGGTAATAAATAGTGGAATTCATTATATTGTCTTTATATTTTATAGTGTTAACTACCTCTTCCTTGAGTGTATCAAAAAATTTATGACCATAATCAGTTAGTTCAAGTTCCATCAAATTATTAACTTCATATAAATTTTACAAAATATTGTGAATCTCATCGTACAAAATCCTTCAAATGAGATCATCATTAATAGATATAATTTCATAATGATGACGAGTTCTAGATTTCCCATCTATAGAATTATGATATCACTAGTCAATCATAATCATCATATCTTGAAGGTTATAGGGTCCCAACATGTGATCTTAGGATTTCAATCTCATGATCCATATCATCAATATTTAGAAATAACATTAGTTGAATGTGAAAAAAACAAAATATTTGGTAAATTAAATGTTATCCTTTCAACCATTATCATAAGTACGTATGAGTCCTAAAAATATTTCATTGAAAATATCCAAGTTTATTTTGAACTATATGACATTTGATGTGGAAATTAAAGTGGAATAATGTGATGCATCATATGGGTTATAGAAAGGATTTGATACACTGAAATTCATATCTTAGAGACGCAACATAGATCCACAATCATTTATTGAGTCATATTTAGGCATGTAATTACCCTCAACTTGAATACAAGATAATTCTATTGGTATAATATATTAATGAGTAGAGTAATTATATAATGGATCACCATAGTTTGAGTTGTTATATAGGTGAACATGGGAAGGTAACACAACTGGTTTTGTATGAGTAGGACTATACATATTTTGGATAACATCATCAAATAAGAGGTCCAATATGCCTTGTTCTAAATAAATATGATATGAGGAAGCCTTATATACCCACGAAGAACACTTAGTTATATAGGTATAGAATTTTTACCATTTTTAGGTGTGTTGAGACCATTGATATCATTTTTATCATCATTATCTAGAGCAGGAGGTCCCAACATGATAGGAGAGAATTCAAAGGACTTATCATATCTTGGATATGTGGAGTCAAGGAATATTTATCCCCCTATCTCAAACATTATAAGACTATCTAAAACTAGATCATCAAGCTCATCATTGCCTCAATTAGTTGAATTGGGACAAAAAAATTAATGATCCATGAATATCCCCCACATATAGAAATTAATTCACTATGGGTCTTGCTTCATTTGTAATTTCTAGACAAGGAGAGTGATTCTTGTTGTCCCTATAATCCCTGATGGCTTACTCATCAAGATCAACTACCAAATATTCACCACCTTCATCAAAATAATAACCATCCTCAAATACATGATCAGTTTTAAATCCTAGATCCATTATATCCAATACTCTGATTGTAGTATTCAAAGGATTATATTAATCATAAAATTTATATTCATCATAAATTAACATTTTCTTCCATGTGATCTATCTAATATCCATCCTTTTACAAGTGGTTTGATTAAAGAAAATTCCATTAGAAATAGTTGACTCTCACTAAAGAACAAGTACCTCGAGATATAACAAAGGTATGGTAAATATTGGATAATGTATGGAATTAAATCTAAGTTAATACTTGATTAATTCATCCATATTTCACAGAGTAAATCTTGTAAATAATATTTAAAACCATAAACCATAAGATATAGAATGGAGAGGTTTTAATGCCTCACAATTTTTAAAATAAATTTTCCTAAGACAAATAGCATGATGAATAAATTTATGTAATACTCTATAGACACCATTAAATTCAAAAACATTTGGTCTTTGAGGATTTATATCACTGTTTTACTTTTCCATAGCTCATTAAAACTCAAAATAAGTGTTATTGATAGTTTTATAACATTAATATTCCTCATATTCACCCAAATATGGTACTCCTAAACTAATATTTTGTAATTATAAAGAGAATAAATATTCTGGGACATCATTTATCATCCATATGTGGCCCCATTTTCACCATCCTTGAAAAGAAAAATCATATATTATTCCATTAATATCTAGGTATTGAATGAATTGTTGTTGTCCATAAACTATTCTTTAGATCATTTCTATTTCACAACACTCCACGATGAGGATTGAAATAATTAAAAAACATTAAATATACTTCCTTTGATGGTATTCTTTTCAGAAACAATAGATGTGGCTTCGAGGGTTTTTTTTGTTCTACTAGGGAATGTTTTTGATCTCTTAGAAGTACCCAAATCTATTAGAGTTGTATCGTTAAGGTAACTCTTCATTCTCATCACTTATGACTAGAAAATAATGTTTCAAAGATAGGTATTTTTCAATAAGGAAATATTGAGATATGAGGAAAGGAAATCATTCTAGGTTAAGGATTAAAAATAATGAAATCAATTCAGATTATATGTTAGGATCTTTAAAAATTATTTAAATATTTTTTAATAGTAAAGTGTAGAAAAATAATAAAATAAGGATAAAATAATAAAAAAAATATGACAACATTGATATAATACCTTGTAGTATGTCATTTTATATTACCTAAAATATAAATGCATGGAATGTAAATAAACATACATTCAACTTTATCGGTTTTACATTTAACATGCTCAAACATAAGTTCAAGAATATAATCTACCACATGAAAAAAATTTCTATAGTATCTTAATCATTTTAAAATAATAAATAAACATTAACATATTATTTATAAAAAAATAAAATGTAAATTATCTAATTCACATAAACAATATGATTCATATTAATTTTGTAATTAAAATTAGACGCATTAAATTAGGCATAAAAATTTTAGACCTTGATAATCATTCATAATTTATATATGAAATAAGTTAATTTCACATCATTTAATGGATTTATAAATATTCAATTATGTTTATGTTCATTCCTAATGAATTTATGAGTGATAACCCCTATTTAAAATGATATCTCAAAAATAAATATCTTATATCAATATGATTAGTCCTAGATTTATATATAATATTCTTATATATATTAATATCACTTGTATTGTTAAAATTTATAGGGAAATGTATAAATTGATATCCATAATCTAGCGATGTGTGTTTCATCAACAATATTTTTTTCCAAAAACTTCTTGTATCTATGTATTCAACCTCAGTAGTGGATAATACAACATAATTTTTGTTTTTTACTACACCAAGATATGAGAGACATTCCCAAAAAGTGAAAATTTTAAAAATTGTACTTTCTATATTTCATAAAACCACTAAAATAAATTTTAGAATAACTAACTAATATAAAATAATTTCTTCAAAAGTAAAAAAAATCCAAAATTAATTTTATTCTTGGAGTAGCTAAAAATTAATTCAACTTCATTTAGTTGAGATTCCAAGGGTTTTATTGAAAATTAGAACACATGAATACACTATACATAATATCAATATGATGAGAAGATTTGTATAGTAAACATCCAATATAACCCCAATAAGAAGTATGGTTAACTGGTTCTCCAATTTCACCCAAATCTAATTTATATTTTTTACTGATAGGAGTGTTCACACCTTTTCTATTATCCGTGACAAAGAATTTAAATTCTTGTTTTAATATTTCATTATTTTAAAATAATTTTTTCATTATTTTTAAAAATATAAAAACAAAAAATGATCTTTAATTAACATAGTAAACTCATTTCAAATTCATTTTTCATCCTTTTAGAAAATTTATTACATATTGAATTTTTGTATGAGCTAAAAATAATTTCATCGACGTAAATTTGAACCAATAAAAAAATAAAATTCTCTTAATAAATAGGTTAGGGTTAGATAATCCTTTTGAATAACCATTATAAATGATGAAATATATGATATAGTCGTAAAAAAGATATAAGAACCAGTTTTAAACCATAAAGAGCATTAAAAAATTTTAAATTGAAATTTATAAACTGATGTTTACAAATCTACAGGGTTGATAAAAAACAACCTCAGAAATATAAACATTAAGGAATGAACTCTTTTCATCCATTTGAAATTTATTCAAATTTAGATGTGTAGAATGAGAATACAGTATTATCATTCCTTCAATCATTTCTACGGGTTCAATGGATTCATCATAATCAATTCCTTCCTTTAATTATAACCTTGTGTAACCAATATAGCATTATTTATAACTATAGTTTTGGTTTGGTCATCTGTGTTTCTAAACACCCATTTATTATCAATTTTTAGGTAGTATTTAGCTCTCTTAACTATTTTTTAGAAATTATTAATTTCAAACAGATTCAACTCTCTTTGCATATCCATGACCCATAATTCATCATTGATAGCTTCATTAATGTTTTTTAGGTTCAATACCTAATAATAATGATTTATGCTTAACCAGGATTTTATGATAATATCTAGTAAGGTAACCTTTGTACTAGTCTCCAATAAAATCATATAAAGGATGTTCTTTATGGATCCAAATGGATTTAGAAATAGACCAACATTTCTCTTCCAAATATTCATCAAGATTAGGTTGGTCAGATTAGTCTACATAAGGTTATTTTTCAGGTAAATAATTAATGTAGTAACTTTTTTTGAATATGTTATTGATATTAAAACCATATATATCATACTCCAAAATTTAAAATGAATTTTTTCACACTTCTATTTATTTGATCAATAGTGACATGTACAAATTCTTCCATAACTTTGGTTCTTTAATAGATGAATCTATAAAATTTAATGGATATTGAATAACCTATGAATATATCTTCATCAATGTTTGGGGAATTGTTTTCAGATTATCCTTTCTATTAAGAATAAACACTTTACAACCAATACATTAAATTAATTATCTTAAGGTTTTCTAAAATTACATAAGAACTAGGTTATCTTCTTTAAAATTTGTATAAGAATAATATTATTGATAATATACCAATATTTATTGAAATATTTAGCAAAACATTAGATATATAGGTCATAAACATTTATCTAGTTGAGGAACCTTCTTGAAGAGTTCCATTTCTCCTTTCAACCAATACATTTTTTGGGGAGTTCTAGGAGAATAAAATAATTTATTATAGCCATGTTGATATCATATAGTCTCAAAATCTTAATTTTATACTCACAGAGATAATAACTTCTCATTTTTTTATGGTGAGTTCACTAAGGTCCTCTATAGACCTAAAATATTTTGAAAAACATCTACAAGATTTAATTTTATGATAAAATAAATAAACCCATGTGAATTTTGAATAAATACCAACAATCACATATGTATATTTTTTCCTGCTAAAATTTAAACTCTATATGGTCAAAATATATCCATCAGAATAAATCCAGTGGTTGCGAGGTAGAAATAACTATTTTTCGATTGAATTTTATTTATATTTCTTCTATTTTTAAAAATTGTTACTCTCTTTATATTTTATGAATTCAAGAGTGGGTATATCCCTGACCAAGTCATTATTATTTTTAGTTATAAGCTATTTTAAATTTTAGTGGTATATTATCATATTCCACAACCAATATTCCTTATTAATGTCACTTATATATGAAACATTTTTAGAAATTAAATAATCTGGTTAACAATGTACTCATTATCAACCCTTAAAGTTGTAAATACTGAAATAATGGTTATAATTATTAATAATTCATTCATTGCTTTTAGATAGTAATATAAAAATACATCACATAATTATGAAATGATAAGATGATTATATTTTAATCCATAAAAACACAACATCATATCAATTAGAACACATTCAATGTTATCAATTTTTCTAAGGACAATAATTTTTCTTTTAGTAATGTCAGAAAAAGTTTCATAACGACCATCCACTTTAATAAGATTCATCAAACATGATAAGTATATTTCATATGTATGGAACATCCACCATCCAGATACCATAAGTGCTTACTATTACTCTTAAAGTATTTCACTTTCACGTAATTAATTAATATGTGATTTTTGTACCCCTATTTTAATGGGTCTATTAATTTTACAACATAATTATTTATATGTACAAACATTATTAATTGGACTATCGACAAAACAATTAAGATTTATATAAATAATAAACTTCCTTAGGCCAAAATTACATGATCTATTTCTAGAACTATATTATCTTGAACTAGGTGAAATGTTATTTTTATGAATTTTTCTTCGACTAGGATAGTATATAATTATAGTTGTATATATTGTCATAGTATGTTTAACTAGAATCATATTAAATTCATTAATTCACTAGATAAAATGTTAATTTTATTTTCTATTCTATTAATTCTAAAATTTATGTTTATTTTTTTCCTTAAATAGTGAGGCATTATTTTCTATTTCAATAGTAAGAGTGATTTAATCACTATGACACAAAACATATAACGTTTTAATTTTTTTATTTATATTTATGTTCATTCATGGAATCTTCTAATATCGAGAGTTATTCAATGATTTTTTTACAACTCATATTATAATAATAATTAAATTCATCTTCAAAAAATATTGAGGCATTATTTTTAACCTTTTTTTTAATTTATAAAATAGAGATTGGTTTTGTCAGTAGGCTAATCCCTAAATCTGTCTGAATCAATATATATTTATTTTAAATAACTCTAAGTATAAATTATTTATATCTATTATTTATTTAATTTATCTTCAAATATAATTCAATATTAATTATTTGGATATTTTTCTTTAATATTCTCTTTTCGCTTTCATTAATAGCATATTACCTCACAAAACAGAACATTCTTTTCAAGTTTCAATTTCTATAATATTTTCCTTTTTTATTGTATTATATAAGTTTCATATTCTTCATATAAAATTTAATAAAATTTTTGGATAAGCAATCCATCTCTTCATCACTATCTGAGTATTATTTACTCCTAGTAGTGTTAAAAAAAATTGATAACTTCCATTAATTTTGACATATATTCTTTAAAGGAAATAAAAAGAATTAGGTTCAACATTATCAAAATTATTTACATTTAACTATTATTATTTCATCATTTTTTTCAATTATTTCCTTGACTAAAAAAATTTATATGTCACATGATTCAATAATATATATATAACTACCTCTCCAATGATCATGTATACATTTCAACATCCTCCATATATGATTTTTATCATCCACCTTATGTCAAAGTGAAAAAATGGTATTAATAATTTTATTGAACATAAGATACATGTTAGAAATATATTTATCACATTTTATTTTAAATGTATAATATTTAATGGTATAGGTATTTAATCTCATTTTATTAACATCATATGGTCTTTCTTAAGATATATAATGAGTAATCTAGAATTAAAAAACGGTATCACAAGATGATATTTTATTGAATTCATCCTCAAAAAAGATAAAATGTATTCATTAAATATAAATTACAGTCATAATTTTCTTTAGTAGAATCACTCCAATCATTTATAATAAATTAAGTTTTTCATTTTTATCTTCTATGATAGTAAAAATGTCAAATCCCATGATCCCAAGAAAAATGTTAATTTTAGTATTCCACTAAGAATAGTTTTGGTCATTAAAAAAATGTTTTCTATCTATAAAATGACCATCTGATCTAGATGGATCAATATGTTTGTAATTCTAATAATAATAAAAATTGAGATCTTATCAAGGTGACTGGATATTGATCAAATATCAATAAATTAAAATCAAAAATATAAATAAACAATATATCCATTAATAGAAAATGTTGCTTAGAGTGAAGTGCTAGAGAGGGGGGTGAATTGAGCATCTAATAAAAAATTATATTCAATATAATTTTAAAAAAATTACCTAATTTAAGAAACACCTATTTAACTAATATATTAGGTATAACTAGTTTTATATTTGGAAATAATCTCTCAATGTCATTATTAAAACATAGTTAAAATTAATTGAGATTATACAAATATTTTAGATTATTATAATAACATTAAACATTATATATAACCCTTAAAATTTTACTATAAAATTTAGTCAGAAAAATTAATTTATGTATTTATATACAAGTTGTAAAAACGGTATTAAAAAAATATTTTTTCAAGGAAATTTATTTTAGTTATAGTATTCCAAAATAAATTAACACAAAAAAATAATAATAAATAGTTTTAGTGTCATTCCTAGATATAACCCTATCCACTTGATAGTAACCCATAGTTAATAATGTTTATTAAAAAAATAAATAGGATGATCTGTTACTTGGGTTAGGTTTATAGAGTATAATAACACCAAAGGATTTACATGTTATCACTAAGACACTTCCATGGTTAATCATGGAAAAAGAAAAATTAAAGGAAATTAAAGGAAGATAATCCATGTACACTTCAATTTTAAATAAGAGATGGTCCTCCATAGATATGCAAAAAAAATCAAGAATAGAAAAAAAATGTAAAATAGAGAGATATGGGTGATGTTTAATATAGATTTTCATACTAATTTAGTTTTGATTGATCAGAAAGCTTCCATTATTTTTCTAATTTATTCATTTAGTTCTGAGAGTAGATGAAATAATCAGGTGTGTTCTCTCATAATTTTTAGAGATACATTACAGAAAAAGTGTGATGTATAATTTTTATCATAGAAGCAACATGTGTGTACACATTGGTATTTTAACCATATATCTACTTTAATATTTTTTCACATTAAATATAAAAACTCTTCCATTAAATATATACTAAATAATAATCATCATGAATCGATCGGACACCTGATCCAGCCTATGACATCTTTGAGGCATGTTTCTAATTAGCACCAGTGGAGAAAAATGCTAAAGGAATAATATAAGAGTTTGTGGGAATAATATTTCCTATAAAATAAATTAAACAATTAGTATATATTCTATTAAAATTTCAGCATGATCCATTCAAAAGTCACGCATCGACATGAAATTAGATTATTGAAAACAATAAAGTGGAATGAGAAGGATATAAAATAAATACTTTCCCTCAACTCACCTCTAACTAAATTTCATTGAATAATAAATAGATTCAACATCCATTAATCCACATATGTAATGTGTCCCCAATTAATGAAAATAATACTAGAAACATAGATTTAGACAATGAGATAAAGAAACTAAAATAAAAGTAAACAAAAATATACCCAATTTAACCCATGGTAACTCTATATAAAACATCTCAAGAACTATACTTCATGATTTATATAGAGAAGAATCTCAAAAAGTGATATTATTCATAATAATATCCTAAAACCACAATAGAAACTTGTTCTACAGACACCCAGTGGTGTGAGTTGGGTGTAACCTAAATATCCCTATAGTGTTTTTATATTGAGTCCACACATTCCCCTAATCTGAAAAATCAAAAATTAATAATTTCAAATATATTAATTTAAATTAATTTTTGAATATTTTTTTGAGATAAAAATATTTTACTTTTTCTATAATTACTTTCTAAAAGAATTATAGATATTAATTAACATACCAAAAGGGAGATAAGTAGAGTTAAATAGTATAAAAAATATATAATAGTAAATATTAAAAAAGAAAATATGAATCAAATATCCCATATGTCATAATATAATAAATTTTCCTAAATTTGAATCACTATATGAAATAAATGAAGACATGCTCTTTAATATTTCAAAAATAAAATGGAAACCATATAAAAGGACATCAAAATAAATATAAATAAGGATACCCTTAGGTAAAAAAGTTCCAAGGAATCCTAGGAACCTCCTACTCTCAATGATCAAAACATATATAGGTATTCTTATGCATGAACTATTGGAGAGGAAAAATAAAGTCCCAATGGTAACTAATCCATTTCAATATAAACTTTAGTTAGTTTTGTTTCATGTACCTAAGGTAATGGAGGGAGGCCCATTTAATATCATATTTTTCCAAGATAAATTTCTAGGTGCCCCAAGTTTCCCATTGACCTAGACGAGGGAGGTGATGTGCCATTTAAATTATCTATCAATCACATATAGAAATAACATAACACAAGACAAGTTTCAAAATATTAATATCTTATCTTACCTCTCTTTACCATACATTAAAAGGCTCACCATGTATTAAAAGCATCAATAATTAATTCCATTTCATTCGAAAATCAATTTAAAGCCATGTGCACATCATAACATAGGTCTCTAACCAAGGGAGAAACTTATGTTATGGATGAATTTTAATCAATATACCAAATCATTATTTAAAAATCATTTATGGAAATCATAATTTTAAATATAGATTTTATTTCACAAGATGTTATTTTATTTGTATTCACATGTAATATTGAGTATAAAAATAAATTTGAATTTACATGTACATATTCACAAACTTGTTTGTGAATCTAATCATAATGAAATATATATATATATACGCATTTTTATATGTGTATAAACATAAAGAAAAATATTATGTATTAAAAACTTATGCACTAGGTGGGAAACATAATAAGAAAATAAATTACAAAATAGAATCACCAAAATAAGTAAAACCACCCAACCAGAAACCTTGTATTGATGAGAAAATTTTATTCAAAATCACTAAAAACCCAAAAAATAGTATTCTTATATTTCCAATAGTAATTTATTAACCCTAAAAATATCATTGCAATTTTTTTTAATACATTTAGGAAACACAAAATATGTTGGAATAAAATGAGGAATTGGATTTGTGGAAAAATAACATTTTCATTCTAGACATGTATCTATGAAACTCAAATAAATTCCAAAAAAATAAATTTAACAAGAAAAATAATTATTTATCATGTTTATAAAAAAATATTGTGAGGAAACACCTATCTAGAATGTGGGAAAATGGTATGATCCCTTAAAAATAAATTAAATAGGACACAAAAATAAATTTTCATTCCCTAAGATAGAATCCCACATGAAATAAGAGGAATAAACCCAATAAGGTTTTTTACTTGTTTGTGGGAAGTGAGGGAGAGATGGTAAAATGAGGGTAAATGAGAAGAAGTAGATGAAGGATAAGGGGGGGGATAGTAGGTTCTCACACAGACTGGATGGTTGAAATTAGAGGGAGGAGTTTCAAAATCATAAGTTAAATGTTGTAAGGGTATGATTCCATGCCTTAGGGTTCCTCTATCAGCCATGTATAATGTATAGAGAGAGAGGAGGAGGGATTTGGAAATTTTAAGACGGCCAATGACAATTGTAAAATAGAATTTTTAATAACTGGGTAAGTAACATGATTGATGCTCAATTTATCAAATATGTGTTCCAAATGTGAAACTCATATGAGGCTCACTTATCCACTAACACATTTTAACTACACACTTTTTAAAACTAGACATTGATTGTGAGAAATTACACTTTCAAAGTAAAGCTACAAGAGATCAATTTCTACATAGATTCATCCATCATTGAAAAACTCATGCGCCTAAGATAAAATAAAAAAAATTATAAATTATAAATTTTTTCAAACCTAAAACTCAATTATAATATTGAAAGATAATAAATATATAAAATAATAAATGTAATTGGGGTTAGGGTGTGATAATACTCCCCACAATAATTCTTTATGTCCCATAATTCCTCAGTTGGTCAAGTTAATCAATGAAATTCATGAAATTCAACCTCGCCACACATGAAACACAACTAAACCAAGGAAAACCACAAAAAAATATCCAAATGAACCAAAAGATTCATTTCATTACCTGAATAACCTCTATGTATAAAGGTAATAGACTAAACCTTCTTCTTCATATGAGGTCATAAGAAAATTTAATCAAGGACACTAATATAATCAAGGTCTGGTCAGAAATCTTGGACTCTCTACCATATTAGGCTTCATCTAAGACATTAATTTTTCCTATTATTCCTAGAATATAACTAGTATCTAGAAAATAATATAAAATTCAATAAGGAATGAATATTTTGAATGATATTTTACTAACTATGGCTCCTCTTTTTTCAAACAACAGTTCCTTAATCACCCAATCACTGATGAGAACATTTATTGACAACCTAAAGACATCTCAAAAAACCATATATGATAATTCCCAGAAATCACAATGGATAAAACTACCTAGATGGGTTACCAGCACAAGAAAATATCCTAGTTAAATCAAGTAAAAAATAATAACTAAAAACAATTTGAAATGCATAAAATAATCCATGCCTTCATAAGAACTACATAGTCTAGCCTTGAGTTGGATATGGGTGACACGGTAGCATACTCTTAGAACACAAAATCCTATTGAAACCAATGATCTTAAAAATATAAAAACCATTCTATTCAACATAAACACTTACATATGTATTCCTATGTCCTTCCCACATAATAAATGGCCCACCACCGAGCCAACACCACTTCATGAAAATAGGTCGACTAAACTTGAGGCATGATCGTTTCAAAAACATCCAACTTACCTTAAGGAATTTTCAAGAAGGAAAAAGGGATAAAATTTTAACTATTGGTAACCTCAAATATTTTTTACACTCAAAACTCTACAATTTTGGTTTCCAATGACTACCTTGATGAACCACAACCAAATAAAAGGAAAACTCGCACTAGGGTTCACACGTAGTGATAGACTTATATCCTTTTATTGAAAAATTATATAATAATACTCAAAATAACATAACACATAAATCTAAAAAATTAATGTTTTTAAAAAAAACTAATTATCTCCAACATAAATAATAGAACTACTCAAAATACATAAACCCCTTAAATTAGATGCATTAAAAAGACAACCTTTCTTTTCAAAAGAAACTAATTTCATGTCAAAAATCAGAAAATATTTCCAATGAAAAATGCACACATTGGAAACACTATACCAATTAGAAAACATTTACTATATCATTTATTATAAATGTTAATTTAGCCATTAAATATGAAAACCAATTTTTTCAAAATACCAAAATCTTACTAGAAAATCATTTTAATACAATATACTTATTTTATGAGACATAAAATAACCACTTGAAATAATTCTAAAATGTGACATGTTATTTTTGAAATCACATCATGGGTTTCCATAAAACAAATATATTATTTTTAATTATAAGGAAAAAATGTGTTATTCACTTCAAGAAAAACCTTTACCTTTCTAAATGAAGCTCAATCTTTAAAATCTCATGCTTCACTTTATGTCATTTTTCATAAAATAAAAACCATTTATAAATTTAAAAATAAAAAATTTATTCTCATTTTCAAAACCAACCTCTCCATTTCAAACTCCAATAAAAATTATAAGGAAATAGAATTACACAACACAATATTCTATTAGGGAACTATAATCTTTGAATTATACAGCCACATTATTTAATATATCATGTTCCAATCATAAAACTACTACTATAATCAATTCTTAACCAAGAACTTATGATACTCATGGTTTTCTAGGTCGTCCAACCTCACTGGGTGATGTTAGTTCATTCTAATTAACATCCCTTACAAAATAAATCATTTAAAAAATTCAAAACATCAAATATAAGGAAGAACAAATATTAGAAAAATTAAAATCACAATATAAAATCATTATCTGAATCTCTATATCCCATGGAAACTCACATTTCATCTTGAGTGGTGGTGATAGGAATCAACCAAATACCTACCCCCTAAGACCCAATGACCATATATCCCCTCTACAAGACATACCCAAATAAAAATGGTGATTTATGAACCATTCCACTCTCCGGTTCCTTGGATTTGATACAATTTTATTATAATCATACTCGGTCCATACCTTCGTTGGATTCACGAGTTAGCTAGGGAAAACATCGAGGAGAATTCTATATAACCATAGGTTGGAAAAAAGAAATAAATTAATCTAATAAGTGTATATGGGAATGATTTCATCAATAAAATGAATTTAAAATATAGTTTATATTCTTCTAAAATTATGGAATTATTGATCCCCAAGTTATAATTACATACCAAATAAGATAAGTAGACACATGAAAGAAGAATTAAATAGACATAAAACTAAATATTTTCCACAACCCACATCCTAGTCCCCTATAAAGAATAGTCATAAAATTCAACATCCATAAATCCTTATATAAAATTTTACAACAATTAAGAAAAGAAAGTGGGGAATTATGATTAGGATGATAAGATAATGAAACTAAAATAAAAGTAAGCATTAACATGCAAGATGTCACCTATGGTCACTCTCTATCAAACATATCAGGATACCCATTCCAAGATAGATCTAGAGAATAATCCTATAAAGTGACACTCAACCAAATTTGAACATGAACTTATAAAGTATCACAATCCACAGACACCAAATGGTGTTAGTATGGTGTGAAATAAATATCCCTGTAGGGTTTCTCTAATGATTCCATGCATTCCCTTAAACTAAGAATCCTAAAAATACTAGTTTTAAATACATTAATTTAAAATAAAAATTTATTTATTTTTAAGAAAATCAATTAAAAATTAATTATTTACTATTTGTATATAATAGTATTTTTAACTTTAATATACTAACTAAATCATATAGAACTAGAGGTCATGATTTTAAAGTGAAAATAAATAATAGTACATGTGAAAAAGGAAAATTTGAATCAAACATCCCAGATGAGTGTGAATAATATGGCATGTGAAACACCATATGAAAGTAAATATGATATCATTTTTGACATTTTAAACAATAAAATGAGACAATATTATTTAACACCAAAAGAAATCACCATGGGGGAATACTTTAATAATGGTTGAGGGAATCATAGGATCTAAATACTCTCAATGAGTGTACCATACATAACCATCCTCTTGCATAATATGATAGGGAGAGTGATTCCAATTCCCCAATGGTAACCAATCCTTGTATTTTTATAGTTTATTTAATGTTGTTTCATATACCAAAGTCTATGGAGGGAGGAAATTTACGAAGAATACTTATCCAATACTACCAACCAAGATATCATGGGTTTTAGAAGATGTTATCCAATAGAGTTTATATGTCATTTAAAATAATCATCAATCACATATATCAATAATAAAAGACATAATATTCTATAAAATGTCAATATATCACCCCACCTCCTTGAAACCTTCATAAAAAGACACCATTTTATTCAAAAAAACATCAAAAAAATCATTCCCTTCCAAAATCTAGTTAACCACATGCACATCAAATAATGACTCTTTATCCAAGGGTGTCTCTTTTTTTTAATACCATTTATTCAATATTCATAGTAGGCCTTTAGAAATTTTTATTGGATATCACAATTTTAAATATCATGTTTCATTAAAAATATTTTATTTTATCATTATGCACATATACACATGTGTTTGTATAAACATTTTCATTTCAATTAATATATTCACATAGTTGTTTCAAAATATGTATATATTTAAATATATACATACTCATTCATATATGTGGATAATAATAAAGTATAAAATGATGTATTTAGAAAATATATAATATGAGAAAGAGAAATTAATAAAATGTATTACATAATAAAATCATGAAAATGAATAAAACCACCCCACTAGACCCATTGAACAAATGAAAAAATATATAAAAACATCAATTACACATAGAAGATATTTAGATATCCTATTGAAATTAATTCAATCAAATAACTCATTTAGAAATTTTATTAAACACATAAGAATCACATACAATTCCAAAATCATATAGTGAATTATATTCTTGGAAATATTCAATTAAAGTTCAATCCATATAGTAATAAAAAATATTAATTTTTAGAAAAATTTATTTAATGATTCCAAGAAACATTCTTCATCTCTATAAAAATTAGTCATGTGGAAACACAAACATGTAATGTTTGGATATGATTAGAAACCTTTAAAAATAGATAAAAGATTATGTAATAAAGATTCTACATGCCCAAAGAGAATAACCCACATGAAATTAGGGGAAAACCCACCAATGTTATAGCTATACATGAATACAATGAGGTATAGTTATTAAAAATAGTGGGGGAATAATGTAGTGGTGGAAGGATAAGGATGAGGAGAGAAGACTCATACCAAGACTATATTTTTGAAATCAAACAAAATATCATCAAAATTGTAAGGAAAGATTAGAAAGGGTGGGAGGCTATGTGCGAGGGTTACCCCTGGGCTGTGCATCACAGATAGAGGTAGAGGATAGAGATTTTAGGATTAAATTAAGGAAGGGGACATATTGTAAATTATATATTGAACTGTTTCCACATGGTTTATCCAAACTGTGTACCTCATGATGGGTAAAACTGAGAACTCTCATGGTTTAGTTGTACGGTTTGGGAATCGATGAACTAACCATGTGAAGTGACACTAAAAATACTTGGACTCATTTTTAGAGTTTATTTAATATTTATACTAATAATAATCAATCCATGCCCCTATACTAAATATATAAAAATTTAAAATTTTGAATATATTCGACCATAAATCCAATGTAAAGATTAATATATGAAAAATAAATGGAATAATAAATGAAATTGTGATCATTGTTTCAAAACTCAATAGATATTTTATAACATAAATATTAATGAATTATCTGTTATAAAATATTTTAATGAAATCTTATGGTATAATAATGATTAATTTTATTGTGGGATCCTATATTTCCTTAAGAGGAATATTTGGAAAATTTTCTTACAATTAGATTATTTTGAAAATATTGAATGTTTTGATAAGATTTTTTTCCTTAATAGTTAGGTAATATTTGTAAACACGTGTTCATATGATAGATGATAAGTTTTAATGTGTTTTCTTTTCTTATCATAAAATAATCACGAGTATGGTATTCGTAATAATGAAGTCCAAGGGATTTTTTAGACAAAAGGTAATCTATTATAAGAAGTGTAACAGTGGTTAGAGAAGATGAAAATAAGAAAAATATTGTGAGTATAGTTAGAAAAAAATTAAGGTTTTTTGTAAGATTATTAAGTGATATAAAGGTGTTTTATAGCAAAAAAATATGAGGCAAATGGAATATATGATGTTAAATTGTAATTTTATATTATTGAATAAATACTTGTAAAGTCTATATGATATCAAAACCCTAATAATGAAGTTAAATGTGGTTAATCTATAATATTAATATATTTTTTGTAATCTAAATCAATTAAATTATGGTTTTTCATGAGTTTACACATCGATTCATATGATATCTGAGGTTGATCAAAGGGTTACATGAGACTGAATGGTCTATTTTTATATTTGTATAATAATTTATTTAATTAAAAGAATTGTATTTTCTTCTAAAATGTTCTAAAACTAATATTCATCAATTTATTCTATTCAAAATGACATATTCTTGGGGTGATATATTTTTTTATAAAATTTTACTATTAACTATAAGAAATTGTGTGTGGTAATAGATGAAATGGTTTCTACGATTTATGATACGTTATGGGTTTTTTGTGGTACCAGTTATAAACAAAATTTGAGATTAATTATACATGGTACATAGATATATATAAAGTAATAATAATATGATGTTTTTGTTTTTGGGTGTGCCTATTTATTTGTGAAATTGATAAGAAAAGTTTTTCAATCCTAGATACAATAGATCACCCTCACTCAATTGATATTTTTTGATAAAATTCGATGAGGGTTTATCATTAAGGTTTTATGATATTTTTTACTAGTTTCTCATGTACATAGAAAGAAGGATAAGGATAATATAATCATTCAAAGGTGAGACTAACAATTTTATATAAAAATGATAAGAAGTTCATAATATTGGATCATTTCATTATTTAATATATAAATTATTTTTTTATCATTTCTTAAACTGTGATAACATAATAAATTTTTAATCATATTATTGAATAAATCACTGATGGGACTTTTGATAAATCACTAAGATTTTATAATGTTTTCATCATTAAATTAGAGGGAAAACACATACCAAACATCTATAATAATTGATATTTACACATTTATTTTAAATAATGTTACAAAAATAAATGTGATAACCTCATAATAAAAAATAAAAAATTTCCATTATACTATATAATAAACTTAGGATAATTTTTTTTAAACTCCACAAAAAAAAGTGTATCCAAATACTTTCACTATTTTCAAGGAGGTGGTGTTACATTTATTATATCAAAACTCACATTATAATTAATGAACATACCTCAATGTAATTTAATATTAATATTTTATCTTGAAATTGATAGAACATTTTTAACTTGAGAAATGGATTTATGGAATATTGAAGAACTACAATATGTGATTGAAAATAATAACATGGTAGATTCAAGTGGATGTATCAATGTTAATTTTGAATCATCAATTAAAAATATGGTATAGAATACAGATCAAACATTAATACACATTTTTTTATTGAACATTTTTAAACATATCGACCAAATTATCTTTCTTCCATTGTATGTTTAATTTGGGATTAAAATTGAACTTAAAAATTATTATCTATGTTTCATGGTCCTAATAGTGATGGTCCAAAAAACATATTAAAAATTTAACTATGGTCTATGAAGTATTTAAACCAAGATAGTTACCTAATGAAAAAGTTATTTAGATGAAATTACTGATATCACTATAATTAATAACCAAGTAGTTGTAATAGAATATATAAAAGTAACAAGATGGGTTTATATTTGATGAAACATCCTATAATGATTCTTTCCAACGTCAATAAGTACTAAATTGAAGAAATATATTTATGTATTAAGGAATATCTTTGGAGCAACATTATTTGATTACTATTAATAGTTTAAACCCAATGTCAATATTCTTAACATCTAGAAGTTATAAAACACTATTTTTTGTATTAATATAAAATGGATTTCTTAAATCTAATAAGAATCTATTTGATGAATCATCTTGAGATGTATTAACAGAAATTTCACCTATCAATTCTAGTGGAAATATTTTGAAGATGTATTAAAATAGACAATTTCTTTTCACTAGTATTAGTTCCACAAGGAATTTACATGAGGTATGGTCTTAAAAATTCCCATTTCATTAATCAAAACCTAAATAATCTAATACTTTGTTGATTAAATTGACTATTAATAAATCCACATATCAACCAAATTATTTGATGGCCTATTCATATTATGTTTCTTAATGATATTTTAATAACCTCTATGATTAGGTTCAAGACATTGAGAGATATGTCTCTACTTTAAAAAATATATATATTCAATAAAAAATTGATGAGTAAGGATAAAATAAGTAATATAAACTTAAATATAGATTCAAAAATCAATAAAATAAATCCATACCACTATTTAGACAATAACTATTATAACAACACATATTTTCATAAAGGGATGGATCATTTTTTTACAATTTGAACCCTCTATTTAAAGATGGTAAAAATGTACTACGGCCTAAGGAAGGTCCCAGGAGAATCTGAGGCTTGTTCGGAGCCCAAAATTATTGAAAATGGGATAAAGAACTAGGATGCACGATTGTTTTTAAATCCTGTATCTTAGCCTAAATGGTTTCATTGAAATAATTCATTTATAGATAGGGGAACTTTTAGATCACATATTTTGTGTGTAACCATGCGACCCAAGGTGCACAGCCTTACGATAATTGTAGGATTTTTTACATTGGTTTATCGCATGGTTTTCACGTGGTTTAAAAATCACGTGACTCCTTATTTTGTGGTGAAATGTCATTTTTTCCCCTATTTTAACTTAAAATCCTATTTATCTTTGTTATCTTCTTCCTCCATTAGTTGGGTATCTTCTCCACCTCCCATGGCTTCACTTATCTATCAAACTAGGATCTCTTATGACTCCTTCATTCAGTATTTGTTTCTCAATCCTCCAAAGGAATTGGATCCCTTGAGGTATGCTCTTCCTTCCCCTTCCTTTTGATTCAAGTTAATATTTTAATCCATATCTCTATTTAGGTAAAATCATGTTTTCCCTATTTAGAATTCATTTTCTTATTGCATATTTTTAGTGGATTAATTATATTGAATTGGGGTAACACTTCTAATAGGAATTTTAAAACATAATTGATACTTAAAGTGTATGCCTTAACCTAATAGTATTTTCCTTAATAGTTTAAAATAGACACCTTAAGCAACCAATTATGGAACATTGAGCTATGGACCATTGGTCTCATGAGCTAGAATGTGTTATGGTGTGGATAAAGTGGATGTCATATTTCGGTTCATAAGGTGTATGGGCCCTTATGGATCAGAAATGGTAATCCACTGAATTCAACCATTTAAATAATTCTATATATTTAAATAATAACAAGATGAAAATGAATATGACTTATAAATTAATAGAATACATCTTATATATATATATCCATCATAGATACTTAGACCCAAACCTTTCCTTAGTATTGGGTATTAGGGTATATCTTGTATTATTATAGCCTATTGTGGTCTTTTTCTATCATCTAGAACTGGCTTATTAGTCAGGAAGAGAGGTGTGGTCATTTTTATATGAATGATTTCTACTTTTCCAAGTTTCTATCTGCAATCTCCTAAATTTATTTAATATATTTTAAGGTATGTGTTTGGCATTGTAGTATCATACCTCCATGACATCCTCATATCGTATACCCTGAAGCTAGTGACAACCATGCTCCTAAGACAGCAGGCCCTAAGACACCAGTGATTCCTCCTGTAGTGCCACATATGGCACATCTTCTTGTACCTGATATGGGCATCGATTCTCAGTTCTAAGAATATTTTTTCTATATGTTACAGTATATGAAATGTTTTTTTCAACTTTCCACGAATATGGAAATGTTGACTCACAAATTTTAGTAGTAGCATCCTCTGACCTTCTTGGGGGATGACGGGCCTCATGTTGTTGAGTCTTGGATCAAATAAATATTTTCTATATTCGATCACCTTGAGACCCCTCTAGAGTGGAAGATCATTCTTGAAGATTATATGCTACTTGACTCAGCCAAGCAGTGGTGGGACGTCATCACCCATGTAGATTGGTATGGAGATATAGTCTGGGTGAATTTCCAGATGATATTCTTTGATTTCTTCTTTGCCTAGAATCTGAGGTAGATGGATCTAGAGAATTCATGAACCTATAGTAGGGGAACATGCCATTTATGAAATATTTATCTCGTTTCACTAAGTTGTAGTGATTCAATATCACTCTAACTGCTGATGATCATATGAACACTAGGTGATTTAAGGATGGGCTATTACACACTATTTGATTATAAGTCAACGTGTTTAGGTTGACCACTATTTTTAAAATCACCAACTAGTCCCTAATTATAGAGTGTAACTTGATGGATGCTAAAGGTTACTTTTGGGTGGTTTATCACCTAAAGCTTATAGTTATTCTTCTTTTAGACACAATACATGCCTTGAGGAAACTCTTAGAGGTAGCAGTAGTTAAGAACCTCGTGCAGATAGTTTCTGGATCTGTCATCAGTGCGAGAAGCCAAGGCACATGAAGCCTCAGTACTTTCTGGATCTAGTGGAGTGCATAGGCTTTAGTAAGATCGTCTATATCCAGCATTTCTACCATAATTTTTCAATAGTTCCTAGTGAGATAATATTTATGCCCACTTCACAATAAGGAGTGGGTCCAGTAGGATCATGACTGTTAGGCATAATATTGTGAAGTATCCTTTCAGGAGTTGAAGTGAATACTACCTTCAACACTAATAAAAATTCTTCTAAAGATAGGAAGGAGTTATACTATATACTATGACACTTCAGGTATCAATATTGGAACTATTATGATATATTATGAACAATGTTTCATGTATAGGTCTTGTCATTTTAGGCCTCACAAATTGAATTCCCCGACGCATGACCTCAAGATCACTGTTTTTATGCATGCCTTGAATTGTTGGAGACACTATCTACTTGGAGTGACATTTTTAGTATTCATAAACCAAAAAAGCCTCAAGTACATCTTTATATAGTGGGATATCAATATCAAGTAGTATAGGTGGGTTGAGTACCTAAAATCATTTGATTTTGAGCTTGCATACATGCCTGGAAAGGGAAATTATGTGGCTGATGCTCTGAGTTGGAAGATTAAGACACAGGAAGTTCAGAAATCTAGTGTTGAATAGAAGCTTATGGCCTTGTTATCATTGATGCACATTGAGGTTTAAGAGGACCATGGTTATACTATCCTCACAGCCTTATCATTGACTTATACTCTTTTGGAATGGGTAAGGATGAGACAATTATCAGATCCTGAGGGCCTCATCCTTAGGGAAATAATTTTAGGTGATGATATATCCACAGGTTGGACCATGAATGGGGATGATACCTTAATATTCTATGGGCATGTATAAGTCCCAGTATACATTAGAGAGGAGATGATGTGAGAATTTCATGCATTAACATGGTTCATTCACCCCGATGTTACCAAAATGTATCAAGATCTATGAAGCCAGTATTGGTGGCCCGGTATGAAACATTAGATTTCTGGTTTCATCACTCGGTGTTCCACCTATTATAAGGTGAAGGGAAAGCATTAGTGATCAGCATGGATTTTGAATTCATTGTCCATTCATGAGTGGAAATGGGATGTTGTTTCAATAGATTTCATGATTGTTCTACCTAGATCACCTCATAAAAATGACATAGTGTGGGTTTTCATTGATCATTTGATGAAGGTCACACACTTATTACCTACGTGAGAAACCTTTTCAATAGGCGAGATAGAAATGTTGTACGTTATAGAGGTTGTACGTCTTCATGGAGATCATCATTCTATCATTTCTGATAGAGATTCTCATTTCACATCACGGTTCTGGTAGGGTTACGTAAGGCCTTGTGTATGAAAGTAATTATGAGCACAATCAATCGCCTATAGACTAAAGGATAGACTGATTGTGCTATTTAGGTTTTAGAGGACAGGCTCTGTGCATGTATCCTTAATTCTGGGGGATCCTAGGAGAAGAACATTCCTCTTGTTGAGTTTTCTTATAATAACATCTTTCAAGCTACCATCAATATGGGTCCCTATGAAGCTTTATATAGTAGGCCTTTTATCTCACCTATGGGCTAGATAGAGGCAAGGTAAGTAGCTATTTTTACACCAAGTCTTGTGTAAGAGACTATAGAGCAAGTCCTGTTGATCAAAAACCGCATGATGAAATCTCAATCCAGATAGTTTTTGTATGCCAACAAATGCTACGACCTCATGATTTCAAGGTCAGAGACTGAGTTTTTTTATGAGTCTCTCCCAGAGGTTAGAGAAAAGACATATTTAGAAGTATAGTAAGCTCTCGTTGAGGCTTATTAGTCCCTTAAAGGTTGTGTAATAGATCAAACTAGTGTCTTATTAGTTGGAACTTTCTCAGAGATATTGGTCTATGCAATATTTCTTTCATGTATCTCAGATTCATAGATATTATCTAGACCTGACACATGTCTTCAGGAATGATGAGGTCAAATTAGATGTAGATTCTCCTTTCAATAAGTATCCAATAAGTATAGGGTATCTAAGTGTGAATACACTCCAAGGTGGGTCAGTTCCTCTAGTATGGGGGTTATGGAAACAAGATTGGGTATATGATGAGATCTAGGAACTGGAAGCTGATGTATGAGCTCAGTGGCAATAGCTTTTCTCTAGAAACACCTCTTTACCCTTAAAAGGCCACCTCGGGGATGAGTTTCTTTAACTAGGATATTTTGTAGTGACCTATATTTCTTGAAGGTATGGATCATTTTTTTACAATTTTAACCCTTTTTTCAAACATGGTAAACATATAATATGGACAAAGGAAGGTCCAAGAATCATTTAAGGCTTATTTGGAGCCTAGAGTTCCTGAAAATGGGAAAACGTATTGGGCCTCAAATGTTTTTTAAACTATGTAGTTGCAAATAGAGGATATTGTAGGTCACACACTTTTTCTATGAAAATTCGATTTGAGGCACATGGACAAGAAGGAATTTTAGGTTTTTTCATATTGGGTTATCGCACAGTTTTCACATTGTTTGCAAACCGTGAGCCTGAACTATGTGACTCCTTATTTTGGGTTGAAATTTCATTTTTTTCTTCTTTTAACATAAAACGCTATTTCTCTTTTCTATCTTATTCCTCCAATGGTTGGTCAACTTCTTCTCCTCTCATGGATTCTCTTCTCCATCAACCTAGGATCTCATATAACACCTTCTTATGAAGTCTGTTTCTCAATCAGTCGAAGGCGTTGGATCCCTTGAGGTATGTTCCTCATTTCCCTCACTTTAGATTCAAGTTAATATTAAAATAAATTGTGATATTTTGGTCCAAGCTCATTTTTCCTATTTTCAAGGCATGGGACAATTTATTATATTTCTCCTAACCTTATTCAAATCTGAGGTCGATATCAAGCAAGTAGTCATATACAACCTTGAGTTATGTGGTCACATTGTTTTTACTTTGTGTTTTGAGACCCTTTAGCTATGTCGTTGTGTCACACACCAGCTTTCCTCAAGTGTCTAATTTTAATTGAATGATTCATATCAAATTGATATCGTATACTACTATATGCCTATTTATTTTTGATTGGTATCTTATAATTAGTACACACTTTATATGATCACCCCTTGGGTGTGCCAATTGGAATTGGTCATTATGGCCAATGGGTCAAATTGCTCGAAATACCTAATTAGATTTTTAATTAGCCTTTAAATGTAATTTCCCTTAAATTATGAGTGTTAAATGGAACCCAATCCACTTATTAGTTTTTTCGCCCACTTATGGTTGGAATTTCCTATGTAAGAAATTTTTCTTTCTTTGACCATTTAACCATTTAAATGTCTTTTTGAGCCTTATGAATTGAATTTCCATGATTTAGAAAATTGAATGGATTGAATTAAATTAAAATGTAATACCAATGATATATTTCCTTCTTTTAAATGAATTAAATGGATTAGATGAATGACACATAAAGGTTGGTGAAACCATGCCTTCTATTTATTAATAATCTAAATGATCATTATGAATGGATATGACATGTATGTAATTGAACATGGATATCATGGAACATGAGAGGTAATTACTCATGTATTAAATTATAAATATGAGTATGACTCATTTATATGTATAAAGGATGAGTGAACATGATAGGTGGGAGGTAATTCCCCATGCTAGTTATAATTAATATTCACCTTTATTGAGGTTGTGATATGATGATAAGGGGTATTAATAATTATGGATAATAATACTCCCTTAAATTGGGTGTTGAGTACGGAATCTCACACCATGATACTATATAGATGTTAGGATTTACGCTCCATGTTTCATGATTTGAGTGATGACATGATGGCTCACTCACTATCCCGAGTGTCGTGAATGACATCTCACACTCTTCTAGGTATGTAGGGAATGTACCCTATTTATAGACTTTATAGGCTCATTAGACTGGTCATGGATGTCTATGTTACACTCAGTCTATCTATCCCTAGTATGCTAGGTATATGGACACTTACATCTATACGTAATTGGTTTATATAGGTGGATGAAATATCTATAATTATACTATATATTTTAGTACTATATATATATAGTGACTATTCAGACTCTATTCCTTCCATGATATGAAGTAAGTAGACCCGCTATGTGTCCCTTAGGAACCTGAGTGGGTTTATTTTTATTTACTCTACATTGTTAGTTAATTAATATTTCATGCATGTTGTTTAGTTACAATCACTGCTTGGATTACACGTAGAAACCATTGGTGGTGGAATACTAAGATTATTATCTCACACCCTACTCAGTCTTCCTTTGGTACCCAAGAAAATTATATGTCTATAGGTATTGATAAGGGAATTTTCCCTTCTATAGGTTGTTGATAGGATTTTGCTTATAGATAGATCTTAGGAGTAGAGGATCAGGCTTTAGATCGAGATTGTAGTGGATTATTATTTTTATTATTTTTGTAGTTTCTATATAATACTTGTATCTTCCTGATCTTTGTTACCCTTTTTATTATCATCACACCATGAATCCATGTGTCATGCACTTCCTAGTGGGTTTTGATACTATTATCAGTATCCATTACTTATATTCCTTACTTATTTAGTTACCTATTTACACTTTCAAAATTTATTGATTATTTTTTATTATGTATTCTTATGTTACTGTTTATTGTTTGTTGTATCTACAGTGTCACTCTGAAAAGAGAGTATAGTCTCCCCACTGTACCACATTTATACCCTCAGTGCTAGTTAGCAACCTCTGGCATATAGAGAGGTGTGCAAAAGGTCATGTAACCCACCGTCTCGGGGCACGGGTTAAGTGAATCCTAGTTTAGGATGTTACAACTATAATTTCATACATCATCCATAAAATGTTTCAGGTTGTAATATTATTAATATTTCTAACAACTAATATATAAAAAAATAGAAACCCAATAAATAAACTTCAACAAGTTTACAACCACATCCTCAAATCCAAATAGACTTAAAAATTAATAAATTTAAAAATTAATTGAATGAAATAAATAATCAAATGGGTATAATTGTTTTTTATTTTTTGTAAATAATGAAAAAAACTATAGGAAATTACTAGGGTAACCCATTCCTAACCCTAGAATAAATTTTAAAAATTATAAAAAAGAGTGGAAAATTTTACAACCCTCTTATTAAACTAATTTAGAACAATATCACCCAAATTAAGAGTATTTGGTAATTAATTCTAAAAAAAATGAGTGGGATCTGAAATAATGACGTAGAAATAATCAAAGGGAAATAAAGATAAACCACTTTTATTCCAATCTAGAATTATTTAGTTAAAAAATATATAAAGAGGTTTTCTACATTTAAATATTTAACATACTAAAAAATTATTAGATCAATATATCCCATCTAGATAATTTCTAATAGATTCCAAGGTATGCCAAATTTCTCAATGTGTTATGCATAAACAAAAAAGGACACTAAGATAATGAGATATCCATTTTATAAATGTTCCACATTCGACTACACCGCAACCACTAACCAAATTCCATGATATAGGGACATTTTAAATTCCATTTATAATTATAGATATTAATTATCTATATTTTTATGACCTTAGTGATTAATTAAATTTTATCCCTGACCCTATATTTTTTTCTTTATAAATTAGAGAATTGAAGCCTACTAGGTTTGTTTTTAAATTAAAATATAGATCCACTACATTTATATATGGAGTGATTGAAGATATGTTGATAGGGGTTAATTATTTAATAATTTAAACAAATTATTATGTGTCTCACATGGAGAAATTATTTTCAATTTCTTAGTATTAAAAAACATAGGTTGTACCTTATTAAAAATATCTAGAATAATAATAAACATTTATAATGTTACATTAACAATGGAACTCTCATATAATAATGTCCAATGTATTATTTAGGATTATATATAATATTCCAAGGAAGAAAATATATTTTTCATAATCACATATCTTTTGGAACATGATATATTATGGAAAAATGATTTTCTTAATGAAATCTTGAGATCATGTAACAAAATAAGAGTTAAGATTTATATGAAAAATATTGAAAGTGGAAATCATTTTTAGATACATAAAGTAATTTATTAAAAACTATGCGAATATTTTAATCATGAATTATTTATTAGATATTATTTATTTTTTTCAAATAATGATTAAACTAATATTTTGACTTCTATTTTGGATATCCAGAGGTAGAGGTAAGTATACCCAAATAGTTAAATTTACTAAATCAACCATTAAAAATGTAGTTAAAATCACTACCACTATACCTTGAGTATGGTTTCATTATGGATAATAAAAATCTACTTATGATTATTATTATAAATATTTTAATTTATTATAATATTAAACATAATAAACAATTAAGGAAAATTTTGAAATCCACTTGATGGAGGATAAGTGACATACATGAAATTAGTAATAGAATAAAAATACATTGAATGATATTAAAAATTATGAAACCCCTATGACATAGCTAGAAATGACACTCAACTCATTAATAATAAAGGTAGTTAAGGAGAGAGAAAATATACATTAGGAAAAAATAATTTAGCTAATATCATATTCAAAGTGGGTCAATCCAATAAATATAGTTTATAAAAATTCATTTCTCAAATTTTTTATGATTGATAAGAGTATGTTTATGCATTTTAGAGTTAAAAATACTTGGTGGGTGCGCATTAAATATTGGATAAAAAATAAAGTAAGAAGGAATGATCACTTCATTATACCCTTTATTGATCAAATATTATAAATATTTCCCATAATGGAAGATTACTACTTAATTATTGGATTACTAAGGTATTTCTAGGTTCTAATTACACCTAATTAAATAGATTAAACAAATTTTCATTGTCCTAATGGTGGATTTTATTATAATAGGATTTCGTTTAAATTATTAAATAATCTATAAACATTTAAAAATGTCGTGATATGTATTTTCTATGATTTTATTTAGGATTTTAAAAATTATTTCCTAATGGATTCATAGTTTTTGGTACTTCTTCTAATCATTTTATGAAAATAATAGATAATGTGTTGAAAACATATATTGAGAAGGATTTTTTATAAAATTTAAAAAATTCAATTTCATGGTTGAAATGGGAATTGTTATTATTCATGTAATATAAAAAATAGATTATGGTTGATCAAATGAAAATTAATATCATAACTCTTACATCATATTATAAATATATGAAACAAATAAAATAATTTTTAGGACATAAATTAATTTATAAGGGTTTCATCGAGGATTTTATAAAGATTATTCTTCAAATATTTATTTTTCATAGAATGGAAACTAAATATTTCTTAGGTTACTCTTATAAGAGATTATTTTTTGATATAGAAAGATAGATATCCACCCCACCTATGATTCAACCACCAAGATAGAACCATCAGCATTAATTATTATGTGATTATGTAAATAATTTTATAGGTTTAGTACATTCAATATGTACTAATGGAAAAATCCATGTCATTTCATATGATTCAAAAACTCATAATTCTACCCCACACAATTACACCACTATTGAGATTGATTTCTTAGTAGTTGTTTTATCATGAGTAAAAAATTGTGTTATATACCTGGAACTAAATTGGTGGTTCTATAAGATCATGCAAAAAAATTATCTCATGAGAAAAGAAGAAGTAATACCTTGACCAATTATATGGATACTCCTTATATATGAATTAAATTTGCAAATCAAAGATAATAAGTATATATCGAATCTAGTGGTAGATAACATAGACAGATTACCTAGAACAGAAGAGGATTAAACTTCAGACAAGGATCCACTAAATGTTGTAATTATAAATGAAAAATACTAGGGTATTCTGGAATATCTGAAATTCTTATCATGTCCCAATTTCCTTAAGAAATACATTATATGGGTTAAAATGAAATCAAAATATTATTCATGGGACAATCCATATTAATAGTAAATTCTTATCAATTAGGTGGATTATATATAATTGATCTAATCTGAAATACCTTTTGTACCAATCTTATATCAGACATTAAATAGTAGATGATACTTTATATATCAAATAATATCAAGAATATTTCTCATGCCTTGATTGTTTGGTAAAAAAATTAATGATGTAGATGAGTTATATAAGAAATGTAAGAAATGATACTTCATGCGAGTACATTCAAATGATAAAAAATAATAAAAATACCTTTTTTATTTTGTGAAATCATTGATTTATATGGAATTTATATTATGTGATTTTCCCTCATGTCTCTTGAATATTGTTACATTTTTTCTATTTACTCTATTTTAAAATGGTTACATTCTAAAGAAATAAAAAAATGATTCTTTAATTATTTATGTATTTTTCAGGTTGAATATCACTTGTAGTTTTAGATAACATGGTAATTCATCTATGATCATGTGACATAATTTTAAAATATGATCATGGAGTAATTTATGAAATTTTATCAAGTAAATAATAAGGCATCCACTTCTTACCTTCCACAGACTAATGAGAAAGATGAAATTTCTCAATGAGAGAGAAAACGTGTCTTAGAGAAAACATTTATGACAAGAAAAAGTGGTTTGATCCAAATTATGGATTTTAACATATAGGTCTATAAAATAGCTTATAATACTACCATATTAATGAGAAAATTCTTTTTAGTACATGGTAAAAGTTATTATATTTTTATAAAAATTGAACACATTTATTTTTCAGTAGTTATGAGGATAAACATAGTTTTAGATTAATATAGACACCCTATAATATTATAAATAAATGATAATGTTCAGATCCTAATGGAATAATATGAAAATTATAGAATTTACAGTGAGGGGACAAGGGTAGAATAGGAAAATATAATTTATAAATTTTCTTTTCTTTAAATAGATCAAGTGATGCTCTTTAATTTTAGACAAAAATTCTACCGTAGTAATATTTATTCTAGATAGTTGCGAAAATTCATCGTTTCAATGATTTCATCCTTATGTATAGTTGATGTAACTAAAGTAAAAGTGAAGAACCCATTCACTTTCAAAGGATAAATACAGAATATAATCTTCCCAAAGAGAAAGTATAGGAGATAACACTCCTCTAGCCATTTCTAAAAAAACCCATTATGATATTCCTCTAAATTATATTTAAGTATTTTTCTTTGAATTATAAAATGAAAATCTTAATCATAATATTTAATGATGCACATATAAGACTGCATGAGATATGTTTAGTTGATTATTTGAGTCACTCGTGAAAATTCTATTGATTTTTAATTCAATTCCATTAAATTATATATAATTCTTATATATCCATCCCAAAAGGGATATAACTACTTTAACATATTGTTATGTGTACCCTTTTTTACCAAGAGACTATTTTTGTTCTTATTTATTAGAAATTTGTTTCCATTCGTCATCAAAAAAATAGAATATTGAGACTTATTTCATGATAATTAATCATTATATTTTTCTAAAAAAAATTTAGTCTAATTTTTTTTAATAAAAACCTTAATATGTGATAATTTTATTAATACCCTCAACACCATGATCAATATTGATTGGTAGAAATATTTTTAGATTAAAATTCCTAATCAACTTACTTTAAAATTAAATGCATTATTCAATTATAAATTAAATGAGTAGTAATACTATACTTTCAATTTCATGGGGGGAGTAATTATGATGGAAATTATGTGATTTTATTATGAAAATGGAATTCATATTAATACTTCTAATATAATTATTCCTTTATTTATCTGAATAATATTTTTATGGAAATGGTGTTGAAATTCTACACTAAAAATAATATATAGAGAAGAGAGAATCAAAATATCTTACTTTGAAAAAAAATTCAATGTGAATCAAAAGAAAAATAAATGAATAACTTTTATGAGTATTAATGAAGGAGAGTGAGAAATGATACATGTATTGATCGTAAAACTAAAAATTGAAAACATAATCAATAGAGTTAAATCAATTCATTTGAAGATTACTTTTAAAAATTTAACCTACCCAACTTTAACAACAAAACATCCCTTCAATCATTGTGATGGATTATATGATCTTGATTTTTTTATGTATAAACTATAAAAATGTTACAACCCACTTATTAACATTGTATTTATTGTGTAGGAAAAACAATTCTTTAAATAAATTATATTTTATGATAAAAAACTTTATAGTTATTTTGGAATAAAATTTCTTATATAGAGTAAAAAAATAATTAGTTATCATAATAATTAATTGTTTATGAAGTCATACTTGTTCAAAAAGAATCAAAATTATTGTATAAAATTCAAAATATTAAGGTATATCCTAGTGATATTATAAAGTTTGACAAGATATTAAAGAGAAATTCCAATTCAATGATAAATATGATGAAAATAAAAAAATAGATTTATTTTTAAAATCACATGATTAAGGTGATGATCAATTTTGAAAAATTAGTCTAAAAGGATGAATAATGTTCCAAAATAATTATTATAATGAATAATTTTTCAATAATTCATAGTTATTGTAAAATTTTAAATACAAAATTAAATTTATAAAAAAGTTCATTATTTATTTTGAAGAAAATTTTTTCTCTCAATTATAGAATAATGAATTGAATTATTTCACCATAAAAGAAAATTCTATAAATATTTATTTTCTTGAAATGTTTTCATGGATGGGGAAATGCTATTACTTGGATAAAAAAATACATAAAACATCTATAATATTGATGATTAATATTATATAATCCCTCATTTTATTTCATAATATAAAGTTCAAAAAATTCCTTAAAAAGAGAAATATAAGAATTTATAGAGTCAGTAAGTCTTTTTATTTTATTGAGAACAATTAATTATAATGAAAACAGTTTTAATATATAAGTATTGGGTTATAGAAAGTGACGTAGGTTTAATAAATTACCATTTTTTAATTCTATAAGAAAATTAGGAATCATTTGAGGGGGTAAAGTATGTTAAAGTTAAAAATGATCAAAAACATATTTAGAAACCAAAAACTAGAAATGAAAAAAAATGGATTTTGTCATTAAATAAATAATGTGGATGTTGTGACTAACTATGTTATGTGTATGAAAATTGTCTCCTTTTCATTTTATATTATATGAGTGTGTAAAATAATACTTAAATATTTGAAAATTTGAAGAAAAAAAAGGTTATTTATTATAATGTTGATTTTTTATTTCAAGAAACTTGTAGAAAACAATTATGGAAATTATAAAATACCTATTTATACTATGTAATTATATATTAAAATATGTTAAAAAGAATTAGAAATTAAAAATATATATATCCACATTTTTTATATATTAGTTATCTGTGAGGTAGGTACATGGAATGAATGAAAATAAAGTGAAAAAGATGAATTCTTATAATATTATATTTATTTATGGATTGGAGAATAATATTATGAATATATCACTACTCTATTATGATGGAAATAGGTTAATTTATAAATTAAAATAATTATCAGTGCAGAGATTGAAATTTAATCACATATTTAAAATATTTGAATGAATAATTAGAAATCTTTTTCAAATAGGTTTTGATAAAAATAATTAATTGATCTTAAATGAAGAAAATACTCTATGACATTAAAATATTGTTCATATAGAAAAATGAAAATGGATAACTATACTCATGATGGTTATATCTGAGAAGTAACCAAACTAAATTCGAGATAAATATACTTTTCTACCACTTTTTGAAAAGGTATGGTGGTGAATTCATTATGTAATTGGAAGAGAACATGTTCATCCATACGTTTATGATAAAAATAATCCAAATTTTGTGAGTATAGATAAGTAATTTATATCTATAATTGATAAATTTACATATATTACATTTTCTTGTATATGAAAAAAAATATGTGATGTCAAATATTAAATATGAAATAAATAAATATTATATATCCATCACATTAACTAAAAAAATAAATAAACTTATTAATTCATTGTAAAAAATATATATCATCAATGTATATTTTTTAAATAATTTATAAAAATAAAATAAATAACACAAATTAAAATTTATGATTCAATAAAAATATGAAATTATAATGTATTAGGTTTTCTTACAAACATCAAAACTATAAGATACGTGATTATTATAGAAACAATTATAAGCAACACAATGTACATTTTCCAAAAACTATGATAATTATAAGTATAATTTTCTAATATTTAATGAATTTAATTTATAGAGAAGCAAGGTGGAAAATATTTCCATTGTAATCAAACTATTAGATATAGATTGTTATCTAATAGCGAGATAGTTTTTATTTAGAAATAAAAATTAACAATCAAGTCATCATTAAAAATAACTACTTAAAATTCTAATCTAAATATTTGTTATATTTAAATAATAACAAATAAAATGAAAGTAATAGGGGAAATATGTTCAATAATTATAAAAACAAATGACCCTTCTACGCAAAATAAGAAATTTTAATTATACATGTATTTTATATAGAAAATAATTTTATCATATGTAAAAATTTATTATAAAAAAATAGAATAAAATATTGGAATCACAAGTTCAAAATTATTGAAGTTTTATTTTTAAAATTTTTATTAAAAGGTGAATTTTAGGATAAATTATAAAATACAGTTTATGTAAAGTATATGTTTTAGGATAACATTTTATGTAAAAATTACTTATTAATTTATATAATGTTTTTCATGGTATAAAATGTTTTCAATAAGTTATATACTCTATTTAAAATAGAAAATTCAATTCATTAACCAATAATTAATTTCTATAACCTATAACATATTTAATATCTTAAAACTATATTTTGTGTCTAATAGATTTTATATAGTAAAAATAAATTAGAATATTTTATTTAGGTTTTTTGAAGAAGAAAAAAATTATAAATTTTAAGAACCATGGGATAAAACTTTGAATAAATAACATTAAATAAATGTTCCATAAGAATTAATCCAAGTTATATATTCAAAAAAATTAGAAAATCCAAATAATTTTTTGAATACCAATATACAAACCACATTTTTTTTACTTCAAGGAACCTAATAATGATCTATTCCTTTTTTATATCCCTTATATCTATCCAATATATGATCTTATGTTGTTCTAATTAAAATTATAAGAATTGATATATAATGTAAGAGTTCATTTCCACTCTCTTTTTCATATTTGAAATTCATTTATAATTATCCTTTTAAATTAAATTACCTATTAAATTATTTATTTATAATAATTTTATCAAATTTTATTTCGTATGTTTATTCAATTTCCTTTCATCAAACTATTTTAATAATTCTATAAAAAACCAATAATAATTTCAATTCATTCTACTAATCTATATTGAAAAAATCCATAGAATTTAATGAATTTATTTTATTTTAGATATATAATTTTTGATTTTGGGTGTTTATATGTGTTTAGATGAGTAATATTTTACAAAAAAATTATATATATTCTCAAGGGAATACTTCTTATTTTGGAATTAGTGAAACTTCAGTATCGATGATTTAAGTAATAGGAGTGCATGTTTAAAGAGTTCAGTACACCAAATGTGAGTGAAATATATATGTTACATGATCCCATTTTTATAGGATTTATATATCCATGACTTTTTATTTTCTTTTAATAATCCTTCATAGAATTTATGTAATCAAATTGTATCATTTATTCAAATAACATTCCTCAAGGCATCTTTAATATACATTATAACATCACTAAGTTTTAGGTGTTTCTTTTATCAATAACCATTATATTTGAATACAATATACTCTAATATATTATTTATGAGTATTAAATTTGATATGTAAATCATTCTATTTACTAGAAATAACTATATCCAAGATTTCATATTACTTATTTCTATATGGTAAAACCTTTTAATCTAATTATTGTTGATTTTAAATCATTCAATTCAAAATATTTTTATTATTTGATGTTAATAGATATATCGAGTACCTATATTTTCATATTATGTAATGGATTTTTTTGGTTGAGTAATGATTTGGACTTAGAATTATATAATACCTTAGTTTATTGATATGTCCTGTGAGAGAATTTTGTTAATGTCATAGGTGCATCATTACCATTTATGAATGATTTCATCAAACATGACCATGATGGTATATTTATGATGTGTTCCATTATGTATTCCTATATCCATTCTATGAATAATTATGTATTCAATTTTGAATTCCTATATTTTTTTGATATAAATCTAAAATAATTTTAAATTCTCTCTATATTCATTATGACATTATCATGATATATATATATATATCATCCTTATAAATTATCCCATATCTAGAATTTGACCTCTCCCCATTCAAATGTTCCAAATTTCCCTAGGGAGTGAATAAAAATATTATGTATGATATTCTATGCATGTACTGAAAAATAAATAATGATGTGTGACATAATTTTGTTATAGATATTATACTTTATATATTGTTATATAATATTACCATTTTTATATATAGAGTCACCAAATAACAACATAACCATGGATACCAGGTATGTAATCTTATATATTCTATTTTCCTATAATAAATATTAGAAAAATTTGTATATTAGAAGATAGGGTCATTATAGACAGTACCAAATATATGTTCATATAAACCATAGAATTTATATTTGAAATAACATCGATAGTAAAGAGACATGATGATAAACTCTTATGATATACTAAGAAATCATTTAGAATGGATAGAAAATATTATTTTCATTTTTTATAAATGGAATTCCTAGTCATATATGTGATATATATACTATGGTTACTAGTTCATTGTACCTCTTAATATTTAATTAGTAAATAAAATTTCATAGAAAAAAGATCATGTTGGATAAAAGGAAATCTCTATCAATAACTGAGGGATGTTAGTGTTTTATATAATGAGAAAGATAATGTAGCTACAACTAATACTGATACAAATATAATTATACGGTGTAGACTTACCTCGGTTTTGATAGATATCTTTTCCTATATAGAATATCCATTTTCCTCTCAATGTGGAATAACTACCTCTTCCTATATTATGGGAAATAAACTTCTATCTATTAGTGGTACTAATAATCAATTTTATATGGAACATTTTATTAATTATTTGGAAATTATTCTCAAATATATGGGATCTACCCAAAGGGATAAATTTATAATAGATGTATTGTTAGAAGTATTTACTAAATAAAAAATTGTAAAATGGTTATATAGATCACATCATAACTTGAGCTGGAGAAAACAACTATAAAGTGTCGGTCACTGAGTTCATGACCACGTACTCACTAAGGTACCCCTTCTAAGCCTGCAATGAAAAAAGAGAGACCCCCAGTTACCACCTCTAATAGGCCCCAGGTTGGTGAGTAGTAGTAAGGGCATGAAGAAAGTCACATATATGTGAGGAAATACACATAATAGAAAATTTAGATCGGGATATAGGACCTCAACCACCAAATAACATAATAAAAAAATAGAGAACCCAAAAATATCCCACAATGCATCTAATGTCATATGAATACAAATAAAAGACTAAATATAATGTATCAATGGACAATCATATAACATCAACTGAAAAAATCTATGATTGCATCTATAAATATCAATCTTGGTCTCCGATTCAATCCTAATAGCCTGAAAAATAATTTATATATATGTGGTGTGAGAATAATATTTATACAAAGTAGGTTCATTCCCAAGGACACTGATGAAGATTTGATTTTAGAATACTACTTACCCATTGAATAAGGAGAATAATAAATAAGAAACTATCAGGTCCAGTAATTCCCAACCTCTTCAAGGCTCACATAGATAATAACATAACCTATTATAATAATAAAAGTAAATGATATAAAAATGAACCTTAGACCAGTTACCTACTAATTTTATACTCTCACACCCTAACTTAATACTTCACATTGCTCACATCACTTCCATATCCATCTGCCTCATACCATCATAATCCTTATCATAAAAGTAAATACCCAACTCTCAACCTATTACAAAACCATCACATCCTCATCTTCCCATAACCAATATCTTAACAAAAATAGTAAGTTATCATGAACAATAAGGATATCAACATCATTCCCCCAAACTACTGTGTATAACCCCCACAAAATATGCCTCATATTCTTTTCAATAACCTTATCATATTTACTATATACACACACCATCACAGTCCATGCATAAAACCATGCTTAGAAGAGAATGTGGGAAGAGGGGGTATCCAACCATTCGTGCTCACAATCCTATATATCTGGGAAAAAAACTGGAAGCCAAAAACTTATCCATGTCAGTGTAAACACATTAATCGAGAGTGTTGAGTATATAAATAAAAAGGAAAATACAATCTATAATAGTTACACACAGGCCCATCCTATGGGTTCACATATCTCAAACCACCCTATTAATATAACCTATACATCATCACTATTTCATGTCAATATCACTTCTATACTATTATCCACCCATCTAATATGAAATACTATGAATAAAACCACACAACTATTTTATAGTTCCCATTTAACCTCATCAATTACTAACCACATAAATATTCATTTACCTCATTATATTTAATGTAATTCCATTATCTAGATAAATCATTTATTCATTCATCCCATTCCAATTCATTTACTTACTATTAAAACCATTTAACCCAACAGATTTCATTTACTTAAATTTACCATTTAAAGAATTACATAACTATAAGGAAAATATTAATCCAACACACAACACCATCAACCATTCCCACATTATCCCCATGTTTCCTAAAACACACATAATCGCCATGATACCAAGAAAATTATATCAAAGATCCACATATATAATTCCATCTACAATACAAATAGTCACATCATTCAACTTCACAAGGAATGGGGAAACACAAAAATTCCATATTTACATAAACTAATTCAATTTCCATATTTAAATTTCTTATCATTTTCATGTTAGGTGATTTACAAAATTATATTTTATAAAAAAAGAATTATTTTATGATAATAATAACACTTCATAGCCAACATCAATCAACACATATATATGGAAAACCAATATAATGAAAACAAGTAAATATCAAGTGATATCTCCCCTTCTACTCTATTTTTGTTATATCTATTTAATTAAATTCATTAGAAAAACTCTAACCATCATCCCAAAAATTAAAAAAAAAAGCATTTTAACATTTTATATTAATATAAATAAAGAGACAACATGAATCCCCTACCTCAATTTGAGGTTTAATGAGAGTCATGATCAAAAAGAAAGAACCAAGGGATAAAACATCACTAGTACTAAGGTGAATACTACCGACATCTATCTATAGTAATACATCATCAAACCATTCCCTTAACATATCACAAAATGGAGTGGTCCACCACAAAAAACAACATGGTGAAATGATGGGATATTAAAGAAAGGATAAGGGAGAATTGGGTACCATGAATGAACAAAACTCGATCACCCACGATATAAGAGGTTAGAATCCTAAAATGTGATGATCAAAGGGAACCAAGGGGGTTTTCATTCAGCCAAATCATAGAGGATAACAAATTATATATAATAAAAGGAGGTTGAGATCTATATTTATAGATTTATCTTAAATAGAATCACCAAGATGTGGACAAAATCATTTACACCATGGTCTCACTCAAATAATTGAGATCTGAATCTAACACATCCATTTCACCTTTCATAGAATGTTTTAAAATAAAATTTTGACCATTAAAATATCCTAGGGTTCATCATGGTCTAAGGTTTGTTGGCTTCTCTGACACCCAATATGAATATCCATAACATTTTAGAACAAGATGATTTTCCATTTCCTACTCACCATAATAGGGTTTATAGAGACCCAGTATTAATTTTCATAGACATTACATAACTTTTGAAAAATACTGAAAAATATTTAACAAATATATTCCCAAAAATCGTATTAGTTTAGTGTCTTTGGAAACAAGGAAACGTAAACACTGGTACATAATAGGGCTACATTATCTCCCACTAGGTTCTCTAAGACTAGCACCCCTATTATAAATATAATACATGAAATATATCTTCATAACTTGTGGAGGGAAACATAAAAAGGGGTGATCTTAGATGATCTATAAGGATAAACAAGGGAGACATGTGACTATAAACATGAGAATATAAATATGAGAATGTGATCATTACATTAAAAGATCATACCCTACATATCAAAGATCATAAAAATGAATTATGGAATAAATCTTGGTAGTTCATAAGAAATGAATCAAAAGGAAATAAATATCATAATCCATTAAATAATAACTGAGTAATAAGAAATAGAATTTATGGAATGTATATAAGAATAAAAAATATTATTTCAGGGGTACCTACCAAGACCTTTATAACATGTTAGGATTGGGCTAAGACCTATGTACCTACTTTGAGATTAGGCTAATAACTTTTAAACCCTATTACTCTTAGGATTGAGCTATAAACCATGTACCTTATTATTTTTAGGCTAGGGATACAACCCATGTACCTTCTTGTTTTCAGGATTAGGCTACAACCTATGTACCCTCTTACTTTTAGGAATTAAGATACCACCCATGTACCTTCATGTATTTAGTATTGGGATATAACTCATGTACCCTTTGAGATAATATATAAAATATCATTAACCAATGTATTTTAGTGAGATATAGGTCACACCCATCACATAATAACTCATAAATACGTGTTCCACAAGATAATAAATATTATATCATGACCCATAAAAAATATGTGATCTATAAACATCAAATCATAACCCATGAAATGAAATGGGTGACATTAACATTTAATCACATAATAAACTATTTAAAATATTTATGTTTCATAATAATTTAATCAAAGAATAACCCATGAAATGAATTGGGTTTCAAAAGGATATAACCCATGGAAGATAAATAGATTTCATAAGAATCATTCTATTAAGACATAAACCATTCAAAAAATAATATGAATGGAAAATCTGGATCATTTCCTATAAGGGAATGAGTAACATCTACGGATGTTATCATAGATGTAAAAAAACTGGATGGGTATTTTTGAAAACATTTATTGAGCTAAATATCCTTTCTTCTTTGAAAAAATCTCTTTAAAACATAAAACATTGTATTTCTTAAAAATAAGATTGAAAACTTATGAAGAAAGTATTAAAAAAAATTTGAAAAAAAATTCTTTGAAAATATATTAAGAGATCTTGAAAACTTTTTGAATGAAAAATTTCCTTTAAAACTTATAAAAGAGGCTTGAAATCATTTTGAAAACCTTTTTCCTTGAAAACTTATAAAATAATCTTAAAAACATTTTGAAAATAATTTGTTTTAAAATACATTTAAAATTTATAAATAAATAATTAAAACGTTTTGAAAATAATTTTCCTTGAAAATAATTTAAAAAATATATGTATAAATAAATTTTTAAAATGTTTTTAGAAAACATGGATTGAAAGAACACAGATTTTTGACTGAAGAGAGAGGTAAATTTAAGATTTCATAAAAACACTTTCTTAACTATATTATGTACCAAAGAGTGTAAAAAATGTAATGATACATGAATATATCATGAATAAATATATTATAACAAAATTTATGTGTGTTCTTGAGATATGGATCATAATATTTCATCAATGGAAGTATAAAAATAAAAAATCTCAGAAAGCGATGGGACTATTTCAATAAACCCTTACCACTTAGTAACTTTAAACCATACCTAGATTTAAGAAAATAAAATTAAATAAATCTTAAAATATCATGAAAATAATTATATTCATGATATAACATTTCAAGGTCAGTATATACACCTCATGGAAGAATATATGTGCATAACATGGCATGTATCTCAAAGAAGTAAAATTGAGACAAAATTACTTTACCGAATTTGTAACTTTTGAAACATAAACCACATAAAATAAAGATCATAAAATGGATATTAAAATGCACATAAATTTAAGTATAAGAATCAAATTATTCATCTATGTTCAGTAAACACACCACAAAAAAGGAATGGGTGGTCAACAAAGCATGTATCTCACGGAAATAAAAGGTGATATGGAATTTTATTACCTTTTGTCTTGACTATATTCATACTCATAAGAAACTACTGTATAATTAATTTAAGTTTATTATATATCTTTTACATAACTATAATATTATATATAATTACATATATGGATTTATTATGACTTTATATTACCCTCTTGTTAACAATTCTATGTTAAGGTTATGCTTCAGGTAATATTCGCTTTGTTTTTCACATGTGTCTTAATTTGTAATATCATTAGTCCTTATACTTATATCATGATTTCAAAAAATTAAAACCATTATATATAATATAATTAATATTTTGTATATGTGTATTATAATAATCTATATAAATATGAAATGGAATACACTGTTCATGGAGACGGTAGGTTGTGTGTACGTATGAACGCTGCTTCTGTTTTATTGACGCATTGAAAGAAAAAAATTAAATGAAATATATGTATATAATTTCATTAAAGTAGAATTATTATGTCATATATATCCTATATTTTCACTAAAAAAATACTTAATACATTCCATGTATTGTGTGAATGAATCACATCGCTTTAATGGGGTGGTAGTCCACACTCCCTCAAATGAAATTATCATATTTACACCAAATGGAAAGTATAAATATGTGTGTTTTAAAATGATTAAATATAATTTAAGACATAATAAATATAATAGATGAAATATATAAATATATTTTCTAACATAATTTATACCATGAGAGTTGGTAACGGAAAAATGAACAATCATTGTTTTGTGAGGTGGTAGCTCGCCATACACGTAAACAGTATGTTTGTCACCCATTAAATGGAAGTGTGTGTAATTATAGGTAGAATACTTAGAAATAAAAAATAATAGTATATTTATGATACTTTTTTTATAAAATCATGGAATTAGAATCTTTTAGGGGGTTTATAATGGAAATAACATAAAATAACTTACAGAAGGATGTTACCTATTATTCAGGTAACTTCTTTTGGTTTGCACCAAAGGGCATCCTTGGGTTACTTTATTCCTAATGGGAGGATTCTGGAATGAGGGTATGGATTTTTAGGATCTATTTTGGAATATATTTTTTGACAAAAAGTTTATTGAGAGAATTGAGTAAGTGGTAGGAGAAAAGGCCTTTATAGTGGAGGAGGAGTGGCACTCTTGTAAATTATGGGAAAGAGAATTCCACCCACATTTGTTCCATAGAAATTGGATACAATAATGGTAAAAATTATATAAAAGTAATTAAAATGTATAAATATTTCCATCAAATTTATTTTTAACAATTTTATAGGTCATTTATCCCCCTAATTTTAATGATTAGTCCTTAGTTAAGCTCAATTCTACCTTAATCAATGTAATTAATTTTAATTACTTTCAATAATATTTTTTTAAAAAAACTAATTTGACCTTATTAGAAGTTATATGTTATTATAATTCCAAATATGGATTCCATTTTTCTAAATTTCAATCACAAAAGTGGAAAAAATTAATTTAAATTTAATCTCATAGTCAGGTTGACAATGCGGGTTTTTAAAGTAAAATGTTCCAAAGTTTTCTATGTTTTTATATTAAATTTCAAATTGAAATAGATTGAAATGACCTAAATTGGGTTTATTGATAAAAATATGATCTAATTAAACTTTTAAACCAATTGAAAAATTAATTTAACTTTTTAAATAAATTAGATGAAAATACATTTTTGAACTAAAATTCAGTATTTTCCAATATTCATTAAAAAATGAAATTCACAGAAAAATACCAAAAATTTACCGTAAGATAATTATTATGTTCCAATTTCAAATATGAAGTTTATTTTTAAATATTAAATCTATAAAATTTCCAAAAATTATACTTAAAATGAGTTCTCCATTAAAAGGTTGTAAAATGCATTAATAAAAATATAGGTTTTTAAGCATAAAATTGGTTTTTTTCTTATCTTATGTGTATAAAATATATTGTATGTATATAAAAAAATATTTTATTGAATATATAACATATATTTTACATTAATATCACTCCCTGATTGTAATTAATTTAATTTATTAGGTTAAATAGCTTTATGGCCATAAAAATAATAATATTTTCTTTTTTATTCAATCGGTTTTCATATTCATTTATTATTAATTAGTAACTAGTGAATTCATATTATATTTGTGTAAAAATATATTTTCAAAAATTATTTAACAATATTCATAACCTCAAATTTAAAAGGCTATGTTATATATTATTATATTAAATAATATAATTTTAATAATATATTATCATTCGGTGAAACTATGTTTTGCGTGTTATGCAAACCATTGAGGAAAGTCAGTCGTGGGTGTAACATAAGCTAACATCGATGTTCCGTATAGAGAAAGACAAAATTTATAATGCGTGTAGTTAATAATTAACTTTCTTTTGTGTATAACACAATCCAAACATGGTTCTTTAATATAAAATAAACTATTTTTATTATTGTGTGAAATGAAAAATATCAAAAATATTCAATTAATTTGAAAAAAAATAATTCACAAAATATCAGTGTGTTACATTCTACCCCCCTTAAAATTAATTTCTCCCTCAAAATTCATCTTGGTTATTAATGTTTTAAAACTTGAAATTTTATTTCATAGAAACCTACATCATAAAAATGAATACTAAAACTTTATTTAAAAAGGGAAAGTTTGAAACATAACAATTACCCAAAGTAAAATATGACTAAGTTTCGACATATGAGAACATAGGTGGAAAATGAAAACATGGATGTGGAAGAGAAATCTAAGTATCAAGTTCTAGAGGAGAGTGATATAAATCTTGGTTAGGATAAATTTAACAATCACAAAACCATAAATCTGTGATTATCTAAGGGACCAATTGATTCATTAGAAAATAAGGTACTAGGATAACCTTTTCAGTTTAAAGATTATTTCATTAGAGTTGAATAATTTTCATGAAAATTTATACATACTTGATTTTATTACCTTTCCTGAGTAAAATCACACCCTTTAGTCGTGTCTTTCCTAATTTCCACTTCACATATTTCTCCAAAAAGGAAGGTGAATTTTTTTCATACCTTAAGCACTAACAGATCATGAGATCCATGATCATTCATCCCATATTTCTTTAGTTACCATCAACACAAGGTTGTTAGAGTAGGTTATCCAATATTTATAAATCCTCATGTGGTGTGATAATTCATTAATCTCACAAACATCAAATAAAGTTTAAATTAAACTTTCCATAAATGGTTAACCTCATAACCCTTCTAAAAGATGAAAATCCCAAAACAGTATAAATAAGATCATAAAATCATCTTAACATTGATCCCCCATGTGTCATCACATACCAAACATGTGAATACCTTCATCATATATTCTCTTCAAAACATGGTCATAAAATTAATTTCTATAAATACTTATTGAAAAAATATTTGCTTCCAACAGATAATTCACCCTTTATTCCTTAAATAGGATCTTATATTTAAAAAAAATCTATTAGAATATTGGGTTCATCCATGTAAATATAGTAAATCTACACGATTTTAATAATACAAATTTCATGTAGAGAGATAATAAATTTTTAGACTCATATCAAGTTCCACTAAAGGATCAACAAGATTTTCATAGATCTTATTTTAACAAAATCCCACAGGAAATTTCCCACTATGGAGTTCCCCAACTATCATGGTTCACTTTATATGTTGTGATTTCATATTATTTCCCTTTTTCATTTATCTTCAGAGGTTTTTGGTGCTGATCCCTATTATTAACCCTTAGATCTCGGTACTTTTTGTAAAAATTCCCAATCTCCCTACAATTTCAACACTAAAGTGTGGTAGGTGAATCCTAGGGAGTTTTCTCATTATTTGCATCATTATGTACCTTTTTCAATCACTTTTTCATTCATCCACTCTATATACTTCATTTACACACTTAAATCATTTACTAGTCCCATTAAGACAATCCCCTCTATGTTTCCTTCTGCACTTAGAGCATAAAGGGAGGCCCATATTCTTATCTCCATGGTTTTTAGATTATCTTTTGAACTCCATATTATTCTTATTGTTAAAACCATGAGAAATTATACATAACTCCAACCTCCATTTTAAATTTTATTGCACAATGCACAATCTCTTCATACTAAAGTCTCTTATGGACAATACCCTTTTGATACTTGACATTAAGCCACTGAATAACCTATCAACCTTAATTTCTAGTTGGATGGTAATTCGATAAGAATAACTCACATGCCTTATGAAATTATCCTAATAGGTACAAACATATTCATCATCCGTTTTATTCAACTCAAGGAAATCCATTTTTAATATTTGTACAAATATCATGACTAAAGTACTTATTTAATAATAAATTCTTGAACTCATCTCAATCCATGGATTCAATTTCATATTGATTCCTCACATTCTTTTCTAGATTCCACCACTTGTCTAATTTGACTTCTAAATGATAAATAGTTAGAATGAATTTTTCATGATCCGAACATTGGATAATAGAAAATATCTTTTCAGTGGTACTGATCCAGTTTTTAGAAATAAGTGGATCAAAAGACCTACTGAAAGAAGGCGGATGGTGCCTCAAAAAGGACTCAATAGAACGTTTTTCCTTCTGTTCATTTGAAATATCATTATGATTCATATCTTGAGAAATCTATGTGATCATATAAATAAGTTTTTTCATTAAATATCATATATTATTCAGTTGATTATGAGTAAAATCATCGCATTGTATATCGCAATCACCATTAATGTGGCTCCTCCGTGTTCCATCCATTGACTAAAACCAAAATCATAGAGTAATAAATAGTTATCACAATGAGGAACCACATATCAATGAAAAGTTACTTATAGTATATATAAATTATGAAATATTATTTAATATATGAAACCTTAGGTTTATCTTATTTTTTTAATAACCAACTTCCATTTGAAACCTTCATGATGGTTTGTGAAGAGTTTGTGAATTTCCAAAGCATATCCCCTGGGAGTTTCAAACTAGGTGTGCAGCAAGACCCATTGTTACGTACCAGATTACCCCAAGTCAGGCTCGAAATATCTTGATGGATTTGTTACCCCTAGTTACATCTATTCTAGAGCCACATAAACTTGTAGTATCCAGAAAGGGATTTATTTCTAGGAAACCACTCACTATATTTTTTACCAAAATTCCAATACATTTTCCTAAACGTTAACTCATCCTTGTGCTTATCCTTAGAGACATCCATAGAAATATCCATAGAAATATACTAAGGGATCTCACTAAAATTTTCTCATCTTAGTTTCAAAAGGATAACTAAACCTTCTCTTTGATACCATCTATATAAATCTAGTCTTAACATATATAGAAATTACATAACCTTTGTGAAATAATTAAAAAAATTACAAATTGATTCGCAAAGATCGTATTAGTTTAGTACCTTTGGAAACATGGAAACCTAAAAACTGTTATATAAGTGAGATAAATTATCTACCACTAGGTTATCTAAGACTATAAACCCTCTTATACATATCATACATTAAATATATCTTAATAAACTATGGAAGGAAACATAAAAAGTAGTGAGATCAGATTCTCAGTAATGGTAACCAAGGGAGACATTTTAGTATAAACATGAGTATATGTGTATGATAGTGTGATCATAATAATAAAATATCATACCTTACATATCAAAGAACATAAAAATGAATTATGGAATAAATCTTGTCAGTTAGTAAGAAATAGAACATAAGGAATAAATATCATAATCCATGAAATCATAATTGAGGAATAATACATAGAATTTTGGCATACATATAGTAATATAAAATCTTATGGCAAGGCTACCTAACAAAACCTTTATAACATGTTAGGATTGACCTAAGACCTATGTAACTATGTTGGGATTGGGATAAAAACCTGTATACCCTATTACTTTTAGGCTTGGGCTATAACCCATATACCTTCCTGTTTTTAGTCTTGGGATACAACCCATGTACCTTCTTCTTTTTGAACTTGGGATACAACCCATGTACCCTATTACTTTTAGGATTTGGGCTACAACCCATGAAACTTCATGTATTCGGGCTTGGGCTACAACTTTTGTACCCTTTGAGATCATATAAAACTTATCATTACCCAATGCATTGAATAGAGATATATGTCTCACCCATCACATAATAACTCATACATACATGTGTCAAAAGATAATAAATATTATATCATGACCCATAAAAAATATCGGATCTATAAACATAAAATAATAGCCTATGAAATGAGATGGGTATCATTAAAATTTCATCACATCATAACTTATGGAAAAAATATAGGTTTCATAATCATTTAACCAAATAATAACTCGTGAAATGAAGTGAGTTTCAAAAAATATAACACGTGGAAGAGAAATGGGTTTTATAAGAATCATTCCACCAAGACATAAACCATTCACAGAATAATATGAATAGAAAATTTCAATAATTTCCTATAATATAATTAGTAACATCCATGGATGTTATTATAGATGGGAAATAACTTGGAAGGATATTTTTGAAAATATTTATTGAGGTAAATATCATTTATTATATGAAAAATAATCTTTAAAACATTAAACCTTTTGAAAACCATTTTCTTGAAAATAAACTTGAAAAATTATAAAGAAATATTTTTAAATCTTTTTTAAACATTTTTATTTGAAAACATGTAAATATATCATGAAAATATTTCAAAAACATTTTTTCTTTAAAACTTATAAAATAATCTTGAAATCATTTTGAAAACCTTTTCCCTTGAAAACTTATAAAAGAAGATTGAAAACGTTTTGAAACCCATTTAATTGAAAATACATTAAATAATTATAAATAAATCTTGAAAACATTTTTAAAACTATTTTCCATGAAAATAATTTAAAAAATATATATGAATAAATCTTGGAAAACGTTTTTAGAAGACATGGTTTGTAAGAATGCATATTTTTTACTAAAGAGAGGTAAATTTAGGTTTTCTTAAAAACACTTTATTAACTATCTTATATACCAAAGTGTGTAAAAATGGTATTGATACATTAATATATCATGAATAAATAGAGGATAATAAAATTCATGAGTGTTCTTGAGATATGGATCATAATATTTCATCAAAGTAATCATAAACATAAACAATCTCGAAAAGCGATGATATTGTTTCAATAAACTCTTACCACTTGGTAACTTTAAACCCTACCACTATTTAAGAAAATTAAATTAAATTATGTATAAAATATCATGAAAATAATCATATTAATTATATAACATTTCAAATGTTGTATATATACCTCATGGAAAAATATAGTTGAATAACATGGCATGTGTCTCAAAGAAGGAAAATTGAGACAAAATTACTTTACCGATTTGGTAACTTTTAAAACATAAAACCCATGAAATAAATATAATAAAATAGATATCTAAATACCCATAAATTTAATTATAAGAATCATATAATTCATCCATGTTCAGTAAACACACTACATAAGAGGAATGGATGGTGAATAAATCATGTATCTCGTGGAAATAAAAAGTGAGATGAAATCCCCTTACCTTATATATTGACTCTCTTCATACTCATAAGAAAATCCTATATAATAAATATAATTTTTTTATAAATATTTTATATAAATATATTCTTATATATAATTCTATATATGGGTTTATTATGACTTTATATTTCTCATTTTTTAACAATTCTATGTTAAGGTTATGTTTCGGGTAATATTCTCTCTTTTTTTTCACATGTGTCTTAATTTATTATATCATTGGTCCTTATACTTATATATTGATTTAAAGAATTTAAAACATGATATAAATATCATTAATATTCATTATATTTTTATTATAATAATATATATAATTATGAAATGGAATACATCGTTCATGGAGACAGTAGGTCATACGTACGCATGAACGACGCTTCCATTTTATTGGAGTATTCAAAGAAATAAAGTAAATGAAATATATGTTTAGGAATATATTTATATAATACCATTAAAGTGTAATTATTATTTAATATATATCATATAGTTTCACTAAACATATCCTTAATACATTCCATGTAGTGTGTGAACGAATCACATCACTTTGAGGGGCGGTAGTCCACACTTCCTCAAACAAAATTATCATATTTACACCCAATATAATGTATAAAGATATGTGTTTTAAAAGTATAAAATAAGATTAAATACATAATAAATATAATTTATAACATATATAATCATATTTTTTATCATAATTTCCACCATTATATGTGGTAAATAAAAAATGAACAATCATTATTTCGTGAGGTGGTAGTTCGCCGTACACATAAACAGTTTGTTTCTTACCCATTAGATGGAAGTGTGTGTAAGTGTTGGTATAACCCTTAGAAGAGAAACATACAATTATATTTAGGATACATTTTTTTATACAATCATGGAATAATAATATTTTAGGTGTGGATAATTGAAATAACATAAAAGATCTTTAGGAAGGATGTTACCTCTTATTCGGTAACTCCTTTTGGTTTGCACCAAAGGGATTCCTTAGATTGATTTCTACACAAGGTGAGGCTTCTAGGATGAGGGGAGGGATATTGAGGAGATATTTTAGAAGATATTGGTCAAGAATATATGGCTTGATATATGTGAGGAAGTGGGAGGAGAGGATACCTTTTATAGTGGAGGAGGAGTGGCACATGCACGTGAGCCTCAGCCCGGATGGTGAGGACTCCTTAAGTGAATCCAGGAAACCCGAGATTAAATCCAGGAAGAGGCATAATTTTAGAGTTTATTGTAGTAGTATTGTATTAGGTACTATTGAAGGTATTGTAGCAGGCATTGTAGCGGGAACTGTAGCTGGTACTGTTTGGCACTGTAGCAGTTGGGACTATTCCCTCGTTTGGGCCTTCAGGCCACCGATTTGGTCCCCGAGTCCTTTAAGGCCTTTGAGTCACCAAGTACATTAGGTCAGTAAGCCCTTAGGTCCACCTCAAGGCCTTTAAGCCTCCTTAAGTGCAGATAAAAACCAAACAACCTACAAGGAACAAGCTTCAGAAGGAGGATGAGCAATGAGATTTCACCATAGCAGAAGCTCAAAGGATTTCAAGAATGAGGGGGTATGGCACCTACCATCAGGACAAGACTATTAATTAATGTTAAATCCTAGTCAAACATCCATGCAAATTTGGAGAGATGATATCCTGATGAAGATGCTAGGGAGGAGCAGTTACAAGTGTTAGTCTATGTTGTATGTAATGTTTGAATCCTATAAGAAATGAATTCTTATAAGGCCTACGGGACATGTAATACTTAAACCTATGGTCCTTTTAAGGGTTCCACCTAACCCCTTGAAAATTTGGATTATCAAAAATCAATAAAAAAATGAACGCATTCGGGCCATTGGATGGGGAGTGGCACTCTTGTAAATTTTGGGAAAGGGAATTCCACCCATGTTTTTCCCATGAAAAGTGTATCAAATAGTGATAAAAAGTCAATAAAAGTGGATATAGGTAATAAATATGGCCATAAAATGGATTTTAGATAATTTCTTAGGTCATTTAGGCCCTTAAGTTTAAGGATTAATCCTTAGTTGAGCTTAATTTTACCTTAATCGATGTAATTAATTTTAATTAATTTCACTAATATTTTTTTCAAAAACTAATTTGAACTTAATAGACATTATAAATTATTTTTATACCAAATATGGAGTCCATTTTTCCTAATTACAATAACATAAGCGGTAAATTTAATCCCATTTTTGGGTCGATAATACGGATTTTTAAAGTAAAAATGTTCAAAAGTTTGTTCTGTATATTCAATTTCAAAGTAAAATTGAATAAAATGACATAAGTTGGGTTGATTGATAAAAATATTATATAATTAAACTTTTAAAAAAATAAAATTTAATTTATCCTTATAAATAAATTAGATGAAAAAGTAGTTTTGAACTAAAATTCAGTATTTCCCACTATTCATTAAAAGGATGAAACTTCATAGAAAAATACCAAACATTTACCCTAACATAATTATTATGTTCTGATTTAAAATATAAAGTTTATTTTAACAAATTAAATCTATAAAAGTTCCAAAAAATGTATTTAAAATGTGTTCATCATTAAAAGGTGGTAAAATGTCTTAATAAAAATATAGGATTTTAAGCATAAAATTGGGTTTATACTTATATTATGTCTATAAAATCTATTAGATTAATATAAAAATATATTTTATTGAATATATAACATATATATTACATTAATATCACTAAATAATTGTAATTAATTTAATTTATTAGGGTAAAATAGCTTTGTGACCATAAAAATAATAAGAATTTCTTTTATATTCAATCAGTTTTCATATTCATTTATATTTAATTGGTGACCTATAAATTCATATTATATTTGTGTAAATAATATATTTTTATAAATTAGTTAATAAATTTCATAACTTCTAAATTAATAGTTAGTTTATATCTTATTATATTAAATAATAATATTTTAATAATATATTATTTTTCGGTAAAACATGGTCTTGCATGTTACGCATATCATTAAGGAAAGTCAGTCTTATGTGTAACATAAACTAAAATCAGTGTTCCATGTAGAGAAATTTACAATTTATGTTGTGTGTAGTACACAATTAACTTGGTGTTACAGATAAGAAAATCCGTACATGGTTCCTTAATATAAAATAAACTATTTTTAGTGGTTCGTGAGACGAAAAATATCAAAAAGATTAAATTAATTCAAAAAATAATAATTCACAAAATCTCAGGGTGTTATAGGTTCTATAATTTTATGATATTCTAATCCCAAAGTTACATGGGTGGTACCCAAAAACACCACTCTCATCACCACATTCTTTTCTATAAATTTCCCAACTACCCATTTTTTAAAGGGTGAACACCCAACCACCATGCCCAATGACATGAATAACCTAAAAAAATTATTGATTGTGTAATATGTAAAAAAAAATTGAAACATATATTGATGTACTATAATTACCTATGGTTAAAATGGTTAACAAACCACCAAGAAACATTTAATTTTGACCCTTTGAATGACCATAACACACTCCTATCCTCCAGAACACCTGGAGACTCCCTCTCTGCGCCACTAAGCCTTGAAAATCATAATGGGGGGGGGGTTGGGAATCTCGGCCTTCATATTAGATACATAATAAAAAATTATTATCCTTGATAAATGAATACTATGTCATGATACATCAAATTGATTATGTTTTTAAGGTTGATTTATAGTCTAGGTAAGACCCTAGGTCATCTCTCAAGGAGATTTGATAGGTTTTGAGTGTGTATTTTTAATAAGAAGAACAAAAGAGGAGGTGGTTTTGAAAATAGTTTCAAGAAATTAACTTAATTTAAAGAGTTATAAATTTGAAATACCAAGTGGATTATGAAAAATATTAGATAAATATGTGATAATTTCTAAGTTACTATAGCACTCGAATAGTTCCTCATTCTTAATTGATTGTTAGATTTTAGTATAATCCTTTGGTTGAGGGTTAACCAAGATCTTTTGTACCCACAAGCCTCTTAAAATGAAGATATTAGAACTAAACATTGACATAACAATAATTTAGTCAAGTTCCATCCCATTTTCATTATTTAATGTTCGTAAAAGAACATTTAAATCTCAAATTTTTGGGAAAGAAAAGGGTTCTTATGTTGTCCAATCAGAACAAGACAAGACGCAGACTTAAAATCGCACACCAATCGGTTATGAAATAAAAAGTGTGTCAATTCAATGCATAAAAAAATTTAAGATACATATGAAAGATCAATTAAAACTACAATATATACTAAAATTGTAGATAATTATGTGCTGGAACTCCCTCTTCAATTTTGTATCTCCCTCGTAATGATCACCCACCACTTAGCTCGACATCGGGAGGAGGAGGAAGCTCTGGTGGAACTCCTTCTTCATTATTGATCTCATTATGAGGATAGGGGCCTCTAAAACTTCTAGTATTAATAGGATACTCCTTTAGGACTCCAAAATTGCAGAGCTTGGCCTTTTGGTCAAACTTACAAATTAGGTTCCCATGGTGCCTTTTTATAGCCAAAATGGATCATGGTTTTGAGCACCTAGTTTTTGAGATACCAATTGTGTCTCGGTTTTAGAATAGTATAAATCCATATAAAAACTTTACCAAAATATAATAGTTGTTTTATGGCCTCTTTATTGTCACCATGTCAAATTTAGAGGCCATTAGACAATTGTATTGGGATATATGATCAAAATACAGAACCAAACTTTTGAATTCAGGAAGATCATGTCCCCTGGAGAGAATGGTTCGGATAGGTCACTAGATGGCCGAATTCGGATTCGTTTCCTTGATAAGAGTTGTATCCCATTATGTTTTTTAGGGGACCACAAGATTTTATCCCATTTTATTGCACAAAATTCTCATAATTCTCAAAAAATTTGTCAGATGTCCATGGGATGACATGCAGTTTGGCCCATTTTTCTTCTAGATGATCTTTGAGGCCTCCAAATCACCTCCACCTTCAATGAAAATATCAAAACAAATATAATTTCCATTTTTAAAAGTAATAAACACAAAATAATTGAATCTAAAATGAAGTGAAATTTTCTATTGTATTTGTAATTTACAATGCAAATTCAGTTTAAAATAATGGTGTAAGGGTGAAAATGAAACACTGAATCACAGTGCGATCACACCCCCACACCTAAACATTTGTACTCCTGGGAAAATTTATATTTTCAAAAATTATACACGAATATATTACCAAAATCATTAAGATTTACGATTTGAGGAAATTTTAATTCATAAAATTAATGTGATCAATGCAAAAACCACACCAAGGGGTTCTTCCTAGTGAAAATGGAAAAAGATGTCTCATAAATAATATCACAGTGAAATTAAAATAGATTCATGATACCAAATTGAGCAATTATTTAATAAGTCAACCATGCCTCTAAATATCCATGTGTGTGTGTGAAAACCATTCCATGCTATTCTTTCCCCTTTCTATCCAATAAATATAGGTTATTTTAACATTTTTCATATTAAATGATTTTTTCCACCAAACATAACCTACATCCTTTACACTCATATTTCAAGACACACTCACTTAATCATTCTAAGAATTAAAACCTTAATCTCCAGACCTAGATATCCCTATATGTTTCACATTTCATCACTCCCCTCATTTATTATTTTTTTCATAAGTTTCATTTGGAACAAATATCATACTCATCTCTCAACCCTTGTTTGATCTACTCACGACACTAATTGTAATAGTTATAACAAGATCAAAGGTTGAGAAGGAGTGGTTTTTGACCTGCCCAAGACACAACCCTTCTTTTATTTATTTTTTATTTTTTTTAGGGCGTACAACAGTTGAATATCAGGTACACACGTATAGGTCAATCTGGTGCAATAATGAAACAGATTGGATAAGGAAATAACGTATGGAAATATCATTTTAAGATGAAAATTATTAACCTAACATATATTTACCATATATTAAGTAATAAATATTCACACTTTATGGTTTGGTGTAAAAATGTGTTGAGATATTAGTGACACAGTTTTCCCAAAAACTACTCTCACAAGGGGAATCAATCGTCTTAAAGGTTTCATAGAGATACAACTATTTATATCATTAATAGAAAACAAATTCACTAAAAATAACTCCCTGATGTTAAATTCATAAAAACATTCATTCCATAACAGCATAAAGTTTTCATCAAATGTTAAATTAACATGGAATCAAAAATTTCAACGTGCAGTTTCAGTAAGTTCCATGATTTGGTGACTATAAGGGGGGAAGTAAAAATACCATAAAGAAGGTGAAAAAGAGAATAAATATGAAATATGGTGAAAATACTAATGAACTAAACAAGATGGGGAAAATTTAAAATACCATAAAGAAGGAGAAAAAAGATAAGAAAGAAAAAATATGATGAAAATTTCAAACTAATCCAAGAATTTACTCATCCCCTCCACACCTAGAGTGTGAAGTGTCCACACTATAATAAAATATAATGTGGGAAGGAAGGATAAATCCTGGTGAGTTTCATTCATAGATTTCTTCTTGAACATGGAGTTCCTCCATCATGAACTCTGGAAGGACTTCGTGGAAGTGATTCAGCTACTACCCAATGAAAGGGAAGGTTTTATTGGTTTATTCATTTTAAACCTGAACAACTCCAAATGGAGGTACATTAGTTACAATGTATGGGCCAAACCATTGGTAATGAAGCTTACCTAGATGCAACTTCAGCCTTACATTGTAGAGAAGTACCTTATACCCAATGTGTAATTGACGATGAAGGATGATAAGGTTGTGGTCAGCCTTTGTTCGCTCCTTATAAATCCTAGAGTTATCATATCCATCTCTTCTCATTTTTCCATCTCCTAAATATAAAACTTCCTTTGAACACCTACACTAGAAATATTAGAATCTCATTGTTTGATGACCCAGTAGGTCCAGTGCTCAATCTCAACATGGAAGTGACAAATATTTCTAAAAACAAGCCTATATGGTGACATTCCAATTGGGGTTTTAAAAGAAGTACTGTAATCCCATAATAAATCATCAAGTCTAAGACTCCAATATTTCCTATTGGGTTGAACCATTTTTTCAAGAATTTGTTTACCTCTCTATTTGACACCTCAGTTTGACCATTGGTCTATGGGTGATATGCAGTAGACACTCGATGACTAACCCTATACTGACGCAAAAGTGATTGCATTGTTTGGTTGCAGAAATGAGAACCCCTGTCACTTATGATGAACCTAGATAAGCGAAACCTATAGAATATTTAGGTTCTCAAAAATTTTACAACTTCCTTATAATCATCAGTCCTTATAGCTCATGCCTCTACCCATTTTGACATGTAATCAACTGCCAAAACAATGTACAAGTTACCAAAGAAATTAGAAAATGGCCCCATAAATTCAATACTCCAAACCTTAAAAATGTCATGAAAAAAGAAATGGTTTTGGTGGCATTTCATTCCTTTTAGATACATTACCAATTCTTTGACGATGAGGAAATAGTTTACAAAAATCATGGGAATCCTTAAATAGTGTGGGATAAAAGAGACCAGAATCGAGGACCTTGCGAGTAGTCCATTGGGGACTAAAGTGGTCCCCACAAGCAAGAGTGTGGTATATCATAAGGACGGACTGAAACTAACTATCAGGAACACAATGCATGAGGACTTTATCACTACATGTATGCTAAAGGTAGGGTTCATCCCAAATGTACCAATAGGACTCATGTTTTAGACGGTCAGCCTAGTTTTTGTTGAAATCAGTAGGAATGCAAGATGCTACCAAATAATTTACAATTTCAGAATACCAAGGAATATAATCTTGCACTCAGTACAATTTCTCATTAGGAAACATTTCATTTATAGGAATATAGGGGGATGAGTCAATGTCTAGGGATGGGTGAATCTTACTGATATGGCCAGCCACCATATTCTATGCTCCTTTTTTATCTCTAATTTCTAAATTTAATTCCTAAAGGAGGAGCATCCAGTTAATGAGATGTGGTTTAGCTTCTGGTTTCTTAAGGAGATACAGAAGGGTTTCATGGTCTGAGAACACAATTACTTTGGACACCAAACGGTATGACCTGAATTTTTCCAAGAAAAACACAATGGAAATGAATTCTTTTTCAGTTGTAGTGTATTTTTCTTGATCAGGGTCCAGAGTACATGAGGCATAGGCAATGACATGTGGAGCTCGATCGACCCTTTGTGACAATACTGCCCCAACTACATAGTTAGAGGCGTCACACATGAGCTCAAATTGTACATCCCACTAAGGTGTTTAGATTACCAGGGGAGATGTGAGACTCCATTTTAACTTATTAAAATATTCCCAACATTCATTATTAGATAAAAATTCATTTTATTTTTAAAGTAACTGGGAGAGGGGGAGTGTAATCTTACTAAAGTCATGAATGAAACGATGGTAAAATTCAACATGAAATAGGAAATACCACACATCCCGTACATTTTCAGGGAATTGTATGGAAGAAATGACATCCAATTTTGATTTATCTACTTGGATACCATTCCTAAAATTACTTGTCCCAAAACTATACCTTATCACACCATGAAATGGAATTTCTCATAATTTAATATGATATTATTTTCAATACAGTGATGTAGGACTGAAGCAAGACTACTCAAACATTTATCAAAAGAGGATTCATACACAGTGAAATCATCCATGAATACTTCCATTAAATTCTCCAGGTAATCCAAAAAAATACTAAACATGCATCACTGGAAAGTACCCAGAGCATTCCACAGACCAAATGGAATCCTTCTATATGAAAATGTGCCAAAGGGGAAAGTGAAGGTTCTCTTTTCATGATCCTCAAGGGAAATTTGGATCTAAATGTTTCCAGAATACCCATAAAGGAAACAGTAATGGGAATTACCTGCTAGCCTCTCTAGAATTTGGTCAATGAATGGAAAAGATAAATGTTCATTCCTAGTGTTTTGGTTTAGTCGGCGATAGTCTATGCAGACATTCCAGCTATTCTACACACAAGTTGGAACCAATTCATTGCTTTTATTTTTGATTATTGTAAGCCCAATTTTTTTAGGAACTACTTGAACAGGTCTAACCCATTGTCTGTCAGAGATGGGGTAAATGATTCAAACAGCCAATAATTTTGTTACTTCATTTTAAACTACATCTAACAGGTTTAGGTTCAGTCGAATTTGTTCCTGCCTCACTGGTTTGGCCTCATCATTTAACAAAATATGATGTGTAAAAACTGATGGGGTAATACCAGAAATTTCTATAAGTGTCCATCCCAATGCTTTTTTATACTCCCTAAAAATTTCAAGCAGCTGCAATTAATGCTCAGGAGGGAGTGAACTAGAAATGATTTTGGGCAACTTGTTTCCATTCTCAAGATATGAATATTTTAAATCTTTATGTAGTTGTTTCAGTTCTAATTTAGGTGGATTTTGGATTGATGGGAGTGTTTGCGAAATTGAGAGTTCACTGATCTCATATAACTACTCAATGGTATCATCCTTAGATAAGGAATGATCTTTTACAAGATTAGTAGTATCATCGATGGTCATTGCATCCATGGTGTTAAAGAAATTATCAATTAAAAGACCACTACAAAAATCAATGCATGATTAATTACCAATAATTTCAATCAAGGATAAAAACTCATAAAGGGGATCAGGGTAATGATAAGAAGTGATTTTAGTTGAAGGGAGTACATCAATTGAATTAATAGAGAGAGAGGAATGTTCTTATGAGGGGTTCTTTATGGCATCAAGGATGTTGAAATAGACTATGTCACCACCAAGCTCTATAAATAATGTTCCGTTATGGGAATTAATTATGGTTTTGGTGGTTTTCAAGAAATTTCTCCCCAATATAATTGAGGAATGTACATTCATCATATCATCTTCCATTTTAAGCACACAAAAATCAGCAATAAAAATTAAATTTTGAACCCTCATAAGAACATCCTCTAACATTCCAGAAGTGTGTGTTATACTCCAATTTTCTATCTGAATGACTATTTCATTGGGCTTTAGTTTACCAACCTACAGAGAAGTGTAAATAGAGTGAGGCATAACATTTATAGAAGCATCTAAATCAATAATAGCATTACAAAAAGAACAATCCCCTATGGTGCACAAAATTGAGAATGTTACAGGATCATTGCACTTTTGGGGGAAGTGATGGATCTATAAATGTTGAAACATTCCTCCCCAATCTCACACCTTTAAGTCTCTTTTAGTGTGTAAACATCTCCTTTATAAACTTTTCATATCATGGAATTTGCCTCACGGCCTCAATCAAGGGGATGTTAACCTGCACTTTTTTGAAAGTTTCCAATATTTTATTTTCATGTTTAGTTTACTTTTGTTTTCTAGGTTGGGTGGCCCTTTGGGGAAATGGAAGAGGAATAGTTGGGATATGTGACTCATCAATAGACACACTCTTTCCTTTGTAATGGATTCTCTTCGAACAAGGTTCTACCTCGTTTGGAGAATTTCTAGTGGTTGGGATGGTGGTTTCCTTAGGAGGGGATGACTTTAGTGGAGGGGTCATTTGGATTTTTGAAGTTTTGTTCCACTCTGAAGGGTGATGCCACTAACATTTCCCTTATCCCTAGGGTTAAATACTAGTTGATAAGGTAGTTTACCCGACCCATGGTTCTGGATTTCCCCCACCGAGTTGGAAAGTTAGTCTAATTTGGTTTTTAGGTCTTTTATGGATACTTGGGTGGTTTGTTGGAATTAGATATTGTTGGCAGTCATTTTTTTCATCATTTCTTCTAAGCTAGGATTGAGTTTTGGAGGGGTTTGTTGGAAAGGCCTTTGTTGTGGTTAAGGATTTCTGGGTGGTGGCGGTGGATGACTACTCTGCCCTAGTTGGTTCCATTATTGTTGAGGTTGGATTGAATACCCCCTTTGCCTATAGTCTTGGTTTTCTTTTCACCCATGGTTGGATGGATAATTAGGGTCCTGCCTAAAGTGTTGGTTATAGGGGTGTCCTGGAAATATTACCTCATAACTCTTATAAGTTTCTCTCAATTGGTGGAATTGGCCAGATTAGTGGGTGTTAGAAGAACATATACCAAAATGGATGGGAGAAGGAGATTGAGATTTCCCTTGGGAAAGAGAAAGTTTTCAAAGAAGGGTACTTACCTCTTTGAACTTCATGTCCACCTTCTTCTTGAATTTAGTACTTTGCACATAATGGACACCTCAAGTGGGTAAACTAGACCTTGAACCAAATTGTTGAGTGTTTGGTGCCATGTTCTCAATGAGGTTTCTTTCAGAAATTGGGGTCTTATCAACTAGCACACCACCTATAGCAGCATCAATCATGTTACAACCAATTGGATTTAAACCTTCATAAAAATATTATATCAAAAGTTGATTTCTTATTTGGTGGTGTGGACAACTTGAACATAATATTTTAAATATTTACCAATATTCATGAAGTGTTTCCCCTTGAGATTGTATTATACCACATATTTCTTTCCTTATTGTTGTAGTTCGAGATGTTGGGAAAAAAATTCAAGAAAAATTTGTTTCATGTCTGCCCATCTTCTTATTGGGGAATTAACATAATATAACCAATATTTTGTTGTATCATCTAAAGAAAAGGGGAATGATCTAATATTTACTTGTTATTCATCCACATTATAAGGTTTTAATGTTAAACAAATAGTATGAAATTATTTTAAAATCTTCTGTGGATCTTCTCCAGCGATTCTATGGAATCTTGGTAATAAATGAATTAGACTGGAATTTAGTTCAAAATTGGGTGCCTCACCTTGCATTTGAATGTAAGTGGGTTGGATATCAACATCAGGTGAGGTTATTTATTTTAATGTCCCATTATTTTCATCAATGTTATGCAATTTTATTTCATATTTTATGTTGGTTCTATAAGAAGAAGATGAATGATCAAGAAGACTATTGTTGTATTGTGTGCCCTCCTTCGAAGGGTTCCCATGTGCGTCTCGGGGTCACTGACCTAAGATCCTCTCCGGTTCGGGTTCAAAATGTGGTAAATCTTCCATATTAGAATGCTTAATGCATAAAATATACACAATAAATAAATCAGAACACGAATATATAGGTAAAGGTATCAGATAAAACAAATAAATATTCCCAAAATTTACAAAAAACTTATAAAAAACACGCTCTAAAAACCGAAGCACTCCCCAGAAAAGAAGCCAAAATTTGACCACACTATCATGACACATCAAATTTATTCTGTTTTTAAGGTTTATTTATAGTCTAGTAAATAACTTAGGTCATCTCTCAAGTATCGTTGATAGGTTTTGAGTGTGTATTTTTAATAAGAAGAACAAAATAAGGGGTGGTTTTGAAAACACTTTCAAGAAATTAACTTAATTTAAATAGTTATAAATTTGAAAGACCAAGTGGATTATAAAAAATATGAGATAAATAAGTGATCATTTCTAATTTACAACATAAATTTAAGATTTCCTCATTCTTAATTGATTATTAGGTTTTAGGGTAATCCTTTTGTTGAGGGTTAACCAAGATCTTGGGTACCCACGAGCCTCTTAAAATGATGCGATTAGAACTAAAACATGACATAACAATCATGTAGTCAAGTTATAGCCCCTTATAATGATTTAATGTTTTTAAATTAACATTTAAATCTCAAATGTTTGTGAAATAAAAGGGTTCTTATGTTGTCCAATCGGAACAACACAAGACGCACACTTAAAATCACACACCAATCAGTTATGAAATAAAAAGTGTTTTAATTCAATGCATTAAGAAAAGTTATGATAAATATGAAAGAATAATTAAAAGCAGAATATAAACCAAACTAGTAGATAATTATGTTCCAGTACTCCCTCTTCAAGTGTGTTTCTCCCTCACAATGATCACCCAATACTTAGCTTGACATTAGGAGGAGGATGAAGCTCGGGTGGAACCCTTCTTCATTCTTGATCCCCCTATGAGGATAGGGGCCTCCAGAACTTATAGGATGAGTATGAGACTCCTATAGGACTCCAAAATGGAAGAGATTTTCCTAAGGGTTTAACTTACAAATGAGGTTCCCTGGGTGCCTTTTTATAGCCAAAATGGAACATGGTTTTGAGAACCTTGTTTTTGAGATACCACTTGTGTCTCGGTTTTGGAATAGTATAAAGTCATATCATGACTTGAAAAAAAAAGATAATAGATGTTTCAGGCCTCTTAAATTTCTCCCTATCAAATTTGGTAGCCATTAGACAACTGTATTGTGAGATATGGTCAAAATACCAAACCAAACTTTTGAATTCGGGCAGATTTTATCCCCTGGACAGAATGGTTCATATAGGCCACCAGATGGCCGAATTGGGCTTCAGTTCCTTTAGAAGAGTTGTATAAAATGATATTTTGGAAAGGAACAAAAATTTTAATCCCATTTTGATGCACATAATTCTCATACTACTCAAAACATTGGACATATGTCTATGGGATGCCATGCAGTTTGGCACATTTTTCTTCTAGATGATCTTTGGGACCTCTAAATCACCTCCACCTTCAATGAAAATATCCAAACAAGTATAATTTATATTTTTAATAGTGAAAAACACAAAATAATTGAATCAAAAATGAATTTCAATTTTTTATTATATTTTGAATTTACAATAAAAATTCAGTTTAAAACAGTTGTGTGAGGGTGAAAATAAAACACTGAATCACGGTGCGATCAAGAAACAATACCAACCCCTAAAATAAAGTGTAGAAAGTTAAAGGTATGAAAAAAAAACCTATGAGATACCCCTAAAGGATCATGTTATGACCCAAGTACAACCACCAAACAAGAATGCCCAACAATAGGTATAAGGCATATTTTATAATCCATAAACAAACCAAGGTTTACATTAACCCTGAAGAATAAACAAAAATAAAGCATAGAACAACTTGGGATACTTATCTCTAATATTCATATAACATTCCCAGGTACTCCTATACAAGACTCCATGCCTCTATAGCACATGTACCGTAGGTTTATCTCTCCAACACAACACATTCCCTTGGTGTAAATGGATTTCAACCGGTCTGTCTTTGAATGTTATTTTAACCTCGATATCTAACCCCCTAGTCAAGTAAATAGTATTTATTATGAATATACAGATGAAGCTAGAATATGTGGAAGATATCTTGGATATTATCCATCCATGGTGTTATCCCTAACTAATATGACACCTTACAAACACTTTATAAAAATTTTAATGGCCCAATTAATTGGGGGAAAGATTACTCCCCTTGAAAAATGTATATTTCCCATGATAAAGGGAATCCTTTTTTAACACATATTTTCCAACCTAAAACCCTAAGGGAATCCTTATCTGATAATTATTGGACTTTTAAAAATCATTTTCACCTTAATTCTCTCATAATCCATCTTGATATTACTTATCATGATCTATACACATTAATAAAAATATTATAACTCCCCAACCTTAGTCAATCACAATAGATAATTACACGACCATTCATACAATGCATCAAACAGTGAAATTACAATGGATGAGTGATATCTATTATTATATGAAAATTTATCCACACTTATGTGACTCACCCATGAACCACAAAAATCTAATATACATAAATTCAATATATCCTCTAGTGTCAAGATGTTTATCTACATCTACCCATTTTTCTATGGGTGGAGTTTAGTGTTAAGGAACAATTATGATCAAAATCCATCATGCAGTCCCATCCAGAATAGTAAGGAAAAAAATATCTTGATAAAAAATAGTTTTTCCCTATACCCTATGAAGCTTACCAACATCATCCATATACTATCTCACAAGATAATCCATTGAATTTGACTCCCTGATCACCATAAATGTTTTCAACTTCATAGATGGTCCCCAATCACCCAAACTACATCATATCCTCCCTTTTTTCAGTGTAACCTAGTGAAAAAATCCATAAAAATTTCCTCATAGTTGCACTTGAGTAAATCCAATAGTTTAAATAAACCTCTAGGAAAATATTTCTTGACCATCACTCATAGAAAAACTTGACATCGTGATATGAACTCTTCCACGTACAGTTTCATCTGAGGAAACTAAAACTATGTCCTCAAACTATGATAAATTTTGGATACGCCCAGCTAAACCACTAAAGGATATATATGAAACTCATAATGGACTTTCTCATGTATCTATATTTTGATAAACACCATCCTATAAAACATAAACCGGTATTGGTCTTCGTCAGACCATCCTTAAGGGGGATCACCCTAAACAACTCGATCCCACATCACATCCACCATCAGATCTCCCAACTAAGACTCCTACACCAGTTGTATAAATGAACATGATATTTTATTCTAACATAAGAAACATCCACCATTTCATTTAGGTTTATGGAGGAAAAATCTTCAATTTCCATGCAATCATGTCTAATATTCTAAATAATATATTTTCCTGACATCCTACTCATGTAGTCATCCATTACATTCCCATTTCCTGAGGTATAGGAGATCTTGGTATCAAAGTCTTGGAGAAACTCCATCCACCTCAATTCTCAGCAATTTAATTCATGATGATAGAAAATGTTCCACAAACTCTTATGTTCAGTGAATACCATAAAGCATCCTATAATGAGGCATTGTTTCCACAATATTATGGAAGAACCCACCACTTCCTATACCAAATAATGGGTGTCATAATTATTCTTGTGGTGTTTTAACTTTCTACACCCATAAGTTATCAAAACCTTATGCAACATTAAGATTCAACCCAGACCCAAATAAAATGTGTCACAGAACACCTCAAACATCACCCTATATATTCAATTAATTGGAGAACTAGGGACCTGAACGACTACACCTTCATGTAGTCAAAATATTCTTGGAAATGATTATTCAAAATTTATTATTGTTCCTTCATATTTAGGGCCTCAAATTGGGATAAAATCCTTGATAATTCATAAATAAACCTTGAATAATGGTTTTTGAGACCATATAATCTAAAAAACTCCACTACATTAATGGGTTCTAACCAATAAGAAATCACCTCAATATTAAAACTATCTATTAAAAATTTCTACTAAGAAACCATGTATATAAGGAAATAAACTTATCATTCAGAACAAACTCATATCCAACATCTCTTATAGTTGGTGGTCTCATTGAGTCTATAAAATGATCCGCAGATGCTTTTTATGATCCTCTTGTAGAGATGGTATAGAGAATAATATTCTCTATAATACCAAATGTAGGATTGAAATAATAATGTAGATACTCAAAATACAAGAAGTGGTTGAATTTTATACTTTAAAAAATTCTTTGGGAACTTTTAAAGTTGGTAAGAAACCTTTATATTTTTTAACAATATTAAACAAAGTAATTCACAAAACCTCTAGTTCTACACACCTGTTAGATTCTGGAAATATGATCTCGAGAAAGCAATTCCAGAAAAGTGAATCTAGAATTGAAACTTAAAAAAAGTTTAAAAAGATAAAGATTCTACATTAAAGTGTATAGAATCTTACTAAATCAGATTGTATAAGTATAAGAAAGTATAATATATTTATACATTCCTCAACAATAAAAATACAGTGGAAAACTTGAAACAAACAAGTAACAAGTAGTAAGTATTTTAACCCAAAGATAAGGGTATCTAATCAACCTTGGATAAAGGTCCATTGATTTATAATTTCAAGAAAGTCTGTCTTACCCACACCAGGGTAAGCCCTCTATACGAAGATCATAGTCTGTCTTTCTATCCTCGCAATCCCTCAACTTCAAGGTAGTCTGCACCTCTGTCTTCCTCAGCAAGGAAGTCCTTGAACTTTAAGGTAGTCGGAACCTCTATCTTCCTATCCCCAGAAGCCCTCGAATGTACTCAGCAACATTCAGAGTCACACGAATCAATATGAACAAGATGTTCAGTACGCACAAAGCATGAGAGTCTCTCACTAGAAATAACTTCAATAGAATTTAATCTCTAGAGTAGTAGAACAGTATTGATCTCTTTCAAATGAGATCATATTTATAGGCATAGCTCCAACGGTCATCTCCCTCCTCCAACGGTCATATTTTTCCTTGAATTTCGGAGGGACATGTACACATGTCACTCAAACAGCGGTTATTTAGTAACTGAATGCATTACATCATTTTATAACAAAAACAAGTGTAAGAAAAAGTATGGTTACATAACCAAAATAAAATATATTGAATGTAAGCAAATAAAAGTTTAGAGTCTAACCAAAAACATATTCAGTGTCTTTAATACAAGAATATTTGGATTTTGTTTTCTAAGGAATTCAGAACCTAGACTCTATAGAATTCCAGAGTCTAAATTTCAAGGAAATTCAAAATCTGGTTTCACAAGAATTTGGAACCTGAAGTTAAAAAGTTCGGAGTCAAAGTTCATGATAATTCGGAGTCATAACTTACAAAGTTCATAGTCATAATTCATTAGAATTTGGAGTATGAACTTAAAAATTTTGGAGTCTGAATTAATTAGAATTCATAGTGTGAACTTAGAAAGTTCAGAGTTTGAATTCATTAGAATTTGGAGTTAGAACTCATAAGAGTTCGGAGTCTGAATTTAGAGAACTCGTAGTTAGAAATCAGGAGAGTTTAGACTCTGAATTTAGAGAACTTGGAGTCAGAACTCAGAAGAGTTCAGAGTCTGAATTCAAAGAACTCAGAGTCAGAACTCAGAATAGTTTGGAGTTTAAATTCAGAGAACTCAGATTCAGAACTTAGAATATTTTAGAGTCTTAATTCAGAGAACTTAGAGTCCGAACTCAGAAGAGTTCGGAGTTTGAATTCAGAGAACTCAGAGTCATAACTGAGAAGAGTCCGGAATCTGAATTCAGAGAACTCGAAGTCTGAATTCAGATCCTGAAAATAGAATACTCTTTATCTAAGTATTATGATTCCAGGGTTTTAGATATGAAACCTAATTTTACACTTAGAAAATATAATGAACAATGAAAAGCATGGTAAGGATAAATTTCTTTGGGGAAGGAAAATTTTCCTTATGAAAGTAAAACACGGGGTAAAATGAAATTTTCCTTGAGATAAGATGTTTTTCATTTTTAAAACATGAGGATTGGTAAATTCCTAAGGAAACCTTATTGACTCAAAAATCTCCCCAAACATGAAGGAATGGAAAATTCATAAGGAAACCTTATTGACTCAATAATATCCCCTTTTTTGGAAAGCACAAACATCCTTATAATAAAGAAAATAAGGACTTAGAAAATATTTTCCTAGACATTGAAAATAAAACTTATCTCCCTTATCATATGGTCAAAGATGAATATTACTAACTCCCCCTTAGGCTTTGGAACACTAAGTATTGTATTCTAGATTTCCAGAATGATATTTTTCATTATCTTGAGTACAGAAATATCTGTAATTAAAACTCCCCCTTTGATAAACTCCCCCTTACTTAGGGATATTTCTTCTTTACTTAGTATTCTTTTTCCTTTCTCCCACTTTGAGATTTTTAAAAATAATTTGAGAGAATGGAAAAGAAATTGTGGTACCTAAAAGATTAGTACAACACATCAAAAAGACAAGCAACCAAAAATTTCATTATGAATAGAAAGAATTATTACAAGGAAGAAAAGTATAACAAGATATCGGATTGAAACAAAGTTATCATTCCTTTTCCTTCAGCATCAACTTCTTGACTACAGTCTTCATCTTTTTTCACTTATTTTGATCTTCCTCTACTTTCTTAAGAATATGATCCTGATCCTCAGCTTTCTTCTCTAAATCCTTGATTCTTTCTTCCTGAGACTTAAGCACCTCTGCCTAAATCTTCAGGACTTCTTCTTGCTTGACAAGATTTTCTTCTATCTCAATCTGGATATCTCTTTATCTCTTCCAAATTTGAGCCACTGAATATAGTTTCCCATTCAAATCCTTCACTTCTTGAGTTCAATAATTCTACTCAAGAGTTAGCTTTTCCTCAAATCTATTCATGAGATCCTTGATCTTCCCATATTCAATGTCAAAATCATCTTTGACACTTTCTTTAAATTCATCAAGAATATACATATCTTCTATAGTTTTCTTATACTAAGTGTTCATCTTCTTGTAGGATCTCTTGTGGGATTCATAGTTAATGAAAAAAGTCTTGAAATTAGACTCAACCTTTAAACACTTATCCATCACCAAGGATACTGAATCTGAATTTTGATTCAAGGTGTGTTGGAGAATTTGGCATCACGGGTCTATGCTTGGGAAAATCAGAATGCTCCCAACAATCTTCTTCAAAGATTGCACAAAAAAATCATGTCCTAGAGGTGATGATTCTAAATCTAAGACTTTTCTAGGTGAGGGATTTTTCTCTAGCTCAGCAAGTTTCCTCTTTGACGATCCACCAGCTTCTTTCTTCTTCACAATAGCTTTAGTGGATGTGTCAACAACCACATGTTTCCCCTTATCATTTCTATGAATGGATTCCTCATTTTGAGATTCATGTTCACTGTCAGATAGATGAACTATTCTATCTTCATCTATCTTCTCCTTCTTAGCTTCTGCCTCAGCATCTTTAGGATGAATAAAATGATGATTAAAACTTTCTTGCTCAGACGGCTTGTTCACTTAATCTTCATTTTTATCATCCTCTTCTTTCTGATCTTTCCTAGGTGTAGCAATCTTTGAAGATTCTACTTCTGAAGTTTGTATTGACAATTTCTCGGATGGACTTTCTTTCTCATGAAAGTCTTCCACTTTATTAATCAGATCTTCAGTATTACCACTGCTTTCTTCTTCTTCCACTTCTTGTACTACTTATTCTTCTTCTATTTCTTTCACTTTTTCCAGAGTGACAAACTTTTTACCCGGAGTCTCGGGTAAAGCTTCTAATATGAAAGATTTTGGTACTGGGATATTCTCTGATTCTTTCTCAGTAACCTTAAAAAGAGATTGAACAATATCTACTTCATTCATCTTTTTATTTTTGCTTCTTTTCCTTCTCTTCCCTTTCAAGATACTCAGTTGTTTTCTCCTTCAGGGATTTCGCAGCAGGGTCTAGTACGAACTGGGGCTCTCCTTCCTTTCTGTTCTTCTTATCTTCCCTCCATTTTTCTATAACCTCATCTGGATAGGATTTTTTTTATTAGGTTTAGGAGGTGCAGATTCAACTTCCTTATATTTTGGGGTTTTTTCTTCCTCTTCAACTTCCTTCAACTTTCTCTTCTTTCCTCCCTTTCTCGATGGTTCAGGCACTTATTGTTTCTTTCGAACAGGTTCATCTTCTTCCACTGGTAGGTAATAAAATTCTCTAGAGTCATTGGAAAAACCAATGTTCAACCTCTTCTAAGTATCATCACTGACTAACATGACTTTGCAACTCCTTGGCTTCTAACTACAAGAAATTTTAAAATATTCTAGACATCAAACAATCAACTTAAAAAGAATGTTCGGATACATGATTATATGTGACTTCACGTTCCCATTCTTAATATTCTCAATTTTAATGAGAATATTCTTAACCAAATTAACCTTTCTCAGGTTCACCCAAAAATCTAGGATGTACATATCACTCTTCTTCAATGTGTCCTTGTCACCTTTTCTCAGAATGATAAATCTGTGATCCCATAATTCAAGGATCCGATTATTTGTAGAGAGGTGAGTAATCTTTGGAGTCTTGACATCAGTAAGACCAAGGTACTCCATAGCTTTCACCTTGACAAATCTTCCTTGAACATTTGGAAACTTTTGAGAACAAAATTAATCTTCTCCTTCATATAGAACTCTAATCAAACTAGCTGCCTTAGTGTATGAAAGAGAATAAGTCATTCCATAGCCTTTGAAGGAAAAATTATCTCTGCCATCTTCCTTGAATAAAGTAACTGATTCATAAAACTGAATAACCAAATCCAGAAATACCAAATCTTAATCCTCTAGCTTTGATATGAAAACACTCTCTCATCCATTCAATTTTATGTTCTTAGAAATTATTGAATCAGACTTGTTGAAGAAGATCAGATGAACTAACATTTCTCTATACACTTGGCACTCTGGAATTGTCTTTTCAGTAGACATATTTTTCTGAGAAGATTCTTCTACAGACATTCAGAATTGAGAAAACTCTGAGAAGTTCGGAACGGGATTAAGTAGAGGGTCAGAACTTCAGCACGCAAGAGCTTGATATCGATGTGGGACAACCCTTCGAGGGTCCTTTATATAGGTTTTGGAAGTGACGATTTATCTTCCAAACTCAATCCAATGGCTAAAAATCATTCTGATCAGATCTGAATGTTGATATGATGTCCACAAGGAAAACTTGATAGAATCCAATCTTTTGAGGTTTTTAAGAAAAACATTCGGATTTAAGGAAAAGAGAATCTGAAAATTTCTTAAAAAAATGAAAAAACCAGCAAGTAAATGATGATTATGAAAACTTAAGAAATGAACCATACCTTTCAGATTTCTAGGAAGATTATTCATTTTGAGGAAAAAAATTTCTTAAAGAACTTTAGATTCTGAAAAATTTTGATTACAAAAAAAAATTGAAAATGAAAAACTTCATTAAGAAAAAAAAATTGAGTACAGAAATCTCTATTACAAAAATTGTGAGTACGAAACTCTTTATTATGAAATTTTGAGTACAAAAATCTTTATTACAAAAATTGTGAATACGAAAATCTTTATTACAAAATTTTGAGTGTGAAAATATTAATTAATAAAATTTCCATTACAAAAAATTTTGAATAAAAATGATTACGAAAATTTTTGAAAAACTGATTACGAAAAATTTTCATTATGAAAAATTTTGAAAAATATAAGAAGAAAATATACTCCCCCTGTGGAGAGAAGTTTATTACTGTAAGGATATTGGTTTCAATAGAAAGTTAACAAGGAATATTACCTTATGGTTATCATTCCTAACTTCTGTTTGATGTATTAAAATCTATCAGAGGGTAAGGATTTTGTAAAAATATCAGCAAGTTGATCTTGCGTTTCGATAAATTAAAGAATTATATCTCTTTTTTGTGTGTGATACCTATGAAAGTGATGTCTAATATCTATGTGTTTTTCACGAGAGTGATGTGCAGGGTTTTTGTTTAAATAAATGGCACTAGTATTATCACACAAAATTTTTGTTTTCATAACACTCATACCATAGTCTGTGAGTGTGTGTTGCATCCACAACACTTGAACACAAGAAGTTCCAGCAACTACATATTCAGCTTCAGCAGTAGAAATTGCTACTAAGTATTGCTTCCTTCATGACCAAGAAACTAATGAATCTACTAAGAAATGAAAAGTTCTGAATGTACTCTTTCTATCCATTCTACATCCACCAAAGTTAGCATATGAAAAACATTTAAAAATAAAATAATTTATAGAAGTATAAAAGAGTCCTAAATCCATGGTTCCCTTTAAGTAGCGAAAAATTATTTTCACTGCCTTTAAATGAGATTCCTTAGGATTGGATTGATACCTTGGACATAAGCATACTGAAAACATTAATTCTGGATGACTAGATGTCAAGTAAAGTAAACTTCCTATCATACCTCTAAAAGATGTTTGATCTACTGGTTTCCCAACTTTATCAAGATCGAGTGTATTTGAGGTACCAATGGGAGTAATAATACTCTTAGTGTTGTCATATCCATAATTTTTAAGAAGATATTTAATATAATTATGTTGAGATATATAGATTACTTTTGGTTTTTCAGAAATTTGAAAACCAAGGAAAAAATTTAACTCACCCATCATACTCATTTCAAACTCATATTTCATTAGATCCACAAAGAAATCAGTTAAAGATTGCTGATTTGAACCAAATATAATGTCATCAACATAAATTTAAACAATCAAAACATTTTTCTTATATTTCTTTATAAAAAGGGTTGGATCTACATTTCCCTTAATGTAATTATTTTGAATCAAAAATCTTGTAAGTCTATCATACCAGGCTCGAGGGGCTTGATTATGTCCATACAAATCTTTTCTAAGTTTAAAAACATGTTCAGGATGTTTTTTATCTTCAAAACCCAGAGGTTGTTCAAGAAAAACTTCCTCTTGTACAAAACCATTAAGGAAAGAACATTTCACATCCATTTGAAAAAGTTTGAAGTTAAAGAATACTATAAAGGCAAGTAGAATATGAATAGATTCAATTCTAGCTACTAGAGCATAGGTTTCTTCATAGTCTATTCCTTTTTGTTGATTATAGCCTTTAGAAACCAATCTTTCTTTATTTCTTACTATTATTCCATTTTCATCACATTTATTTCTGATGACCCATTTTACTCCAATAACAGAAGTTTCCTTAGGTCTTTCAACCAAGTTCTAGAATTATTCCTTTCAAATTCATTTAGTTCATCTTGCATATCTTTTATCCAATCGTCATCACCTAAAGATTCATCAGTGCTTTTTAGTTCTAATTGGAAAAGAAATGATATGTGTTCTACTTCATTTCTTAAGGAACTTCTAGTCCTTACAGGTTGATTCACATCACCAATGATATTATCACTAGGATGATTCTTTAGAAACAACTAATTTGGGTTTTGTAAAACCTGTTCATCAACGTAGGGTAGGAAATATTATGAGGTAAATGCCTCAGAAACATTTTCTTAGACATTTTCCTTATCAGAAGGATATTCTAAAAAAGGTTGACAATCAGTTTTTGTAAACACATCTGAAGATGTAGGTTGATGTTGTTTAAAAACAAAAGGATCAGTTTCATCAAATTTTACATGTACTATTTCTTCAATAGTACAAGTGTTTTTATTGAAAACTCTATAAGCTTTAGAAGTTGTGGAGTATCCTAAGAAAATTCCTTCATCATATTTCGGTGCGAATTTTTGTAAATTATCATTAGTATTAAAAATGAATACCTTGCAACCAAAAACCTTGAAGTAGTAAAGTCTAGGTTTTCTACCATTCCATAACTCATAAGGAGTTTTATTAAGAAAATGTCAAATCAAAACTCGATTTATAGTATAACAAGAAGTATTTACATCTTCAGTCCAAAAAGATTTGGATATAGAATACTCACTCAACATGGTCCTCGTTATCTCTTGAAGAATTTTATTTCTCCTTTCAACAACAACATTCTGTTGATGTGTTCTAGGTGATGAGAAGTTATGAGTAATGCATTTTATACTACAAAAAGTTTCAAAATAAGAATTTTGAAATTCTCCTCCATGATCACTATGAATAGTTATAAAAGGAAGGTTTTTCTAATTTTTGAATTGGGCTCTAAAACTTTTGAAATAATAAAAAGATTCATATTTATTTGCTAGAAAATAGACCCACGTAAATCTAGTGTAATCATCAACTAAAACAAATACATAATATTTTCCTCCAATGCTTCCAGTTTGTTTTGGACCAAAAAGATCCATATTCACTAACTGTAATGCATCAGTGGTTGAGACTTCACTGACTAATTTAAAACTTGATTTATGTTTCTTGTCATATTGATAAGGATCACAAGCTTTTGAAGAAATAAATCTAAGCTCCAATAGATCCTTAACTATTATTTTCTTAGAGAGCTTGCATAGGTTTCTAAGGTTACAGTGTTCTAACCTTCTATTCCACAACCAAGAAGGTTCTTCCATTTTACTAAGTCAAGATAAGTCCTCGATCCTAAGGTCATATAAGTTTAGTGTGTAAACATTCTCTTGCCTATTGGCAGAAAGAACAAACTCTTCCTTGGAATTGTGTACTAAGCATTTTTCATTCCTAAAATTCACAAGGTAACCTTCATCACATAATTGACTTATGCTAATGAGGTTGTGCTTAAGACCCTTAACAAAAAGAAAATTTGAAATCAATGTTTTTTAAAGAAGAACGATGTTACCTATACCAATAATTTCTCCCTGAGCATTATCTCTGAAAGTTATTTTCCCTCCTTTCGTCTTGATAATATTTTTAAAGAAGTTTTTGTTACCATTCATATGTTGGGAACATCCACTATCCATGTACCAATTATTTATTTTGGTACTTTATTTACTTTCCTGAAAATAAGAGTGTTAGAATTTTAGAACCCAAACATTCTTGGATCCAGAAATTTCATAAAGAAAAATTTTAGGCACCCACATTTTCTTAGAAAAATAGGCTTTACGAAATCCTAAATACTGGGTTTTGTTTAAGGGACAATTTTTTTCTCAATGCCCACCGCACTGACACTTAGTACAAAAAGGAGCACTTTGAGGAACAAAATAATTGTTACTAAAAATCAGTTTAGAACTAGTATAACCAAAACCAGAACAATTTCTTAGAGGTCATATTTGAGAATACATCTTATCAAAATTTTCCCTACCTAAGTTAAAGTTTGACAAACACTTCCTCAAGAAAAATATCTCTGAATTTAGTCTGATAATTAAGTTCTTATCTTCCAAAACATTAGTTCTAGAGTTAGGCTCGATAAAATTTTTCTTAGAAACTAATTTCTCTAGATCCTTATAAAGTTTATCCTTCTCATAATTTACTTCCTCAATATTTTTGAAATACTTTCAAAATCAAGGTTTTTCTTATCAAGATCTTTAGAAAGATATGATATTTCATTAGTAAGTATAGAAATCCTAGAATTTTCCTTATCAATCTTTTTTTTGACTTTAGAATTTTCATTCTCAAGAAGCTTAGCAAACCTAGAAACTTCTTTATAGGTAGGTAAAGTATTATCCTCATCAAAAGAGTTATAATATTTACTATCACTATAGTTAGCATTCAAATATACATTGGTCATGGATTCAGCATTGTGTACCTTATCCATTAAGAAATGATTTTCAATAGGTAGTCTGGCTATTAAACCAAGATTCTTCTATGCAGAAGATTTATAATCTGATGATTCATCTGAAGAGTCACCACCACTGGCACTCTAGGTTTCATTAGCTTTCAATACTTTCTTATCTTTGGCTTTTTAGTACTTCTTTCTATTTCTCTCAGAATTCTTTTCCTTTATTTCTTTTCTCTTAAGCATAGGACAATTAGGTCTTATATGTCCAACTCTGTTGCATTCATAACATGTGACTTCTGGGACTTTCTTATTTTTTCTTTCTTTCTTCTTTTATATGGGTTGAAAGTTCTTCTGTCCAGTTATCTTGTTCATCCTTCGAGCAAGATTGGCTATTTCATTTTCTGAAAATTCACTTCCACTAGATTCGTATTGTATAACAACCTTCTTAGATTTGGATCTTGTAACTCTCTCAGGAGTATTGTCTTTCATATGATTTGAATTTGTTGTAAAATTAACACTATCATTTCCATTTTTTATTCTTCATGTTGTCAGCATCTCTCTTCATTCTAGTCTCATGTTGAAGAAGATTTCCAAAAAGTTTATCAAGAGTAATCTGAGTAACCTTTCTATTTTCATCAATAGCAGTTCTCTTGGATTCCCACTCATTAGGCATGATGTCTATGATCTTTTCCACAAGATCTTCATCATCTAATCCTTTCTACCCCATAGATTGTAAACTATTAACGATAGTCATAAATCTATGTCACACCTTACATATGGGTTCTCCATAATGAAAGAAAAAATAATGATATTCAGCTCAGAGCATGGCTCTTCTTATTTCAATAACTTTGGAATTTCCAAAGTGTGTAACTTCAAACTTTTTACAAATACAATTTTCTGCTTCACAAGATGAAATTTGGCATATATTTCTAGTCATGAAACAAATCAAGGTATTGTGTGCCTTATAATTCAGTTGACATTCACGCTTTTCTTGATTGGTGAAGGTACTAACTTCCTTGTCAGGGATTTTATATCCTCCATTAAGCATTAAAAAATTTTCCACTCCATTATTGATAATAAATGTCTTCATGCAATCTCTTCAATATTCATAATCATTCCCATCAAAAATAGGTGGTATTGTTGGATTTAGGTTGTCAATGGAACCAACATTGATTCCTGTCATCTTAAAGAACACTGTCTCCACACAAAATTGTTAGTAGTAAGGTTAAGTAAACAAGGAAAATATTCCTCATCAAGGAAAAAGTAGAACAATATTATCTCTAACCAAAAAAAATATGAATCTGAACTTTATGAGTCTGAAAAGATGATTCCTAAAATAAGAAGAAGATTAATCCTCTCCTGAATCTAATTGTGATATTAATTCATATTGAACCAATCCTCTTATACCAATTGTTAAGATGGTATGGAGAATAATATTCTCTATAATACCAAATGTAGGATTGAAATAATAATATAGATACTCAAAATACAATAGGGGGTTGAATTGTATACTTTAAAAAAATGGGAACTTTTAAAGATGGTAAGAAACCTTTCTATTGTTTAACAAGGTTAAAAAAAGTAATTCAAAAAACCACTAGTTCTACACACCTGCTAGATTCCATAAATATGATTTCGAGAAAGCAATTCTAGAAAAGTGAATCCAGAAATGAAACTTAACAAAAGTTTACAAAGATAAATATTCTACCTTAAACCATATATAATCTTACTAAATAAAAGTGTACAAGTATAAGGAAGTATAAGATACTTATAATTTCCTCAACAATCAAAATACAACAGAAAACTTGAAACAAACAAGTAAAAAGTAGTAAGTCTTTTAACCTAAAGAGAAGGGTATCCAATAAAACTTGGATAACGGTCCCTTGATGTATACTTTTAAGAAATTTTGTATTACCCACCCCAGGGTAAGCCCTCGATATGAAGATTGGAGTCTGTCTTGCTATCCCTGCAAGCCCTCAAATTCAAGGTAGTCGGCACCTATATCTTCCTCAGCAAAGATGTACTCGAACTTTAAGGTAGTCGACACCTCTATCTTCCTATCCCTAGAAGCCCTCAAATGTACTCAGCAACATTCGGAGTCGCACAATGTAATCTGAAAAAGATGTTCAGTATGCACAAATCATGAGATTATCTCTCTAGAAATCACTTCAACAGCATGTAATATCTAGAGTCATAGAACTGTATTGAGCTCTTTTAAATGAGATCCTATTTATAGGAACAGCTCCAATGGTCAGCTCCCTCCTCCAATGGTCATATTTTTTCTTTCATTTCGGTGGGACCTGTACACGTGTCACTCAAACAACGGTTATTTAGTAACTGAATGCACGACATCGTTTTATAACAAAAACATGTGTAAGAAAAAGTATGGTTACATAACCAAAATCAAATATTTGTAATGTAAGAAAATAAAAGTTTGGAGTCTAACCAAAAATATATTCGGTGTCTAAAATACAAGAATATTCAGATTATGTTTTCTAAGGAATTCAGAACCTGAAATTTATAGAATTCTGGAGTCTAAATTTCAAGGAAATTAAGAATATGGATTCACAAGAATTCATAACCTGAATTGACAAAGTTAGGAGTCAAAGTTCATGAGAATTCGGAGTTATAAATTACAAATTTTGGAGTCAGAATTCATTAGAATTCGGAGTCTGAACTTAAAAAGTTTGGAGTCTAAATTCATTATAATTCAGAGTATGAACTTACAAAGTTAGGAGTCTAAATTCATGAGAATTTGGAGTCAGAACTCATAAGAGTTTGGAGTCTGAATTTAGAGAACTTGGAGTCAGAACTGAGAAGAGTTAGGAGTCTGAATTCAGAGAACTGGGAGTCAGAACTCATAAGAGTTCGGATTCTGAATTCAGAAAACTCAGAGTCAGAACTTAGAAGAGTTCGGAGTCTGAATTCAAAGAACTCAGAGTCAGAACTCAGAAGAGTTCAGAGTCTGAATTTAGAGAACTCAGAGTCAAAACTCAGAAGACTTTGGAGTCTAAATTTAGAGAACTCAGAGTCAGAACTCAGAAGAGTCCAAAGTCTAAATTTAGAGAACTCAGAGTCTGAATTTGGATCTTGAAAATAGAATTCTCTTTATCTAATTATTATGATTCCAATGTTTTATATATGAAACCTAATTTTACACTTTGACAAGATAATGAACAATGAAAAACATGGTAAGAATAAATTTCCTTGGGGAAGTAAAATCTTCCTTATGAAAGTAAAACACCGGGTAAAATGAAATTTTCCTTGAGATAAGGTGTTTGTGATTTTCAAAACATGAGGATTGGTAAAGTCATAAGGAAACCTTATTGACTCAACAATATCCCCAAACATGAAGGAATGGAAAATTCATAAGGAAACCTTATTGAATCAACACCTCCTTATACCTCGAGTATATATGAATGTAATATATGAAAACAACTTTGAATTAGTCTAGGAATTCATGAAATACCAAGTTCATGTCTCCTATGAACACTTTAGGCATGTTTCTTCACCAAATTGTATAACTACAAACTCAATGTATTTATATATACACTAGAATGTTTTCTATAGGATGTGTTCCTACTTTACACTCAACTAATGATATCCTAACCATCAATTAATCATATAATACTGGATACATCCTCTTAATTGGTCAATAGCATTTTTAATCCATTGAATAAGGTATAAATTCTTGATTATCACCTAATTAATCCTTCAGTATTCTATACACATATTTAATTTGTAATATTCTTTCAATGCTAATAAAACTAGAGCACCACCTAGGGACACAACATACCAGATGATACCCTTTTATATGAGATAATCTATCAAAATCCTAAAATCTATAAATATAGATGATTCCATATGATAAGGATCCATTGAAACCATAGAGACACCTAGATATAATTTTATTCCAAAATCGATGTCACATTGAGGGGGTAGTGTTAAAAACTTCGAAAATATCCAAAAATTACTTGATACCCAAGGGAACCTCCACTGTTCCTCCACCCACTGGAATCACTAACAGTTTTCCCTCACTGATAGAAGGGGTTACACTCCCCTAATTCTCATAAGATAACCTCATTGGTCAATGAAATCTACATCCTGACTAGCCACATCATAGAATGTGACTCTCCCCTAGAATCAATCAATAACCACATAGAAAAAATAAAACCAATCCATTCTTATGATGAAATCATATGGTTTCATATAAAGTAAAAGAAAGAAATCCCCATATGATTGTTGTTTCTCATTAGTAGTATACACCCCCTACACAAATAAAATATATAGGTTTGGCATCTAACTAGAATAGTAAAAACTAGGGTTTGGAGATGCCTCTCCCAATCTAGACCCAAATCACAACCTATGGAGGGTGTAACAAAGGAGTGTAACACACCAAAATAAAACAAAGGATACACAAGGGTGCATAATAAACTAACCATGCCTCTAATGATATTTTCCTACAAGTGATGGTATCTCCATAGCATGTAACTGTTAATTACCATACCCTTTACCCCACTACTATTGACCACCTCCATGACAACACTGAAGTCAGATTCCCAGATGATGGAGAACATACTAAGGCTGACCCTCAACTATACTATCTCCTTTTTCTAGAGCATAAACTTTCCACCCCTAGTACTGATAATGATTTTTAACATAAACCTCACCACCATACTCAAGACCTAGAACCACTGGTCAATGATACTAGTGATGTTAATGACCCCAAAGATATAACACACTACCCTAGATCCTTGAGGATGGGTATATTAGCTGCTATCTTTGGAGGGTTTTTAGGAGAATTTCTAAGGTCAAATCCCCATTGGTCAAAAAAATAAAGTCCTTGGATTATAAGATCTTCTTTTAGAAACTATACTCCTCAAGGAATGATGTTGGATCCCCTTTAGTAATATCCCTCCTTGCGAATGAATACGCTATATAACCTCATCCTTCTTCTAATCCTCTAAAGGTATCCCTCCTTGGGTGAAAATGTTATAAGATATATAATTACCCATGATTCCCACATATATTAGTCCCTTGGTTGGAGATTATCACCAAGGGTATACATAATGTCACACATATTATAATAATTACCCTCAATAGAAAAGTAGGATCAAGAGATAGGATATCAACCTAAAAACACTACAATGAAAAGTAAAATCCCAAAAAATATCCCATAATACATGTAATTCCATAAGATTATTAATTAAAGTCTATAGAAAATAAACCGAAGGAAAATCCTATGGTAGTAACTCAAAAAATAAAATCTAGAGGATAAAAATTTCTAGATTGGTTTCCAATTCCATCCTAATAACTTGAAATGTATTTTATATATACATAGGGTGAGAATAACATTTATACTTATTATGAACATACTCAATGAATGTCATAAAAATGTGAGAATATAATATTAATTCCCTAGTTAACAAATAATAGAATCAAAATTAACCTATTAAGTCATTGGATTTTTGGCCTCACCAGGTTTCACATAGAAAATAAAAAATCCAATTATAATAATATAATAATATTCTCATAAAAATGTATTATTATCTACTTCCCCGTTTCTTTTACACTACCACACACCATTGTCATACATCCTGGATATCTCATCCATTATCTACCAATTATCCTTATATAATCAAGAAATCCCTAGCTATAAACTCATTCCACAACTATACTATATTTATTATTCCATAAGAAATACCACAAGTAAAATAGTAGGGTGACCTTAAAAATAAGGTTATAGATGTCATACCATCCTATTATAGTGTAAAACTGACACTATATACCACATTATCATATTTTTAATCATCTCATCAAGTACATTATATATGAAAGACATCACAACTCATGTGTAGCATCCTATCCTTGAAGAGAGAGCAGGGTAGATAGGATAGACATCCATCCATCATTTATAACCTGAATGTTTGAGGAAAAAAACCTAAAACCAAAAAAAACCAAAAACCAAAAAAACTATGAAAATCGATGGGAATAGATGAAAACAGATAACTTGGGTGGGTTGTATATATAAATTAAAAGGAAAATGAAATGTGTAATAGTTACAAAAAATCCCATAATTTGGTTTCAAATAATCAAAACCACCAAACTACCACAACCTCAATATCACCACTATTACACATCAAGATCGCTACAATACTACTTAGCACCCTACCAGTCACACTCACCAAGCACAAAAACAAGTGTCGGTTTTATATTTTTCATTTAACCACATCAATTACTAACCTCTTATATATTCATTCAAGGTATTACCATATCTAATGGAAACCCATTATCCTATTAAGTAAAATATTCCTTCCACTCATTCCAATTCATTTATTTCTAAACCCAAACCATTTAACACAAATCTGGTCATTTGCCATAATTTTACTTCTCAAGAATTCCCTAACTACCAAGAATCTATCAGGCTAACACATAATGATATCAGACATTCCCAAATCAACCCAATGTTTCCTGCATCACACATCATCACCACAGTCCCAATCCAAACTCAGAAAGTAACCACACTCGTAATTCCAGCTATCATGAAACCATTACATCAATTAACTTCACAAGAAAATGGGAAACACAATAATTCATTATTTACAAACATATATTTAAATTAAAATCTTTAATATATTTACCATTTTTATGTGTGTTTATTTCCAAAATTATATTTCATAAAACATATAATAATTTAAGATAGTAAAAACATTTCATATACAACATCAATGGGAACACATACATAGAAAATAAATATCATAAAAAATAATTGAAAAAGAGATATCTACTCATCCATTTAAATTTCATAAAGTCTAATTAATTATTATCCTTAGTAATACACTTACCATATAACCAAAGGGAACTACAAAATTATAATATCACGTATTCATGAAAACAAAGGGATAACTCGAATTCTTTACTTCAATTAGACCTTTAAAGAGGACCACAATAATAATGGAAAAACTAAAGGATATTAATTCAAAAATATTAAAATAAAATACACTATAATTTATGAAAAATAATCCATTTTCAAACAATTCTCAAAAAACACCCATAATAGGGGGTTTACACAAAAAAACCTGAAAAAAGGGAGGTTAAAAGAGAGGAATGTGGGGAAGAATGTACCTTTATTCATGGAAACTAAATCCTCTACAATCCCAGATCTTGTAATCCTAAAAAAAGAATATCACAGTTTATCAATTGGGTAGTAATTATACTAAATCCCAAAAGATAATAATGGAGATCAATTCAATGGAGATCAGGCCATCTATATAGAGTGGAATCCCAAATGGCCTTCTCTTGGCATGGAGACAACCCACTATGTCATGGACTCTCATGGTTAAAGGATATCTAAATTCCACATGTATATTTCTCCCTATTCTTATTATCTTGTAATAATATTTTAACATCACCAAGACCTATTCCATTTCATTGTCCATGGAATTTTGGCTTCTATGAAGCCCACTATGACCAACTATTACATCATAGAATGAATGACTAGGTTTTTTTCTCCTCATAAAACCTAGTAAAATAGAGTAGGGATCTTCATATCCCTATCGTATATAGGTGGTACCCAAAAAAACTACTCCTAGTGCCATTCCATTCATTAAGAATTTCCCTACTGGTCGTTTTATGTATGGAAAATTCCTAAGTGATAAACCCACCAACATGGCCAACCTGACCATTTTACTTATCATGGCACACCCAAGAACCACATATCTAGCACCACGACCAACCTACAAGAACCCATATCCAAAAAAATCTATAAACACACCCATCACTAGGGTGTGGAGACCCTTTTAATGGAAAAAACACTACCTTTCCTTCTGAAACACCTTCAAACACCATCTCATCACCAACAAGTGCTAAAATTATTTCATGGGATGTTTTTTGGAATCTGTTCCCTCACATCTGTGAAATTTTTTTTGTGTGGATATTTTCATAATAAAATAATACATTAAAATTTTATATTTCTCCTACTATAAGTTTTAATTTTTAGTTGGAATATGACATGATGATTCAATAGACTAAATTTTTGTAAAACATTAGATATTTGTGGATGCTAGTATAAAAAGGATCAAGGATTTAAATTAGTTTTCATGGTGAATATAGATTCTAATAAAACTATTATTTATAAAGAACCATCTCACTAATGTTTCATTAATCCTTTAATAGAATCTTCTAGAATATAGTGGTTCGGTTAAAATTCTTCGTATTCATTTTGAAATTTATATATCCTATGGATATCAAGTAAGGAACTATTTCATTGGATTATTCTCTATGATTATTTTTAGTCTCATGCAATAGATCCTAGATGAATAAAATCATTATGGAAATATACATTTTATTCTTTAATTATTATATTCAGTTTAAACCAATCAATATATCCTATTGTGTAATAGGTTTTTATTGATCACTTTCATAGTGTTTGGATAAGTTTTTTCTATAGAAACCCAAAAGTATTATCATATCTATATCCATCTTATATTGATTTAATTTGTAATTGGTGAAGAAAAAAGGAAAACCAATTTTTCCAAAATTGTGAAGTGTTTTCTATTAAATAGTCATTGTATTTGAATTTTTATAACCCCAATGTTTTTTAATATGAAAATTTTCATGGTTTTATAATATTTACAAACCTAAAATGTATTTTATGAAGAAAAAAGAAATATTGAAAATATTTCATGAAAAATAGAGAAATTTAAATATTATAACACATAAGGAATCATATTCTATGTATTTTATATTAAATTTGTTCTTATTTTACATTGAATAAATGTAAATGAGTTTTAAAAAATACCTATCAAGAGAACCTTAAAATTATGATACACTTCATACAATATCCCTCATGCTGGGTTAATCATTTTGTGGTTAGGTATGTTTCTAATCAAGTCATCAATTTTGGTATAACCATGATTAGAATTTTCCTATTGTATAATGATTATGAAATCTATGACCTATTTTGAGATAAAATAAGAAATTTGATAGATAGATATAGATAATGTACATGTGATGTGTATATATATTTTTGTGAGGGGAATATGATATAATCATCTATATTAGTAAATGTCATGATATGTATTTATCCATCTATCCAGTTTATACATAAGTAATTGAGAATATATTAGTTGGATATAAGGTAATGATATACCCAATAACCTATGGTCACTCAATATCATAGAAAAAGATATAATTTAGTTATACATACATTTATATGATATAGATAGTGGATATATGTCTAGAGAAATATGTTTTTGATAATGATGACACTAGATCCCTTTATAGAATGAGTTTCATTGAAACTTTGATAGTGGTTCCAATTTACATAAAATTGTATATTATATAATTCATGATGGTTTCCAAAGCTATAAAGTCCTCTCATGTAACAATTAGCAATTGTGTGAATGAGGATTATGTTTTATTATAAAAATGTGTGTATAAAAAATAAGATTTACCGTAATCACATTTTAGAGGATATCTAAATGATTTTTTTGATATATTTTCACCATTTGTTTCATATTATATAAAATGTGGATAAAAATAATGATAAAATTTAAAAATATTGTTTTCAATGAAATGTAAAAGGATTTTTGAATATGGTTTCAAAAAAATCACAAAGTAGGTAACATAAAGTAAAATAATTTTATGTCTATAAGTATTTATCATAAGTGGGATATTGTTTAATAATCACTCTAAAACAAAATCCATAGCTGGGGGTATAAACCATGTTTGTATTTCATCTTCTAAAATATATAATATATTAAGGTCCACTATAAGGGAGTTTACTGTATTGTAGTTTATTCATTATGTGGAAATTAATGGAAATTTGTTTATCCTGTTATAAGTTCTATTATTGATTTATATCACCAAATGATGACTAATAATAGATATTAAAAAATCAATTAAATTTTTTAAATGTTAAAAAAAATTATAAATTAATATCATATTGTAATAGACATTGTAACTTTTGAAACATTTATCATAAATTTCCTTCAATAAACTAAATGATTGTAAATTATTTGAGAATCATAGATGAATATATAATTAGGCTCAAAATCTAAAAAATTGGGTGAATAATTCACTATAATTCTAAGAAAAATCTTCAAAAAAAATATCTATCTCACTCTGATTTCTTTATTCTTTTAACATATGATTATATCAAAACATATTTTAGAGGAGACACTTCCCTTTTTTTAGTGATTCACATATCCTACAAAGATATGGGATGAAATAGATTATTGGATTGTTCTTCTAAATATTTATCAATCTTATGTAGAAGGTCATGGAATTTTGATTATCTGAGAAAACATATGATATTATTCATTTATTTCATTTATTTCATTTAGTATAAACAAATGGTTAAAAATTTTGTGAAAATGGCTTCTTATTGATTAAATATAATTAATTTTTACAAGTGTTATCCCCTCTAAAATCTAAAAATGATATTAACTCATTTGGGACATTGATTAGTGGTGGTAATTAATTTAAAATACCAAGGAGGTAGATGATTCAAATGTGGAGTAAAATAATTTCTATGTATTCCTTTAACAAATTTATTTTCCTTGATAGTAATAACCTGAAATCAAAATATGATTATAAAATCTATAAAAATATATAATGAAATAAGGATAATGATCCAATATAATATCATATTTTCTTTTAGTAAAATTGTAGACTATACCCAAAACCAAGAGAGTAAGAATGACCAATAAATTATTGGTAATAGGATATGTATCTAAAGTTTATTAATTTGATATGGATTTTATACATATAAGTAAATTTTGAAATGTTTCATAAAGAAAGTAATGGATTTTTTAGTGACATGTATTCTTGGTGGAAAGATAAATAATAAGAGAGTAGTGTAACCCCATGTATAAAAAAAAGTTTTAAGGAATAAATAAGGATGATTATTTTTTATATAATGAAAAAAATAATTAGAAGAAACACCATATTACATGAATAAATGTTATGTTTATTCTTTAAATTGTGTAGAATGTTGAAATAAATCTTAGAAATTGAAGGGGTGGAGAGAAGTATATTCAATATACAACGATTCAACTACACTGAGATGCATCATTGTTCTACATACTGGAACTAGTGTCAGTAGAATTTATACTAGAAATGGCTAAGGTATCAATGTAAACAAATTCTATAATAACATCATATATTGAATCTATAAACATTTTCATCATATCGACTATATTTATAACATTAATATTATCATATATTTTATTTTATTATAATTAAACACATTATTTTATTATCTTCCAAATGTATAAGAAATATTAAATTTCCTTTTAATATAGTAAGTTAAGTATTATTTGTAAGAATGATTTAATTAAATCTAAAATATTTTAAATTATTCAAATTTTGGTAAGACCTATCTGGAGTATTGAAAAAATATTTTATATGCATTTGATTTAAAATTATCAAGTTTATCTTTACTCTATAAATAATAATGAAACTAAATTCTAAATAGATAGAAAATAATATATTCATAGAGGGGAAATTTCATCACTAGACTCATTTTAAGAACCACTACATTGTGGATAATTTTTATATGATTTTCTAAATGGAAGTAAATGATATAAAATTCATGGATGGGAATTATGATATAGAAATAGAAAATTTACATAATATATAATATTAAATTGGTGTATTTCGTAATGAATTTTATTGATTTCTTATAGATAGATAAAACATGCTATATTTCTGGACATAAAAAAAATGTTGTACTGTTGAAAAAAAATAAATAGTGTTTAGATAATAGATTTATCTATCCTTGAAAATCAATTTGGGGTCACCATTCATATAGGTAAAAAATAATAATGGGTTAGTGAGGTATTTCATTGACTGTATATAAATTAATATTATCACCATAATAAAAAACTATCCATTTTAATTTTTAATTTTTTGTTTTAATGATTTAGAATATATTAATGTTTCCTAAAAAATTATTTTATTTACAGTACAATAAGGTAAATTTGAAGAAAAAATATATTGTGAATACATCATTTCATATATGGAATGGATAAAAAGAAATTATGATTATGAATTTTTGGTTTACCGATATTCCCCCTATATTTAAAGTCATATAAATAGTGTGTTTAAGAAATATATATAAAAATTTATAGTAGTATTTATTGATGATACCCTAATCCACTCTATAAATAACAAGGATAATGAAATTAATCTAATGGAATTATGAAAAACCTTGAGAGAAAATGAGTTATATATAAAATGTTTTATGTATGAATTTTGGATTCCAAATGATTATTTCCATGCCCATATAAAACTAATGAATTATATATATATTAACTATTGGAAGAAAATATGGTTATGTATTGGATAAATCCAATAAATATAAAAAAATTATTACCCTTTTATTAAAAATAAACTATTATTGTATTAAAAAATATTTTTTCCAGATTATATAATATGGTAAAAACATTAACTTGTGATTTGGTCAAATTTACATGGTTAACTAAATGTAAGTAATTTTTTAAAAAGTCTTTGAAGGGACTAATCAATTAAATGAAATTGAACTTACTAATGTGTAATGAAAAATATTTCATCTATAGTGATTCATAAAATAATGAAAAATTGTGAATCCTTATATAGAATTAAAGGGGTGTGTCTTATGCATAATGGTAACTAAATTCTAACAGAAAAAATTATCCAATACTCAATTTGGTTTTAACAATAGTAATCATTTCACTTTGGATATGATGACACTTTCTTTGTAGATAATATTGTTAAATATATATCTTCCACTATATTCTAAGTGTATATTCACATATATTTATCATAATATTAGGTAAATTAGAGGGATGTAAATAGTTAGGAATTATAATCACATTAAACAAAACTATCCTAGAAAATCAAACATGGTAGTTGATTCCTTGAGTTAGAAATAACATGTTGTTTTATCACTAATGATAGTAGAGAATGATCATGTGCTCACGTTTTAGGTGAGAATAGACTAGGAAATTATAAACTATAGTGGGAAATAATACATTTTCCATGTAATTGTTTATTCAAAAATATTTGAGAAGATAAAAAAGGCATAATAATAATAAAATTGTCTATAAAATAAGATTAAAATTAAAAAATATATGAAAAAGATATATGTTAATGTTCGAGATTAATTCATTAAATTTATTAAGAGAATATGTGTACCATGGTACAAAAGTTAAATAATGAGATAATAAATAATAAATAAATATCATATTTATCTATACAATCTTGTATCACCATGATGTTTATGGATATTGAAAAAAATTTGTGGGTAAAACATTAAATGAGAAATCATGGTTTGATAAAAAAATAATTATAAAAGTGAACATTTGAATAGGGATATATAACCCTTAAATATGACTATATTTATGTGTGGAATTATAAAAATAGATATTTTCATTGTCCTTCCTATGATTTCCTAGATAAACATCCTAATATGGGTTAGATAGCCCACTTTAAGCAAGACTTTTCATTTCCTAGCATTTCCGTAGGATAATTCACTCAAAAATCATTACCAAAACACTTTAATAAAGTGTAAAATATGTATAGTGAACCGTGGTAAATAGTGTATGATCCTAAACCGTAATTTAATTTAATATTTTGGATAATACTTTATAAAAAAATTTAATTTTGAGGTAAAACTTATCATAGCCTACCATACTCAAATGGATAGGTAGTATAAAGTAATAATCCCTATATTAAGGGAGATGTTAACAAAATTATCACTTGAAATTCATGAAATATATGAAGAATATATTCAATTATTAGAATTCACAAATATAAAATGTCATGCCAATATAAAAATAGAACCTTGTGAATTTTAAAGTGGGAAAAGGAATCATAGTCTAACTTATTCGGATGAAGTTGGTGAAAGGAAAATATTGAGTCCAGAACATATCAAATATATAACATAGTGGGTAAAATCAACATTGAAACACATCATTATAGCTTGGTTTAGACACAAAAGTTTAGATAATAAGCTATATATGTAAGTTAAAATTAAAATTTGACATTATATATTCTTAAAGTAATCACTATATAATTATATGTCACAATTTTGAAAGAAATAGAGGATAAACATGAGGAATATTGGGATTTCTGTGATACTAGAGGAAATTGGAGTCAGTTTTTACTAGTTATACATCCTACATAAATTATCTGAGGTGCATGTTTTTTTCATTTTTTACTAATAAGGTATCATCCCATGTTATTATATGTTTGAAAATTGAAATATTTTATTAAAAAAAATAATAAAAAAAAGAGAAAATTATCACACATGCCGGAAATAATGAGGCTCGGGGGCATCCCCTTGGACAACCAAATCACAATAAACAAGAAGAGAGATAAAATTATAGAACACAAAAATCCTTTTTTCCTAAATACCCTTAGAAGTGAGCAGATCCACAAACATATTACCCTCATACCAAGTATGAGAAACATTTATATATAGATGGAGTAAGGAAATGTGCATCCTAATGGGATAAATTATATTCCAAGGATAGTCTATATGACCTTTCAAAGCATTTTCCACTACGGTAGAGTTATATTACACTTCAGATAAAATTAATGAACTATACTTACATATTTTCAACCCTTGTATCACTGCCAATGCCTCAGCCACAACTAAATATCCCTCTCCAAAAAATAATGCAAAATCCATGACGATTGGCCCTCGAAAATCATGAGCAACACCACCACCATTCATGATACCTTGAACACAGGATCCATTCATATTATACTTAATACCCTGACTTGTATAATTCCATATTAACCATTAGATGATACCCATATGCCTAAGATAATATTCTCTTATAACCCAACTAAGAAGGATGAGTGATTGTAGCACCAACAACAAAGATACACCTTTACAATATTGAACAAGAGAGTTAAGAATGTCCATAAACATAAAACTGATGTAATTTAGATTTTTTCAAAGAAACCAATGGCAAAAAATGTTCTAAGTATCCTATATGTTCTAATAAGAAGCATGAGTGAAAATAGAGCACCCAATTTTCTATTCACATTTCCTATCATAAAAATATCAGCTAGGCAAGAGAAAACCTCCATGGATCTCACCATACAGATGGAATCTAGAAGACCTACAACATAAAATCAAAAATGAACATCTCATTCATCATTGAAAAACAAATGGGTAATAGGTTTTGTATTGGAATTGGAACAACACTTTCATTTTCACACTAGAGGAATGAAAATGTGTTAAAGGTTATCATCTGTTGGAATAACATTATTATGGAGTCTCCAAATAAGGAATTTTTATTGGCAAGATATTTCTTTGCATAATATTATGGTGCCCATTCTATCCAGATTAGAAGGGGAATGAATCATACTATGAAAAACAAAACTATTCAATATTCTATAAATAGATGAAGTGAAGAAACAATTGTCAAGATCCTTAGAAAAGTTAATGGTATGAATCACCTCCTTTTAATCCTCATTGATCACTACATCAGTAAATCGAGGATGGGAATAAGTTTTTTTAAAGATGATAGCCAAAACTAGATATTTAGGGATGAACAAAATAGTTCCATCCCATTTTTGTTTCCAGAAAGAAATGTCTCCATGTCTGATAATCCACTCAGTATTATCCACATTTGGGTGAAAAATACTTTTTCAACTCCTCCAGAGATGAGATCCATCAAAATTAACTACCCAATCAAGGGGAAACTCCCCATACTTCTTCTTAATAAAATAATACCCGTGAGAGTCCCCTAAAATAACCTTCCACACCAATTTATAATTCAAGCACCACATACTCTCTTCAAACCCTTTGAAATTGACACCACCTCTTGTAAAGGTCTTTCTAGATGATTCCATCTTTACCAATGATTATGAACTTCTTAGTGTGTATCACATATAAAAAAATTAAGAATCCTTTTAATGTTTTTTATCAATACTTTGGAAAGTATTCACATAGAAAAAAACGTGCATAGGAATAGTAGAAGCGATGCTATTAACAAAAGAAATTTTTCCCCCAAATTAACGAAAGTGACAATTCCGACTCAAGATACATCCTAATATTTTGTTCACAATGTTATCATAGTAGTGAATTATAACCCTCTCATTAGATAAGGGAGAACCTAGGTAATCCAAAGGAAAAATCTATTTAGAAATTCTAATTCTATATTGAATACTTATGGACCTTATTAAAGAACACTTTTTATATATAATAATTCCACTTTTTTTGTATTAATACATTGGATATCCTTATTTAAATAATAATATAGATTCATCTTTAAATTTCAGATTGAGTTTTCACTACCATTGAGAAAAAACAACATGCCATATATAAATAAAATAATAAAAATACCTGAAATCCATACCTCCATTTAAAATAATGAATCAACCCATCTTGAAGTGTAACACCCCAAGCTTACATGGTACATTTCCCTTTGAATAATGCAATAGCTTGCATTGTACGCAATTATGAGATTCTAACACACTATGACCAATCCAACTAGCCCTTATGAATAGTAATACCCACTTTTTTAAATATTTTAAATTTTATCTCTCAAAATGGACTTCATTTTTGGATTCAGAATATCGAAATTAGCCTAGGGTAAAATTTTGGTACTTTTCGGATAACTTTTATATTTTGATGAATAGTGAAAATTACTAAATTTTAATTAAAAACAACTTTTTTTAATCAAAATAATTAATAGTGATAAATTATTAATTTGAGTGGTTTTAAAGTATATTTATAATATATTTTTACCATTTAATATATTGTTTTTCAATGGAAATAATTTCACAACTAAACCAGACATAAACAAGTGTCAATCTTTTGATAGTTATTATTTCTTAAAAACACGCTTGTTGTTTTGACAACAAGAATTAATTTTAAATTAATTTCTACCACTTATGTGTTTTAAATTTGGAAAAATTGATTCCATATTTGGAATCAGGATGTCCAAATTGTGTAAATAGATAACTTTTATTTTTATACATTTTGAATAATTACTTCGGTAATTATTTTATTTACCATGGTTAGAGGGTAAATCTGGAAAATAAGGGAAAAATAATATTATAATAATGATAAATTACCCTAAAACCTATCCTAACCTTATTGGTTGATACATTTACGACCATGGGCATCTTTGGGTCGATTTTGGGACCCCATTAAGCCACTTGTTGGTGATAAGGACACTTTATATTAATTAAGTTAAAGTAAATACAAAAATGACAAAAAGCATATATCTTTTAGAAAAAACAATTTTTACATAGCGTTATATATGTTATATTTTGGACTATAAATATTAATTAGAAATATAAAAATATTTCCTATATAATGGTATTTTATTTGTAATTTTTAGAAACTTAATAATTAATTTTATTTATGACACAATAATGACGCAGTATTTTCCTTATTAATGAAAGAATCAAATAATTGGTATTATAAAAGTTAAAATAAAAAAAATTTGAAAGTTTTGTTGACATAAAAGAATTTTATTGGTTAATATGACATGTTAGTATTTCTTAAATAAATTTTTTTTTAATTAATAATGTTTTTAAGACTTTAAAAAAAATCAATTATTAAATATTTCCAAAATTGAAAAAAAAAATGAGTTTTTAAAACAAGTATTATATTATTAATTGATATTATATTCCAAAAAATCTAAGGTTAGTCCAAAGGACTTATATCATGATATTTGTATCATTAATGTACCACTTGGGGGTTTCTTGTATGTATATAGTAAGTTTATCAACTATATAATATAAAAATACAAAGTGACGCGGTAAATGTCAATCTGATTAACTAAAAGTTAAAACTAAAAGATAAGGTTAATATAATGAACCAAACCAATCTAAAATCTATTGGTTGAATGTATTTTAACCCACCCCCACCTTATAAGTTGAATAATACAATTTGGAACCATTAGAAACCTAATATGTATTTATTATAAATTAATACTTTAAGTTTTTCCTAAAGAGCCCCTCCTCCCCCTTATAAAAGGACACAACTTCTAACCAATTATTCACACCTTCAAAGCCTTTTTGTTCGGACAAAACCTGCCCAAATACTCTCTAAACTGCCCTGAATTAAACCTAAAGGCCTTAGTTTTATCATAAATCCAACCTAAGGATCCTTTTTGATCAAATCAAAAGGAAGAACCCAAAGAAGAGGTAATATCTTCACCACACTTTTTCAAGTTCCTTTCTTCTTCAACTTCTTCTTTATTTGTTATTTCCTTTATAAAATAATAAATCTACTATATTATATATACTGTGATGTTATTATAAATATTGTACAACCATATTCAGTATTCTATACATCATTTGAATGACATGACACCATACATGCGTACGTACGGCTTACCGTCTCAACGTCGTGGTGTAATTGTTATTCAAAAATATTATTATTTGGATGGTGATGTTATTAATATTTTCATGACTTATTATATTCCCCCTTTACTTATTTTATATGAAATGTGAATAATTTTTGTGAAATATTAATGTTTTAATATTAAGTATAATATTTGAGCATTTTTAGAAGTAGTCAAATTGAGTCAGTTTAATGTTTTAATTATAACTATCACTATACTGATCGAAATTGTGTGGTTCTTGTTTTTTAGTATTCTCCTTTCAATATAAAACATTTCATTAGAAGGAACCATGATCCAATTCTTCCATTTGAAGGGTCATATGGTCCTCACAAACAAGACCAAAGAATCTGTGAACAAACTGGACCAGCCTTGAAGATTGATTTACTGGGCTCAATACAGAAGTCCAACAACATTACCTCTCCACCATAATTCGGGGGACACTACATTTAATCTTGGATAAAAATTTCAAGGCCCAAATCCAAGTACAAGGGGACCAAATAAATCTTTGAAGTCCAGCCCACCATTCTTGCCGAGAATTAAAATCAGTATAGTATGCATGACATATCTCCTGATATAAGAATACAAGAGAGCTGATATTTTGCAGTGTGAAATAGAAGATATAGGTGGCCGACTTTGTTGAAGAAAACATTCGGATTTGAAGGCATCTTAATATTCAAAAACCCTTTCACATTATGAACTTCAAAAAGACTGGATGGAAATAGACATTTTAAGTTTGTTTATTCAACCGGCCATAACTTTTTATCCATACGTCCAAATGACTCAAAATTTTGAGAGTAGTCGGCCACCATTATTGTATACAACTTTGAAGAAGGAGATTTTTGAAGATTCGGCTGTCTGAATTTCCAAATTGGCGATGAAAGTGGAGGGACAGATTGGGAATGCAAACAGTCCACTCCTTGGGCTATAAATACTCTCTCCTTCTCTCCTTGAGAGGGGTTGGCATTTCAGAAGAGAGGAGATCATATTGGCACAACCAAAGCTTTGCCAAAGGCTTGGGAGGACCTGCCATACTCAAGTTTTCACTTGAAAGACCTTTCCTCCTCTCTTTGTTTTCACTTACTTTTGTGTTCTTTATTTTTGTAATCTTGTAATTCTCTTTCTTTGTAATTCTATTTTAATGCAAGTTACTTCTTCAATATCTCTTATTATCATCCACCTTATGTAGTTTAATATGTATGTTCTTAAATAGTTTAAATTCAGTTGAATCCCCTTCCCTTCTTTTGCTTCCTCATTCAATCAAAAATCTGTTTTTAATTATCATCATCGTTCGTGTGTGTGTGTCAACGTACCACTCTTTTCTAATCCCTTTCTTTTTCTTCTATTCTTAATTTATCATCATAATTATTTTAACCAGAATATTAAACATCCAAATGTCTGAGTAAATCTCTCATTAGGGTGAGTTATAATTCGGGGATGTTAAGTGATTGAGAGTTTTTCTCGATGAGTATTATTTAAATTAATATTGTGTATGTTAAACTTAATATGTCATGGATTAATGATATGTTTTGTTTAACGAGTGGTTTCCATGGATTATTGGAACCATAAATACACTACCATAAATAAGTTTTGATTGAGATTAGAACCCTAATTTAAATTAAGGCTTGGATTAAAGCCTTCACACTTAGGAATTCCAATCAACGTCAACTTATGACATGGGTGTTAATTTAATGCAATACAAAGTAAGGCTCAAGGATATCACATGATTAACTCCCCAATGATGAACTCACCCCAATATTTATCAATTTGGTAAATCAAACAGCATCCATAAATCATTTCAATTAAACTCTGCAAACAAACCCCCCTAATCAAAATACAATCAACTAAAAACAAACGACTATCACAAAGTGTCATCGCCGAGGATTCGACCCGAGTGCTGCTATACACATTAGCAGAGCACCAGAATTTTGACTGGTCGATAGGCGACAATAGGCCGTGCGTTTAAAATGGCGTCGTTGCCGGGGATGGTGCTTTAAGTAGTCATTCGTTTCTGTTTATTGTCAAAAAAAACCAAAAAAACAAAATTTAAAAAAAAAATTGAAAAAAAATCACAAAGAAAAACCAGTCTTCTCATAAAAATCATAAACTGAAAAAATAAAAAGGAAAACTCGTCTTCATCATCCTTTCTAAATCTCTCTAAATGCTCCGCAGCCTCCCAAACAATCCCTCAGATTTGTTTGACCCTGAAATTTATAGAACTCTTCGTCGACTTAGGAGGACCATTAGGGATAACCAAATCACCCAAGAACCAATCATTGCCCTACCAGTTGAATTAGATATGGCCAATCCTAGGGAACAAACATTGAAAGAACTTGCTACCCCTGATATGAATTACCAACCTCTTGGTATTCAATATCCACACATTGAAGCTGACTTCGAACTCAAATCGGGTTTGATTCATCTTCTTCCTCATTTCCATGGTCTAGCTGGTGAGGATCCTCATCTTCACCTCAAAGAGTTCCAAGTGGTCTGCTCAACCATGAAACCTCAAGGGGTTTCTGAAGAACAAATCAAGCTTAGAGCTTTCCCCTTTTCCCTAGCGGATTCTGCCAAGTCTTGGCTCTACTACCTCCCACCTGGTTCAATAAACTCATGGGTTGACATGAAGAGACTTTTCCTTGAGAAGTTCTTTCCTGCTTCCCGAACAGCTTCTATCCGAAAGGAAATAAGCGGCATCCGTCAATTCCCTAATGAATCACTCCATGAGTATTGGGAGAGGTTCAAAAAGCTTGTGGAAACCTGCCCACACCATCAAATCCCTGACCAACTCCTGATCCAATACTTCTATGAGGGGTTATTGGCTATAGAGCGAACTCTCATTGATGCCGCAAGTGGTGGTGCTCTTGTTGACAAAACTCCTGCAGCTGCACGAGAACTCATAAGCAACATGGCTGAAAACACGCAGCAATTCCATACTCGAGCATATGCTCAAGTAAAACAAGCCCAAGAGAATCAATCCATAGAGCCCAACAAGATGACTGAGTGGATGAGTGAACTTACAGGTCTTGTGCGTCAACTAGCGGTGGCTACCAAATCCCCAACCTCATCTTCTCCACAGTCACTATTCCCTGGACCTATCAAGAATTGTGGAATCTGCAACTCTCCATCTCATCCGACTGACACATGTCCACAACTTCAAGATGATCCATCTGATTCATCTAGTCCAATGGAGCTCAATGCGGCATATGCTCAGCGAAACTTCAACCCTCAACAATCAGGTCAGTTTGTTAGAAACTTCAACCAACCCCACTCTGAGCCCTTCTCTTCTACCTTTAACCCACCTCTGAGGTGTGGTAATCCCATTTCTCATCTTCCTCAGTTCCCTCACCAAATCCAAACCAAGGGGCGCCTCTTTCCCTTTAACTCTCTCTCTCCTCAATCTCTCTTCCCTCTCTTCTTATCTCTATTTCTTCTTCTTCCTCTCTCCCTCTCATATTTTTTTTTACAACATTCTTCCACAACCTTTTTTCTATTTTCTCTTTTGTGTAGATGTGTCATTAAAAATAAAAAAAAATTAAAAAAAAGTAATTAAAAAAAATGAAAATTAACAAAAAAAAAGGTGTGTCATAATTACTCATCATCCAATATTGAAATTCTGTCCAACCATTTTGGGGAGTCAAAAGGCTTCTTTTAAACTCAAATATATTGAATTTTTATCTCAAACTTGGGTAAACAATTTTGTGTCAACAACAAACATTTTGAATGAACAATTTTTGGTGGAAAATGATTTTCCCCTACCGTGAGGAATAACATTAGCCTTCATGCGAAGGTCATCTATGGCCATCTTTTTCATTGTGTGTCTTCACCACTGATTATGAGTCTTGAGTTTGTGGACCTTCGAGCTGAATTTCCATCTTTTGTGTGCATTAATATGATAGAGGCATTTTCTAAGCCACATGATAATCAGAATAGCCAAATAGCCTCCCGTTACCCTTAAATTGATCCTACTTTTGAAAGCCCCTTTGAGCCTATGAAAACCTTTATTTTGATAGCCACATTACAAGCCTAATACCTTATCCCACCCAACATCTTCATGGATTTTCATTGTACAATTTATTGAAATTTAAGTGTGGGGGGAATGGACTTCATTTTTGGGCGTACTTTCATTGATTTTGAATGTGTCATCATATGCTTGAGGGCAAGCATCCATTCAAGTGTGGGGTAGAGGTTGTAATTCTGTGAGCTTTGGGGTGTATATGTGTAATTGTCATTTGTACAAAAGTCATTGAAAAGTGTTCAAAAAAATGAAAAAAAAAATTATATTAAAAAAATGAAAAAAAAAAGGAATGGGTTGTGTCTTGGGTGGGTCAAAAATCATTCATCATCAACCTTTGATCGTGTTATAACTACTAAAATTATTTCCATGAGAAGATCAAACATGGGTTGGGAGATGACTGTGAGACTTTTTTCAAGCACAACTTTCGAAAAAAAAGAGAAAAAAGATTAAAAAAAAGAACACTTGAATCATCTTGTATTGTTTCATTATTGGAAGTCTTCCATGTTGTACATATTCCATCATCTCACCCTATTTCATTTTCTATATCCCTCACTTTTTATTCATCACACATTCATGCCCTTGTAAATATGTGTTTCTATTTCCTTTCAAATCAAATTTCAAAAAAAAATGTGCATTGATTTTTCCATGTTGGTGTTTATAACCCCTCTTTTCCTTTGGACATTATATACCTACCGTCCCATAGCCACTGAAAACCCCCTTAAAAGACCTCTTGATTTTTTTTACACATTAGATTTGGGAATGGAAGCTGAGAGCTCTTACAAACTCTTGATTTTCACTTTTTGTTGGTGAATGAGTGAACCTCCTAAAATAAATTTTTATCATCTTGAGAGGAGTAAGTTTTGAGTGCCTACATTTTCTAATTCAAACATTGAACATGAAAAAATGAATTGTTTCTGATGCATTATTGTGAACCAAATTTGTGATGGAATTCAATATGGATGAGTGAAATATTCTAAACCTCCCCTGATTGGAGAAAACAAAATTTTAATATTTGATGGTGAGTGAAAATGATTTTGTCATGTTTTTATATTTGTTGCACATGAGGACATGCGCAAATCTAAGTGTGGGTGAGTTGATGTTATTAATATTTTCATGACTTATTATATTCCCCCTTTACTTATTTTATATGAAATGTGCATAATTTATGTGAAATATTAATGTTTTAATATTAAGTATAATATTTGAGCATTTTTAGAAGTAGTCAAATTGAGTCAGTTTAATGTTTTAATTATAACTATCACTATACTGATCCAAATTGTTTGGTCTTGTTTTGTAGGATTCTCCTTTCAATATAAAACATTTCATTAGAAGGAACCATTATCCAATTCTGCCATTTGAAGGGTAATATGGTCCTCACAAACAAGACCAAAGAATCTGTGAACAAACTGGACCAGCCATGAAGATTGAATTACTGGGATCAATACAGAAGTCCAAAAACATTACCTCTCCACCATAATTCGGGGGACACTACATTTCATCTTGGATAAAAATTTCAAGGCCCAAATCCAAGTACAAGGGGCCCAAATAAATCTTTGAAGTCCAGACCACCATTCCGGCCGAGAATTAAAATCAGTATAGTATGCATGACATATCTCCTGATGTAAGCATCCAAGAGAGCTGAGATTTTGGAGTGTGAAATAGGAGATATAGGTGGCCTACTTTGTTGAAGAAACCATTCGGATTTGAAGGCATCTTAATATTCAATAACCCTTTTACATTATGGACTTCAGAAAGATTGGATTGAAATGGACAGTTTAAGTTTGTTTATTCAACCGGCCATAACTTTTTATCCTTAGGTCCAAATGACTCCAACTTTTGAGAGTAGTCGGCCAACAGTATTTTATGAAACTTTGAAGAAGGAGATATTTGAAGATTCGGCTGTCTGAATTGCCAAATTGGCGATGCAAGTGGAGGGATAGATTGGGAATGCAAACAGTCCACTCCTTGGGCTATAAATACTCTCTCCTTCTCTCCTTGAGAGGGGTTGGCATTTCAGAAGAGAGGAGATCATATTGGAACGACCAAAGCTTTTCCAAACACTTGGGAGGACCTTCCATACTCAAGTTTTCACTTGAGAGACCTTTCCTCCTCTCTTTGTTTTCACTTACTTTTGTGTTCTTCATTTTTGTAATCTTGTAATTCTCTTTCTTTGTAATTCTATTTTAATGCAAGTTACTTCTTCAATATCTCTTATTCTCATCCACCTTCTGTAGTTTAATATGTATGTTCTTAAATATTTTAAATTCAGTTGAATCCCCTTCCCTTCTTTCGCTTCCTCATTCAATCGAAAATCTGTTTTTAATTATCATCATCGTTCGTGTGTGTGTGTCAACGTACCACTCTTTTTTAATCCCTTTCTTTTTCTTCTATTCTTAATTTATCATCATAATTATTTTAACCAGAATATTAAACATCCAAATGTCTGAGTAAATCTCTCATTAGGGTGAGTTATAATTCGGGGATGTTAAGTGATTGAGAGTTTTTCTCGATGAGTATTCTTTAAATTAATATTGTGTATGTTAAACTTAATATTTTATGGATTAATGATATGTTTTGTTTAACGAGTGGTTTCCATGGATTATTGGAACCATAAATACACTACCATAAATAAGTTTTGATTGAGATTAGAACCCTAAGTTAAGTTAAGTCTTGGATTAAAGCCTTCACACTTAGGAATTCCAATCAACGTCAACTTATGACATGGGTGTTAATTTAATGCAATACAAAGTAAGGCTCAAGGATATCGCATGCTTAACTCCCCAATGATGAACTCACCCCAATCTTTATCAATTTGGTAAATCAAACATCATCCATAAATCATTTCAATTAAGCTCTGCAAACAAACCCCCCTAATCAAAATACAATCAACTAAAAACAAACGACTATCACAAAGTGTCATCGTCGAGGATTCGACCCGAGTGCTGCTATACACATTAGCAGAGCACCGGAATTTTGACCGGTTGATAGGCGACAATCGGCCGTGCATTTCAAATGGCGCCGTTTCCGGGGATGGTGCTTTAAGTAGTCATTTATTTCTGGTTATTGTCAAAAAAACCAAAAAAAAAACAAAATTTAAAAAAAAAATTGAAAAAAATCACAAAGAAAAACCCGTCTTCTCATAAAAATCATAAACTGAAAAAATACAAAGGAAAACCCGTCTTCCTCATCCTTTCTAAATCTCTCTGAATGCCCCGCAGCCTCCCAAACAATCCCTCAGATTTGTTTGACCCTGAAATTTATAGAACTCTTCGTCGACTTAGGAGTACCATTAGGGATAACCAAATCACCCAAGAACCAATCATTGCCCTACCAATTGAATTAGATATGGCCAATCCTAGGGAACAAACATTGAAAGAACTTTCTACCCCTGATATGAATTACCAACCTCTTGGTATTCAATATCCAAACATTGAAGCTGACTTCGAACTCAAATCGGGTTTGATTCATCTTCTTCCTCATTTCCATGGTCTAGCTGGTGAGGATCCTCATCTTCACCTCAAAGAGTTCCAAGTGGTCTGCTCAACCATGAAACCTCAAGGGGTTTCTGAAGAACAAATCAAGCTTAGAGCTTTCCCCTTTTCCCTAGCGGATTCTGCCAAGTCTTGGCTCTACTACCTCCCACCTGGTTCCATAAACTCATGGGTTGACATGAAGAGACTTTTCCTTGAGAAGTTCTTTCCCGCTTCCCGAACAGCTTCTATCTGAAAGGAAATAAGCGGCATCCGTCAATTCCCTAATGAATCACTCCATGAGTATTGGGAGAGGTTCAAAAAGCTTGTGGAAACCTTCCCACACCATCAAATCCTTGACCAACTCCTGATCCAATACTTCTATGAGGGGTTATTGGCTATGGAGCGAACTCTCATTGATGCCGCAAGTGGCAGTGCTCTTGTTGACAAAACTCCTGCAGCTGCACGAGAACTCATAAGCAACATGGCTGAAAACACGCAGCAATTCCATACTCGAGCACATGCTCAAGTAAAACAAGCCCAAGAGAATCAATCCATAGAGCCCAACAAGATGACTGAGTGGATGAGTGAACTTACAGGTCTTGTGCGTCAACTAGCGGTGGCTACCAAAGCCCCAACCTCATCTTCTCCACAGTCACTATTCCCTGGACCTATCAAGAATTGTGGAATCTGCAACTCTCCATCTCATCCGACTGACACATGTCCACAACTTCAAGATTATCCATCTGATTCATCTAGTCCAATGGAGCTCAATGCGGCATATGCTCAGTGAAACTTCAACCCTCAACAATCAGGTCAGTTTGTTAGAAACTTCAACCAACCCCACTCTGAGCCCTTCTCTTCTACCTTTAACCCACCTCTGAGGTATGGTAATCCCATTTCTCATCCTCCTCAGTTCCCTCACCAAATCCAAACCAGGGGGCGCCTCTTTCCCTTTAACTCTCTCTCTCCTCAATCTCTCTTCCCTATCTTCTTCTCTCTATTTCTTCTTCTTCCTCTCTCCCTCTCATATTTTTTTTACAACATTCTTCCACAACCTTTTTTCTATTTTCTCTTTTGTGTGGATGTGTCATTAAAAATAAAAAATTTTAAAAAAAATTAATTAAAAAAAATGAAAATTAACAAAAAAAAGGTGTGTCATAATTACTCATCATCCAATATTGAAATTCTGTCCAACCATTTTGGGGAGTCAAAAGGCTTGTTTTAAACTCAAATATATTGAATTTTTATCTCAAACTTGGGTAAACAATTTTGTGTCAATAACAAACATTTTGAATGAACAATTTTTGGTGGCAAATGATTTTCCCCTACCGTGAGGAATAACATTAGCCTTCATGCCAAGGTCATCTATGGCCATCTTTTTCATTGTGTGTCTTCACCACTGATTATGAGTCTTGATTTTGTGGACCTTCGAGCTGAATTTCCATCTTTTGTGTGCATTAATATGATAGAGGCATTTTCTAAGCCACATGAGAATCAGAATAGCCAAATAGCATCCCGTTACCCTTACATTGATCCTACTTTTGAAAGCCCCTTTGAGCCTATAAAAACCTTTATTTTGATAGCCACATTACAAGCCTAATACCTTGTCCCACCCAACATCTTCATGGATTTTCATTTTACAATTTATTGAAATTTAAGTGTGGGGGGAATGGACTTCATTTTTGGGCGTACTTTCATTGATTTTCAATGTGTCATCATATGCTTGAGGTCAAGCATCCATTCAAGTGTGGGGTAGAGGTTGTAATTCTGTGAGCTTTGGGGTGTATATGTGTAATTGTCATTTGTACAAAAGTCATTGAAAAGTGTTCAAAAAAATGAAAAAAAAAATTATATTAAAAAAATGAAAAAAAAGGAATGGGTTGTGTCTTGGGTGGGTCAAAAATCATTCATCATCAACCTTTGATCGTGTTATAACTACTAAAATTATTTCCATGAGAAGATCAAACATGGGTTGGGAGATGACTGTGAGACTTGTTTCAAGCACAACTTTCGAAAAAAAAAAGAGCAAAAAGAGAAAAAAAAAGAACACTTGAATCATCTTGTATTGTGTCATTATTGGAAGTCTTCCATGTTGTACATATTCCATCATCTCACCCTATTTCATTTTCTATCTCCCTCACTTTTCATTCATCACACATTCATGCCCTTGTAAATATGTGTTTCTATTTCCTTTCAAATCAAATTTCAAAAAAAATGTGCATTGATTTTTCCATGTTGGTGTTTTTAACCCCTCTTTTCCTTTGGACATTATATACCTACCGTCCCATAGCCACTGAAAAACCCCTTAAAAGAACTCTTGATTTTTTTTACACATTATATTTAGGAATGGAAGCTGAGAGCTCTTACAAACTCTTGATTTTCACTTTTTGTTGGTGAATGAGTGAACCTCCTAAAATACATTTTTATCATCTTGAGAGGAGTAAGTTTTGAGTGCCTATATTTTCTAATTCAAACCTTGAACATGAAAAAATGAATTGTTTCTGATGCATTATTGTGAACCAAATTTGTGATGGAATTCAATATGGATGAGTGAAATATTCTAAACCTCCCCTGATTGGAGAAAACAAAATTTTAATATTTGTTGGTGAGTGAAAATGATTTTGTCATGTTTTTATATTTGTTGTACATGAGGACACGCGCAAATCTAAGTGTGGGGGAGTTGATGTTATTAATATTTTCATGACTTATTATATTCCCCCTTTACTTATTTTATATGAAATGTTCATAATTTGTGTGAAATATTAATGTTTTAATATTAAGTATAATATTTGAGCATTTTTAGAAGTAGTCAAATTGAGTCAGTTTAATGTTTTAATTATAACTATCACTATACTGATCCAAATTGTGTGGTTATTGTTTTTTAGGATTCTCATTTCAATATATAACATTTCATTAGAAGGAACCATGATCCAATTCTGCCATTTGAAGGGTCATATGGTCCTCACAAACAAGACCAAAGAATCTGTGAACAAACTGGACCAGCCTTGAAGATTGATTTACTGGGCTCAATACAGAATTCCAAAAACATTACCTCTCCACAATAATTTGGGGGACACTAAATTTCATCTTGGATAAAAATTTCAAGGCCCAAATCCAAGTACAAGGGGCCCAAATAAATCTTTGAAGTCCATCCCACCATTCTGGACGAGAATTAAAATCATTATAGTATGCATGACATATCTCCTGCTGTAAGCATCCAAGAGAGCTGCGATTTTGCAGTGTGAAAGAGGGGATATAGGTGGCCGACTTTGTTGAAGAAACAATTCGTATTTGAAGGCATCTTAATATTCAAAAACCCTTTCACATTATGGACTTCAAAAAGACTGGATTGAAATGGACAGTTTAAGTTTGTTTATTCAACCGGCCATAACGTTTTATCCTTACATCCAAATGACTCCATCTTTTGAGAGTAGTCGGCCAACATTAGTTTATACAACTTTGAAGAAGGAGATAATTGAAGATTCGGCTGTCTGTATTGCCAAATTGGTGATGCAATTGGAGGGACAGATTGGGAATGCAAACAGTCCACTCCTTGGGCTATAAATACTCTCTCCTTCTCTCCTTGAGAGGGGTTGGCATTTCAAAAGAGAGGAGATCATATTGGAACGACCAAATATTTGACAAAGGCTTGGGAGGACCTTCCATACTCAAGTTTTCACTTGAGAGACCTTTCCTCCTCTCTTTGTTTTCAATTACTTTTGTGTTCTTCATTTTTGTAATATTGTAATTCTCTTTCTTTGTAATTCTATTTTAATGCAAGTTACTTCTTCAATATCTCTTATTCTCATCCACCTTCTGTAGTTTAATATGTATGTTCTTAAATAGTTTAAATTCAGTTGAATCCCCTTCCCTTCTTTTGCTTCCTCATTCAATCGAAAATCTGTTTTTAATTATCATCATCGTTCGTGTGTGTGTGTCAACATGCCACTCTTTTCTAATCCCTTTCTTTTTCTTCTATTCTTAATTTATCATCATAATTATTTTAACCAGAATATTAAACATCCAAATGTCTGAGTAAATCTCTCATTAGGGTGAGTTATAATTCGGGGATGTTAAGTGATTGAGAGTTTTGCTCGATGAGTATTCTTTAAATTAATATTGTGTATGTTAAACTTAATATGTCATGGATTAATGATATGTTTTGTTTAACGAGTGGTTTCCCTGGATTATTGGAACCATAAATACACTACCATAAATAAGTTTTGATTGATATTAGAACCCTAAGTTAAGTTAAGGCTTGGATTAAAGCATTCACACTTAGGAATTCTAATCAACGTCAACTTATGACATGGGTGTTAATTTAATGCAATACAAAGTAAGGCTCAAGGATATCACATGCTTAACTCCCCAATGATGAACTCACCCCAATCTTTATCAATTTGGTAAATCAAACATCATCCATAAATCATTTCAATTAATCTCTGCAAACAAACCCCCCTAATCAAAATACAATCAACTAAAAACAAACGACTATCACAAAGTGTCATCGCCGAGGATTCGACCCGAGTGCTGCTATACACATTAGCAGAGCACCCAAATTTTGACCGGTCAATAGGCGAAAATCGGCCGTGAGTTTCAAATGGCGCCGTTGCCGGGGATGGTTCTTTAAGTAGTCATTCGTTTCTGGTTATTGTCAAAAAAAAACCAAAAAAAAAACAAAATTTAAAAAAAAATTGAAAAAAAATCACAAAGAAAAACCCGTCTTCTCATAAAAATCATAAACTGAAAAAATAAAAAGGAAAACCCGTCTTCCTCATCCTTTCTAAATCTCTCTGAATTCCCCGCAGCCTCCCAAACAATCCCTCAGATTTGTTTGACCCTGAAATTTATAGAACTCTTCGTCGACTTAGGAGGACCATTAGGGATAACCAAATCACCCAAGAACCAATCATTGCCCTACCAATTGAATTAGATATGGACAATCCTAGGGAACAAACATTGAAAGAACTTGCTACCCCTGATATGAATTACCAACCTCTTGGTATTCAATATCCAAACATTGAAGCTGACTTCGAACTCAAATCGGGTTTGATTCATCTTCTTCCTCATTTCCATGGTCTAGCTGGTGAGGATCCTCATCTTCACCTCAAAGAGTTCCAAGTGGTCTGCTCAACCATGAAACCTCAAGGGGTTTCTGAAGAACAAATCAAGTTTAGAGATTTCCCCTTTTCCCTAGCGGATTCTGCCAAGTCTTCGCTCTACTACCTCCCACCTGGTTCCATAAACTCATGGGTTGACATGAAGAGACTTTTCCTTGAGAAGTTCTTTCCCGCTTCCCGAACAGCGTCTATCCGAAAGGAAATAAGCGGCATCCGTCAATTCCCTAATGAATCACTCCATGAGTATTGGGAGAGGTTCAAAAAGCTTGTGGAAACCTGCCCACACCATCAAATCCCTGACCAACTCCTGATCCAATACTTCTATGAGGGGTTATTGGCTATGGAGCGAACTCTCATTGATGCCACAAGTGGCGGTGCTCTTGTTGACAAAACTCCTGCAGCTGCATGAGAACTCATAAGCAACATGGCTGAAAACACGCAGCAATTCCATACTCGAGCACATGCTCAAGTTAAACAAGCCCAAGAGAATCAATCCATAGAGCCCAACAAGATGACTGAGTGGATGAGTGAACTTACAGGCCTTGTGCGTCAACTAGCGGTGGCTACCAAAGCCCCAACCTCATCTTCTCCACAGTCACTATTCCCTGGACCTATCAAGAATTGTGGAATCTGCAACTCTCCATCTCATCCGACTGACACATGTCCACAACTTCAAGATGATCCATCTGATTCATCTAGTCCAATGGAGCTCAATGCGGCATATGCTCAGCAAAACTTCAACCCTCAACAATCAGGTCAGTTTGTTAGAAACTTCAACCAACCCCACTCTGAGCCCTTCTCTTCTACCTTTAACCCACCTCCGAGGTATGGTAATCCCATTTCTCATCCTCCTCAGTTCCCTCACCAAATCCAAACCAGGGGGTGCCTCTTTCCCTTTAACTCTCTCTCTCCTCAATCTCTCTTCCCTCTCTTCTTCTCTCTATTTCTTCTTCTTCCTCTCTCCCTCTCATATTTTTTTTACAACATTCTTCCACAACCTTTTTTCTATTTTCTCTTTTGTGTGGATGTGTCATTAAAAATAAAAAATTTTAAAAAAAATTAATTAAAAAAAATGAAAATTAACACAAAAAAAAAGGTGTGTCATAATTACTCATCATCCAATATTGAAATTCTGTCCAACCATTTTGGGGAGTCAAAAGGCTTGTTTTAAACTCAAATATATTGAATTTTTATCTCAAACTAGGGTAAACAATTTTGTGTCAATAACAAACATTTTGAATGAACAATTTTTGGTGGAAAATGATTTTCCCCTACCGTGAGGAATAACATTAGCCTTCATGCCAAGGTCATCTATGGCCATCTTTTTCATTGTGTGTCTTCACCACTTATTGTGAGTCTTGAGTTTGTGGACCTTCGAGCTGAATTTCCATCTTTTGTGTGCATTAATATGATTGGGGCATTTTCTAAGCCACATGAGAATCAGAATAGCCAAATAGCCTCTCGTTACCCTTACATTGATCCTACTTTTGAAAGCCCCTTTGAGCCTATGAAAACCTTTATTTTGATAGCCACATTACAAGCCTAACACCTTGTCCCACCCAACATCTTCATGTATTTTCATTGTACAATTTATTAAAATTTAAGTGTGGGGGGAATTGACTTCATTTTTGGGCGTACTTTCATTGATTTTCAATGTGTCATCATATGCTTGAGGGCAAGCATCCATTCAAGTGTGGGGTAGAGGTTGTAATTCTGTGAGCTTTGGGGTGTATATGTGTAATTGTCATTTGTACAAAAGTCATTGAAAAGTGTTCAAAAAATGAAAAAAAAATTATATTAAAAAAAATGAAAAAAAAAGGAATGGGTTGTGTCTTGGGTGGGTCAAAAATCATTCATCATCAACCTTTGATCGTGTTATAGCTACTAAAATTATTTCCATGAGAAGATCAAACATGGGTTGGGAGATGACTGTGAGACTTGTTTCAAGCACAACATTCGAAAAAAAAAGAGCAAAAAGAGAAAAAAAAGAACACTTGAATCATCTTGTATTGTGTCATTATTGGAAGTCTTCCATGTTGTACATATTCCATCATCTCACCCTATTTCATTTTCTATCTCCCTCACTTTTCATTCATCACACATTCATGCCCTTGTAAATATGTGTTTCTATTTCCTTTCAAATCAAATTTCAAAAAAAATGTGCATTGATTTTTCCATGTTGGTGTTTTTAACCCCTCTTTTCCTTTGGACATTATATACCTACCGTCCCATAGCCACTGAAAAACCCCTTATAAGACCTATTGATTATTTTTACACATTAGATTTGGGAATGGAAGCTGAGATCTCTTACAAACTCTTGATTTTCACTTTTTGTTGGTGAATGAGTGAACCTCCTAAAATACATTTTTATCATCTTGAGAGGAGTAAGTTTTGAGTGCCTACATTTTCTAATTCAAACCTTGAACATGAAAAAATGAATTGTTTCTGATGCATTATTGTGAACCAAATTTGTGATGGAATTCAATATGGATGAATGAAATATTCTAAACCTCCCCTGATTAGAGAAAACAAAATTTTAATATTTGTTGGTGAGTGAAAATGATTTTGTCATGTTTTTATATTTGTTGCACATGAGGACACGCGCAAATCTAAGTGTGGGGGAGTTTATGTTATTAATATTTTCATGACTTATTATATTCCCCCTTTACTTATTTTATATGAAATGTGCATAATTTGTGTGAAATATTAATGTTTTAATATTAAGTATAATATTTGAGCATTTTTAGAAGTAGTCAAATTGAGTTAGTTTAATGTTTTAATTATAACTATAACTATACTGATCCAAATTGTGTGGTTCTTGTTTTGTAGGATTCTCCTTTCAATATAAAACATTTCATTAGAAGGAATCATGAACCAATTCTACCATTTGAAGGGTCATATGGTCCTCACAAACAAGACCAAAGAATATGTGAACAAACTGGACCAGCCTTGAAGATTGATTTACTGGGCTCAATACAGAAGTCCAAAAACATTACCTCTCCACCATAATTCTTGGGACACTACATGTCATCTTGGATAAAAATTTCAGGGCACAAATCCAAGTACAAGGGACCCAAATAAATCTTTGAAGTCCAGCCCACCATTCTGTCCGAGAATTAAAATCAGTATAGTATACATGACATATCTCCTGATGTAAGCATCCAAGAGAGCTGATATTTTTCAGTGTGAAAGAGGAGATATAGGTGGCCGACTTTGTTGAAGAAACCATTCGTATTTGAAGGCATCGTAATGTTCAAAAACCCTTTCACATTATGGACTTCAAAAAGACTGGATTGAAATGGACAGTTTAAGTTTGTTTATTCAAACGGCCATAACTTTTTATCCTTACGTCCAAATGACTCCAACTCTTGAGAGTAGTCGTCCAACATTATTTTCTACAACTTTGAAGAAGGAGATATTTGAAGATTCGGCTGTCTGGATTGCCAAATTGGCAATGAAATTGGAGGGACAGATTGGGAATGCAAACAGTCCACTCCTTGGGCTATAAATACTCTCTCCTTATCTCCTTGAGAGGGGTTGGCATTTCAGAAGAGAGGAGATCATATTGGCACGAAAAAAGATTTGAAAAAGGCTTGGGATGACCTGCCATACTCAAGTTTTCACTTGAGAGACCTTTCCTCCTCTCTTTGTTTTCACTTACTTTTGTGTTCTTCATTTTTGTAATCTTGTAATTCTCTTTCTTTGTAATTCTATTTTAATGCAAGTTACTTATTCAATATCTCTTATTCTCATCCACCTTCTGTAGTTTAATATGTATGTTCTTAAATAGTTTAAATTCAGTTGAATCCCCTTCCCTTCTTTTTCTTCATCATTCAATCGAAAATTTGTTTTTAATTATCATCATCGTTCGTGTGTGTGTGTCAACGTACCACTCTTTTCTAATCCCTTTATTTTTCTTCTATTCTTAATTTATCATCATAATTATTTTAACCAGAATATTAAACATCCAAATGTCTGAGTAAATCTCTCATTAGGGTGAGTTATAATTCGGGGATGTTAAGTGATTGAGAGTTTTGCTCGATGAGTATTCTTTAAATTAATATTGTGTATGTTAAACTTAATATGTCATGGATTAATGATATGTTTTGTTTAACGAGTGGTTTCAATGGATTATTGGAACCATAAATACACTACCATAAATAAGTTTTGATTGAGATTAGAACCCTAAGTTAAGTTAAGGCTTGGATTAAAGCCTTCACACTTAGGAATTCCAATCAACGTCAACTTATGACATGGGTGTTAATTTAATGCAATACAAAGTAAGGCTCAAGGATATCACATGCTTAACTCCCCAATGATGAACTCACCCCAATTTTTATCAATTTGGTAAATCAAACATCATCCATAAATCATTTCAATTACGCTCTGCAAACAAACCCCCCTAATCAAAATACAATCAACTAAAAACAAACGACTATCACAAAGTGTCATCACCGAGGATTCGACCCAAGTGCTGCTATACACATTAGCAGAGCACCGGAATTTTGACCGGTCGATAGGCGACAATTGGCCGTGCGTTTCAGATGGGTATTATAATGATATGTAATTTATGTAAATAATAAATATAACATGATAATTATTCTGTATATATTATATACCATCCAATTATATATGATTTTAATATCAAAAGAATGATATTATCGCCCGTGCGTACGTACGGACTACTGTCTCCACAAACGTGATGAGATTCATTCCCCGTCATATCCATACAAGTATAATTCTCATTTTATGATTAAAAAAAATGTCTAAGTAATTTATATCATTCTGTATATGAATAATATAAAATCTATCCATAACAAACACGACTTATGTAACAAAACATATAAAAGAAAATGAGTAAGTTAACACCCAAAACGATGATAATACTAAGATATTATTAACAATGCAATGTTAAAATTTCATATACGATATCATATCAATGTATATGATTCTTGTATAATTAAATAAAAATTATTTCACCATTATACAGGATTCTAACCTACCCTCGACCAAAGAAAAATTACAAAGTAAGGGGTTTCTTATCTCACTTTTTATTCTGTGAGATTTCCATTGTTCACCACTTATTTGTTGCATGTGATGTGTGTACTGCCAATGATTGTATTAATTGTGTAATATACTTTAATTTATGGATATTTACATCATCATTGTATGATCCAAATTTTATGTGATGTATGTTTCCTAAGTTACCAAATCGATAAGGGAATTTGAAATTTCAATTTCCACTCATTCGGCTTTACGCATACTTCATTGATTATTTTACTCCAAGATTATGTGTGGAATCATTATTAATTTTCTTATGTCATAATTTCCACTCCCCTTTATGTGGATATACTTTTGATACACATAATAACTCCATTTATAAATTCTCAAGTCATCGATATGAACTTGATAAGAGTAATTTTAACCCCATCTCCATTTGTTGAGTTGAATATCCAATTCATTGGTGTTGTTTTTACAAGAATATGTGTGATTGTACTCTGATTTATTTACACTGAATATCCAATAATATTGAGTGTATTTATATTTTTCACACATAATTATGTCATTGATTTATCCTTAACCTAAGGATATAGTCTTTATAATAGATTTAATCTCAATTTACATTCCATTGAGACTTCTTTGTTGTTATACACCAAATCACTTTTATATGGTGTATATAATTTACCTTGACATAGTATATCATGAATCCCTTTATTCTCATGATATTAAAAAGTTTTGATTACCTCAATTATTTTTATTCAGGTGTCTCTCTTTTGGTTAGTAACTCTAACTAAAATATCATTTTAAATGTTTTAAAGATTTATTATTCTAAATCTTTCTCATTAATGTCCATGTTTTAAAAATGGTTTTAAGGATTTATTTATATGGACATTAAAGTTTTAAAATAAAAATTCCTTTTAAAAGTTTCAAAGTGGTATGGGACACTTTGATTCAAAAATCTATTTTGAAATGGCTTCTTAACAAATAGTGTGACTTTTAAATGATTTCAAGAAAAAGGGGATATTTCTCTCAAATAGTTTTGATGATTATTTTCATCTATGTAAAAATCCTTCATTATTATCGATTGAGGTTAATCTGTTACAATACAACCTTCCATATTGTATTCAATGAGTTATTTTTGACTGTGGATGTGTTATTTTTATACCATTCATGGTTTGTGGATAAAGTATTGACATTTCTTATGCTAGTTTCAATATGAATGTTTATGTTATATTTAAAAAATTTCATATGAGGAATGCATTGGACTTAGTAAGTGACAGGTGGATCCTGCTATAGCTCCTCGATGCATCGGTAGGTCTCATGTGACAAACTAGTGTCTTGGCACGTGGCCTTGACAAAATCTTATTTGAAGTCTTGGCATGAGGCCTTGGCTACGTGGTTATGATAGTCTGGCATTATGCATTCCATCATTATGAAAGTGGTTATTGATATTGCATGTGATTATTCGATTAGTAGAATATCCATGTGAATAATTAAATGGAATTATTTCAATTTATTTTTTCCATATTATACTGATGTTCAAGTTTAAAAGGATTTTGTTTTAGTTATACATTGCCTTAAATGTTTATGTTTATTTATGAAAGTTCCCGCTATATTGTTAAACTTACTGAGAATCTCATCTCACCCCTTTAAATGTTTTATTTTTTCCCAGGATGTGAAGAAGTATTTTATGAATGACCAGCAGGGATAGTATGAGGGGATATAAAGACAATATTTTTTTGTAGTTTTTTTCACTTTATGATGTAATGTAAGACTTATGAATATATCTAGTGATTCCAGGGATACTAAACTAATCAGTATTTTGAGACTTTATCTTTTGTGATCATTACAATATTATGTAATAATGCACCGACTCTGGGTAACTGGGGTCGGGGCGTTACAGTTGGTATCAGAGGAAGTTCAGTAAAAACCTTGGAAACTATATTTAGATAAACTCTGATTAGAGCACATAGCCCTATGATAGACTTTGATGATTATTATAGAAGAACTTCCTAGAATATTGGTATTGTATAGATTTTGTGAGTTTTCCAAGCAATACATCCATGTCTGGATACGAGCAGGTAGAGGTGGCTCTGGCACAGATATACCTAGGGGTAAAACCTGAAAACGCCACTTTGAGATAGACTTGAACGGAAAATGGTGCATGAAAATGGGCCTTTCTGCACTCTTGGTTACGACACTCCTGGAGGATATGCTTAGGATAATTTACATTTTCTATACAAAACAATTTGAAGTATTTTAATATAAGATGAGAATAAATGACCTTGGTTAATCCTAAGGTGTTTCAAATTGAGAATATGGTGTCATGATATTCTCTAAATGATTTTATGACTACTTTTACTCACACAATGCTTTCTGATTTTAGTCAATGGTTGGAGTCCAAGGAATTCATAGTAACATTGAGAATGATGTACAAGGTGGGAATGGTGGTAGAAATGAGCAACAAAATGGAATGTTGATAGGCGTAAAAGATATCGTGTTTATGCCAAATCAGTTTTCCATAAATATGATCAAAAACATATATATTAACCAACTCCCAAACTCAACAAAGAATAGAAAGGTGATGAATGATAAGATCTCCAGTAGTGGAGACCATGGAGAAAAGAATCCTAAATTTCCATCATGTAGGAAATGTGGAAAGAGACACCCAGGAAAGTGTCTCAATGGAACAAAGAAATTCTTTACGTGCAGGAAAGAAGTACATAAAATGAATAATTGCCAAAGAAAAATGAAGAGTACTGTAGAAGAGAATAAAAATAGTCCCAAAAATCTATTTACAGTCATTTATCATAAATGTAGGGGACCTGACCATTACCCGAGTGAATTCCCTATTCTATAGTATATTTTCTTGGTCAAAGAAGAAGCTATGTGTAATTAAATGGTTGGAGAAATCTTTAAAAGTATTAGTGCTCCTTGTTGATGGTATTACTTGGGAATAATTTTCTCTTATATTTTTAACCCTACAGTTTTCTATGTGAGAATGATATTTTAGGAATACTTATCTTTTCACTTGTGGATATAGTTATAAATAACCATTTGGTTTTATATGATCATTGGGTTTGAGGCAATTACAAGTTATTATATTTTGGGATGAAAATGAAAGGTATGAGATAACATTTGTGGTTAAATTATGTTGTGGTTATTTTGAGGAATTTATCTCATTTTGGTAATGTTATAAAATATAGTTTTTGAAAAAGGACAACACGCAGACCGTGTGACAACCCGGCACGTCGGACAAAGCAGTGGGAATCGAACCCACAACCAAAGTGAAATTGGGATTTATCACCTACCACTGGACTACGTGAAGTCCATGGTTAGTGTGAATAAATATTTTTAGTTAAATTATTTTATTGATCAATAATAAGTTGATTTGGGATCTTATGTATTATCAAGTGAATACCCTTAGTATATGAAAATGATTTGGTGATCAAGTGATAAATGTTATTTTGGAAGATGTTTACTTTGTTGGGGACACTATATGCCCAAGGAAAATAGAATACTATGGGATTTCATTTTAGGAGTAATGGTGTATTTTTATCTATGTTTTTATTGTAGATTTATAGTGATTTGGGTTATTTATGGAAATGATTAACATATAATAGAGAATATTTGATTAGGTTAATTACTTTTAAGTATGTGACTTTAAGGGTAGTTGATGTCATTTGGAGATACAATTTAATGTGGAAGACTACATAACCAAATTCTTCTAAGTTTTGGGTTTCAATATTAGTTTGGATTATATTGAATTATTTTAAGTACAATTATTTATTGAATGGTATTTATTTATCTTTGGGGTATTGTTGGTTTAATTTTAGAAATTAAGATTACTGTTTCTTTCTATAATGGAATATAATTTTGGGGGATCATCAGATCTTATACTAACCATTTTGGTTTTGATTAATCTCTAAAGACAAGGTAAATAAATAGTTTATCCTTCATGGATCATGTGATTCTATAAGAAGTTTATTCTATCTCTTCCAGTGTGACCAAGTCTTCTTGAATACTCATCGTTTAAAAATGAGTTAGTAGTAGGAATTTATTAAAGAATGAAACTTTACTTAAAAATTATGTATATCTCTTTATGTTCTTAGTCAATCTCAGAAATTAATTCCTCATCCTTATTTAATATAACTTAAAACAAAAAAAAATGTTGTCCGTTTACTTTTCCTACTGGAAAACTAATGACCGTTTGTCCCATCACAAGTTTGTGGTTTTCTTGTTGTGATCTTTCTCCTGATCATGTTTTCTATCCCTCTCCATCAGAACTTAACACTTATTTTATCATCCATAACCATGTTTTTCTACATGAAATCCTAGTATAGGTTATCTCAGGTGACCTTTTTAGTTCTCTTTCTTTCTTTTAAAGTGATAGTTTTATTGACTCTTTTTCAGATATGGGACTTTCTAATATATTCCCAAGCCCAATTTTAAAAATTGTGAGGACTAAATTTATTGAAGGAGGGGATAATGTAACACCACAAGATTCCACGGTACATTTCCCTTTGAATAATGCAATATCTTGCATTGTACGTAATTTCGAGATTCTAACACACCGTGACCAATCAAACTAGTCGTTATGAATAGTAATACCCACTTTTTAAAATTTTATAAATTTAATCTCTCAAAATGGACTTTATTTTTGGATTCGGAATATCGAAATTATTCTAGGGTGAAATTTTGGTACTTTTCAGACAACTTTTATATTTTGATGAATAGTGAAAATTACTAAATTTTAATTAAAAACAACTTTTTTTAATCAAAATAATAAATAGTGATAAATTATGAATTTGAGTGGTTTTAAAGTATATTTAGAATATATTTTTACTATTTAATACAATTTTTGTCATTGGACATAATTTCACACTTAAACCGGATATAAACAAGTGTCAATCTTTTGATAATTATTATTTCTTAAAAACACGCTTTTTGTTTTGACAGCGGGATTTAATTTTAAATTAATTTCTGACACTTCTGTGTTTTGAATTTGGAAAAATGGATTCAATATTTGGAATCAAGATGTCCAAATTTTGTAAATAGGTAACTTTTATTTTTATACATTTTGAATAATTACTTCGGTAAATATTTTATTTACCATGGCTAACGGGTAAATTCGGTAAATAAGGGTAAAAAATAATATTATAATAAAAATAAATTACCCTAAAACATGTCCTAACCTTATTGGTTGATAAATTTTTAACCATGGGCATCTTTGGGTAGATTTTGGGACCCCATGGAGCCACTTGTAGGTGATAAGGACGCTTTATATTAATTAAGTTAAAGTAAATACAAAAATGACATAAGCATATATATTTTAGAAAAACAATTTTTACATAGGGTTATATATGTTATATTTTAGACTATAAATATTCATTATAAAGATAAAACTATTTCATATATAATGGTATTTTATTTATAATTTTTAGACATTTAATAATTAAATTTATTTATGACACAATAATGATGCAGTATTTTCCTTATTAATGAAAGAATCAAATAATTGGTATTATAAAAGTTAAAATAAATATAATTTAAAGTTTTGATGCCATAAAGTAATTTTATTTGTTAATATTACATGTTAATATTTCTTAAATTAATTTTATTTGAATTGATAAAGTTGTTAATAATTTAAAAAAAATCAATTATTAAATATTGTCAAAATTGACAAAAATGAGTTTTTAAAACAAGTATTATATTATTAATTGATATTATATTCCTAAAAATATAAATTTAGGCCAGAGGATTTATATCATGATATTTTTATCATTAATGGACCACTTTTGGGTCTCTTGGATGTATATAGTAAGTTTATTAACTATATAATATAAAAATACAAAGTGACACGGTAAATGTCAATCTAATTAACTAAGAGTTAAAAATAAAAGATAAGGTTAATATAATGAACCAAACCTGTCTAAAATCTATTAGTTGAATGTATTTCGATCCATAACCACCTTATACTTTGAATAATACACTTTTGAGCCATTATAAACTGAATATTAATTTATTATAAATTAATACTTTAAGATTTTCTTAAAGAGCCCCTCCTCCCCCTTATAAAAGGACACAACTTCTAACCAATTATTCACACCTTAAAAACCTTTTGGTTCGGCCAAACCCTACCCAAATACTCTATAAACTTCCCTCTCTTCAGTTTAGAGGCCTTAGTTTGATCATAAATCCAACCTAAGGATCCCTTTTGATCAAATCAAAAGGAAGAATCTGAAGAATAGGTAATGTCTTCACCAACCTTTTTCAAGTTCCTTTCTTCTTCAACTTCTTATTTATTTTTTATTTCCTTTCGAAAATAATAACTCTAGTATCTTATATATAATTTGATGTTATTATAAATATTTTACAACTATATTCAGTATTCTATCTATCCTTTGAATGACATGTCACCATACGTGCATACGTACGGCTTACCGTCTCCACATCGTGGTGTAATTGTTATTCAAAAACATTATTATTTGGATGGGTATGATAATGATATGTAATTGATGTAAATAATAAATATAACATGATAATTATTCTGTATATATGATATAACATCCAATTATATATGATTTTAATATCAAAATAATGATATTATCACTCGTGCGTACGTACGGACTACTGTCTCCACGAACGCGATGAGATTCATTCCCCATTGTATCTATACAAGTATAATTATCATTTTATGATTAAAAACAATGTTTAAGGACTTGATAAAATTCTTTATATGAATAAGATACAACCTATACATAAAAAACATGACTTATGTAACAAAACATATAAAAGAAAATGAGTAAGTTAACACCTGAAATGACGATAATACTAATATATTATTAACAATGAAATGTTAAAAGATCATATACGATATCATATTAATTTATATGATTCTTGTATAATTCAATAACAATTATTTCACCATTATACTGGAGGAGAACCTACCCCCGACCAAGGAAAAAGTACAAAGTAAGGGGTTTCTTATCTAACTTTTTATTCTGTGAGATTTCCATTGTTCACCACTTATTTATTGCATGGGGTGTGTGTACTGCCCATTAGTATATTAATTGTGTAATATAATTTAATTTATGGATATTTACATCATCATTGTATGATACATCTTTCATGTGATGTATGTTTCGTAAGTTACCAAATCGATAAGGGAATTTGAAATTTCAATTTCCACTCATTCGGCTTTACGCATACTTCATTGATTATTTTACTCCAAGATTATGTGTGGAATAATTATTCATTTTCTTATGTCATAATTTACACTCCCCTTTCTATGGATATACTTTTTATACACATAATCACTCCATTTATAAAATCTCAAGTCATCGATATAAACTTGATAAGATTAATTTTAACTCCATCTCCATTTGTTGAGTTGAATATCCAATTCATTGGTATTGTTTTGACAAAAATATGTTTGAATATCATCTGATTGATTTACACTAAATATCAAATCATATTGAGTGTATTTATATTTTTCACACATAATTATGTCGTTGATTTATCTTTAACCTAAGGATACGGTCTTTATAAGAGATTTCATCTCAATTTACATTCCATTGGGACTTATTTGTTGTTATACACCAAATCACTTTTATATGGTGTATATAATGTACTTTGACATAGTATATCATGAATCCCTTTATTCTCATGATATTAAAAAGTTTTTATTACCTCAATTATTTGTATTCAAGTGTCTCTCTTTTGGTTAGGAACTCTAACTAAAATATAATTTTAAATGTTTTAAAGATTTATTATTCTAAATCTTTCTCATTAATGTCCATGTTTTAAAAATGGTTTTAAGGATTTATTTATATTGAAATTAAAGTTTTAAAATCAAAATTCCTTTTAAAAGTTTCAAAGTGGTATGGGACACTTTGATTAAAAAATATATTTTTAAATGGCTTCTTGACAAATAGTGTGACTTTTAAATGATTTCAAGAAAAAGGGGATATTTCTCTCAAAATATTTTGATGATTATTTTCATCTATCTCAAAATACTTCATTATTCTCGATTGAGGTTAATCTGTTACAATACAACCTTCCATATTGTATTTAATGAGTTATGTTTGACTGTGGTTGTGTTATTTTTATACCATTCATGGTTTGTGGATAAAGTATTGACATTTCTTATGCTAGTTTCAATACGAATGTTTATGTTATGTTTCAAAATTTTCATATGAGGAATGCATTGGACTTAGTAAGTGACGGGTGGAGCCCGCTATACCTCCTTGATGCATCATTAGGTCTCATAAAAAAACTAGTGTCTTGGCACGAGGCCTTGAAAAAATATTATTTGAAGTCTTGGCATGAGGCCTTGGCTACGTGGTTATGATAGTCTGGAATTATGCATTCCATCATTATGAAAGTGGTTATTGATATTGCATGTGATTATTCGATTAGTAGAATATCCATGTGAATAATTAAATGTCATTATTTCAATTTATTTTTTCCATATTATACTGAAGTTCATGTTTAAAAGGCTTTTGTTTTAGTTATAAACTGCCTTAAATGTTTATGTTTATTTATGAAAGTTTCTTCTATATTGTTAACATTACTGAGCATCTGAGCTCACCCCTTTCAATGTTTTATTTTTTCCCGGATGTGAAGAAGTATTTTATGAATGACCTATTGGGATAGTATGAGGGGATATGAAGACAAGATTTTTTTGTATTTTTTTTCACTTTATGATGTAATATAAGACTTATGAATATATCTAGTGATTACAAGGCTACTAAACTAATCGGTCTTTCGAGACTTGATCTTTTGTGATCATGCCAATGTTATGTAATAATGCACCGACTCTGGGTAACTTGGGTCGGGGCGTTACATGAAGACCCTTTATTGAAATTTATACTGAGGAAATCCTGGTCTATAATGGATAGGGTTAGGGATATAGGGTAACCTTGTCTCAAACCCCTTGTGTATTTGAAGAAACCAAATATTTTTCCCATTAGAGAAATTAAGAACCAAGGAGAGTAAATGAACCTAAAGAAAGGGTCAAAACCCACTCCAAATAACCACACTCTCTAAGAACTTTGATAATGAAGGACAAATCAATTCGATCATAGGACTTTTTCATGTCAATATTTATCATCACATTGGTTCTAATCAACTTCCTATCAAGATCATCAATCATTTATTGAGAAATCCCAATATCTCCTTGTATGCCTCTTACTTTGATAAAACCATTTTTATACTTTGATACCTAAAGAGGAAGGTTAATGGAAAATATTTTTTTGAGAATGGTGGATGGCACTTTATAAGAAAATTTTCACATACTAATGGGACGAAATTTTCAAAAACTATTGGGCTGATTGATTGTAGGAATAAGATCCAAAATGGTAGTTGAAGTGACTCTTGGTAATGGACCACACCTGAAATAATATTTGATATCAAACACAACATCACCTTTCATAATGATCCATTTATCAAAATAAAAATTTCTTGGGAAACCAACGGGGCCCTGGGGACTCTCATAATTAAGTAACTTAATGGAATAAAAGCCCTACTCTTCTTCAAGGAGAACACCCAACATTTGGTTTTCCAAGTCAAAAATAGTTCCATTAATGTTATAAAATATAGATTAAACTGGCCCTCGTTCTTGAGAAGGAATCCCTTGGAATTTGAACTAACCATAAAGAGATTCAATAAAATGAGCCACTACCACAGGACCCACAATGCTTGCATTAGTAGAAAAAGAACCATCAGGAATAGGATGTTTGAGCCTTACCTTACACCTTTTCTACCTAATACATACATTAAAGTGGGTAATCTTTTTTCCCTTAACATAATACATTTAGATTTTGATCTATATCTAATTTATTTATCAATACCAATTAAATATTCTTCCATCATATCTTTTATAGTAGACAAAATCTTGTAAGATTAATCATCTCATGTGGTTTGTAACTAGAGATCAAGTTTGTTGACCTCTTCTTGGAGGTAGTCCAAATTAAAATTTGGGATGGGGAGTTGATAAATCCAAGAAATTATGTCACTCTTGAGAATTTATATTTTTTTCTAAATATCCATCCAATAAAAACCCTAAACAAAAGCACTCTAAGTAGTTTTAACCATATCTATAAAACCTTCCAACTTCATCAAATGAATGGTATAAAAAATACCTTTTTCTCATCCCTAGAATAATAAAATTGAATATGGAGAGGTTAGTGATTAGATAATGATCATGGAAAGTGATTCATAGAGGATATTGAGAAGTAATATATGGCTTGAAAATTTCCCACCCATCTATTGATCCTACTCCAAATTTTATACTAACCCTATGATTGTTACACCATTTGTAGACATCGCATGAGTATCCTAAGTATAGGGTCTAATTAGATGTAATGAAATATTTAATTTCCTAAAGACCATTGTGGGAATAAATGTCCCCCTTCAACTTAGATGAGTAAATAATAGTATTGAAATATCCTATAACAATCCAATCCATCGATCTAGTGTTGAAATCCAAAAGAGATTCTTAGAGTTCCTTTATTTGTGCAGAGTAACATTTGGGATAAAAAATAAGCATAAGAAAGGATTTATCATACTGAACCTAATTGAAATTTTATGAATAGAACTCTAATAAAAGTATACTTTAAGTTGATCATTCCTAAAAATTCCATATATGGTTGTTAATTGGATGGACATGCATACAATGACTAAAGTTCAAACTTTGATGTGTGTCCTTAATGAAATGAAATTTAATATTTGGTTCTAGGGTGGACAAGAAAGAAATAGTTTTATTCTAAATAGTCATCAAAATGAACTATATCTTACCCAATGATCATAGACACCTACAATTCCATATTATATAATATATAATTTAGAGGTCGAAGATATGTCACACTAGCCTAATTCTTAGGAAGTTAAAAAATAACTTCCATTAGTGATAGATTTAGTTTTATAATAGTTCACAATGCTACATGGAGGTAATTTGGATTTGATCACCTTAATATAACCTTATGTAGGGGATGTATGAATAGAATACTTACCAAAATATTTTAACAACTGGAAGTCATTATGAGTATGAGTGGATTCATCTAGGATAGGAGACCCATGGGAAACATTTAAAGGGTCTGTAAGAATATCATCTGGTGAAAACCTTGAATAAGGATGGATTGAAGTAAGACTATTAAGAGGAATACAATCTAGTGGAATACTTTTAGTGACTTAAGAGGAAGGCAATGACAACACCAATGAAATTATTATATCTAGAGAAGAATCCAATGGATCATTCAAAGAAAACGAGGTTAAACCCACTAAAAGGTGGTGGCTTGAAAGATCATCCAAACAATGCTGGTTACATTGAGACTTAAGGACTCAATGGATTAGACCAATGTCTTCAGAATAAGGTAAAGGCATCCCTACTATATTATCAGGGGACGAGTAATCAAGGATCCTTCTCTCCTTGGAAACTGATACTAGATCAAGCACACCCACCACATTTCCTATTACAAAAATAATTTGGGCCTTCACGTTTTTATAATAATTCTCGGTATTCATAAGATTAAAATCTAAATAATGTCCCTTATAGAAAATGTCACAAGCTAGAGGAATAAATTTAAATGTAGACCTGTTACAAATCTATTGGTTCCAATATTATGGATCATATTGACCTTAAAGATGGCGGTGAGAATAGAATCTAGGAGAAAAGGGAAAAAATTATTTTCCATACAGATATTGTTTTGCACATTTATGTATCTTATGTATTAGGGGAGATGAAAAATATAAATCTACACAAATTTGAGTAGCCAGAGTGTGTTCTATTATAAGAGTAGCTTCATTATTAAAGAGAAACCAACCAAGAGAATTATGAAGATATTCTTTTTTCTAAAAAAATATTTTTTATTGTTTAATTTTATGAAATATTTTGAAGATTATATTTGATTTAGGGTGTGTCTAAATTATAGTGAAATGATTTTTTTTCTTATCAAAAAATATAAAATTCATAATAATCAATGATATTCATAGTCTTGAACAACATAAAAAATTTACCAATTTTTTATTCAAAGATACTCCACCCTCTTTTCAATAAAATCGCCTCTTCTCTACCCATTTCTCATCACTTTCACAAAATCATGTATTTTAAATGATCACAAAATTATCTCTCTAAACCCAACTAAACACATTATTATTTTCATAGTATTACCAAAAGACACTCCATTGAAAAATTTAAACTCAACTTAAATAAGGCAACCCAGAAAAATGGAAGGATTTTTAAAACCCAGATCTGTTCATTTCAAATATATTTACCACTTCTATAATATAAGTAATCAATAATGAAACCTTTTATTATTATTATAACTTTAACCTGATATTTTTATTAAACTCAAATATTTATATTTTTTTCTATCCATTAAAACTCTCTTAAAATTATTGGTCACCCAAGCTAGGTTTTGACTACTTAATTGAATGATGACATTTGATTTTAACCAATTCCATTCATGTATGATTTTAAATTGAATTTATTTATAAATATATTATTAATAATCAAATATTTTTTTAAGATTATATACTAATAATTCAAAATATTAAAGATAAATCATCATGGTCGATTTATGTGTTTAAAAAATTAATGAAGAAGGTTATATCAATTAATTATGGAATGACATATACTCTAAAGCAGTACACTTCACAAGGTTATAGAACCGTTGGTAAATTACCCTGGAAAATAGTTATTACATAAAATTAGGTTTTTAATTATAAACTTAACATCCAAAAAACCCACAATGAAACCAATATTAATTTAATATATGATAAAATCATGATAATACAAAAATTATATGGTAGGAAATAAATATAAAAAATTCCAATAAAGTGTGTAATTAATAATAAATTCCCATTTTATGGTTAGAAGATCCTCCAAAGAAATTTAGGACTTGAGGTAATGGGACTCTCCAACTCCCTTTTCATTTTTTGGTTATATTATCAATTCATATTACTCTCTCTCTCTCCCTTCCTTTTTTGGTCATTTTATTATAAAATATTTATATTAATTACATATCCATTTCATTTATTTTTTGAGGATATTCTTTCTTTTATAGTTCCCATATTATTATTTCTTTATGTTATTCCCTATATATTTTTAATGGAATTCTTCAATTTTATATCTCTCTCCCATAAAATATTTATATAATATATCACAGGCTTTTAATTATCCTTTTCATGACCTATAATTATTTGATATTTTAACAATTATAACAATTTAAAACCAACTATGATGCATTCTCATATTATTTTAAGTATATACATGATTCATTATTTTACCATGCTTTATTATATTAATTTTTAACTCTATTTATTCCCATGGAATTCATTAATTGTTATACATGTTGTATGATTTATTTTTTAATGTGGAATAAATATTAAGGACATATTATGATGCAATGGGTGTATTTATAATTAATAATCCCTCCAATAATTTTAGAAATCCTATATATCTAATGAGAATATTATGTTTAGTAAAGATGAAATTAAACTTTTATAATATGTTATGAATTAACATAATGCAATTATATTTTTATATTATGTTATATTGTCTTGGCAGTGATCTTCAAATTATGCTTATGGTAAAATTTCTTATATATGTGTTAAATTTTTATGATTGTAATTTTTAACATCTAGTTACATTGATTTTCCTTATATATAATGATTTTATTTGATAGTTTATGATCCCTTTCTTTTATGATCCAATTTTGTAGTTATTATATTTTATGATATCTAACACTAGTTTTATACTAATTTATCCCCTTACAAGAAAATTTTTCTCATAAATCTTTTAAAAAATTACATACTGATATCCACTGTAGTGATATTGTTATGATGGGATCTAGGAGCACATTATGGATTTAGAATTATACATAATTTTAAAACATGTATTATTTACATAATATTCTTATGATGCGATACCTACAGATTTATTATTAGGTTTAATTTGATATTTATGATTTTTTTAATATTGTGTGTATGATATATGAGTCATTATTATTGATTTTATAGAAAGGTATATTTATTTTTTGGGATTATGTTACTGAATATGTTAGGAAATACATCATAAATAAATAATATTGAAACACATAATGTCATAAGTAAGTATAAAAAATGATATATTAGTTATTATTTTTATGTTCATAATTTTTATATGATTTTTAATATGAGTATTTTATTCATGAAAATTTATTTATTTTAGTAAATGATTTCAAAATGGAGGGATTTTTTGAAAACCAATGTAATGATAAATTTATTAGTTTCCCAAATGTGATACCCAATATGATGGGAGAAGGAGTTGTAAACCTTATAGAACCACATTCTATATTAACTAGTGTTATGAATAAATACCATAACCCTATATAGTTACAAACTTATAAAAATGACTATTTAATTGTTGTTGAATAAATTCTACAACAATGGTCACCCTATTTTAGTGGAACTATTGGTCCCTTAATCGTGGTGTGGTTGATAAATTTCATTACAAAACTATTTTCTATACTCTAATGATTTGATCAAGTGAATGTGATCTTTCCCATTTATTACATAGTGTGTGAAGATAATTATTCACGGAAACATATCAAGAATTCCAATTATAAGTAATTCATATATATAATAGAATGAGATATATTAGAGATATATTTTTTCCTCTAAAAATTTTACTTGAATAATCGATATTAATATGAAGAGGTGGTTTCCATAGATTAAAAATTTTGATAGATAAATCAATTTATATTTATTAATAAAATATCACAATCTATGCATGGTATACCACTAACTTTTTATTAACCTCGGAATCTAGTTTAATAGCTTATTTAGTGCCAAAAATAAAACTCTTCCTAAAGGTTTTGGGATTGAATAATTTGATATCTATGAGGAAGTATTTTGATACTACCTTAAGGTGTAGATTTATATTGGTAATTTTTAGTGGTCTCTTGAGACTAGAGGTAAAAATATAATAATTTAGAATATTTATAGAGGTTTAACTAATAATACTCATTGAGGGAAGTAGATTCAAATGCATACTATCTAAAATTGTAAGAATAATGACCCTAGAAGATGCCTCAAAATAATTTTAAAATTTAGCATGTATAGAAAGGAATGAATTCAAGCTAAATAATTATTTTTTATAAGAAATTAGAGACATGAATTGGTCACCCAATTCATACCCTAAGTGAATTTATTAAAAACAAAAGTTATAGTACAAACATGAGGTGTAAAGAGCTTACACCAACTCTGGATTGAAGGGAATACATGATCAAAAGTGCAAGCCATAGACAAACATCATCAGCAGGAGAACAATGTAAAATCAAACTGGAGAATAAAAACAGAGATGGCCATATGAAATTAGGGATTTTTTTTGGTCTCTAGGTCCAACCCCAAAATAAAAACTCGGCATTTGATATCAAGATAAGTCACTGTGGAGATTTCATCATTTCTGAGATTTTGATAAGATAATTCAACCTGTTGATCCCTTCGAGACACTGAATCTATAAGTATCTTACTAGAGGCTCTTTTGACTTCAATGTTGTACTTGTTAGAAGTAGTAAGAGATCTCATAACAATTGTTCATTCAAGATGATAACAATCCCTATGCATCCTTGTTTTTTTAGTAATGGGAGTAATGAATCCATCAGTATCCACCATTTGTTTTTTCCCTTTTCTAGAACTTGATTTGAAGAAGTCTTCTTCAATTTGAGTGGATTTCTCGTCAGCCTCCAACGGGACAGAGTGAGAAAGCACTGAAGCTTTGGGATTAGAGGGTTCACCTCCCTCAATATGAGACATATCAAAACCCTCATTAGAATTGTTATTTCTGCCTGAATTGGTGTCTTAGGGGTGGGCCTAGGAACATCGATGGAGTTTAAGACCTTGACACAATCAACAGATGTATCTGTCTGAACATTGGTGTTTTCCTTCGTAGCATTCGTTTCCACCCAAACTAACTTGAAATGTGTAGGTATGGGAGTATCCCTTGGAGTCCCACATTATTTCTTAAAATGACCAATTCTTGAGCACATTTTACAGTAGTCAAGTACCTCTTCAAAGACAACATCCTGTAAAAAGCCATTGTCTCCATTTTGTATTCAAAACCACGAAGGCAATTCATGATATATATCAACTTCAGTTCAAATCTTACCAACTGAAGGTCTTGAAAAATTCAATTTAGTAGCATCAAGCTTGATTGGGTGTCCGAAGAGTTTAGTAATAGGAAAAATAGAATTCTTCTTGAATATATGGAGAGGTAAACTTGATAAAGCAATCCAGATCAGAACGATGGGGGGTTCAGAACCAACATCAAAGTCCGGAGACTATTTGAAAACCTCATAAAATAACCCCCAAAAGACCAAGAACCATGGATCTAGAAATGGTAAAAATCATTCTCTGAAGAAAAACGAAAAAGAACGTGGCACAAATTTAGGAGGCCAATGTGAAAATTCATGAAACCTAAGCATTCCAGGGTTTTGCGCAGAAACACGAGTGAAGGGCGACGCTGAAAAAATATACCCACAAGAACAAACCACAGATCTGAAGAGAGAATATGTACCTCATATTTGGAGAAAGAAATCATGGATATACCTCGATGACAATATTTATTTAGAGCGATGCTTTCATAGGCCTTTGATTCGATGAGATATTCACTGCTCGTGGTGACTTCAGCAAAAGATCGGGCATCCAGGATCCCCTTTTGATTAGCGGGATAAGGGTTTCATCCAAGATCTCCCATGGGTGTAATCCTCTAACTTAATTTACTTCCTAAACATGTTTTTGGGTAACGCGGTATTGGGATGGCCTCCCCACCTGTGCGCCACACATCCCTAGCGAGGCCCAAGGTGGCCAACCCTTGGGATTAGGCCAGTTCCTAACGGGGTAGAGGGGCCCATGAGAGGTTTGTTAGAATATAGTGCATGTTGCCTTGTGAGGACTCAAACCTGGAACCTTAGGGTCAGGATGCCACTGCCTTTAACCAACTCACCTGTACCCTATGGTAAAAACATGTTGTTGGGTAACAAGGTATTGGGGTGGCCTCCCCACCTGCACGCCTCACGTCCCCAGCGAGGCCCAAGGTGGCCAACCATTGGGATTAGTCCAGTTCCCAATCAGGTAGAGGGTCCCACAAGAGTTTTGTTAGCATATAGTGTGTGTTGCCTTGTGAGGACTCGAACCTTGAACCTCGGGGTCAGGACGCAATTGCCTTTAACCAACTCACTCGTACCCCACGGGCCTAAATAATTCTTAAGTTACATGAAGATGGAAATTAATTTCCAATATTAATATAACATTCCATTAAATAATTTCTCATGGTAAATTATTTAAACTACAAGGAACATGGACACTATTTGAATTGCTTCCCCAAGACAAGGCTTTAAAAAGATAACTGATAATGAAAACATCCAAATACAAGGGGAGAGTGAAGAGATTATGGTATCAATTCCACCAAGGTGGACCAAAAAATAAATTGGTGACATGTATAGTTATTATTCATTCATGAATAGTTACTTTTATATTTCATTCTAGTTCGGTGATTTTATTTTTATTATATATGTCCTTTGGAAATATTATAACACCAACTAAAGACATGGATAATGGTATACGGATTTAAAAACCAAGTTGTTTAATCATTGAATCATTTATATATAACTATTCAATAATTATATATTATAGGATGAATAGTTCAAAAAAAAAATTAAACCATTTAAAGTATTGATTTTATACTATACATTGATTGGTCATCATTTTATAGAGTTTATATCAAATTCTATAAGAGGGAAATAATATTATATATTCCAAACAATCCTCTAATTATATACATGATTAAGAAAAATTATAAATCTTTTTCAGAACTACTTCTCATGAATGTGTGGATATTATTTCCTAATGATAAACCATATATTACCCAAATGATTGATACAATATAAAATATTATCCATCAATACATCTCCATTTTGAGGGAATATTTTTATATATTCTACAAGGAGTTTATTGATTTTACTCTTGATCGATTGTGTTATAATATGCCTATATCTCTTCCCATATGGATGTGTCTATATAAAATGGACCCTATTAAACTATAATAGTACAAAAAATGTATAGGAAAACATATTCAATGGTTTTATACACCCTATTATTTGTCAATTGGGTGCCTCGAACATCTTTTTCTGGTATAAGGATGGTTCAATGCATCTATGAATTTATTATCATGAATTTCACATGGTCACTCCACTTAAATAGATTTATTTCAGGGAAAAATTACTATGTGGGTCTCAATAATTCAATAAGGTGGATATTTGATCAAAATTTCATTAATTGAGGGTGAAAAGGGAAGATAATCCCAAGAATACCTTCAATAAAAGACATACACTCAATGAAAATACATGTAATCCAATAGCCCTAAGCCGGTGCCTTACATTATTACATTGTAATAGATATAAGAAATCACATCCAAAATTTCCAAATAGTTTAGTTATCATGGTAAAATAGATATATATTTTAAATTCAAATTAAAATTTAAACATAAAATACCAAAAGTATTTTCTTTGAGAATACCACTATTCCCCTTAGCGTAACCCTGCATATCAAACATAATAACCTTCTTAGAAACCTAAGGAAAATAAAACATAAGAAAAGGATGATCTAAAATGCTCATTAAGTTTTAAGTATAGTTGAAGCTAACTTGAATAAATAATAATAATCAATATGGCGGGGTAAATAACTGATCACATGTTCCATTTAATCAACAAAAATGATAATGAAAAGCATCCATAGATTTTGTCAGAGTGAAAATCCTCTGGATAATAATTTCAATATTCTGAATTCTAGAAATGATAAATTCTTGGATGTTATGTATTTGGAAAATAAACCACTATACCATCAAGACCTTTCAAAATATGGTTTGTGTCTGTGGGTAGAAACTCATATGATTCTTCTTGGAAACAAATGTAAAGGGTTTGTCACCAACTGATTTCATATCATGAGAATACATATGATTTTAAGGGATTTCATTAAATAGTCCCCAGTCTATGTTTTTCATGTCCAAATCATTCCTCATATATCTAAATGATTAGTCAAATTTATGGATCAACAAGACTTATCATCAAAAATCTATATTGAGTAAACACCATATATAAAAATGATATATGTATTAGGGAATTATCATATCCATGAAATAAGAAAATTTTATATCTGATGATAAAAAATTATGGTATTATTTCAACATATACCCATTTGATTACGAATAATTTTTTTATCATTAGTGAATTTAAATACAATAAAAATATCTTTAAAAAATTCTTGAGGAAAATATCCGTTATATTTTTAAAATCACATTCTAAAACTAAAATTTCACAAAATATTTTTAAAATAAATTTCATCAAAAATAACTTTTTAAACTTGTAAAATAATCTTTAAAACATTTGATTGGTCATGATGACTATAAATTTCATTCATTTCATACATGTTAAAACAAATATTCCTTTCAATTTTTTAATAAAATACAAATAGGAATTATTTTGTAAATGACATAAAGATTCCTTTGAAATCATTTTGTAAAATTTAAATCATGGATAAAAATGACTTTATTAAAAACCTATTTTTTGGAAACATTTTTGGAAAATATGGAATAGAAATATTCCCCAATGGAGACTTTGATAGAAACATTCTTTAACAATGATGATATTTTTGAAATAAAACCTTAAAAATATCATATCATTGAAGTGATCATTAATAAATTGAATAGATTATGTGTATTAACTATAAATCCACATAAAAAATCACTATAAAATAAGATAATAAAAATTCATTTCACACATAATCATAGCATAAAGTAATTAATGAAATAGTTTTTTAACCTAATGAATGGAAATTGAGTTAAGAACTCATTTACTACTTGTAATTAGTCGAATAATATGCCCAATAAAATGATAAAATTTAACAAAACTTAAAATATAATAATAATAAATAAATTATTGACATAACATTTCAAAGGGTAAGTATATACACCACACAAAAGAAATAAGTGGTCAGTAAAGAATATGTCCCGCAGAAATAAAAGTGAGACGAAAAACTCTTACCTTTTGCTTCCCTTTAGTTGATAATGATTTAACAACCTATATAATGGTTTAAATAATATCATTAATTTATAAAAGAATCATATTAATATTTATGATATCATATATATCCTCTAATATCATCTAATCATCCATTTGTTAATAATATTTCATTATTACCCTTGTTTCGGGTGTTAGCTGCTTCATTTTCCTATGACTATTTTGTCATGTATATCCCGGTTCTTCTGCATAGAATATAGTTATGTCATATAAAAACTGATATTAAGCTCATAGATATCATATATATCTATTATATTCATTTTTATAATCATTATTTAATGGTTATCATGGAAAATGAATTGCATCACATCGTGGAGATGTCAGGTCGTACGTATTCACGAGTTACGGTATCATTCCCATAATAGTGAAATGGTAAGGAAGTGGATGGTATAATAATTTTTCTAGATTCAATATAATTTAATAATTATCTTATATATCCATTATTTCCATCATTATACACATCCAATTAAGGTGATGATGAAAAATAAATTACA